>WOXC01007390.1:0-600000 GCA_011680675.1 Gymnobelideus leadbeateri | reverse complement strand
CACATACATGAGCCAAATTCAGCTGTTTTCTTTTGTCTCAACTGGCATTTTACTTCAAGTATAACCATGTATAATACTATGAGGTTACAGATAAGGATTTCGGTTCTACTGTCTGGGGCAGAAAAAACAATTTTCTATAATGATTTTTGTAAATCTTTTCCATTTTAACTCTGTTTTTGTCCTCTCTCCATTTTTGTGTCACAATGCCTTTAAGATGATTTATAGAGGCAGCTAGGTGGCGCAGTGAATAGAGCACCAGCCCTGGAGTCAGGAGGACCCGAGTTCAAATACAACCTGAAACATTCGAAACTTACTAGCCCTGTGACTTTGGGCAAGTCACTTGACCCCAATTGCCCTGACTTTCCACCTCCAAAAAGCAAAAAAAAAAAAAAAAAAGATGACTTATGTTAGGGGAATATCTTGCAAAGCTTTTTTATAAACTGGTTTTGCTTCCTTTTTCATAACAAGAGTGTGCAAACAAGTTTATATTCTAACATGCTGCTGCTTTTGCAATTTCCCTCCAATTATTTAAAAAATTATTCTGAGAAAAAAAAACATACGCTTCATGAAAGTGTCAAAGAGCATAATACAAAAAAAGTTAAGGATCCTAATTTGGAGGGTGTTAACAAGATCCTCATAAAATTTCTCTCTATCGGGGGCAGCTAGGTGGCGCAGTGAGTAGAGCGCCGGCCCTGGAGTCAGAAGGACCTGAGTTCCGATCCGGCCTCAGACACTTAACACGCACAAACAAAAACCTAGCCATGTGACCCTGGGCAAATCACTTAACCGCAATTGCCCTCCAAAAAGAAAAAGCAAAAAATTTCTCTCTATCTTCAGCTAGTGCTAGCATTATAAGTTGCAACTGTCTTTGTGGTGGTCTTTTTTCAAAAATGTATCATTGGTTTGTTCACGTAATCATCAAATGACCCAGTAAATAATTTTTTTTGCTGTTGCCTTTGGGCATACAATAAAAGCAACTTTACCAACCTCTTTCTTTGCATCTACAAGGACTACCTGTGAGAGTTGTACTCCCAGGGAGCCATAATGTCTTTTGTTCTTATTTCATTTGTGACAAGGATGTAAAGATTGATATGACTGAGCTTCTCCAACAATTTGTCAACTTTTTGGACATATTAACAAGACCTCATGTGTGAAGTATGAAAAATCAGGTTAATGTTGATGATGGTCTAAAATACTTCTGCCCCCTTCCCTGCCGGTCTACCACCACCATGAAGATATTTAAGGTAACACAAAGAACTGAGGGCCATATTGTATTGTTCTTTATTTCATGGGATGCCATGGCCTATGCCTTTGATGAGTCTCTCTGAGCTTACTGAGGCTGGCTCTTGGATGCCATTTGTGGCCTCCACCAGGACCTTGCTTCAAACCTCTCCAGCATCATGACACCTGCCAGAACTTATGCTACTGGTATAGCCTTTGAAAGCCCAGGGTTACCTCTACATCAGAAAGAGTGATCACAGTAGGCTTCTGCCATACCAACTTATAATTAAACTTACCACCTTTTTCTCCTGTGAGCAAAAAGGAAGCGGATAACAATCGAACACAATGGACTAGAGGTGCCAAATCACCATCAGTGAAGTGTCCAATATCTCCCTTTATTCTGGAAGGCTACAACCGAGAAAAATAAACATTTTATTTACCTTTATAAGACAAACCAAGCAGTAATTATTTTTGAGCACTGTGTAGAAAAAAAAAAATAAAAAATTATGTCTTCAAGGGATTTTTACAAACTGGTTCAACACATATGGCAAAAGCACCTGAAAAGTTAAGTCAAAAGTTTAACTGATAGGTTCAATTCCTATCAATCAGTTCAGTATAGTGCCTAACAAATAATAAGTATTTAATAAATCATTGTTGATTGGATACAACATAAGATAAAAATACACAAAATTATGTAGGAGTAAATGCCAAACAAATAATAGACAGTAAATGGCATAGTACTTTAGAAAAGAGAAGGATGGTAGAGTAAGAAGGACATAACTTTACTTCTAAAAGATAGGAAGGAGGGGTGACTAGGTGGCACAGTGAATAGAGCACCAGCCCTGGAGTCAGGAGGGCCTGAGTTCAAATCCTGCCTCAGACACTTAACACAAAACTAGCCATATGATCTTGGGCAAATCACTTAACCCCAATTGCCCCTCCAAAAAGCAAAAAAAAAAAAAAGATAGGAAGGATTTAGTTAGTCAGAAAGGAAAGAGGAAGATTTTCTAGATAGGGGAATGATATAAATAAAAGCAAGGTGGAAGAAAAGCTAGAATATTTACCATAAAGTAGTGAAAATATAAATTACGATATGTGAATGCAATGGAATTTCATTGCACTATAAGAAATGGTAAAACAGATTTTCAGAAGAAATTAAAAGACCTCTAAGAATTAATACAAAGCAAAAGGAGAAAAGAAGAATTTATACATTATAAAGAGAAATAACTCTGAAATATTTTAAAACTCTGATCAATGAAATGACAAATGACTGTTATAAAGAGATGAAGAAACAGCATACTACCCACTTCCTGAGAGAAGTAATAGCCTCAGAAAGCTAAAAGAAATATGTATTTTTGGACATGACCAACAAAGGAATCTGCTTCACTTGACAATATATATTTGTTATGAGGGGTTTATTTTGTTCTTGCCACTGCTGCTATTATTCAAGCAGGAGAGTGAGGGGAGAAGGGAATAAAAGTAAAAGTTTGTCAGAAAAAAACAATAGAATTCAAAATTTAAGAAAATTTTAAAATAAAAAATGAGAAAATAAATTAATATCGGTATCAGAAATCCATCCACCTATCAAGAGTTTGAAATCATTATTTACATATGTAAGTTATCTATCTCACCTTGTTTTCATGATCACCTGGCTCCACAGTTTCATCTTTTGATAAAAATCTGTCAACACTGCTGTCAGATGGCTGTCTGCTATGTCCTGTACTTTTCAGGAGATGGGGCTGCTGAAGTGCTTCAAAGAAAGATCCCAATTAAGTAATAACTTTAACAGTGATTTACAACTAAAATACAAATGCATACATACATACATACAAATATAAACTAAAAGAGAATCTCTAGTTTCCTCAAGCTCAACCCCTATATTGTTGTTGTGCTTGTCCTTGATTCTGGAATAGGACCAAGAACATCAGGAAGCTGATGCCTTGATTTGTAGGGGAAATGGATTTAAGTGAGGGAGGGCTATGCAAATTCACCAGCCTCACTCCTCCTAAGCATCTAGGTCCAGAGGCAAGATACAGATCAAGACCACTGGAGGGGGCCCCAGATACAGTGGAAGACCTTGACCTTTTTAAGTTAACTTCTTTCCTGGGTCTCAGTTTGTCTTAGGCAACACTCATTCAGTGATTAAAGCTAAGTAAGAAATGAGGCAAAAATGGACTCTTTTACCTAGTCACCAAAAAAACAAATAAATCAATCTAGGAGGGGAAGACACTCGGGGTTTCTGACCAAAACAGAAACAACAGGGCGACTAGGTGGCACAGTGAGCAGAGTGTCAGCCCTGGAGTCAGAAGGACCTGAGTTCGGATCCGGCCTCAGACACTTAACGCACACACAAATAAAAACCTAGCCATGTGACCTTGGGCAAGTTACTTAACCCCAATTGCCCTCCAAAAAAAAAAACAAAAAACAAACAAATAAATAAATAAATAAAACAAATCATAAACAACTACTATTTATACAAACTATAATTTGTAACAAGAAAGCAGGCAATAAAATTTCCATCACATAACAACACAGGAAAAAGCATTACGAAAATACATAAGTACAAATTTTCACTGATGCACAGGAAATTGACCAAGAAACATATATTGAATTTTTGTAACTCTACTGTACCAAATAGCTCAAGCAAAAATGTGCACCTATATAGGTATTTTCCTGATATCCCTTCAGTTCCTAGTGCCTCCTAACCAAATTACCTTGCATTTATTTTGTAATTACCTTGTATTTATTTTGTAAATATTTTATGTGTGTGTATGTGCATGCCCATGCATGTGCACACACATGTGTTGCCCTGGTAGAATGTAAACTCCTGAGGGCAAGGCCTATTTCATTTTTGCCTTGGTATCCCTGATATCTAAAACAAAGCCTATGGGGCGGCTAGGTGGCGCAGTGAATAGAGCGCCGGCCCTGGATCAGAAGGACCTGAGTTCGGAGCCGGCCTCCAACACTTAATCCGCACAAACAAAAACCTAGCTGTGTAACCTTGGGCAAGTTACTTAACCCCAATTGCCCTAAAGGGGCGACTAGGTGGCGCAGTGAGTAAGAGCGCCGGCCTCGGAGTTTGGATGACCCGAGATCAGATCCGGCCTCAGAAAATGAGCACCCACGCATAAATAATGACTAGCCGTGTAACCTTGAGCAAGTTACTTAACCCCAATTGCTTTAAAAAAAAAAAAAAGCCTACTACACAGTATATTCTACTTGTTGATTGAACACAGAATAAATAAATCATGAAACATTAGTCTCAAAAGATTTCTTCCAGAAAAATAGTAAAGAATGATAACACAAATGTCTACATAGTCTGTTTTTGCTCTTTTATCAGCTGAAATTAACATACCAATAGTAGAGTTTCTGAAATTGTCTGGAGTCTCATCAGGGAGAATATTTGATGACTCATCATCTTCATCCTGTAACTGTCCAATCTGCATTCCCGAATACTGGCTTTCAGCACCATCTAATACCTATATCGTTCAAGAAGATAACTTCAGAATTCAATATGATGGTTCCTAATTAAAAATCAAATATCTCACAAATGTCCACAAAGACAAATCAGTTTGAAAGTATTCCTTATATATGAGATAATGTTGTACAGTGGCAAGAAGAACACTGAGATAAGACGTGGGTGATTCAAGCTCTAACCCAGTTTTACCACTAAATAACTATGACATTGGACAAGTCACTTAACCTATTGGTATCTCCATTTCCTCATCTGTAAAATGAGAATACCTGCTATACACACACAAATTTATAAGATTTTTATAATATTAAATTAATAAACTTAATTAAGATGAAAAGGAACACCAAACTCTTTTTTTTCTTAGTATCACATAAGTATTTTGACACTAAATTCAGTACTGTTTCCACTATATCATACTGGTGTGTTACTGCCACCTGCCACCAGCAGCTAGGGAGAAAATAAACTGGAAAGCTATAAAATTGTAAGCTACTATGATTATAAGCTTGACTACATTTGAACTTCCAGACTAGGTTGATTATCTAAAAAATATTTCTATCTAGAAGGCTAAAAAAATTCACTTCAAATACTATGAGTCAAAAAAAAAACCCACAACTTTAGGAAAATGTAAAATAACACAAAACAGACTTTAGGTATACTTTACAAATGAAACAGAAAATCCACCAACCTTCAATTTTACAATTTTAACCTTTTTATTATTGGGCTTTTTGCTTATAATTATTTCAGACTCAGTTGACATATCCTAGATGAAGATATATATTTTAAGCTTTTTAATAAGCAGCTAATTTTTAAAGGAAGGCTTTATAATAGTTAATTTTCAAACAACCATTTCTCCCTATTCATTCTGCTGCGACCTAAGGTAAGGTGTTCATCTCCTCTTGCCTAGATTATTGCAATGGCCTAATTTCCTCAAGCCTCTCTCCCAAAATGCATACTGTTGCATTTAATAAATCATCATTGATTAGAAACAACATAAGAAAAAAAGACACAAAATTATGTAGGAGTAAATGCCAAACAAATAATAGATAGTAAATGGCATAGTACTTTAGAAAAGAGAACTATGGCAGAGTAAGAAGGACATAACTTTACTTCTATATTTCTTTTCTTTTTTTTTTGGAGGGCAGTTGGGATTAAGTGACTTGCCCAAGGTCACACAGCTAGTTTTGTGTGTGTGTGTGTGTGTGTGTGTGTGTGTGTTAAGTGTCTGAGGCCGGACTCGAACCCAAGTCCTCCTGATTCCAGGGCTGGTGCTTTATTCACTGTGCCACCTAGCCGCCCCTATAACTTTACTTCTAAAAGACAGGAAGTATTTTTAGTTAGGCAGAAAGGAAAGAGGAAGATTTTCTAGATAGGTGAACAATATAAATAAAAGCCCCTTAATAAACCTAAATTGAACTGGAAGACCTTTTCTGATTTGAAAATATATTCTGTCCCCTAATAGGCTGCATGTGCTCACCTGTAGCCTGTGGTGAGAGGCTTGTTTTTCAGGAAGGCACAACTTTTGTTACTTTGTAGTCAAGTGAGTCAAGAGGGTTGTGACGTCCTCTGAACCTGGAGAAGGCTATATATACCTGTGAGGTGAAGTTTTGCTTTGGGACTCACTTTGGGAAGAGTTGTATGATTTGGCCAGATTAGGCTCTGAGCAGCCGTTGAACCCCCTGGCTCTGAAAACCTAGATGTTGGTGCTTCTCTCTCTGATGACTAACTAGGTACAGATGTAATGGTCAGAGAGTTAGAAGCCCTGTCTGATGAATTGTGTTATTTTCTCTGTCTGTATTTTTGTCTGCTTATAACTTCTGTTTCTATTCTCTTTAGTTCAGAGTGCTGACTTTCCCCCCTAAACTAGGTAAATGACATATGTTTGATTAAATTAAAGATTGTTAACCCTTTCTGAGTTGCTTTCCTTTAGAAAAGCAGATCAAAGAACCTGTGTTGGCAGCCACCTTGGGTATGCTAGGGTGGTTGCTGCTACAAGGTCTTAATAAATTACAGAAGAAATTTAATATTAATATTTTATTATTAATTGATATATTAAAATAATAAAAATAAAGAAGACAAATAAATTACAGAAGCTCCCTATTGCTTATATGATCAAATAATAAATCCCTCTGCTTAGCTTTAAATTTCTGCTGGACCTAAGCTGTCTTTCCATACTCCTTGCTTATTCCTCCTCCTGTGTTCTGTTCCTTACACATGCCTCTCTGATTTGACCCATACCTGTAGTATCCTCCTCCCTCCTCATCTCTACCTCATAAACTCAAGATGCAACTCAAATATAATTTTCTACATGAAATATCTCTTTAATTTCAAGAAGATTGTTGCATTCATTTATTTGTATCTCCAGGGACACACACACACACACACCATGTGTTTGTATGTTTAAAAATTTAAAAGCACTCCTAAAAACAAAAAGCAATATGCAAATGTCAAATTATTCAAGGGTATGGCCATATTATATTTGGCTGATTCAGATTCTATTGACAACTTTTTTTCACTTAACTTGGATCCATGAAAGGCTCAAAGAGTATTTTTCTATTAATACAAATACATTCCATTTTTAGTAGCATTCATTCAATCCAAATTATTATAACAGACTATTAGAAATCCATTATCTACAGAACAAAAATAAGTTGATTTCTGCAGTGAAGTTATAAAATAAGGTCAAGCTGTAAAAGGTACAATCAGCTGATTTCTTCACTGTTACTGACTGGAGGTGTGAGACAAGTCAGGCCTCACAGAAGACCGTTACCCACTGCACACTTACAATTTCAGAACTGTCTGAAGGGGTCACAGCTGAATCTGGGCCTTCTGTAGTTGTCTGTGAACTATCACTAATAGGTGATGAAGCCTGGGTCCCATCATTCATATCCATAGTAGGATCAGATGGGACAGCACTGATTTGGCTTGAGCTGCGACTAAGCATATCCTCTTCATCCCCATCTGTGGCTGCACTGGTCAAGTCACAGCCAGTCAGATCAACAGAGTCTGACTGTAAAGTATGTTGAGACCTGGGCTGTTCAGTGATGATATCGTGACCTGTGGAATCAGCAGCTGAACTTGTAGAGACAGGAGTTGATACACCTGATGAAGAAGCCAATTCACCTGTGATCTCACTCTTCATTGAGGCTGAAAGAAAAGAACGCTACATGAGATTTTTGTGACACTGCTTTCCCCTGATTCTCCTGCAAATCTCTCTTAGGTTCATTTTCAATCTCCTTTAACTGATCAATTAGCATGTCAGGCCCATTTCCTGGGAATGTATCTGAAGGCTCCATCTTGGGTTCTCTTCTCTCTATATTCTCTCCCTTGGTGTAATGGCAAGCACAGAAGTGGTTCACACCTTGTTTCAGTTTAAGTTTCTTTTGAGGCTTGTATCAAGTCTGTTAAGAAACAGAAAGTATGAACCCCACAACTTGTGAACCCTAGAACTCATGAACTCCTGCAACAGGAAGGGGAGGAGCTAATAACCATATATATAGGGAGAGCCCCAGGCTAGAGACAGCAGAACTGAGAAGAGGACTTTTGTGGTGGCAGAGTCAAGGAGAAAACTTATGGTATCCTGGCATTCTGTCTGTTCTGTGTTGATGTTTGTTTGTGATACTTTGTACAGAAGCCCTGGGACCTTACTGGAAACCCTGAAAGAGGATTTTCTGGTTGTGTATTTACAGAAGTCCTGGAGTAGGGTTTTGGAGGTCCTAGGACTTTACTGATGATTTGTGTTGACCTCTGCAACCTTGTGGGTGGGTCTATGTTGATGATCTGTGTTGAGTTCAAGCTGAAAAAAGACTTTACTTGAATACTGTGTACTGACTGAGAAGATTATGATTTACTGTGACCTAGGGGTGGAGAACTTTGACTTTTGTACTTTGTGACCCTTAAGGAGCCTCCTTAAGGATGATTGAATGATTGAGTTACTAAATGAATGTATTTTGTTGCTATGTGACCACTTTGGTGAAAACTATGTGGCCATTTTAGTGATAAGTTGTTGAGTTGTGACATGTTGAACCGTTGTATTTTGATTTTCTGTGATAAGTTGTAACACTGTGAATACTATACCTTGATTTTCTACGAATGTTTTGCTTTGATTTGTTATTGAATAGAGAGTTCACTATACTGTGTAATCAAAGCCTTGAAAAGTTGTTCACAGAAGCAGTCCTCTGGAAAGCTGCTTGTGCTTGGCTTTTCACTTGGTCACCTCATCAGCTCCTATGGGTTACAATTGTCATTTTTATACATTTCCCAGATCCACATCTCTGAGCCCCAGTCCCACCTCAGCAAATACTTTTTCATCATTTTGAACTTGATGTCCTATAGGTATCTCAAACTCATTATGTCTAAAATAGAAGTATCTTTCAAAAACACATCTCTTGTTCCAAACTTCCCTATTTCTATTGAGGGCACCAACATCCCTCCAGGAACCCAGAATTTCAACCTATACGTTACCTTTGATTCCTCACCCCATAGATCCAATCAGAAGTCAAATTTCATCCCTTTTATTTGCAAAACTTCTCATATATCTGTCTGCTTCTCTCCATGCACAGAACCAACAGACTATAGTCTTTCATTTCAGGTACTCACCATGTCTTGTGAGACTCTGAATTGGTCTCCTGATCTTGTCTCCCCACATCAATCAATGGTACACAAAGCTGCCAGAGTGATCTTCCTAAAGTACTAATCTGATTGTGTTATCCCTCCTACTCAAACCACTGTCCAAACTCCTGTGGCATTTAAAGCTCTCCACAACCTGGCCTCTTTGTAGTTTTCTAGTCTTCTTATACTTTACCATCCACTACAACTCTATGGACCAGACATCATGGCCTCTTTGCTATTTCACGGTTGATGCTCCATCTCCTGTCTTTGTACTGGCCATACATTGTCCCTGGAGTACATGCTTTCCTTCCACAATTCCACCTCTTGGAATCTTTGGCTTCCTTCAAGCTATAAACAGCTCAAAGCATAAGCTTCTAAAGGACATGTTTTCTAGTCAGCCCAGCTAGTAGGGCTTTTCCTCTCAGGTTAATCTATATCTATTTAAGATTAATTTGAACGACCTTAGTATGTATCAACAACAATATCTCACACATATATGCACACATACACATATGTACGCATGAACACATACAAAGATATGTGCATGCACTTGCCCCTGTTCTCTTCCTCACTAGAAAATCAGTTTCAGGAAAGCAAGAACTATTTTTACATTTATTTTATACCCCATGAACTTAATTATGTGTTTAACAAATCCCTGCTAATTGACTGACTAGTTCCTCCTTTCTGTCCCATTACTCCTGCTCAGTCTCCTTTGGTGGTTCTTGATCCATGTTCTGCCAGCTAACCCTGGTGTCTCCAAAGCTTTACCCTAGTCCCTGTACCTTTATGTATTTTATTCTATGTACTTAAAAACATTAATATGAGAAGGAGAATTGTAAGTTTGACCAGATTGAAGGGACTATGAAAAAAGTTAAGAATGCCTCCTATACTATCTAATTTAGTGACTCCATCACCTTCCTTGGAATCAACCCATCTATGCAGAGTATTCCCAGACTTACATTTCCATTCCTAATGTTTCTTCAGAGGTGATCCTCACCACCAACTGCCTTATGGCTATCTTGAAATGATTGAACCATTAGCATGTTCAATTCATTACCTTGCCTCTCAAATGAACCCCTCGTCCAAACTTCCCTTAATAGGGAATGTCAATGGCACCACCACCCTTCCAGACATACACCCAAGGCTCATCCTTATTCAATCCTCTTTCTCACCTACCCCACATACCCAATTTATTGCCAATTTTTGTCCATTTGTCCATTCTACCTTCCAAGAATCTTTCATTCATGTCCCCAAAACCTAGTTTAATATCTCAACTCTTTCCTGGACTATTACATTAGCCTCCAGGGATTTTCCCTCTCTAGTCTATCCTCCAAATAGCTGCCAGTGGTCTGCCCACATCACACACCCATCCCTGCTCAAGTAGCTCATGCAGCCCCTTCCTCTACTTCTGCAATCTTCTCATACTTGACTTTGTTCTATATACACCACAATGCAGCTACACTGGCTCGAGGCAGATCTTCACACACAACCTTCTCTCTCCTGACTCTGTGTTTTGCAGTGACTGTCCCCTGTGCCTATAATGTTCTGCTCCATACCCTTCACCACTAGTTTCTTTTGCTTCTTTCAAGACTCAGCTCAAATCTCGCCTTCTACTAGAGCTCTTTCCCTGGTCCCCTTAGCTTCTAATATGGGCCTCTCTCAGAATGCCTTCCATCTACCATCTGTGTATCTTCTGTTTATCTAGTACCAAGTGGTCTCTTCCATTAGAACATGGGGTTCTTGAAGACTGGTTTTCTTTGTATCCCCAGCACTTAACATAATGCCAAACACAGAGTAAGATCTTGATAAACTGTTTTATTGGAAATTGAGGAGCTGCCTATCAATTGGGAATAGCTAAATGTGGTATATGACCGTGAAGTAAAACCATTGTGCCATAAGAAATGATGAGGGGGTGGTTTAAAAAAAACACCACATGTCAAAAGCTATATGAACTAATACAAAATAAAACGGGTAGAACCAATACTGTTCACAGTAACAGCAATACTGTATGATGATCAATTGTGACTAACTTAGCTATTCTCGGGATTACAAAGATCCAAGACAATTCTAAAGGGCTTAATGATGAAAAATGATATCCACCTCCAGAGAAAGAACTCATGGAGTCTGAATGCAGATGGAAGCAACCTTTTTTTTCATTTTATTTTTTTTTCCTACAATATGACTAATATGGAAATATGTTTTAACATGACTGCACAAATATAATCTATGTCTAACTGCTTGCTATCTCAGGAAGGTGGACGGGAGGAAGGAAAGAACTGGAAACACACATTTTTAAATGAATTTTTTTTTAAAGCAATTGGGGTTAAGTAACTTGCTCAAGGTTACATGGCTAGTCATTATTTATGTGTGGGTGCTCATTTTCTGAGGCTGGTTTCGATCCCGGGTCATCCCAACTCCGAGGCCGGCGCTCTTACTGCGCCACTTAGCCACCCCTTAAATGAATTTTTAAAATTGTTTTTAAATGGAATTAGAAAAAAATAAAATGCTCATAAATAATCATTTGTTTGGTGACTGGCACATTTTTGTTGTTGTTGTTGTTGTTGTTACAGAAGCTAAGTGGTGAAATGGATAGAGTGCCAGTCAAGAAGACTCACCTGGCCTCAAACACTTAGTAAGTGTGTGACCCTGGGAGAGTCACTTAACCCTGTTCGCCTCAGTTTTTCATCTGTAAAATGAGCTGGAGAAGGAAATGGCAAACCACTCCAGTATCTCTGCCAAGAAAACTCCAAATGGAATCACAAAGAGTTGGACACAACTAAAACAACTGAACAATAACAATGTGCCTAAGTACTTAGTTATTTCTAAGTAGTCTCCCCATTAAAATGTTAGTTCTTCAAAAGATCTTTTCCTTTGTATCCCCAGGACTTAGCATGGTTCCTGACACTGAGTAAGACCTTAATAAATACTTGTTTAATAATTGATACATAGTAAGTGCTTCATTATTGTCAATTAGCTGACTGATTGAAGGAGAATAATTTGAATGATATGCAAGAATGATACAAATGATAAAATGTTCTGGCAGATTCAGATTAGCCTCAGATAAATTACGTGAAAATCTATCTTAATCTCATTGTTACCAGCAAACCTTGAAACTCCCCTTCATTTAAACAAGAACATGTACTCTGAGAAATGAAAAGTAATTTTGAAACGGGCATATATCAACCATTAGGAGAAAGGGAACTATCATTAAATAGGAACAAAGTGACCCCCAAAGTGGAAAAAAAACACAAAAAAAACAGCAGGATCTCCACTGACTATTAAAATTGTACTAAATGAATCTACCCCAGAATTCAAATTTCTAGAGAAAAGTACCCAACCATACATTATCAGGAGATCCTTCCCCAAAAGACTTAAGTCAGAAGAAAGGAAATGTGAGTTAATATTTTAGAAAAACAGATTTACTACTTCTCTCTATTAGCATGGATAACAGTCAATAAAATCAGTGCACAGAGATCATAGTATGGAATTTAAAACGGAAAGTCAGATAATCAACTTTTAAATAAAATTAAAATGCTGAATTACCTGCAAATGTTGTGCTGCTGACTTCAGACCTTGATTCTGGGTCATCTTCTAAGCCTTCTTCTTCTCCTAAGAGCACTTTACCTGATAAATAATGCAGTAATTAAATTCAATTAAATTCAACAACTACTTATTAAGTACTTGAGTGTTAGGCACTATGCTTTGAACTGGCAATTTGATTTCCCCGTGGTAATAATTTCTCTTTTAGTTTTCCTAAAAAACATAACAGTCTTCTTGAAACAAAAAATGAACATTTCTAAATATCAAATCATGGGAAGATTTCTTCATACTAACTTAATAATAACAATAGTTAATATTTGTACAGAATTTGATAGCTTATAAAGTGAATTCCTCATAGTACATAATATTATGAATACTGCTATTCACATTAACAACTATATTTTGAAAAACTACATTGGGCCCAAAGACACAAAATCCTAGGTGCAAATGTTTAATTTTAGAATTCCTATGAGAATCTAAACATATCCCCCTTCCCCTCTATCATTAAACAAGAAGACAGCAAAAAAGGACCCTAAGGTGAAATATCCCCTTCTGCAAAATGGGGATAATTTGATTTATAGCACCTATCTCATCTATCCGTTGTGAGAAAAAGATTTCTTAAATCTTAAATCACTACAAAAATTAAGCCACTATTACTACTACTAGAAAGAATATCCCTATGACATTTAATGAGATCTTAGGATATTATTCAAATTGATACCAATTTAGAGAAAATAGTTTGATACTACAGTGCCCAACTAATAGAGTATGCTATCTTAGAAAAATACCTAAACTAGTATTAAATTAAATTTCTGTGTAATGACCAACCCTGGCCACAGAGATGATATAAACAAATGATGTAATGCATCCCTCAGCTTTCCTTGAAAAGAAGAGTGACCAAGAGTGAAGAATGTTGCATATGCTGACAGACACAGATGGTTTTTGCATCAATTGGTGCTGTTTAACTGTTTTTGCTTTGTTACAAGTGAAAGATCAAGGGGATAGTGTGGAAGAAGAAAGGAAGACATAGAATCTGTACCATGTATAAACAAGATACCAATAATTTTTTAAATAATAAAATATGGATTCACTGATAAAAAGATACAATTATCTTAGACTTAGAAATGTTACTTCTCAAGAGTTCTTTTCACCAGATTAATTTTATTTTATTAATCTCTATAAATTAAATTGCTTTCTGTCAAAATTAAGCTATAACAGTCAGAACCTACATATCTCCAGAACTGAAAAGTGAAATTACAATTTACTATGGTTTCGGATTTCATTAAGTATTTAAAAATATTTTTCAGACAGTTCTTGACAACAAATTATTCTTCAGGAGAAGACACGAATCCAAATATAAACTCAAAGCTATGTGTATTATCACTATTATCACCTATGAGTAAAATAATAATGAGAATGAAAATAAAATCTGGCATTTGTATAGGCCCTTCAGAGCAGCAAGATACTTTACATTATGCAACCATTAATTTTCATAATATGCCACCTTGATATTTATAGTATATTACAATCTCTTTAGCAGATACTGTCTCAATAACTGAAAATTTCTTGCTTTAAAACTGCTTTACAAAATGTTTTTAATAAGCAAAAAAATCATGCACATATACACAAAGGAATGAATAAAAAACAGAAGGGGAATTCAGAAGTGGTAATGAAGATGTCACAGATGTAGAAATTAACTTAAGAGTAAATAGTGGTGAATGTGGGTTTATTGGTTGTGTCATTTAGAGTTAGACAGAACAAATATTTTTAAAATCTTCAATACTTTTGGGACCTGTGATTTCATCAATGTGCACATTTCCTCTGTCAAGAGCTGCCATGGCCAAAAAAGTTATCACCCTATGGCAAACCTGGTGGTGAGCTTCTCAATAAAGAATTTTTTCAACTAAATAAACAAATACATTACTCTTTAAATGAGTGTGACACATCCTGTGGTAAATGACATGTAACTATATAAATAAAACATTATTAAAGAGAAAAATGCAGAGAAGTCCCAACTCAAGTAATTATAGAAATGTGGTCTGCTAAATATGGCTATGATTTCATGAAAGTCACAAGTCATTTAATTTGTCAGATTAGGGAAACTTTCAAAGCAGAAAACTCAAGTTTTTTACAATATTAAAAGAGGACAACTTTATATTATAATATTTTTTAAATCCTCTGAAGAAAAAGGTTAATTTCTTTTGTCCTACCCACACGAACAGTGAACCTAAACCAGATGACACACTACTAGTCAATCAAGTACTAGTAATTGGTATGCTAATTACTCATCATTTTCTAGCTAACTTCATAGCTCATCACTACAGGAAAAAGTTACTACACTGAGATAAGAACAAATGAGTAACAACATGATTTGGTTGCCCTAGGGGACAAAAAAATTTCAATTTCCAAGAAAATCAAGAAAAGATAAAATATACATTTAAAAAAATGAAGGGGTTCTAGTATTTTTTAAAATTTATTTATTTACTTTTGGTTTACAACACTCAGTTCCACAGTCCCTTGAAGTTCAAATTTTCTTCCCCTCCTCCCATGGCAGCATGCAATCAAATATAGGATATACAAATACTTTCACATTAAACATCAGTCAAGTTGTAAAGAAGGATTATAACTCTAGTAAGTATTTTTAAGGCTTGCCAAAGAATAGCAGTAAAACTTTCAAATTGGCAGTTAGACGGCAGAGCGGGCAAGGTGCCAGGTCGGGAGTCAGAAAGGTCTGAGTTCAAATTCAGCCTCAAACGCTCACTAGCTGTGTAATTTTGGACAAATCACTTAACTTCTGCTTGCCTCAATTTCCTCAACAGTAAAATAGGGATAATACCAGCACCTACCTCTCAGTGTTGCTGTGAGGATTAAATGAGATAATAATTATAAGTCATTTAGCACAATGCCTGGCACATCAAAAGCAGCATATAAATGTTAGCTATTAAATTATGAATCTCAAGGACTTCAAACAACAATGGCACAACAGTTATGAAATATCTGGATTACTAACTAATGGAAACAACTTTTTTGAATTCGTACTCATCCTGCCATGCACAGACCCATCAATAAAATAGTAACCTCCTCTGGAAAAAGAAGACTTGAAAATTATCATATGAAAAGCATTCTGCACTACACACAACAGCCACCTAATAAATGTTTGTTTTGTTGTATTTTTTTAAACAAATGAATGAAAAAGAAAAAATAAATGTCATTCTTTCAAGATTTCAGAACAGTAGATGAGAAAATAAAAGAGCATTTACACTGAACAAGAAACTGAGAACGGCATTTCAAAGATTTATGACATGTACAAGCACATCAAGAGATTAGATGTGCATTAGTCAATGCAGTCAAATTGACATATTTTGCACAAAATTTGGTATCTGGTATTCAAAATATGGCTGACAAAATGATAACAGGGCTCCAGTTTAACAAAGATAGTAGATGCTTAGAGTTCTAAATATGGAAAAAAAACTGAAAGTATCATTTGTCTAGACAAAAAGAAGTTAAGAGCATAGAAACATACTTGTTTAACATCATTAATTAGTTCCACAAATACATTTCCTTAAGAGAAATTATATTACAGGGCAGTTATTTTCAAAGTAACAATGCTACACAAATGGGAAATAATGTTGCTGGAAATATAAAATATAAAATTCAGGCTACAAAAATTCCAAACAGCTGACTTTTACAGCAACCTAAGAGTACATCAACAAATCCTAATTCCAGGCCAAAACTGAGCAAAGAAGAGAGAGTAGACCTAGGACATTAGGCTAGACAAGGTATGTTGGCTAGAGGAACAGAGGCACCCAGGAATAACTGGGCTGAGTAGAATTGACTTATGATAGGGGTCTACTTATAATGCCTTAACTAAGTTATTGTTTAACTATTTTGGCCAAACCTATAGGTACAAATTACTTCAGGGATACCTTTGCAACACAAAACTAAGCAGATTACCTATAACATTAGAAACAGAAAATAAAGACAAATTTGCAAAACTATTATGGCCCAGTTATCAAGGATTTCAGCAATATTTTTAAAGGTAAAAAATATTACTGAGAATAGACATGGAAACAGTGTCCAATGTATTATGAAAATAATGAAAGAAAATAAATCATGGAAACAGAGTCCAATATATTATGAAAAAAAGAAAATAATAAGATCACACAAGACTCTGACTTTTAAAATAATCACCTTTTTGTTTTCTTGAAAGAACAGGGCTGCATGAAGACCCCCCTCCAGCTGCAAATCATAGAGAGCAAAAGATCAAAAGTAAGAAAATGGGCTGCTGAAATCAGGAAAGAATTTTTAATAGCTTCAAAAAAGCTGGATTTCATGCAAACTAGAATATAGTAAATATATTCCATAAACTGTGATTAAGGATATAATCAATATTATTGTTTAAGAATCTAGTTTGAGAATCTCAAAATTACATAAGAACATAATAAAGTACTGAATACAAATTAAATGCTACCCAGATATAAAACCAGCTAGTTAATTATATGACAGGACCAAGTGACAAACTATCAGAAACATTAGGATATTTGCTTGATCTCCAGTGGCTAAGTAGGTAAATATAATATGACTAATTAACTGGAGAATAAATCCTCTTTGGTTTAAAAAAAAAAAAAACAAACCACACACAAATGCTAACAATCTTCCCAATTAAGTGGTCATTAAGAGAAACATTCCATACATAAAAACGTATTTCAATATACAAGACTATACATAGTAAGCAGTATATAAATATAAGTTTCTATTATTATTATTATATGGTTCACCACTTTAATGCTGAATTAACAATGATATTTACATTCAAATTAAGCAATTATTAGAATTCCAGCTGATTTTCTTCTAATTTGTCTAAACATGTTAAGAAAACAAAAAATGAAGAGTATAAATTAAAGTTTGGCTACTGTTGAGGCTGATGGGATAAGGGTTTGATGGAAATATTTATGTGTACTGCCAGGATCCAAGAGTAAGACTCCTAATAAAGAGAGGAATTTCCAGATTAGAGATGGTTTTTATAGGGTTATATCCCAAAGACAGGACTATCACCCTGGAACATAACTAGACAGCAGAGACCTAGGGCCAAAGTCACTCAGAAGCTAAAATCAAGGTGAACAAAGAAACAATACAGGATAGGAACTTCAGGTAAAGTAGGAAAAAAGTAGGGCAGCTAGGTGTCGCAGTGAATAGAGCAACAGCCCTGGAGTCAGGAAGGCCTGAGTTTATATCTGGCCTCACTTACTAGCTGTGTGACCTTGGGCAAATCACTTAACTCCAATTGCCCTGTCTTCTGCCCTCCAAAAAATAAAAATAAAAGTAGGAAAAAAGTGGTCAGGAGAGTGTTTCTGAGGTTATTTGATAAGAGATAAAGGAAACACTTCAAGCAAAATACATGTTGCTTAAGGGCAGAAGCTAATTTTTTGTAGTTACATCCCCAGTTTTAGCATAGTGCTTTGCTCATAAGGTATATAAAATTCTTGTTGAACTCCATTGAATTGCTGAGTGGATAGGACAGAAAGTTTTATAGTATCTTAAGATTTAAAGCCAGAAGGAGGTTATCTAGTCTAACTCAATTTTATAGATGAAATTGAAGCCCAAAGAGAAGTGACTTCCAAAGTCAAGAAGGAAACAGTAGACCCAGGATTTGAGTAGACGCATTCAACAACAGAGACAGTGTTTGTTTTCCCAACTATTTAACATCTGAACACTCCTAGATTCCCATAACTCAAGGTGGCCCTCCTTGGTTCCTTCCCCATTAAGCCACAAAATGTCTCACCCATACTACATAAAACTCTTTATTAAGTCACAGAACCCAGAAATTCCACCAATCAAAATTAAAAGCATCCTTAGGAATGCAAATGCCCTGAAAAAAGTAAAGACTATTAATTATTAACATCCTAGAATAAATTCATTTAGTCAGATTGCTTTTTTCCCCAACATCAAGTTGAGATCAACTTTACTGAGAATATGTAATACTTTGTTTTGGGAGTAGAACAAAGTAATTTTAGAATGTAGGCAACCTTAAAAGTTGGGAAGTAAGGTGATAAAGAAATAGAGATGATATTAAGACACAGAAAGGAAAACAGAAGAGTCACAAAGGAAAACTGAAATGCTGGCCAACACGGAGCCTGCCTCCAGCTCACAGAGATTAAATAAAAAGCAGTAAGTTACTCACTTTGTAAAACAGGGTCCCAAAATAAATACAATTTAAAACCCAAAGAACCAAACTTACAAAAGGAATATAAATCTTCTTTTATGTCCTGGGTCATAAACATCCTGTTCACCAAAAAGCCTGGCTTTTCATGGATGGCCATAGGGTTAGTAGTGTAACCAGTGTAGGCCACAAGAGCAACTACATAAACCTCCATAGATCAAAAGAAATACTGTTTCTAATATGAAACATTCTAATAGCACTATGAGTAAGATACACAAGTGTCAGCAATATCTGAATAAGTATTAAGAGTTGAGAGTTAAGAGTTGATAGGTAACTGATGATATTAAAGCATAAATTAATAATATCAACACACACCCATCAATCAACAAGCCTTTATTAAGCACTTTTTATGTGCTAAGCACTGTGGTAGGCACTGGGGATATAAAAGTGAAACAGTGCCAGTCCTCAAGAAATTTATTATATTGAATACATTTATGGAGATAGAAAATATAAAGTAAATACAAGGTAATTTTGAAAGGAGCTAAAGGGAAATGAAGAAAGGTCTCATATAAGAAGTAACAGCTGTTAAGGAAATAAGGGATTCTAAGAAATAGACACGAAGAGTAAGTATATCTATCATTGAGAAAGCTCAAAAGCATAAGATCTGAGGTAAATGTTGTATTTAAGGAATAGCAAGGTTAGTTGGGTTACACACTAGAGCATGTAAAAAGAAATAAAATATTTAAGTTGGAGCTAGGTTGTAAAGGAATCCAAATGACAGAAGAGAATGCATTTGCACCTATAGGGAGCCAATGGATTTTATAGAGCAGAAGAGTAACAAGGTCAGAGAGAGTTTTGTTAAGTTGAAATTTTTAAAAAGGCAGAAACTATAAATAGCAGTGAAACTCCAGGCTTTCAGAATTATTGTTTATAGGTCTATCAAGTAATTAAGACTGTGTTAACATGTTAACAAAGCAGAGTGGCATGGGAATTTTATTGGGATTTTAATGATTACTAAAGTATATAAGTATGCTGAATTATGCTGTTTCAAGTTAAAAGGAATCTTAAAATGAGAAGTACATCTGATACTTATTAAGAAATATTGGAAAGTACATATGCAGATATTAACTGAAAATCTTAACATTCCAAATAACTTACCTATAAGTTCCACAATGCTCCCACTGCGACTTCTGCTAAACTCCTCTTTGGTCACAGTAACCTGTCCAATACCACCTGCAGTGGTCAGGGCTTGAAGAAGCTCAGCTGGAGGTGTTTTGAAAAGTTGTTGTAATAGTTCTAATGCTCCAGTTACAACATTGTGGTCTTGGTGCTGGGTGTAATGCAAAGTCAATTCATATACCTAAGAACCAAAAAAGCCACAGTGGAATATTCATTCATTTATTGGTGGGAAGAGGCATGAAAGAAGGTTAGTTTCTCATGAATTTCAGTTAACCAAACTAGAAGAGCTAAGAGGAACATGGATAATCAAAAACCCTTAACTCAAAGTGATTTCCTGTTATATGAATTAATATTAAGATTTTGTTCAGATAATATGGTAAACTGTATCATCTAGTTCACTACTACTAGTATAAAACTTAAATAAAATTATTGTGAAGAAAAATATGCATCTCAAAAAAATTAAGTGCTTTGTTCCTATGGAATAACTAATATCCTACAGTACAGAAAAAGGGAATTATAGATTTTAAGACTTAGAAGGGACCTTTAAAAGTCATATAGTTCAATCCCTGCAGTTTACTGAGGAAGAATCTAAGGCCAAAGAAATCACAGAATCACAGCATTTCAAGGTTGGAAGAGACTCCAGTAATCATTCAGTTCAAATCACACTAGTAAAAAAATTTTCTTTACAATATATTCAAAAGGAAGTCATCGAAGCTTAGCTTGAAGGAAAGGGGTATCTCACTTCCTTCAAAGGAAGTAGACCTGGGTAAGTCCCATCTTCTGACCCATCCTGGCTGCGTGGGCAAGTGTAGCACCAATGCAATATTTACAGTGTCCACAATCATGATAAAGACCATGACTATAAGTACTGCATTGCACAAAATATACCAAACTCTCCAGATAGAGGATAGAACCAAAGCATTTATTTAGACACCAAAAAGCCTAACCAGTAAGCCAATTCCATCATAGTACCAAAGATATTCAGCAGCCATAATAATGCTGAGAGCCAAAGCATCCTTCAGCCTTCCCACAAACCAATACAAGATCAATATTTACCCACAAGCCTCTCTATCTCCTTGACTGAGCTCCTCTCTCTCCCATCGTCTGGCTACCTCTGACCAGCTTACGGGATTCCCTTCAGCAAACTCCTCCCACCAGAGGCTCCATGTAACTACATTCAGCCTATTAGGGGGCAGAGTTTATCTTCACAGCAGGGAAGGTTCCTGTGGGCTCTGCTGCACCCTTGAGCAAATTCCCTCCATCACAGGTTCCACGTGATTACATGCAGCCTATTAGGGGTCAGAGTTACTTTCAAAGCAGGGGAGGTCTTCAAACTCTCCGCTAGGTCTATTAAGGGGCAGGGAAGATCTTCAAATTCCCATTCCCATTACAGCAAGTCACTTAAACTCTCCATGTTCTGGAAAATTCTCTAAGACTATAAGTTACAGAGAAAGTTTGACCTGTATTAGTACAGGGAGTTTCCTCCCCAAAGAGTTGGCTACACCAATGAAATTAGAGGTCTAGTCCCTAAACTTATCCCTACTGATAATAGTGCTAAATAGCACAAAATCAAGCATGGATTCCTTGGGTACCCCAATGGACATCTTCTTTCCAGTTGACATAAATACATCAATAACTACATTTTGGATGCAATCATTAATATAGTTCCATTAGCATCAAGGAATACTTGTAGGAAACCATGGAGATTAAAGTGTACAGAAGCAAAAAACCTATTTTTATAATAACAATGGAATTTTAAAAAGAGCAATTTGAAAAAACTTGGGAAATTTAGTCAATGAAATGACTAACAACAACACCAGGGAACCCACAATGAAATATAATACCCACCTCATGACAAAGAGGCCATGGTCTCAGGGTAAAAAGTGAGAATTTTCATACATAGCCAAGATGTGGATGTTTTGATTAACTATGCATACATATATGGGGGGAAAACAGGAAACACAATTATTCTATGACATCTTGATGAATTATCAATGTAGAAATCTACCAACCATCTGGTAGCTTAATATTAGAAAGTTCCCAGACACTTCAAGGCAATTGTGGTTAAGTGACTTGCCCAAGGTCACACAACTAATAAGTGTCATGTGTCTGAGGCCAAATTTGAACTCAGGTCTTCCTGACTCCAGGACCTGTGCTCTATTCACTCTGACACCTAGCTGCCCCAAGTGGTGGATAGTCTTATTCACTACTGTACAACTACTTGCTGTCTTTGGATAAGAGAACATTGCAATTTTGTCTAACTGCTTTCACAATTGTAAAAGTATCTGGTCTTTTCTTGCCTTCTGCCTGTGGACAGTGGGGTGTGTTCTCTTAATCTTATCATAAATCCTGCCACTCAAATGATAAATACTCCCCTTTTCTCTAGTGGATCATTCACCTCTTTTTCTATCACACTCCCTTGCTATGAAATGCTTTACTATCAAGAAAAGATTCCCTAATAAGACTCATTAATTTCAGTTTGGCTTCCTATCTTTGACCCACAGTCATGGGACCCTTTGCTAACATATATGCTGCTTCCTAGAAGTAAAGAAAGTTTCCTAACTCACGTTGGTAACAAGGGTTTTCTTTTTTCCAAAATGTGGGTGGAAGGAGGAAGTATTTTAGAGTAGGTGAAAGGAGGACTAGCAACAGTATTATCCAAAAAAGAAGGAAAAAAAAGATGGGCATTGAAGCATTTCAAAAATGCAAATAAGAAAAGAAGGAAGTTCAGAAGTAATCACAGACAGTAAAGAAAGGTCTGAAAGTAACATCATATTTAATAAATGCTTAAAAAGAAAGCAAGCTATATAGAAAACATTGTTTCATAAACAATCATCAGCTACCCTTTGTAAATGGAAATGCTGGTTTTATCTAATGTTTGCTTAGTTCAGAATATAAAAAAAATTTAAACATTTTCTAATCCATATAAATGTACTACTGTCTACTATACATCTCTGCATCTTTCCCCAAGAATAGCATGGAAGACTTTCTCACATTCTTTATTAAAATCTAAGTAACCTATAACTATAGAGTACCTTGATCTACCAGTTCAATAACCTTGTCAAAGAAGGAAATGTAGCCATTATTTCATGAACTGTAAAAAAAAAAAAATCAACCCCTTCTTTGATAGTAACTGGGCCTAATTACATCTCTCCCACTCTTCCACATTCAATTTCAAATCCAACGATTTGACAGATCTTGTCGTGAGGCAGGGCACTCTGAATTATAACCCTTTCTGGTAAACTGGGAGCTTCCATCACTTATTTTTGATGGAGTCATGTCATCTCTCTGTGATCAACACTTGTTTCCCAGATAAAGTTGGGGAAGGGGCGGGATAGAGGGAGAAAGAGATAGGCAGACACAGATGGATAGATTAACAGATAAGGCATTTATTAAGCACTTTCTATGGACTAGTAAACTATGCTAACTTTATCAGGTGAGGGGAAAAACAGAGCTTTAATAAAAGAGAACTTGATGGAAAAAAAAAACCCAAGATGTAGAAACTTTGAAGTATTCATATAGGAATTAAGAAAAACAAAAAGGTAAACCAGGAACAATGAAAAGGATAAGCTGTTCACCTTGAAATGGGGGGTGTGGGGGAGAGAGATCCTTCTGAACTCCATCATCCTCAGGGGTCATAAAGGAAGTCTAATTAGACAGATGACCTGAGGATGATCTTAAGAGAAGAATGGGAAAGGGGGAAGAGAAAGGAAGGTTAGGAAAATTATCTCATATTATCAGGATGCACCAGTAGACATCTATACAAACAAGGAGGGGGTGGGGGGAGCAAATGACACTTGAAGCTGACTTTCATCTGAACTTATCAAAGAGCAAAAGAATACATGAATACACACACACACACACACACACAGGTTGGTACAAAAATACATTTTACTCAACAGGGAAATAGAAGGAAAAGGGGAGAAAGGGAAGGGGTGGAGGAGGAATTAGAGGGAGGATAGATTAAGGAAGGGATTAGTCCTAAAACAAATTCTAACTAAGAATATACAAAAATATTTCTAGCTCTTTTTGAGATGGCAAAGAAATGCCCACAAAATAGGGAATGGATGAACAAGTGATAGCATAAAAATGTGATAGAATAGTATGTGTTTTAAGAAGTGATGAGGGATGGGGCGGCTAGGTGGTGCAGTGAGTAGAGTGTCAGCCCTGGAGTCAGAAGGACCTGAGTTCAGATCTGGCCTCAGACACTTAACACACACACAAACAAAAACCTAGCCGAGTGACCTTGGGCAAGTTACTTAACCCCAATTGCCCTACAAAAAAAAGCAAAAAAAAAAAAAGAAGTGATGAGGGAGATGGTTTCCAAGAAACCTGGGAAGACTCGTATGAACTGACACAAAGTGATCCTTAATCTTAGTCATATAACTCAAAGTTTTCCTTACTTAGCGAATCAAACAGATAATACTTCGAATTTTTATAGTTATTGCTGAATGATCATGTTTACCTGGATGAGCTGGTCTGTAGAAGGTGAGACTTCAGCTTCTTTTCGTGTGACACCAAAGCTCCCTTTCAAACTCATGTCCTTGACTTGCTGTTGGAGCAAGGGGATTAAATACCTCAATGTGAGCAATACTCCAAGAATAAAAAGAGTAGAATGCTCCTCCTCAACAGGAACTAGCAAGCCTACAAAACAGTAAACAAAGTCATTAGCATCTGATTGATAGCTTAACTACCAAACAGTTCTATGTCTCTTTCAAAAAGAGAGTGACTTACAAATAAATAAATATTCCATTTAAAGGAGGGCATTAATGGATAAAAATAGCATCCCTATTATTGTAAAGAGCAGTGACGTCAAACTCAAATAAAAATGGATCCCATAGGGTCTTATATAAACTTAGAAAAACATAAATTGACAATATCTATGTTGTGTTCTGTTTTTATTTATTTTGCTACATATTTCCCAATTACATTTAATCTGGTTAGGACTCAGGAATTTTATAGGCCCCCTACAAACAAGTTGACATCTCTGATCAAGACCACAACATCATGTGCATGTGACTTACTGCTAAACTCAAAGTAAAACCCATTCATAGAATGGGTCTAGACTTTAAACAGGCTTTATAATATCTGTAAACTGAAAAAGAGCTTTTCATTGTATATATTCTATTCTCCACCTAATATGCCCTTCCCCACCAACTCTGCCTCTATCTATTCTTCAAACATCATTTCACTTTAACAAAGGTTTTCCAGTTCTTCCAGCTGAAAGTGATCTCTCCATCCCCAGAACTACATGAGAATTCTGTACTTTTTTAATATCCTTTCAGTCTTGCTTGTAATAAAGCTTTGTGTGTATATATCTTATGTCTCCAACTAAATCTTAAACTCCATGAGGCTGAGGACTATGCCTTATTCTTCTTTGAATACTCCACTAAGCATAGTATATGGTCTTGAACAAGACATATTTTTAATTAAGGAATTAAAATCCCCAGTTGCCCATTTGGGGTTTTATTTGAGGTTATATTTATTATATTTGACTACACAAATTCAATTCAACAAACATTTTTAAAATAGTTATGTTCTAGGCACTGAGGTGACAAAGATGAAAATAAGACAGAGTCAAAAGAAGGTTACCCTCTACGAAGCAAGAGATAACACAAACACAAAGAAGTAGAAAACAAGAGCAAAAGAGCGATCTAGACAAAGCACACTAGAAAAACTAGAGAGAGAAATTTTCAGCTGAGGACATTTGGAAATCTGGGGACAAAGAAACTTTTCACAGAGGGAGTGACACATGAGTTGGGTCTTAAAAGAAAGGAAATATAGGGAAATATAAGGAAAAATAAGGAAAAAAAATAAAGGAAAAAAGGCAGTGTCTCTTAGCCAAAATCAACAACCTTCAAGAGATGCTGAAGAAAGCCAGGAGCATCATTAAACCCTTGCAAACTTTACAATGCAGCATCCACAATGACAGCAACAATGCCTGTGATTTCAACAGTAGAGGGAACCCCAATATGACAAAGCCCCCATATACCAAGGAAGATCAGATCATTCTCTGCTACTTCTAGTTTTAAAGAGTGGCCTGGGATAAGGAGAAGTTAAGTGATTTTCCTAGTCACACAGCCAGAATGTGTCATAGCCAGGACTTGAACCCAAGACTTCCTAGATCCAAAGTCAGGTCTCTATTTCTACATCAGAATGCCTCTCCAGCTTTAAAAGTAACCAGTCAGAAAATGACAAGTACTATAATCTACAAAGCTGACAAAGTTTTCATAAAATCTACTTTAAGAGCATGACTTTCATTAGATTTTTCCTCCCACCCTTTCATTAGGTTTTTGGGGGTTTTTTCCATTCCCTCCATGTAAAAACTACAGAACCTCTACTGTGCCTTAAAACTTTATTTTCCCCTTACCTAAAAGCACATTAAGTAGCCAAGTATAAAAATACTGTGTCCTCCTTGAGTGTTGGCAGATGCTCACTGCTGACCCAGCCGCTGTTCGCCGTATTGTAGGAGAACTTGACTTGAGATTAGCTATGAAAGCTTTTAATAAAACCTATGGTAACAAAATTACAAGAAAGTCAGATCAAGACAAAGGAATATTTTTTATGCATTTACAATTTTCCTGAAACTTGATGAAACTACTTAATCTTTTCTTGAATTTATAATGTCAATATAATCACCACACTATTAAATTAATGAAAAAAATATCTATCTTAACACCTGTTTTTCTTGTATCTTTATTAACTGTTAAAGCTGAAAAATGCCATAAGAGTTCTCTGGTCCAACCCCCTTCATTTTACAGATGACAAAAGAGGAGGGGCGGGGAAGGAAAGGGATTTGTCAAGGCATATTAATGACAAAGAAGAAACAGAAAATAATGATTTACTCAGAATTTAGGCCCATGAAAATTCACACAAAAATATTACTTTCATAAACACCTACTACTGCATTTGAAATGTAAACAAATAACCATAATTTTATACCATGATAAAGAGATAAATGCACTTGAAAAATGAGTGAAAACAAAATCCATCTATAATAATAGTCACCAACTAAGTTGGTATCCTTTTTTTTTTTTTGCCTTTTGGAGGGCAATTGGGGTTAAGTAACTTGCCCAAGGTCACATGGCTAGGTTTTTGTTTGTGTGTGCATTAAGTGTCTGAGGTCGGATCTGAACTCAGGTCCTTCTGACTCCAAGGCCAACACTCTACTCACTGTGCCACCTAGCCGCCCCCTAAGTTGGTATCCTAAATGGAAAATGATGAAGTCAAGCAATTTTTAAAGGACATTGGGAATGGAAATAAATATCTACTAAACACCACTATGTGCCAGACACTGTGCTAAGTGCTTCATTAATATTATTTCATTTGGTTCCCATAGCAGTCCTGGGAAATAGGTATTATTATTATGATCTCCATTTTACAGTGGAAGAAACTGAGGCAGGTAGCAATTATGTGAGTTCTTCAAGGTCACACAGGTGATAAATGTCTAAGACCATATTTGAACTCAGGTCTTTTCCACTCCAGGAAAAGTGTTCTATCCACTGCAACACCTGTCTCTAAGTATATTCACTCAAATCTCTGCTAAATGCCTCCTCATGGCAGAGAGTTGACCCTGGGGTTTTGTTGTCATTGTTGTTGCTGTTGTTGTTTTTTATTCTAGGGGACCACAAGCTCTTGCAGGCCCCACTAAACTGGAAAGGCTCAAGAGACAAAATGAATGTCTATCAACTGAGGCCTAGACAAAATACCTACAGAGAGGTTTATCAACCGAGAAGATGATCAACTGACAATCACATGGAGACTGTTTTGGCCATAGAAACTCAGGAAACCATCTGTATTAGAGCTGTAATCAGTCAACTAACATTCAGTCTGTACTATGTACCAGACATTGTGCTAAATGTTGGGGATACAAAGAAAAGCATAAGATTGTCCTTGCTCTCAAGGAGCTCACAGTCTAATAGGGAAAAAAACATGTAAACAACTATATACAACTGTACAAAAAAAAAAGAAGTATACAGGATAAATTAGAAATGCTCTCAGAAGGAAGCAGGATCAGGGAAGACTTATTACAGAAGGTAAGATTTTAGCTAAGACTCGGAGGAAGACAGGAAATCTAGAAGAGGAGATGAGAAAGGAGAGGGTGATTTCAAGCATAGGGGACAGTCAGAAGCAAGATCTGAATGATCAGAGAAAGGAAAAGGCACAGCAAGGGGGCCAGTGTCACGGGATCTGAGAGCACATGGTGGGGAGCAAAGCATAAAAAAAATAATGGCAAAAAAGAGACCTGATTATAAAGCCAAGCCAAACAAAGGATGTTATATTTGACCCTGCAGATAACAGGAAGCCACTGGAGCTGAGCTCACAGGGAAATGATATGGTCAGATTTGTACTTTAGGAAGATCATCTTGACAGATAAATGGAGGATGAACTGGAGTAGGGAGAGGCTTTAGGGAGGAAAACCAGCCAGCAGGCTAATGCAGCAGTCCAGGCCAATGCAGCAGTCCAGGCCTGAGCTGAGGAGGGCCTGCACAGGGACAGTACAGTGTCAGAGGGCAGAGAGGAGCATACAGAAGAGGTGTTATGGAAGGAAGAAATGACAGGAGCTTGCAACTGAGTGCATGTGGGGCAGGAAGAGGGGAAGGAGAGGAAGTAAAGAGTTAATAATGACATGTAAGTTGAGAGTCTGGGGGCCCAGGAGGATGGTGTTGCCTTCAACAATAATAGAAAAGTTAGAAGGAGGAGAGAGTTTGTCGGGAAAGGTAATGGGCTCAGTTTTGGACATGTTGAGTTTATGTTATTTATGAGGCATTCAATTCGGATGTCCAACAGGCAGTTACCAATAGGCAATTTGAGACTGGAGGTCAGGAGAAAGGTCTGGGCTGAATAAAAAGATCTGAGAATTGGGGCAGCTAGGTTGCACAGTAAAAAGAGCACCTGGCCCTGGAGTCAGGAGGACCTGAGTTCAAATCCAACCTCAGACACTTAACAGGGGGGGAAAAAAAAAACCTAGCTGTGTGACCTTGGGCAAGTCACTTAAACCCAACTGCCCTACCTTCCCCCCTCCAAAAAGAAAAAAAAAATCTGAGAATCATCTGTATAAAGATAAACAGTTGAATCCATGGGAACTGATAAGATCACCAATGTGATAGTACTAACAGAAAAGAGACTTCAGAACAGAGCCCAAGGGGACATCAAATTTGACCTGGATGCAGATCCAACAAAAAAGATTAAGAAGGTTCCATCAGACAGGCAAGAGAAGAACCAGGAGATAAGTGTCACAGAAACCTAGAGAGAAGGCAGTATAAAGGAGAAGACGTTGGCCAACAGTGTCAAAGGCTACACAGAAAGATGCCAAGAAGGATGAGGACTGAGAAAAAGACATTGGATTTAGCAGTTAAGAGGTCATTAGTAACTCTGGAACAAGCAGTTTTTGTCCAATGAAGTTGGGAGCCAGAAAGCAGAGAGTTAAAAAGAGAATGGAAGGACAGGAGGCACCTCTTGTATAGAGCCTTCTCAAGAAGTTTAGCCACAAAAGGCAGGAGTGATGTGAAACAAAAGTTATCAGGAAAGGAAAGATCAGGTAAGGGTTTTTTGAGGATGGGAGAGACATGAGCATGTTTGTAGGCAGAAGGGAAGCTGTCAGTAGACAGAGAGAAATTAAAGATAAGTAGGAAAGTGGGGATGAGAAAAGGAGTAATCTGATGGTGAAGACAGGATGGAATGGACTAACTCATATGTGCAGAGGGTAAAGGGAAGGGCTACCTCTATATATGACACAGGGCTAAAAGAGGAGAAAATGGCAGAAAGCAACCAGAGACTTAAATCACAGATTCCTTGAGTACTAATTTAAGTTTTATCAGGAAAAAAATGCTTAGGAGGCAAACAAAAGAAGTCAACAGACAGGGATTCTCTCCAAAGTTATCAATAATTAATTGCCAAATCTAATGGTCTTAACTTAATTCTTAATTCTTTTCCCTTGACACTGATGATCTCCTACTCCTCTAAGCTGCTCTCTCCTCTCTCACTTTTCTTGCCATTATTTTCCCCTGATTTGCATCTTACCTATCTGAATGATCTTTCTGAAGCTTCCTTTTCTGGCTCATCATCTATATGTCACGCTCATTTGGGGGAATTCCCCAAGGTTCTGACCCTCTTCTTCTATACTCCCTTTGGTGATAACCTTATCAGCCTATGGGTTTAACTACTATCTCAATGTAAATGACTAACTGCTTGAGCTTCAGTCAAACATGAATAATTACTATTAAACATTTCAAACTGGATGTCTCTGTGGAAACATTAAAAATGTCCTTTTTAGTTTCTCTAGAAATGGTATTTCTCTGGTCTAAAATACCCTTTCCAGACTTCCAGGTTTGAAGGTAGGTTAAGACAAAAGGCCTCTTCTTAAGGAGATATGTTAGAGGAAAACCAAAACCTTAAGCAAAAAATAACTCTTTGTCTTGTTTAGATCATTTTGTTTCAAACCTCAACTGGGCTATTGATCTATCAGGGAGCAGTCTCCTTTTCCCCAATCCCTGAAGCCAAGGTTCTATGGTCCATCCTTCTGCACTGGGAAAGGATTAAGACACCAAGCTCAGGGAGCAAGTCACTTTCTTCCAGGAAAACATGTGAGTGACTTGAATGTAATTTAGGTCAAGGAAGAAACAGGGTAGTTATTGTTTTGAAATGTTACAGTTTGAAGGAACTGTATTTTAAGATATTATAATCTTTACCTTGTTCAAGATTTCTCTGTTGCCTCAAATCACTTAAGGTTAAGCCATGTGTGAGAGAAAGTAGAGGGGAGGTTAAGGAGGACATGGCGGGGAGGGAGTACCAGTTTGTACTTCTCTCTCCAAACTAAAAATGACTAGAATACATAACAATGATAAATTAAATTGTTTCTGGCTGAAAAGATGTGCCTAAAAGACAGAGTGCATTATTAATAATTTTTTTCTTCATACTGGAGAGATCTTAAACTCAACATGTCTCAACAAACACATATATGTGTGTATGTTCACACATGCCTATATACGCATATATGTAGGAATATTTCTTCTTACGTACACACTTACATACTTGTTATCTCCTCCATTAGGATGTAAGCTCTTTATCTCCTTACCAATAGGGATTGTTACATTCTTTATATTTTATATCCAGAGTATCTGACACATAGTAGGCATTTAATAAATGCTATTAACTGGATATTGATTAACTGGCTATTTCACCCATATACAGTCTGTGTACCAACTGAACATTTTGCGTAAAGGCTATCCATCATGTCTGAAATGGCCTCCCTCCTCATCTCCACCTGCAAGAATCCCTTTTTTCCCTTCAAATTAAGTCCAAGGGTCACCTTCTACATGAAGTTCTCCCCAATCTCCCCAACTTGCGCTGCCTCTGCCCTCACAGTTGCCTCGTATTCACTGTATATATATTTTGCACACACTTTTTATATGCAGATCCTGTTTCCTCCAGTAGCATAAAACATCCTTAATACCAAGGACTGTTTCATTTATGTCTTTAGATTCCCTACTAATATATGCTGTTGTTGCATGCTGTTCAGTCGTTCAGCATGTTTGACTCTTTGTGACCCCCTGAACCATACTATCCATGGGGTTTTCTTGGTAAAGATCCTGGAGGATTTCTGTCATTTCCTTCTCCAGTTCATTTTACAGATGAGGAAACTGAGGGAAACAAGGTTAAATGACTTTCCCAGGGTCACAGAGCTAGTGACTATCTGAGGTCTGATTTGAACTCAGAAAGAAGAGTCTTCCTGACTACAGGCCTTCCACTATATCCAGTGAGCCACCTAGCTACCGAACTCAGAAAGAAGAGTCTTCCTGACTACAGGCCTTCCACTATATCCAGTGAGCCACCTAGCTACCCCCAAGGATAACTAAATTATTCGAAAATTCTCCAAACCTTTTTCAAGAAACAGATTTGAGGGGCGGTTATGTGGCACAGTGAGTAGAGCACTGGCCCTGGAGTCAGAAGGACCTGAGTTCGGAACCGGACTCAGACACTTAACCCACACAAACAAAAACCAAGCCGTGTGACCTTGGGCAAGTTACTTAACCCCAATTGCCCTCCAAAAAGCAAAAAAAAAAAAAAAAAGAAGAAACAAATTTGAGGGGCCAGCTAGGTGGCTCAGTGAATACAGTACCAGCCCTAGAGTCAGGAGGACATGAGTTCAAATCTGGCCTTAGACACCTGACACACTTACTAGTTGTGTGACCATGGGCAAGTCATTTAACCCCAATTGCCTTGCCTTGTCCCCTCAGAAAAACAAAAACAAACAAACAAAACAAAAAAAAAACAAACAGATTTGAACCAACCAATTTTAAAGAATAGTCCTCCATGACTGAGCCAAAATTTATTTCCAGAGAACCCTCCAAAACGAAGGACCATCCTGTGGAGCTCTCCAAGAACAGAAATAAACATTTAATAAATGTCTGTTGACTGACTGACAAGACAGCACATTGCCTCAGGACTTCCCTACTCTCCATAACTGAAGTTCTAGAATCCTACATTCTCTGCATTAGAAGGACCCTACGAGGTCATCCATCCAATCCATACCGGGACAGGAATCTCAATACAATGATCCAACAAATGATCATCCAGAGCACACTCAACGACTTCAAGGCATGGGGAACTCATTACCAGTCAACAGACTATTCAACATTTATACAACACTTATGAGCTAAACTCTGCTTTTTTTTTTCAACTTTTAACTAGTACTCCTAATTCTATTCAATACTCTGTAGAGTCAAGTTCAAAAAAAAAGAGATGATCCTTTTTCTAAACAACTACCAACATAAAAAAATGTTATCATATTGTCCCCTAAGTTTTCTTAACTCCAGGATAAAAGCCCTTTGTTACTTCAATAGTTGGTCCATCATGGACTTAAATCTCCTCACCATCTTGATTGTCTTTCCAAAAATGTGACTCTTAGAACTAAGCTCCAGCTGTGTCATCTGCTGGTTATACAGCACTGGGAAAGATACTTGAATCTCTCCAAAACTCAAGAGTCAAAAGGTTTATTAGTCAAGGGTTGCTAAAGTTTCTTTCCAACTCTCTGCTTTCACAGCATGATTTTATAAATGTATGCTGTTGATACAATGAAAACAACAGGGCTATTTACAAACTGTGCTAAAACATAATAAGAACATAAATTTCCACAGCTCTACTGAAGAAATAATCACTATAGGAAAGATGAATTATGGCTAAAATGTTCCTGGCTTGAACCATCCAAGCCATATCTTTGTTCAGCAAACATGCATCGAGTGCCCTACTATATGAGAAGGCCCAGGTGCTTCAAGGCAATAAAACGATTCCCTGAATACAGAAGGATAAAAAGAATGACTCAATTCCCTACAATTAGCAGCCACTGAGAGGAAGAACCAATATTGTTACCCCTGCAAGAGCTCTGACAGATCATCTAATACACTCCTCACTGCCACTGACAGATGGGAACACTGAGGAACAGGAAGGAGAACTAACCTACCAAACAGGCTGGTGGTAGATCAGGGAACAGAAGTCAAGTTCTCCCATTTCCAAGTTTGGTGCTCTAACTGCCCCCACCAGGGAATAACCCTTGACTATCCATTCTAAATGGGCAATTACATATTCCTTCTCCATGAGAGCTCCTACAATATAATCCTTTATGACTGCCTGGAAAATATATGCTGTCCCAAGGATGATAAGATTAGGGAGTCTTCACTGGACTACCCACAAAGACAAGAGCAGCTCTAAGTCCCTCTCTGAGTCTAAGATACAGATACGCATACACACACGAGTAGAGGAAATAACACAGGAATAAGAAATAAAAAACTCAAAGTTTGTCTCTCCACTACACATTAAGCATCAGAAATATAGAGTAACTCAGAGTCTACTTCTCCTTAAAGGATCTAAAAGATATCCAGGGACAGCTAGGTGGCACAGTGAAGAGAGCACCAGGTCTGGAGTCAGGAGGACCTGAGTTCAAATCTGGCTTCAGACATTTAATACTTACTAGCCTTGTGACCTTGGGCAAGTCACTTAACCCCAATTGCCCTGCTCTCCCCCCTCCAAAAACAAAAGAAATCTAGACAACAGACCCTAATACTGAAAGACAGAAAGTTTCTGAATGATGAGGATGATGATGATAAAGACAAGAATGACAATTACTATAATAGCAACTGACATTTCTATAGTGTCTTAAGGTTTGTAAATTTATCTTCTCTTATCGTTACAACTCTATGAAACATGTTCTCTAGGCAGTGCTATTCCCACTTTACAGAATGAAGAAACTAAGAACAATAAAGCAACTCACTCAACACCATCCACGATGTATGTAGCAGACCCACGATTCAAACACATATAGTCACATATCCAATGAATTTCAGAGGAAAGTTCCTCCGGACTCCAAGACCAGCATTAAGCAGTAATTACAAGTACAAAGGAGGTGCCAATTACCTTTAAAAAGTTATAAGATTTAGAGCTGGAAGAGACTCACGAGGTAATCTAGCCGAACTCCCTATTTCAAAGAAACTAAGGTGGAAAGAGAAAAAATAACCACCTGTGTGGTAAGAGAGTAAACCTGAATTCAAAGACAAATCCCCTCATTCAAAAACCCTCTACATACTATTACTTCCCCAACTACCAGGTACCATGATATTCAAACATCCTTAACTAGTTAAAAGATTAGTTCAATGCTACAAACAAGCAAATAAAAAAACCACACACATAACCCCTAACCTTTAAATTTTGTGTCTTGAAATGGCAACCTTAACTGACACTTAAAAAAAATACATTTTAAAAGTGAAAAGCTCCTAATCTGATGAAGTTCCAATCAGTTCAATTCAAACTGACAAAAATCTGGACGTAATCTGAAATTTCACCAGCAACTTTATTTATCTTAAGACATTCAAAAGCAGCAAATTTCAAAAGGCAGCTGCTTTACTTACAAACACAAATCTATCTGGGATTATTCTCAAGTTCATGCACTTGAAGAAAGCAACCATACCTTAATTTCATTGTCATTTGCAAAGTTGCCAAAAGATGCCATAATTTTGGGTATAGCAGATGCCAAAGTCTCTTGGACAGATTCTTCTGTTCTCTTGCTTATTCGAGTCAGACAAGGTAAAAGGTTTACCAAATATGGTCTGTAAACATGAAAAGTATATTAATTATTCCTTCTGCTCAATTTTGACAAGAAAAAAACTTAACACATCATAATTTGGTGGAAAGATAAAGCCTTCTATGATAATTATTTATTGCAAGAGATTCTAATGTAAGGAGACAAACATGCCTTCACAGGATTATCATGGATCCTTTGTTATGAGGTCCAAAATTTAACTAGAACATGGCTCTGAAAGGGTGTACATTATTTAAAAAACAACAACAACAACAAAAAAGACAAACAAAAGGAGAAAAGGGAACAATTAGAATTTTATATTAAGAAGATACACATGGGGGGGACAGAGACAAGATGACAGAAAACTCCATGAGCTCCCCCCATAATCATCTCAAATACTTATAAAATATGACTCTAAACAAACTTTTAGAGCTACAGAACCCACAAAGTGACAGAGAGAAACAAATCTCCTGCTGAATGAAACCCGGCAGGCCAGCAGGAGGGGTCCATCAAACTGAGAGCACAGCCTAGCCCCTCATGAGCTGGCAGTTTTAGCCTCAGGGCAGTCCCAACCAGCAGCAGCTGGAGCAGACTTCAGGAGAGTGGATCACCAGAAGCTGTGGTGGTTTCCAGAATTATCAACCCATAAATGCCAATGGCAAAGTAAAAGGTCAGTGTGGACTTTGTGGGAACAGGGAGACCAAGAGCACAATCCAGCCTTTGCCCCCAGGCATAACACCTTAAAAAATGGACTAACTCAAATGGCAAAAGAGGCTCAAAAAGGCAATGAGGAGAAGAATACATTAAAAAGCTGAATTTGCCAGATGGAAAAAGAATCTCAAAGGCTTAATGAAGAGAATCATTCCTTCAGAGTTAGACTGGAGCAAATGGAAGCTAGTGACTTTATGAGAAATCAAGATGCTGTTAAACAGATCCAAACAAATGAAAGATTAGAAGGCAATGTGAAATATCTCATGGGAAAAACCACTGACCTGGAAAAAAGATCCAGGAGAGACAATTTAAAAATTATTAGACTACCTAAAATCCATGATCAGAAAAAGAACCTAGAAATCATCCTTCAAGAAATTCTCAAGGAAAACTGCCCTGATATTTTAGAAGCAGAAGACAATATAGAAATTAAAAGAATCCACCAATCATCTCTTGAAAAAGATCCCAAAAAGAAAACTCCTAGGAATATTATAGCCAGATTCCAGAGTTTCCAAATCAAGGAGAAAATATTACAAGCAGACAAGAAGAAACAATTTGAATATTGTGGAAACACAATCAGGATAACACAAGATCTGGGAGCTTTTACATTAAGGGATTGAAGGGCTTGGAATATGATATTCTGGAGGTCAAAGGAGCTAGGATTAAAACCAAGAATCACCTACCCAGCAAAACTGAGCATCATATTTCAGGGAAAAATATGGTCATTCAATGAAATAGAGGACTTTCAAGAATTCTTGATGAATAAACCAGAGTTGAATAGAAAATTGAACATTCAAATACAAGAAGCAAGAGAAGCATTAGAAGGTAAACAGGGAAAAGAAATCATAAGAAACATATCAAAGCTGAATTATTTACATTCCTACATGGAAAAACAATAATTTTAACTTATGAAACTTTTCTCAGTATGAGGATAGTTGAAGGGAATATAAGTGTGTATCTGTGTGTGTGTATGTATACACACGTATACATACATATATACGTATATATGTGTATATATGTATATATGTGTATATATGTGCATGTATGTATATATGTGTATATATATGTGCGTGTATGTGTGTATATTTATATGTGTGTATTTATATACACATATATGTATACGTACATTTATGTCTATATAGGAGGATATATGGGCGTATGAATACATACGTGAGTGTGTGTATACATGAATACAGGTCTACATAGACAGATGGTATGTGATCAATTGAATAGGAAGGGATGATATTTAAAAAAAATTAAGAGGTGAGAGAGTAATATAATGAGAGGAGACAGGGAGAGACAGAATATGGTAAATTATCTCATATAAAAGAGGCGAGGAAAATTGTGAAAATGGAGGGGAAGAACAGGAAGGCAAAAGGGAATGGGTCAACCTTACTCTCATTGAATTTGGCTTAAGGAGGGAATAACATACACACTAAATTGAGTATCTTACCTTATAGGAAAGTAGGGGGAAAGGGAATAAGAGGGGGGAAGACAGAAGGGGAGGGCAGATTAGGGGGGAGGGTAGTTAGAATCACACACTTTGAAAAGTAACAGGGTCAAAGTAGAAAATAGAACAAATGGGGAGTGGGATAGGATGGAAGGAAATATAGTCAGTCTTTCACAATATATCCACTATGGAAATGTTTTGAATAACTACACATGTACAACCTATATTGAATTGCTTATTTTCCCAGTAAGGGTAGGTGATGAGGGAAGAAGGGAAAGAATCTGGAATTCAAAAGTTTTAAAATCAAATGTTTAAAAAAATTATTTTTTTTTTTACATGCGCTAAGAAATAAGATATACAGGCACTAGGGGATGGAGATCATCTTGCCCTACTTGAAAGTTGGAGTGGGGGATAAAGGAGGATATAGGAAAGAGTACACTAGGGGAGGGGGTATTCAGTGGGATCGCTGTTTTGGGGTGGTGGGTAGGGGAAAGATGGGGAGAAAATTTGTAACTCAAAATCTTGAGGAAATGAATGTTGTAAACTAAAAATAAACATAAAATTTTTAAAAAGAAGATACAAGGGGCAGCTAGGTGGCCTATACCTATTATCATGAAACAAGAGTTAAGAGGACACCACAAGGAACAAAATAATTAGGAAATATAATTATCACTATTTCAAAAAGCAAGTGGAAATGAAAAAAAAAGGTTGCTCCATGCCAAGAAAAAGCTAAATGATCCACAAAAATATTTACACATAAACTTTGCAGAGTCAATTTAGACTTGTAAAGAGGTAGAGAAACGAAGACCAAGAAATATCTAAATCATAAAACTTAGTATCTTTTTTTAAAGGACCATTACAAATTTCTCAGAACACAAGGTTTTCAAGGAAGATAAAGACATTCCCCTATTTGTGTATAACACTTTTAACTTTCCAGGCATATTGTTACTTCATCACAACTTGCCCAGTCATTCAATCATTTCACAAACATTCATTAAGCACCTTCTTAATAGGACAGACTCTGGAGATTCCAAGACAAAGACAGAAAATCTCTAGCTCTCAAGGAGCTGACATTCCACTGAGGGAAAGTTACATTAATAAAGATAAGTAAATACAAAGTATTTTCAGTAGCAAAGTACAGAAAGCCTATACAAAAGCAGAGTTGGGAAAGCAACAAAAAGGTCAGTTTAGCTGAAATACAGAGTGTGTGATGGAAAGCGATGGACAGTAAATCTAGAAAGGTAGGAAAACCCCAGATTAGAAGGGCTTTAAATGCCAAAGAGAGACATTTGTATTTTATCCAGAAGGCAACAAGAAGCCACTGGAGCTTCTAGAACAAAGGAATGTTATCCATCATTAAACAGGTGCTTCCTTCTGATCTCTTCTGTGCATTTTAAAAAATCCTTCCATGACTCACTCTTCTATCTTTTATTCTTTTTCTGGCATTATGATCACTTACCTCATCTCTCCCCAAATTTTAAAAAACTGTCCCTTTCTCTGATAAAGGCCTCATTTCTAAAATGTACAGAGAACTGAGTTAAATATATAAGAATACAAGTTATTCCCCAATTTATAAATGGTCAAAGGATATGAAGAGGCAGTTTTCAGAGGAAGAAATTAAAGATATCTATAATCATATGAAAAAATGCTCTAAATCACTATTGATTAAAGAAATACAAATCAAAACAACTCTGAGGTGCTACATCTCACTAGTGAGATTGGGTAACATGACAAAACAGGAATATGATAAATGCTGAAAAAGATGTGGGAAAATTGGAACACTAATGCATTGTGGGTGGAGCTGTGAACTGATCCAACCATTCTGGAGAGCAATTTGGAACTATGGCCAAAGGGCTATAAAAATGTGCATACGTTTGACTCAGCAATAGCACTTCTACGTCTGTGTCCCAAAGAGATCATTCCAGTGGGAAGGGAGGCAGTATGTACAAAAATATTTTAGCAGCTCTTTTTGTGGTGGCAAAGAAATGGAAATCAAAATGCCCATCAACTGGGGAATGGCTAAATAAGTTGTGGTATATGAATGTAATGGAGTACTACTGTTCTATAAGAAATGAGGAGCAGACAAGACTTCTTAATAACCTGTAGAGACTTATATAAATTGATGTTGAGTGAATGGAGTAGAACCAGGAGAACACTGACCCAATTACAGACACATTGTATCTATGATGACTGACTTTGATAGACTGGATTCATCTCAGCAATGCAAGGTTCTAAGGCAGCTCCAAAGAACTCATGATGGAAATGGCTGTCCACATTCAGAGAAATACTGACAGAGCCTGAATGCAGACTGAAGCAAACTACTTGCTCTCTCTCTTTTGTGTTTTGTTTTATTCCTTCTTTCTCGTTGTTCATTCCATTGGTTATAATACTTCTTTAGAACTTGACTAATGTTTAATGTGAAAATATACATAGAACCTGTATCGGATTGCAAGCCGCTATGGGGGTGAGGAGGTAAGAAGAGAGAAGGAAAAGAAAATCTGGAACTCAAAAGCTTGTGGAACTGAATATTGTAAACTAAAAGTAGATTAATTTTTTTTAACTGTACTGCTTCTTAAAGAAAAAAAAACTGTCCCTTGTGACAAGCAAACAACAAAACAAATCCATGCACTAGTCACGTCCAAAAGTGAATATGTCATTCTGTATCTCCCATCTAATCCTCTGTCAGAAGGTAAGTTAAAAGGCTTCACCATTGGACCTCTGGTGTTATGGCTGGTCACTGTAACTCAAAACCTCCACTACTGAATACCAAGAAACCTCTTAAAATAGGTTTTCATGACACTTCTCCCTGCCAGCTCTCCTCCTGCCCGATAAATCCTTGAAAGCCTAAAGCTCTATCTTTAGTCTTTTTCTCTTTTCTCCCTTTATTCTCTCATCTCATCAGCTCCCATGGGATCACTTATCATCCTTAGGCTAATAACGCTATATCTCCAGTACTGATCTTTCTCTTAAGTTCCAGTACTGCATCACCAATTGCCTCCTGGATAGTTTAAACTGCTTCAAAGTCTCTCAAACTTAATGTGTTAAAAATAGAGCTTACTATCTCCCCCCCCCCCAAAAAAAATAAATAAACCTCTTCTGAATTTTTCTCTTACTATTGAGATTAAAGCAATCCTTCCAGCCATTCAGGCTCAGGAGTGTCATGCTTAACTCCTCACTCTCATTCACCCATCTAATTGATTGCCAAATCTTGTCACTTCTACTGCAACATCTCTTGCAGACATACCCTTCTATGAACTCCCATGGCCATCAAGCTAGTTCAAGCCCTCATCACCTTTCACCTGGATTATAGGAGTAGATTCTAAATTGGTCTACCCTCTTCAATCAAGTCTCTGTCCACTCTACAAAAGAGATAACATAATTTTCCTAAATTTGACACTCTAGGATCAAATAAATATAAACTATTCTGTTTGGCATTTGGTCTTCACAACCTGATGCCTTCCTACCTTCTCAGTCCTCTTATGCCTTACTCCCCTGCATACACTCTTCAGTCCAACCACATTGGCCTGCAAAAATTGCTGTTCCTCACACAAGACAATCCATCTTCCATCTCCATCCCTTTACTCAATGGCTACTGACCCACTCTCATCTCTGGAATCCATTCAATCCTCACCTCTGGTTTCTCAGAATCCCTACTTTCCTTCACGACTCAACTGAAGGACCACTTTCTACATGAAGCCTTTGGAATTCATACACTAAAATTGCCCTATCATCATTCTGCATCTATCATGGATGTGCTGTTATCTACATGTTGTCTCTAGTTTGAACGAAGACTCCTGGGAAACAGCAACTCTTTTTGGGGGTCTGGGTTGAATTTCCAGTGCTCAGTGTAGTATCTGGGACATAGGGGCACATAACCAAATATCTGTTGACTGATTTTTGGCATTATCCCAGGAACTCTGTCAATACACCTATTGGGTTTTCTTACCTATTCTAAATATTTGCTTGCCCTTAAAAAATAGACATAGCATTTTCAACATGTATTTCTTTTTAGAACACTGTATATTCTTCTGAAGAGAGGTGATGTGACATATTAGAGAAAGGGCTAGCCTAGGAGTCAAGAAGACCTGCGTTCAAGTGCTGCCTTTCACACATAATAGCTCTGCAACCAATATTAAGTAATTAAGCCCCAAGTACCTATAATGGAAATGGGAATTTGAAGATCATCCCTGCTTTGAAAATATACTTTATCCCCTAATAGGCTAAATGTAATCACATGGAGTCTATGGTGGGAGGAGTTTGATGAAGGGTGGAGCAGAGCCCACAGGAAGCTAGAAGTCAGAGCAAGCTAGACTGGAAGGAGGAAAGAACACATTCAAGGGAGTGAGATAGGCTTTGTCAGTAAATGTTGGGTTTTTTCCTCTGCGGTGACAGCTAGACTTGTGTTGGTTGGGAAGGCTAAAGGATGTGTTACTATGGCTTATTAATTTCTTTGCTACTGTGATGGAATTGGCTTACTGGTTTTGGGATTTGGTTTTCTGACATCAGAATAAATGTTTTGCTTCTGTCTTCTATATGGAGAGTCTGTAATATTTTGCAATTGTGCACCATACAGATATATTTATAGTGACCGTGGGCATTGTGAATATTGCATTGGTGCTACAGTACCTCAGACAACTCTTAAAGACTATGAGTTAAAGACAAGCTGCTAATCCACTATAATGTATATGGAAAGATTTTTCTCACATTGATGAAATTTTGAAAGGTCTAGGTCAAAAAAGATACAAATAAAAATATTCTCTTAAAGATAATATATGTTTATAATTCCAAGTGATCTAAGTGACAATAGAAAGTAGTGGAGTTAAAGTAATTGAGTTGTACAGTATTACTAGTCATGGCTTACATAAGAAAAAGGGCACAAAAAATATCACCAAGAACATGTATGACTAAAAACAGTGGTTAATTTATGTAGTGGAAATAAATGACAATAAGACATGGACACGAACATACCGACAGCACCTGCAGTAGCCACAAAATGTTACAAAAACAAGAATTACATGGGATGAGAAGGTATGGATACTTTGAGATCACTAGCAGAGGGAAGAGGCATGTAGAATCATGGATTTATCCAAATAAATACTCATAAGTTACTATTTTGATACATAAACCAAAATAAATTAAATCGAACACTAAAGTCAAACAGCTTACCTGCATTTCTGAGGTCGAACAAGATGGGCAAGTTCAGCAAACCTCCAAAGAGCAGCTCTCAAACTTCGGGAAGCACCATTCTAAGAAATTTAATAAGTAATAGGTTATATGTTAGTGGTAACATATTCTCTGGCACTGAAAGGATTTTATACAAGTAAGAATATATTACTGACAAATAAGATATTGTATGTGATAGCTATTTAACTGCAAAAAGTCCATATAAATATAATGAGTCTGAAATTTATAGATTGTTTTATGGTTTAATATAATACCTTTAAAATTATTTGAGTTTCACATCAACCCTGTGAGGTAGGTAGAACAAATATTATCAAACTTATTTTACAAGTAAAGAAACAAAAAAAGGTTCAGCGTCTTACCCTGAACTAATTAGAGGTGGAGGGGAGACATACATATTCAGGTCTTCTGATACTAAATTCAGTACCCTTTCTATTACCTAACTGCTAACAATAATTACTACAAGAACTTTTAATCTATCAAACTAAATATATAAAGCTAAGTTTTAATTTCTAATTTCTAGCTCTTCTTTTTGCTCAAAGTAACATAGTGAAAATCTATTTCATCCAAATGATACTCTTATTTACAAAATGTTTAGATCTATTCAAGAATGGCTGAATAAGTTGTGGTATGTAATTGTGATGGAATACTATCGTACTATAACAAATATAACAAAAAAAATGGGTACAAAGTAACAGCAATATCGTAGGATGATCAGCTAAGAATGACTCAGTTATTCTGAGCAGTACAACAATCCAAGACAACTCTGAAGGACTTAGAATGAAAAATGCTAGCCATCCCCAGAGAAAGAACTGATGGTGTCTGAATACAGATTGAAGCAACTTTTGGGATTTTTTTTACTTTCTTTACTTTTCTTGAGTTTTTCAAATCTGTTTTCTTTATAACGTGACTATTATGGATATGTTTTGCATAACTATACATACATAGCCTATATGAAATTGCTTACCTTCTCAAGGGGGGGGGGGGTAAAGAAGGAGAAAGGAAGAGAATATGGAACTCGAAGTTTAAAAACAAATGTTAAAAATTGCTGTTTATGGGTGGCGCAGTGAGTAGAGTGCTGGCCCTGGAGTCAGAAGGACCTGAGTTCGGATCTGGCCTCAGACACTTAAGGCACACACAAACAAAATCCTAGCCGTGTGACCTTGGGCAAGTTACTTAACCCCAATTGCCCTCAAAAAAAAAAAAATTGCTGTTTACATGTTACTGGGGAAAAAAATTAAATACTAAACAAATACTAAAAAGTAAAAAATAAAAAATAAAAATAAAAATGTTCAGATGAAGTATATATCCAGGTAAGTAATTCTATATACTAGTCCATACTTTTGTAAGCATTCTTTTTTTTAATATTAAACAAATGCTTTATTAACTTATGGTTTACATAATTTTGTAAGCATTCTTGATTTCAAGCTCTCCAAAAAGAAAACACAGTTTTACCTTTTTTATTTCCTTATAAAGCTCTAACTGTAATCTGGGAAGATTGGATTCCATCAAAGCCTAAAAAAGAAAAAAAGAATAGTTTAACTACATAAAGAAGATGTGCTTTACTAACAGCCCTGGAGAACACAACAAAAAAGGCAAGTAAAAGTTTTAATTTTTTTCGTGAAAGAACATCTGACACAAATAACAAGTAGATAAAGACCAATTTGGCAAAAATAAGAGGAAATAGGTAATTATTTGCCAAACTATAACAAAATCATTTGTGTAAGTAAAATATGAAAAAGAACCCTCTCTTTTTGTTAGTTAAACCAGATATACTCCGTGTCATTCTCACATGAAATATATATTGCAAAACAATTCTAAAGATCATAAAGTAAGTTTCAGTTACAAAATATAACTGGGAAATGGGTAGAAATGGCAGAGGCTGGGATGTCTCACTTCCCATTCAAATGCAGTTTTCCAAAGAAATCACAAAGCTGGTACTCAGGTAGAGAACCTGATGCTTGTCCTGAAAAGCAATTAGTCCTTGTTGGGAATTTCGAATTATGTCTACAAAATTGTCTAACAGTAGCAAAAACATACCATTTTGCTCATAATCCTCTCTGAATCTTTATTTCATTGTAAATATATTTTAAAATAAATCAATTTGTAACGAGAGATAACTTAAATTCAATTGTTATGGACCTCACTGAAATTTTGTGGTCTTCTGCAGAAATTTAAGGACAAATTGTTCCCACCAAGAGCAAATTGTTAGCAGTAGATAAAATGAAGTTCAAAGCAAGGAAATGAGGGCTTAATTATTAAACAATTATATAATAACTTCAGTTCCACAGGAACAACATGATACTTGTGTCTAGGTCAACCAATCTAAAAAGTGCAACAACAAAAATGGAGTAACATTTGTTTGGAGTAACATTAGTTGAAATATGTCTCAATAAGACAAATCATCCTTTCCAAAAATGTTAAATTCACTATGCCTATAATACACTGATATATGGTATCAATATGGCACACCCAACCAACCAAAATCAATGAAAAAAATTAGGAACAGTTTCATTTGTATAGTTATAAGAATCCCTATGTAGTCTTCAAGAACACAAAAAACATGAACATGCTATAAAGAGTTCTTACTTTTATAACTTTATTGAGACATTCATCAGCTACCATTCTGACATCTGATTCTGCATCATCACTGCATAGAAGAAAGAGTTCCATAGCAATGCCCAAAAGTTTCTGAAATTCTGGAGAATTTCTAAATAAAAGAAGAAAAAGTTATACTTGTTAGTTGTATTGATGAAAAAAAATTTCGCACCTAAAGAGATGGTCTCAGAAACTTCAAACCCAAATGTTCAGTGTTTCCACTAGAACAGGTTCGTTTTATTTTTATTTATAATATTCCTTAAAAAACAGAAAATCACGGGGCGGCTAGATGGCGCAGTGAGTAGAGCACTGGCCCTGGAGTCAGAAGGACCTGAGTTTGGATCTGGCCTCAGACACTTAACACACACAAAAACCTAGCCACGTGTCCTTCGGCAAGTTACTTAACCCCAGCTGCCCTCCAAAAAGCAAAAAAAAAAAAATCAGGATTTCCCAACTTGACCATTTTTATTCCTTACTTACAACAATATTAATTTTAATGCATACTTAGTAAGACTATGAGCAGATCTACCTGTGAATTACTGCTTCAGAATTCAATTAAGAAAGGGGTAATGTTAGTGTCTCACAAAAATGATAATCAATTGGTTTTTTTTAAGCAATTGGGGTTAAGTAACTTGCTCAAGGTTACACGGCTAGTCATTATTTGTGTGTGGGTGCTCATTTTCTGAGGCCGGATTCGATCTCGGGTCATCCCAACTCCAAGGACGGCGCTCTTACTCACTGCGCCACCTAGCCGCCCCCTTTTTAGGGCAATTGGGGTTATGTAACTTGCCCAAGGTCACACGGCTAGGTTTTTTTGTTTGTGTGTGCGTTAAGTGTCTGAGGCCGGATCCGAACTCAGGTCCTTCTGACTCCAGGGCCGGCGCTCTACTCACTGCGCCACCTAGCCGCCCCAATGATAATCAATTTAAATCTGAAAACTTTATTTAATTATATAATTGGATAAACCTAACTGGCTACCCTAAAACCATTTCCTAAAAGTATAGAAAAGGGCTCATTACATGTCAAATGTAAATAATAACCTTATGTTACCTAAACAATGATGATGCTGGTGACCAAAATCAGATTATTTCATGATGGTTGCCCCAAATTCTAAATACACTCAGGAAAAGGAAGAATTTTTCCCCCACATGTCTAGGTAGTGACAACAATTCCATCATTCCCCTATCAAAAGTAGCAAAAGAAGCTATAGTGATCTTTTTTAAGTGGAGAGGAAGGGAAGAAAGTTATCGTTCCAAAATCTTCTCCAGAAAAGCTGGAATAATTCACAGCTCTATCAGTATTCATTAGTGTACCTATCTCATCATAGTTCTCTCACATTTACATATTCAACTTTGTCAATCTGATGGATAATAATATATAATCTCAATTGTTTCTTTGCATTTTTCTTATTATTGGTGATATGAAGCATTCTTTCATGAGTTTGTTGAAAGCTTGGATTTCTCTTTTTAAATACTGCCCAATTCCTATCTTAACTACTTCATGTTTGTTTTTATTTATTCTCTTTATATCTATCCTGCACACATTGATGTCCTTGTTGTTTCCCTCATCAGAATATAAACTCCTTGCTAGTAGGGACTGCTTCATTTCCCGCAGCTGTATCCCTAGTACTGTCTTATGACAATGCCCAGCACCTATCAGGAATTTAATAAATACTAGATGATTGATTTGGGAATGACTTCTGTTCTTACATGTTTATAAAACTTCCCTATATATCTTTGGATATCAAACCACTTCAAGAGATATTTGCAAAAAAGGCTTTTCTCCTCAATTAACTGCTTCTCTCCTAATTCTAGGTAAATTCATTTGGCTTAACAACAAAAAATAAACTACGCTTACCTTTTAACCTGGCAACAGTGTTATTAGGCATAAAACCCAAGGAAGTAAAAGGTGGAGGGAAAGGTGCCCCCCTCCTCCATATGTACACATATGTACATACACACACACATTTGTGTATATGCAAACATATATATAAACATATATAAAATAATTTTGTAGAAGCCAAGAACTAGAGAGTGGGTGCTCAATAACTGGGCAATGGCTGAATAAATTGTGGTATATTAACGTAATGAAATACAATTGAATCATAAGGAATGACAAATACGAAAAATACACAGAAGCTGATACATTAAAACCTCTATCCTAAATTTATTCTGTAGGAGAGGGCCTTGGGCTACAAAACTTGGTCTTAATTGAATTACAATTCTAATAGCATTGGTTATTTAACTTCATAGACTCACAAAAGGTTGGATGTCATTCAATCTAACCTTTAAATTTTTCAGATGAGAAAATTAAAATCCAGAAAGGGAAAGTAATTTTAAAAGGTATCACAAGCCCATTAATGATCACTGAAGATCACTTATTAAAGACATCTGTGTGTCAGACAAAGGCTTACACCAGGGGTGAGGAACCTGAACCCTAGAGGCCACATGTGGCCCTCTAGATCCTCAAGTACAGTCCTTTGACTAGTTCCAAACTTCATAGAACAAATCCCCTTAATAAAAGGATTTGTTCTATAAAACTTGGACTCAGTCAAAAGGTTGCACCCAAAGACCTAGAAGGCCACATGTGGCCTTGAGGTTGCAGGTTCCCCACCCGTGATTTACACTCTACTAACTCTGGTCCAGAGGAAACTAACAGAGATAGGGCCTGGAAGGGCCAGCATACTTACAGCAGAAATTTCTGCTCATAGTCATGACGGAAAACAACATAGCACTATGGGAAAGCACAACCACCAGTGGTCAAAGTGGCCCTAGGCCTTCATGAAAAGGTAAAACCATGCTAAGTAATATTTTGTCTAAGAAGGGAAAAGAGAATAAAAGACAAAGTTTTCGATCTGAACTGGTAAAAAAAAATTTAAGTAGAGAAGCACTTAAGGAAGTTTCAATTATATGGAAAATTTACTTGAACAAAACCCTGTAGATGATAATAAAATGAGATATTACCATATGTAATTAAAAGTGGGAAGGAAAGGGCCCTTTTTGATCTTGAAATCTGTCTCATCAATATGTCATCCTTAAGAATGTCTTTCAGGGGCGGCTAGGTGGCGCAGTGAGTAGAACGTCGGCCCTGGAGTCAGAAGGACCTGAGTTCGGATCCGGCCCCAGACACTTAACACACACACAAACAAAAAAAAAAAAACCTAGCCGTGTGACCTTGGGCAAGTTACTTAACCCAACTGCCCTCCAAAAGGGCCAAAAAAAAAAAAAAGAATGTATTTCTTTAAACCTGGAAAGACTTGCAGGAACTGATGAAGTGAGCAGAATCTGAACATTGTACACAGTAACAGCAACACTGCACAATGACCAACTCTGTCAGACTTAGCTCTTCTGAGCAATACAATGATCTAAGACAATTCCAAAGGATTCATGAAGGAAAATGTTATCCACATTCAGAGAAAGAACCATAGAGTCTGAATGAAGATCAAAGCACACTATTTTCTCTTTTTGTTTTTTCTTTCTCATGGTTTTTCCCTTTTGCTCTGATTCTTCTTTTATAACTTAACTAATATGGAAATATGTTTAATATGATTGTACATGTATAGTCTATATCAGATTGCATACCATCTTGGAGAGGGAGGAGAAAGAAAGGAGGAAAAATTTAGAACTTAAAATCCTATGAAAGTGAAGAAAACTAAAAATAAATTATTTTTTAAAAAATAGCCAAAAACAAAAAGATCTTTCTTTAATCTTTAATCCATAAGCAACTAAAAAACAAGTATGATGCTATAAACATGATGACGATATATACGCTTTACTATGATACTGATGATAGGATGGTTAAATAAAGAAAAAAAAAACCACTGTACTTGGAATCAGAAGACTTGAGTTCAAGATCTTATGTCATCAGTAAACTTCACTGAGTTTCAGTTTCCTCATCTTCAAAATGTGGTTAATAACATTTGCATTATTTGCCTTATAGACTTGTTAAAGGATTAAAAGGAAATGCATGGAAAAACTGCCAAGTGCTATGTAAGCTGTTATTACAGGAAAAATTATAAATTTCTTTTTATTCTCACAATATGCCTATGAATGGAACAGAAATTTGGATACTAACATTTTATCACAGAATAAAAGATGCAATTTTGATATCAGACAGTACATAAAGGTCTTGAGTCAGGAAGATATAGGCTCAAGTCCTACTTCTGACATACGTGTTGTAGGACCCTGAGGCCCAGACTGATCTCTAAGACTCCAGGGTACTAATGTACACATGAGGGAAGATGGTTTGCACAGCAGTTCACCAAAAAGATGGAATCACAGGCCTCTGTATTGAAGAAAAAGAAAAAGCTGGGAACAATCTACCCAATCACCAATAAACCAAACCCTCCAAAAAGCCAAGACTAGGAAAACACAGTGGTTTTAGGATGACCTTATTAATTTCTGTCAGATCAAGGGGAAATAACTATTAAAAAGAGACCAGTAGGGCCCATAAGCTCAGATGATCCATAAAAACAACTCCTAAAACTAAACTTAGAACTCAAAAGTTCAAGGATCCAAATATCCTGTAGTTTCTGCAAATTTGGCAAAAGATAACTACAACAGATTACCAAATATTTCCAAAGTTCTAAAACTTGAAACATGTGTGTCTGTATGTACATGTATTTTTTATGTGATGTATATAGAATTCTTCTGAAAATACAAAGTTTACAGAAGCCAAAGATATCAAACTTGAAATTTTTTATCAAATAGAAATGAAATCCAAAAATTGAACTTAAGGCATAGCTTAATCTCCTTTTAGTGATCTCTCTAAATCTAAGTCAGAAAGTCACCCCCTCTCTTCAGTCACCCTAAGAACAGCAAACAGACATAAAATGTTAAAAATGGCCAAATCAAAACAGACTTCATTACTATATTTTTGTAGCAAAGTAGTGTGATAGGATATCTAAATATATGGGGGGGGTGAGGGGGGAGGGAATTAAATATTATAACAATGAGAGACAAAATATCCATTAAGCATCTAAATTTGCTGCATAAAGAATTTGATGGGACTTATCCAGGTTGCTAAGTTCCATCAAGTCAGAAAATGATTCCCGATGCCTGAAAACTAAGAATAACAACTTAGCATAAAGAAGATAAATTTCTTTTCACAGTACTGATATGTACTATTTAATGTTATCTTCACAACATTCTTATGATAAGAATAAATACAGGTATCTACAACCCCCTTCATCACAGGAAAGCAGTTTGAAATACAACAAATTTAAGTAAGATAATATTACTGAATATCACAATAGTGAAATGATTATAACTATTTAGTAAAAAATGACAAGAAAGAAATAGCAATAAAAGTGTTGCCTGTGAATACAAGTAGTATTATTCGGAATGCCATAAATATTTTAAGTGATTTTGCCTCCTGGTGATAAATTAATTCATTTAAAAATAGATGTTCTTGAAGATTTTAAGTTCTTTGGGAGAAATAATAAATTTTTAGAATATAAAAGATTAAAAATTACCTGAGAGACTGAGCCACTATGTTTTCACATATTGTCAGGCAATGATTAACCCGGTCTTTCTTAGTAGTTGAAAGTTCTTTCTTTCTAAAAAAAAGTAAGAAGTAAAAAAAAAAAAACACTGTGTTAGCCACACTTTTTATTTCTAAGTGCAATTTACGAATTTAAAAATCATTGAACCCATTACTATCTCTAAGGCTCTGTGCTAAGTGCTTCAAGGGGATGACTTATGCACAGTCACTCAACAAGAATTTAATTAAGCATTTACTATGGTTTAGGCACTGTGATGAATGACAGAGATACAAAGAAAGGTAAAACCAGTCCCAGTCTTTAAGCTCTATAATGGAGAGACAGTATGCAAATAACTATGTACATACAAGGTATATATATCATGTAAATGTAAGGTGATTTCAGAGGGAGGAAGGAATGCTAGTATAAATGAAGAGGCAAAGCATTCCAAGTATTGGGGACCGCTGGCAAAAAATCCTGGAGAGATGGAGAGCCCCATGTAAAGAATAGCAAATAGGCCAATGTAGTTGAATCATGTAGAAAATGGCAAGTATAAGAAAACTTAAAAGGTAGGAAGAGTCCGGCTATGAAGCTTTAAATGCCAGACTGTTTTATATTTGATCATGGAGATAACAGAAGTTCACTAAGCAGAGGGTGAGATGGTCAAATCTGTGTGTTAGGCATATCACTTTAACAGATGTAGTAGGGAAAGAACTGAGGCAGAAAGAACAATTAGAAGACTACTGAAGTAGGGGGCTAGGTGGCGCAGTGAGTAGAGCGCTGGCCCTGGAGTCTGAAGGACCTGAGTTCGGATCCAGCCTCAGATACTTAATGCACACACACACACAAAAAAAAAACCTAGCCATGTGACCTTGGGGAAGTTACTTAACCCCAACTGCCCTCCAAAAAGCAAAAAAAAAAAAAAAAAGACTACTGAAGTAATCTAGGCAAGAAGTGACGATGACCTGTAGAGTTGGAGTTGGCTGAGTACACAAGAGATGACATAAATGCAAAATCAAGATTTGACAAGTTGATTATATGGGGTGAGAGTGAGTGAGAAGTCAAGGATGAAACCAAGACTGTGAGCCTGGGTGACTGGAAAGATGGTGCCTTCAATAGTAAAACGGAAGTTAGGAACAAGGGAAGGTTTGCCAGGCATAGTAGTGCACACTATAACCTTAGCTCCCAGGAAAGCCAATGCCACCAGGTTCCCTAAAGAACAACAAGCCAGCCCAAGTCAGAAATGGAGCAGGTCAAAGTTCCCACAATGATCAGTAGTAAAACAGAACCTGTAAGTAGTTACTATGCTTACAGTCTGGGCTTTAACAATCCAGACTTTAGAAAAAATTAAAGTCAGGGGTTAGTGGAGTGAGGGTAGAAGAGAAATAGTGAGTTCTGTTTCTGACATGGGTATGAGATGACCACATGACATCCAGTTCTATTTGTCCAAAAGGCAATTGATCATGCAGGAGTTCAGGAGAGAAGCTAGGACTATATACACAGATATGGGTATCACTTATATAGAGATGATAAGTGGACCTAGGGAAGTTAATAAGATCTAAGGCTAGACTTATAAAGGGAAAATAGAATACCCTACAGAAAATTTTCTATTTGCTCGTGGAGGCAATAAGAAGCTCTTGGAGTTTATTGGGGAACAGGAGGAAGAGGTAAGGGGATGTTAGGAAAATCACTTAAGTGACAATGAATTAGATGGTAATTAAACCCATGTAAGCAGATGAGATTGCCAGGTGAAGTGGAACAGAATATTACTTACTCTAAGACTAGGGTTTGACAAAGTATGATCAATACTATCCAAGGGGTCAAGGAATTAAAGGGCAGAGAAAAGTATAGAGTTTAAGTGACCCCAAAAGGTCAATACAGAAAAAGGAAGGAAGTATAGACTAGGGGTTGATGGCCTGGGAGAGGACTAAAGGATGGAGGGACTGGAGGTCACAGTGAGGATAAAGAATGGTTAGGGGTTTAAGGCATAGGAAAAATTAAATGATAAAAGATTATGATTAGATAATGGAAATTTGGAATTCATAACCATGAAAGTAGAATACTTGTAAGTGATACAAGTTCAGGGGTATAAACACCTCTGTGTGTAGTTGAAGTAGAGTGAAGATAGGTCCATGGAAACTAAGCAGACTGAGGAACTGGGAAGTCAAGGTAGTTGAGGGAACATAAATGTGTACGTTAATGACCCCTAGCATGGAGGCAGAAGCTGAGGCAGAAAAACGCCAGCCAGGCACTGAATTCAATGTGGAAGTAAGAAGAATGTTCTATAGATGAAAAAATAACAGCCACCACCCTTTACTGCTCTCCCCACCAGTCTTTATTAGTAAGTGAGATGTTTAGTAAAACCACATGCTGCATAACTACTTTTAAAAAGGATATACAATAAGATACCTATTTTCAGGTGTGGCCAATGTTGCTATTTGTTTTATGTGCATAAAATATATGTGTGTATATTCATATATGTACATACATAAATATGCACAAATATAAACAATAAATACATTAAACAATATACAGAACTAAACACACGAAAGCATCTAATCATATGTCATCAATGCTGGTGGTCTCTCAAAGCAAAGAAAAGAAGGTTTAACTTAGAGGAATGGGATTGCACAAGGTTTCTGATTAATTATGAAAAGGACCATTGGTATCTGGATAACAGATGCCAGATAAGGAGTTAAGATTTCTTATTCAGAAAGATAAACATCTTCAGGCAACTTTCATTTATATACTACTAATATGACAGTCTGGCATTTAAAACTTCACAAACTTCAAGTCATATTTGTAAAATTTCATACAATGAAAAACTGCAGTTAGAAAAGCTGGGTCATCAAGTTTTAGCAACTGAAATATGAATCCACTCAATAAAAAACTTAACAAGTGGCCATCTAGTCTCTAGCTTGAAAATCTTCAGGAATTAGAAGTCGCTATGTTTTCAGGTAGCACATTCTAATACTAAATAGCTAAAAAAAATTAGAAAATGTTTCCTTATATTGAGACAAAATCTGACTCCTGCATCTTTCACCCACCTTCTGTCTTCTGGGGCCATGCAGAACAAATCTAATGCCTAATTAAATATATGAAGATAGTCATGCCACTTCTAAGTCTTCTTTTCTCCAGATTCTAAGCTTCCCTCACTTTCTTGGTTATGTTATTCTGGATATATTCCAACTTGTCGATTTCTTTTCCTAAAATGTATCACCCAGAAATGAGCAAAATATTTCAGAAGATGTGAAGCCAAGGAAAACAATAGTAGGGCTTGTATTACTTTTATTCAAGTGGCTAGAATCCTTTCCATCTATTAATTAATGTAGCAAAAACATAGTATACTAAAGCCCCAAATTTAAAAACCAAAAATAGTTTCATCATTCTACCACCAATTCAACAAAGCTAGTGATTTCTATTTTAAACCCACATTAAAAGAAAAATCAAACATTACTCCCATTCTTAGAATGCTCAATAATTTTAATCAAAAGCTAAATTTTGAACATGCATCCATTGTTTATATCTTGAAACTGATAACCACTGCTTAAAATTTTTCTCTTAATTCGCTACCAATCTTTTCCTTCTACCTCTGTTTGAGAGGATAGCCCATCATAAATAACACTGTGATCATCAGAATCAGGAAGTTTTTTAACAGACAATTCCAATGTAAAGAGATGATTTTAGCAATGCCCTTCATCCTGACACCACAGAGCTTAATTTCAAAACTGAAATTCAAGAAACAATGATCAAGCTGTACAAGAAAACACTCAATGTAATCTTTACCTTTGGATTAAAATCCAGGTTTTGGCATGATCTATGATTCCTTTAACTATTCAAAGAAAAATGAAACAAAGCAAAAATCTGCAAGGCATGGGCCGTATTGAAAGAAAAATATATAAGGAAAAAAAACGAAAGGAACTTAAGGGAATGGAGTCAAAGGTACTGCACAAAGGCGCACACACACACACACACACACACACACACACACACACACCCTGGTGCTGGCAAAAAGAAGGATTAAAAGGGATTTCCAAGGTTTTTATTTATGAAAATGGCATGGATTTTTCATCAGCATATAAATAATGTAAAAACTTTCTTAAAGGGGCAGCTAGGTGGCAGTGAATAAAGCACGAGCCCTGGAGTCAGGAGAACCTGAGTTCAAATCCGACCTCAGACACTTAATATTTACTAGCCATGTGACCTTGGACAAGTCACTTAACCCCAATTGTACCTCTAAAAAAAACTTTCTTAAAAACACATTACTGATCTACTAAATTATAAGCATTTTGAGGACAGGAAGTGTATTATTTATATATGCTACCAAATCTCCAAGAGCCTAGTAAAGTAATAGAAGCTTAATGAATGCTACCTTTATGGTCAAACAAAATGAGGGGCAGCAGTGTGATTGAATGGATCCAGACTCAGAGAGCAGTCAAGATGGCGGAGTAGAAAAAGGACTTCCGTGCAGCTCTGGCTCCCACCTCCTCCAATTCATGTAAAAGGGGACTCTGAACAAACTCTGGAGCTACAGAACCCACAAAATGACACAGAGAAGCTAACCTCCTGCTGAGGATAGCCCAGCTGGCCAGCAGGAATCAGCCAGCAAAGCACTCTGGGAGCCAACCCCAGCCCCAGGTAAGCCAGAGGTTTTAGCCCCAGGATGGCCTGACCAGCCCCAGCTGGAGAGACTTCAGAGCATCAGCAGCTATGGAAGTTTCCAGAATTATCAACACATAACTTAGGACAAAGTGAGAGGTCAGTGCAGTGTGGACTTTAGGATCCAGTAGCTGGGAGTGCATCAGCTTTTGCTCCAGGGGAGAGAAGCTGCTGAGGGCTGCAGCACAGGCACCTCCATGTAGCAGCTTTAGCTCCTGGCCTACAGAATGTAGGCAGATGAAGCAACCAGTCTCAGGGGTAATCACTCTTGCTTTAACCTGCTTGGATCTGGACTGTGGTCTACGGTTGAGGTCCTGGGGTGTGTGACTAGCTTGCCAGAGCATGTGGAGGCTTCAGAGAGGGCACCTAACTAATACCTCTGGCAGCTGAGAAAACCTCAGTGTTTGGGACGAAGCTCCCCTGTCTGGTAGCAGAGTCCTACTGTGGCAAAAAGCCCAAAACTGAAGTAATTAAGTGGCAACATGACCAGGTAAAGGAAGCAAAACAAACAGAAGAATCCAACATTGGACTCCTATTTTGGGGACAAAAAGGATTAAAGCATGGAAAAGGAGGAAGATAGTGAAGTCAGAACTCCTCCGCCAAAAAGTTCAAAGGAAAATATAAGCTGGTTACAGGCCATAGAGGACTTTAAGAATCAGATAAGAGAAATGGAGAAAAAAATTGGGAAGAGAAATGAGAAAGATGCAAGAAAATTTTGAAATGAGAGTCAACAGCCTAACTGAGGAAAATAACACCTTAAAAAACAGATTAACTCAGGGAGGCTAGGTGGCGCAGTGAATAGAGCACCGGCCCTGGAGTCAAAAGGACCTGAGTTCAGAGCCGGCCTCAGACACTTAATCCACACAAACAAACAAACAAAAAAAAAACCTAGCCGTGTAACCTTGGGCAAGTTACTTAACCCCAATTGCCCTAAAGGGGCGGCTGGGTGTCGCAGTGAGTAAGAGCGCCGGCCTCGGAGTTGGGATGACCCGAGATCAAATCCGGCCTCAGAAAATGAGCACCCACACATAAATAATGACTAGCCGTGTAACCTTGAGCAAGTTACTTAACCCCAATTGCTTTAAAAAAAAAAAAAACAGATTAACTCAAATGGCAAAAGAAGCTCAAAAAGGCAATGAGGAGAAGAATGCCTTAAAAATCCGAATTTGCCAGATGGAAAAAGTATCTCAAAAGCTCACTGAGGAGAATCATTCTTCAGAATTAGACTGGAGCAAATGGAAGCTATTGACTTTATGAGAAATCAAGATGCTGTTAAATAGATCCAAACAAATGAAAGAATAGAAGGCAATATGAAATATCTCACTGGAAAAGCCACTGACCTGGAAAATAGATCCAGGAGAGATAATTTAAAAATTATTGGACTACCTGAAAGCCATGATCAAAGAAAGAACCTAGAAATCACCCTTCAAGAAATCCTTAAGGAAAATTTCCCTGATGTTTTAGAACTAGAGGGCAAAATAGAGGTTGGAAGAATCCACCAATCACCTCCTGAAAAAGATCCCAAAAAGAAAACTCCTAGGAATATTATAGCCAGGTTCCAAAATTCTCAGATCAAGGAGAGGAAGCAACCAGGAAGAAACAATTTGAATATTGTGGAAACACAATGAGGATAACAAAGGATCTGGCAGCTTCTACACTAAAGGATCAAAGGGACTGGAACATGATATTCTGGAGGTCAAAGGAGCTGGGATTAAAACCAAGAATCACCTACCCAGAAAAACTGAGTATCATGTTTCAGGTGAAAATATAGTCATTCAGTGGAATAGAGGACTTTCAAGTATTCCTGATGAAAAAACCAGAGTTGAATAGAAAATTTGACATTCAGATACAAGAAGAGAAACATGAGAAGGTAAATGGAGAAAAGAAATCATAAGGAAAGTTGAACTATATACATACCTATATGGAAAAACTATAATTGTAATTGAAACTTTTCTCAGTATGAAAATAACTGAAGGGAATAGAAATATATACATACATACATACATACACACACACACATATATATATAGTCTATATCGGAGGGTATATGGGCATATGAATACATATGTGAATGTGCGTATATATGTTTACAGGTATACATAGATAGAGGACACAGGACCAATTTAATAGGAAGGGATGATACTTAAAAGGTGAAATTAAGAGGTAAGAGAGGAAAATAATGAGAGGAGATGGGGAAAGACAGAATGGGGTAAACTATCTCATATAGAAGTAGCAAGGGAAAATGGTTACAATGGAAGGGAAGAACAGGAAGGCAAAAGGGAATGGGTCAACCTTATTCTCATTGAATATGGCTCAGGAAGGAAATGACATACACACTAAATAGGGTATCTCTCCCTACAGGAGAGTATGGGGGAAGGGGATGAGAGAGGAAATGATGGAAGGGGAGGTCAGGCTGGGGGGGGAAGGAAGTTGGAAGCACCCACCTTTGAAAAGGGACAGGATCAAAGTAGAGAATAGAACAAGTGGGAGGTGGGATAGGAGGGAGGGAAATATAGTCAGTCTTTTATAATATATCGACTATGGTAATGTTTTGCATTAGCTACACATGTACAACCTATACTGAATTGCTTATCTTCCCAGTAAGGGTGGGTGACAAGGGAGGAAGGGAATGAATCTGGAATTCAAAGTTTTAAAACCAAATGTTTAAATATATACATATATATGTGTATGTGTGTATACACACACACACACACACACACACACACACTATTATTAATACTATTTTACATGTAATTGGGAAATAAGATATACAAGCATTGGGGCATAGGGATCCACCATGCCCTACTGGAAAAGTCGAAAGAGGTATGGGGGAAGATATAGGAGAGAGCAGATTGGAGAGGGGATATCCTGTGGGACCGCTATTTGGGGGAGGTGGGTAGGAGAAAAAATTTGTAACTCAAAATCTGGTGGAAATAAATGATGTAAACCAGAAGTTAATAAAGCATTTGAAAAAAAAAAAAAACACCTGGGTCCAAGTCCCACCTCAGACATATACTGGCTGTGTAATCCTAGGCAAATCACATACCCAATCGATGCCCCCATACAAAATAAAGATGCCTTAAATAAAATTGCTAAAATGAAACATACTGTTAGGAATAACAACACAATAAACAAAAGAGAAAGGATCATTCTATGCTATACAAAGCCATGGAGTACTAACATCTGGAGTAAATAATGTGCCATTCTAGTTGCCCAATTTCAAACAAAGCTGAAGTAGACATAAGAGGTTCAAGTTTAAAAAAATCATACAAGGACCTTCATGATGAAAAATCAAAAACAGAGAGACAAATATACTCAAAGTATAAAATTGAGCCCTTATCTCCAAAGTCATTTTCATTCAATGGTATTGCTACTTTAATTTAGCACAAAAAAAAGCTTTAACAGCAGAAGAGTAAGAAGGTCTCTAACATCTGAATCACAGGATGTGCTAGAATTAAAAGCCTGGATTACTTGAGGAAACAAATTACAATCCCCCCAGTCACTTGACTGGGATTAGAAGAAATACTTTTGTGATAAAGAGTCATTCCAGCTGAACTGGGACTTTTTCAGGAAAAAAGTTTTATTAGAAATTAATCCTTCATATAGGCTAAAACCACCAGTCCCAATGGTTCTGAAGAAGTTTATCATCAACAAAATAAGTTGTTTGCAGTTATACATTATAAGTGTACAGAGTAATAACTGTTGGGAAAACACATTGCAAAATTCAGACATGATTCAATCTCCTTAGTTCAAATTCCTATCTCTACTCAGAGTCTTACTTAGCCACAAATTACAAATATCTTTAAAGGTAAGATCTCAATACTACCCCAGAACAGTACCAAGCAGATAAAAGAAACCTAAAGTGAATTTATTGTACAACAGAATTTTAATACAGTACGATTTTAATTGTGTCATATAAAAATTATTATTAGGAAGCAGGACTCTATTATTTATGATATAATTAGCATTTCTTAATTTCTCTCCTGAATAAGATATCCATCTGTCTTAACTGGTCAAAAGCTTTTAAGTGATTACAGATCTCTTCTAATAGGCTCTGGTAGGATGTTTGGCAATGGGCAGGTGATACAATCAGGACAATATAATCCACAAACAGGAACATGGACAGGACCTGGCTATGAATAGGGAATACCTCTACATTATGAACTTTGTACCTGACACCCTCCTTGACAGTGGCAAACATCTTTGGTGAGCATAATGTCTCACCTGACAAAATCTCTGTTGTATCCTTCAAATCTTCTATGATTTTGACATGTGCATGGAAGAGTCCTTATTAGAGAAAAGTCTTTTTCTCTACTGAATCAAATGCTTTTAAATAAATAATCAACAAATCACAAGCACAGTGAGATCCTATATCTTCTATACCTTTCATTTAATCACATAACTGGAAAGAGCTGATTCGCTATAAATGTTGTTGTTGTCCAGTCATTTCAGCTAAGTCCAAGTCCTTGTGACCCATTTGGGATATTCTTGGCAAACATACTGAAGTGGTTTGCCATGTCCTCCTTCAGTTCATTTTACAGATGAGGAAACTGAGACAATTTGGGTTAAGTGATTTGCCCAGAGTCACACAGATAGTAAGTGTCTAAGGTCATGAGACCATTTTTGAACTCAGGTCTTACTGACTCCAGGCTCAGCACTCTATCCACAGTGCCAGTTAAGCTGCCCTATTTTGTTCAGTCGTATCTGACTCTGTAACCATTTCCTCCTCCTGCTCATTTTATAAACTAAAATATTAAATGTGGCTCTAGCATTGCTGATCCATTGAACAAAAGAAAGGACTAGCCCGTAAACAGATACTTTACTCACAATGAATACTGTAGTATAGGTGAAGAGCTTGTGGTCTAGTGAAAAGCACAAAGGACTGTAAATCAAGAGACTGAAGCTAATTACCCAGTTCTACCACTAACTAGCTTCCCGACTACTGCACATCACTTTACCTCTCAGGGTCTCAGTCTCCTCATCTGTGTAAAATGAGGGAACTGAACTAGATAATTTCTATGGTCCCTACTGGATAAAAAATTTAAGGATTCTAAGCTTTTTGAACACAGATGGAAACTTTTGTGCCTGTTCTATTGATGAATGTCTGTTTTCAAATAGCAAAAAACACTGAATAAATCCACTATAATACTTGTTCATTTTGTTTCAGTTCCTGGAACTAATATACAATACTGCCTGGACATACTGAGACTTTAAGACATGAACTAACATTCTACAAAAATATTTTTGCCTGTTCTAAAATAATTTAAATCTATTAATTTTGGAAAGCTAGACTTAAAGCAACCTCTTGTACAGAATATAAAGGTTTAAAAAAATCCAGGCTATGTCAAATTGGCAGGGGATAAGAGAGATGTCTTTTTGTAGATTGGGTTTTTAAATCAGAAAGACACTTTGTCTGAGCAACTAATGAATATACTGTATGTAAGGCTTTCTGGTCCAAAATTGATAATTTTGCACTAGATAAAAAATATATTAACTATTATTATTTCCTTCAAGGACAACAGAATAAAGTTTAGAGATGGGTTGGGCAGCTAATCTATTCAAACTGCAAAGGCATACCATATTTCCTAAAAATCCTCTCCTCCCAAGGTTTTCCAAACATTCTTAGCACTGAGACAGAAAAATTCGAATTTGTGTATAAGTTTTAATATAGGAAAAATCAGCTTATCTTACCAAAACAAAAAATGTCTGTCTTCACTGAAATTCTCCAGAAAATCCACACAACTGGGGCAGCTAGGTGGCACAGTGAATAGAGTACCAGTTCTAGAGTCAGGAGACCTGAGTTCAATCTGACTTCAGACACTTGACACTAGCTGTGTGACCTTGGGCAAGTCACTTAACCCCAAATGCCTTGCCTTTCCTCCTCTCCCCCACCCCCATCCCACAAAAAAAAAAAGAAAATACACAGAACTACAGATATAGTTGCCTTCTGAACATCAAAAACAAAAGCGTATAATCAAAAAAGAGAATTAATGGTCACAAGATGAAGAGTCAATTCCATAATTCAATATACATATATTAGGCATCCACTTAGCACAAGATACAAGGGAAGGTATATGAAGTATGTTTTTTTTGGAGGGCTCCCCCGCCAATTAGAATTAAGTGACTTGCCCAGGTGACACAGCCTTTAAGTGTCTAAGGTTAAATTTGAATTTAGGAACTCCTGACTCTAGGGAAAGTGCTCTATTTAGCTGCTCTACATCCCCCCAACATTTTCTTTCTAAGGACTGTCATATGGCTGTTTGGCCACATAATGTCCAAAAATAAATGATTCATGAGATACAAGTTGAAAGGAAAAAAGATGCTATGGGGCGGCACCAGCCCTGGAGTCAGGAGGACCTGAGTTTAAATCCAGCCTAAGACACTTAACACCAAAACTAGCCGTGTGATCCTGGGCAAGTCACTTAACCCCAATTGTCCTACCTTCCCCCCTCCAAAAAGCAAAAAAAAAAAAGATGCTATATTAAAATATATTTCACTGGCCTGAATATACAGCCTATCACCACCTTCTTGGGACTATAGGCTGAGGCCCACTAGTCTCCAACAGAAGCAACAGTTTCTCCAGTTAACATCTTTCCTTTCCCTGCATCACCAGGCACAGAAGAGTGTAGCAAGCTTGTGAAAAGAAGAGGAGTCTGCCTTCCCAGGGTTCATTCATACTCTGCTTTCCACTTGGAACATTCAAAATATGTTTCTCACAAAGGTGCCTTCCAGCAGACCAGTCATAAAACAGAAAAATAGGCACTGATGGCATATTTCCGCCAAATGATGTTTCCAAGTTTTTCAATTTAGTTAGGGAGAAAGGAGGCAAGGGCAAGTAAATATCCCTTATTTGCATCAGCCTCTTCCTCATCTTAAAATCATGGGATCACAGATTTAGGGCAGGAAGAGAGTGACTTTAAAGGTCATCTAAGTCTAGTAGTTTCCAACCTTTTTTTAATCATACATTCCTATCAGTAAAATATTTTGAGTATGTACCCCAATCTATGTATATTTATTTTTTCATAAGTTAAATACACATACTACTGAATCAATGCTTTTGTAAATTATAAAACTTACACACAAAATATAAATTTAAAGAGAATGAGATAGATGAAATATTATTTTCTTCTACAGTCAGTTGAGAGCCACTATAGTTTCTTAAGTAGGAAAGTAACAAGATCAGTCAATCACTTTGGCAGCTATTCAGAGAATGGATCAGAATGGGGAGAGGTTTGAAATAAGAAAACCAAACAGAAAGCTATTAGAACAGACCTGGCACAAATAAGGGCCTGAACCAGGATGGTGATCATGTCTGTGAAGAGAAGGGGACAGATGCGAGAGATGCTGTACAGGTAGAAAAACAGTATTTGGCAGCTGACTGAATATGTGAGAGTTAAGGAGCTAAGGATAACAACAAACTTGTCAACCTGGCTGACTTCTGAAAGCATGGTGATACATTCAACAATAGTAGAGGATTTCAGAAGAACAGTGAATTTAGGGAGAAAAATGAAATAATAAAGATCTTCCTATACACGCCTGCTAATAGAGCCAGCCAAGGAACACAGAGCCACCAGAGTGCTTGCTTTCAGGCTGTCTGGGGAACTGGGTGGAGATATGATGTGGGGAGAAAGGAAGATAATTTTCCCAAAGGCCCTTGAACAGCAAATGAAGTAGGTGAAAGGAGGGTCAAATGGGAGCCGGGGTCAATAGAAGGAGGTTGATAATTTTCACAGGAGTAGGAGAGGGCAGAGTGGAGTAATGTCAGGGGATACCAGGTGAAGGGGAAGGTATGGTTGTATTGGAGAGTATGAGTAAGATGGGACCCATCTTCCCACCCTCCAAAAGGGTGATCCTAATGCCCACGGACTCCTGCCAGAGTCTTTCATTTTGGAGACCACTCATCCCTATGTGTAGGATAGGCAAGTCATTTAACCTCTCTGAGTACCAATTTCTTAGCTGTAAAAATGAGGATAACAGCACATGGACACTGTGGGGAAAGGAGTCAAATACAAAGTGCTTTGCAAACTTTAAAGTGCTAAACAAATATTATTATGAGAATTATTTTATGGATGAAGAAACTGAAGTTCAAAAGTTTAAAGAAGTAAATCAAGTTCATATAAGTACTAAGTGACAAAGCCAAATTTTGAATCCAGGCCCTCTCTTCTGCAAACCTAGCGTTCTTTCCACTAAATGTATATTTCACTATTTCACAAGTGTTTTAAATAGTACGAGTACTCCCTCCACCAATACAGAGTGAAAATCCTATTGGTCTTAGTGCTCATTTGGTGCTTTGTTGTCGCTCCCAAAAATGTATTGAAAGGTTTCAGGCCAACCAGTGGATGAGAGGCTTCTCTGAACTTAGCTAAACACAGCTACCAAAATCATCTTTCTAAGGCACAGGTCTGACTGAGCAAATCACTATTGTGATCAATAAACCTTCAGTAGCCCCAAAATGCCTTCTGGACAAAATACCAACCCCTTAGGGAACCAGCTGCCTCAAGGTCACATGTGGACCTCCAGGTCCTCAAGTGCTGCCTTTTGACTAAATCCAAACTTCACAAAACAAATCCCCTTCATAAAAATTTTGTTCTGTAAAACCTGGACTCAGTAAAAAGGCACACCCAAGGGGCTTGAGGCCCTAGAGGCCACAGATTCCCCACTCCTGGCCTAGTCCCTTAACAATCTGGCTCTAGCCTATCTTTCTAACCTCATCTCTATCTCAAATTATGTTCCCTCCTTATATATTATTATATACATTAATATATATTATATCATATATGTCTATATTATATACATTATTATATGATATATAATAAATATAGTGTGTATATATAGTATATAGAATATATAGTATATCAAGGAATATATAGTATATATAGATATTCACATTATTCATCACATAGGCTAACACCCTCCTTTTCAACCACAAAGGTCTACTAGTGATTTTCTAAACTCACAATGCTAGCTCTTGCCTCTAAACATTTGCACTCCCTCCTCAACCCCTTCTCATAACCCTTACTGATCCCTTCATCAAGGTTGAACTTAAAAGTCACAGGCACATGTAGAGCCCGTATCAGATTGCAAGCCATCTTGGGAAAGGGGGGGAGGTGCTTAAACTTATGGAAGTGAATGCTGAAAATTAAAAATAAATAATTTAATTTTTTAAAAAGTCTCTCTCTCTCTCTCTCTCTCTCTCTCTCTCTCTCACACACACACACACACACACACACACACACACACACACACACACACACACACCAGGAAGTTTTTATTGGTCCTCCCAATAATTTAATGCTCATTTGTTGTTCAGTTGTTTTAACCATTTCCAACTCTATGTGACCCCTTTGGGGGTTTATTTGGCAAAGATATGCTGGAATGGTTTGCCGTTTCCTTTTCCAGCTCATTTTAGACATGAGGAAACTGAGGCAAAGAGGGTAAAGTGACTTGCCCAAGGTCACCTAGCTAATAAGTATCTGTTAACGCTCATAGCTTTCTTGGTGGTATTCCTCCCCCTCCCACAGAATGTAAATTTCCAAAAGACAAGGGAGATTGCAGTCAAATCTTTCTAATGAAGCCCCACCCCACAGCTCTAGTTTACACTTCTTAAATGTTTGATGAAGTGAACAGAATAAGGATTAAGAAGATTCTAGTTTATCATTCTAAAATGTAACTTGGCACATTTTTGTGTGGCAAAACCTTACAAACTTTAAACCAGTGTTTTCTAACAGAGTAATTTTGTACATAGCATCACACACTAACCATACCAAGACCAAGAATCCTCTCAAAGCCTCCATAGAGAAGCTAAAACAATGCTAAAGAGTTATTCTAACTATCTACATTGGAAAAACAAAAGTAGATGGAAAACATGCTGCTCAGTCCATAATATGAAGCTAGACTGACTATCAACATGCATATCTTAAACACCAATTAAGATAAAAAACTGAGCCCAAAATTGAACAGGCCCAAACAAAATGCGCACATTGCACATTTGGATACTACTGAGTGCCTAGTTACTTGCAAATTCCAAACTCCTTTTTACCACAAATATCTATCCCTTTAACTCCTTTATCAATACTGATAATTCACAATAGACCAAAACCTAGGAAGAATCAAATTATAAGTAACCCAAATAGGAATGAAAAGATTCATGGCACTTATAAAAAAACAATAGCATAGGGGCAGCTAGGTGGCGCAGTGAGTGGAGCACAGTCCTGGAGTCAGGAAGACCTGGGTTCAGGTCCAGCCTCAGACACTTGACATACTTACTAGCCCTGTGACTTTGGGCAAGTCACTTAACCCCAACTGCCCTCCAAAAAAAAAAAAAAAGCCAAAAAAGAAACAATAGCATATTACTTAGCAATGACATGAGTATGAAAAGCAGAGCTCAAAATTCTGAGGTTCTACCTCACATAAATAAAATTAGCAAAAATGACAACAAATGAAAATAGCAGTTGTTGGTAGGGTTATGGGAGAATAGGCACACTAAGGACTGTTGATGGAACTTTGAATTGATCCAACCACTCTGGAAAACAATTTGGAACTATATTTTAAATATCACTAAACTACATATACACCCTTTGACCCAGCAATAGCACTATTAGGCATATAGCCTAAGCCATAAACAGGCCAAAGAAAGAAAGGAAAAGATTCATATGGACAATAATCATAGCAGTACTTTTTCTTGTAGAAAAAACTGGAAACAAAGTGAGTACACAGGAATGGTTTTAACAAATTGTGGTATATGAGTATAATGGAAAAATAGGAGAATGAGAAAAATGAATGTGACAGATTCAGAGAACCCTGGTAAGATTTCTACAATCTGATACAGGGTGAAATGAGTAAATACAAGACAACAATTTATATGACTACCATAATAATGTTAAGGAAAAAATGAAAGATTTCAAATCTCTGAACCATGCAAAGACCACTCATGACTTCAGAAAAATAAAGACGCATGCATCACACCTACAGGCAGAGAGGTTATGGACTAGAGGTGTAGAATGAGACAATTTTAGACATGGCCAACATGTTGATGTGTTTTGCTTGACTATTTTGTTGTTGTTACACATAAGGGCTTTTATTTGGGGAAGAAGTTACAGGTTACTTCCAAAAAATGTAACAAAAGCTTAATGGCCAACTAGTTAATGATATGCTTCTCTAAACCTGGCTAGGCTATTCATAGAGCTACCAAAATTATCTTAAGATAGAGGTCTTAGTGGAAAAAAGATGCAAAAAAGAAAAAAGCATCAATATAACATTTTTAAAACACAGAAGAAAACAGCTCTGAAGGGAATACAAGCTGGACAATTTATTACTATAACCTTCTTAAATTTAATATATACTATTTTTCAAAGCAAACTGCCCATAATGGAAGTTCAGCTTCATATGCAAACCTCTCTTCTTTTGTATATTGAAATATTTTGTGTCTGTGGAAAAATAACTTTATAATAAAAGTAAACTTTTAATTTAATAAGTGTTCTAAATTAGCATCAATGACTAGAACAAAAAGGTGGGCCAGTTGTATAGCAAAAGGGAGACACCAAAGATGGACAATTCCATTGCTCCCCCAATATCCTTACACACTAAAAGAACCAGAATCAAGTTCCCAGTACATCAGACAGATTTTTCTAAGGAGACTTTATGTGAAGGTACACAAGAATTTACAGGATGAAAAGACATGAAGGGGTTTTGCCTGGCAATGGTGAAGAAAGAACTTACATCGATGAACATGTGGGTCTAAGAAAGTAGCTAAAGTAATATTGCATAATTATTTTTCAGTGAATTATTTTCTTATTATTTACAATGATATTACTAGAAAGGTAAAAGCCTATATTCAGGCCAATATTCACTGATATCATCCTTACCCTTACTGATAAAAACAGGCAAAACTTCACATCAAGTCCTCAACTTTTATAGCGGCCTATATATTTCTGTTTTAATTAAGTAAATTCTCAAGAATACAGAGTAGCAGACAACTAGGCAAACAGTCTATAAAAGGATGACATTTGTGATATTCAGTCTTATTTATTTTATCCCTATATGTGTTGTCTTCCCCTGTTAGGATGTGAGCTCTGATAACGGAGACTGTCATTTTTCTATCTGAAACCCCAGTGTTTAGTAGACAGCATTTAAATGCTTTTTCATTCATTCAAATTGACATGTTTCTGTAATTTGCATCTCAGAATTATCATATGTGCCAAGTTCAAAGGAGTTACAAATAAGATTGTGAAAGTATATTCAAGACTAGTTAGTAGTCCTGTAACAATATAACTATTGCTCCCAGAAGCATTTTCCTTTCCAAGACAAAAAAATAAACTTCAGGCAATTTTTCCAACAACTTTCACTACTACTATCTCTCCTTTATTCAAAGTTAAAATTCCAGGACTAAGAATAAATTCATCTCATTTTTATCATTATGTACAACCTATGCAAATTCTTACACACCAATATGAAAAGTGGGAAGTTGGGACCCTTCATTAACATCATCATGGTTATCATGTTGACCCAGACTCCATGGAATTTAGTAAAGAAGCCAAAATTTTCAGGTCTAAAAGAGTCACCCCTAGGGTTCTCTTTATAATGTATCCTCTACTGGACATTCTTTGACGCACAACCTATGCCATTAGCTTCCTAAATGCTTTAACAATTAACTCTACCTAAGCCTTGGGCACTGACCACAACTTTTAGATTTCATTCAAATTCCTGCACCTTCCTTCCCCCTTCAAACTTGGACAAGTGGCAGGCGACCTAGGAATCTAGCAGAAAGCAGAGACTGCCCACGGAGATAGGGGGAGAAGAGGAGGAGGAGGAGGAGGACCGATCATCTAGAAATACAGAGAGACTGGGAGGACCTGTCTTAGGTCTTCGAGGAAAGGAACGGGAACAGAAGCAGGTCCATTTCCCAGACGATGGTTCCGGGATCTCGGAGGGGCGTGAGAACCTCTGCTCCCACAGGACTAGAAAGGGGGTCAAGGTAAAGGATCTCCCGGAGAGCTGGGGGAGGGGGGAGGATGAGGAGACCTCAAGGAACCCACAAGGGCTTTCTATAAAGTCCCAAAGAAGCCAAAGAGGTGACAGGCTGACCATGCCCTGTAGGAGTTCTGGGCCTAGGAGGGGGACGGGACGTCAAGGGCCCAGGATGTCCCCTCAGGTGGGGAAGGAGGCGGGTCGAGGCCGCCTCCCTCCTGGCTGGGAGGTGACAGGCTGAGAGGTCTCCTCAGGGCCAGGACAACAGGTGCTCCGGCCCCCAGGGGAGGGGGGAATGGGCGCCCCAACCCGCGGCCCCACTTTCTCGGAGTCAAAGGGCAGCCCAGACCGGGGTCCCGGGAGGGGCCAGGGCGCTGCGCTCTCCCCGCCCGGCCGGCGCCAGCCACTCACGGTCGGTGCGCCGGTTCCTCCACCCCGGACGGCCCGGGCTGCGGCGGCGGCGGCGGCGTCGGCTGCTGCTGGGGCGGCTGCTGCGGCTGCTGCTGGGGCGGCTGCACCTGGGACGGCTGTGGAGGCTGTGCTGGCGGCGGCGGCTGCTGCTGCTGCTGGAAGGACTTGAGGGACTCGAATGCCTTCATCAGCTTCTCCAGGGTGGCCATGGCGGCCCGTCAGAGGGAGGCCCTGCGGCTCCCGGCGCCAGCCCCGGGCCCGGAGTGGCCCCCTGCGCCCTCCCCGGCGGGCCCCGGCCTCTCCCGCGTCTCCGCGGCCCCTTTCAGCAGCCGGGAAATGAATGGAACGCTTGGCAAAGACCCGGGACGGCGCGGAGCGTCGCCGCCATCTTGGAACTCTCCCGGCAGCCCCCGCGACGGGAAGCGGTCCGCGGCGCGGGGTTAGGCAGGGAGGAGGCACTGACACTGACGAGAGTGGGGTGCCGCGGGGAGTGATAGCGAGGCAGAAACTGCGGCCGCCAATCGGAGACGAGAGGCAGCCTCGGCCCCGCCCACCCTCTACGGGGCGGGGCCCTACTGTAGCACTGGCAGCTGCCAATGTAGGGTCAACTTGGTTCTTCTACGTCAAAACGGATTAGGAGATGCCCGGGGAAAGAGGGACTCTGAAAGGTCATTTTGTCCATTCCTCGGCCTCTGGAAGAAATTAAGCCAAGTCTGTCCTGGAGTCTGCCTCATCTCCAGAGAACTTCGAGACCACATAGCAATCCCAAGAGGGAACGATTAGGGGACTGGAGTGCTCATTGTACATAAGGAGAAACTGAGGATGAACAAGTTGAATTGGCTTGAGTCTAAGTGCTGAGGCCAGGTCCCTTGATGCGGGATTCACCTACAACAGAGCCCTTCCCGCCAGTCAAAAAGTTCCTCCCCATAGCCAACCTCCTTCCTTTCAGAAGCAGCTCGATTCAACTCAACCAGTAATGCCAGGCCATGGATTGGGAGCTGATCTATACAGGTCCTTGTCCTCAAGAAGCGCACTGTCTAGCCTGGGAAATAAGACATGCACGCAAGCACTGATGCCAAATGGGACAGGATAATATACAGGATAGCTTGCTTTGTGTGCGAAATATCTGTATATGGTGTATGTACCTAGCTTGTTTGTCCCCACCACCACCACCACCATTAGATTGTGAGCTTCTAGAGGGCAGAGACTGTCGTTGCCTCTTCTTGTATCCCCAGTGCCTAGCATGAAGGGGATGACTAATAATTTATTGAATGCTGCTTCGTGTATTATTTTATTGGGGGGTGGCATATAGAGGGTTAAAAGCCGCAACAGTAGGCATTCCTGTAGAAACTAGCAGCATGTGCTCCCCACCACCACCACCCATCTCTCTGTTCTGTTACCTTCTTAATGGGGCAGGGCCACAGTTGGGAGGTACACAGGAAAGGATAGGAGGGGTCCATGTATGTGTTTATTCCAACCTCAGAAAGATACAGCCTATGAAAGTAGATGGTGTGAGGAGGCAACTAATACTTTTCCTCTGAGGCAAGGAGGTGAAAGGAAGGCATTCTCCCTGACTGAGCTAGGCACAAGGAGGAGGGGACCTTCTGTAGGGAAGGCACATGAAGGTGATTCACAACTGACTAAGCAGTCCCTTAAGCAGTCAATGAAAAAAGACAGACCAAAGAATATGACAAATGACCTGACTATAACAGAGTAATGACAATGGATAGAGGGATCTTCTCAGAATCCAATCAGAAAGACCTGGTTTTGACTCCTTCCTCAGACATTTACTTGCTATGTGTCCGTGGACAAGTCACTCAACCTTTCTGAGTCTCTGTTTCCTCTTTTATGAAAAGAGAATGTGATATCTGAAGTACCAAGCATCAGAGCTGTTCCAAACCTCAGATGAGATGATATTATAAAAAGCACTTTTAGAACTAAAGTATCTTACAAATGTAATTCATCACAGTGATGATAAGGTGGCCAGGGCCAAGAGGAACTTGGGAGCTTGGAGGGAAGTGCAGAGGCAGGAAAATGCATTCCACTGGTGGGAAGAGGAAGTAGAGCTTCAGCAATGACAGCCAATAATACAAAGATTTAGGGAATTGCAGCTTTACTGTAGATGATAGTTTAAGAGAAGAGGCACTGACCCAAAATCTGTCCCAGACACAATACAAGGCAACCTCTCTTCTTGGAATAGGGGTTCTTAACCTCCTTTTGCAGCCCAGTGAAGCCTCTGGATCCCTTCTGAGAATCATGTTTTTAAATGTATAAAATAAAATACATAGGATTACCGAGGAAACACATTGTTCATGAATCCCAAGAACCCCACCCCTGTCTTACATTTTAATTACATTGGCCCTCCCAATTACATTTTAATTTGGTTTGGGCTGCATTTAGGAGAGGGCCAGATGTTTGACACCTCTATCTTAGAGCACTGGTGTCAAACTTAACTAGAAGGACTGCATATTGACTTAGCTCTGAAATATAATACTGTCTGTGTTTTATCCTATTTTCATTTATTTTGTTAAATATTTCCCAACTGCATTTGAATCTGGTTCATACTGCACTCAGGAGTAGGCCCTGTGTTTGACACTTCTGTCATAGAGCATGGATTCCCTTGGGGAGAATGTTTTTCTTTTCTCCACTGGCCCCTGAGCCCATGAGACAGTCTTGTCCTTTGGGAGGGACTCATCACGTGGTTTTGCCTGGTATTTATGATTTGAAGGTATTTCAAACACTTCACTATTTGACTTGTTCTTCCTGACTAGACTCTGCACTGGATGGCGATTTGAACTGTATTTTTTCTGCATAGTAACCCAAGGGATGGGTGTGTGGGTTACAGAGTCCAGTAGGAAATCCATTAAAGTAGTGTAGCAGAAAAACTTCTGGATTTCAATTCCCAGGGCCTGCATTTTAGATTGCCAACTCAGATACTTTACACACATTGTCAAGACATCTCTGAGCCTCTTTTTCTTCATCTATAACAGGTGAGATAATAATCCTATACTTGTACCCAGTAGGATTGTGGTGAGGAAAACAGCTTTTACACCTTAAATGCTTTTTAAATCCTAAAGTACTAGATAAATAGATTTTATTATTTTTAAATGGTTATTGTAGTTATTTTGTCTATAGAGTCCTCATCACAGCCCAAAGGGAACCCCAGATCCTCAAGAACAACACCATTTGGAACACAACCTCTGGCAGATCCTATAGATATGGAAAAGATAAAAAGTACAGGCTCAGTGATGGAACAGATATATCATGACTCAAGGTTTAGATACCTGGAGATTAATTTGTTTTAGCCACAGTCACTCAAGAAAAGTGTGGAGAAGTTTTGATCTTAATCAGTGGAGAGATAAAATCGTGGGCCTCTGAAGTGTTATTGTCTCCTCCCACTTCTAAGTTCTGGTCCAACTAGGCCTTTGTATCTTCTCAGACATCTAACACAGGGCTTTGCATTCAGATTCAGAACTGGAAGGGACTTCAGAGGTAATCTAGCCCAACTCTCTCCTTTCACAGAGAAGCAAGGAAATAAGCATTTATTAAATGCCTACTATATGCCAGGCACTAAGATAAGCACTTCACAAATATCATCTCATTCAGTTCTCACGACAACCCTGAGAGGTAGGTGTTAATATTATCCCCATTTTTCAGATGAGAAAACTGAGGCAAAAGAGGCGAAGTGATTTTCCCGGAGTCACACAGCTACAAAGTGCCTGAGGCTGGATTTGAACTTAGGTCTATCTGACTCCAAACCCAATGCTGTATCCAGTAGAACCACCTAAGCTACCAATAGTAATAGTAGCAACTAATATTTATACAGTGCTTCTTGCGTGCCAAAAATTGTGCTAAATGCTTTCTAATTATTATCTCATTTGATCCTTACAACAACCCTGGAAGGTAGGTGCTATTATTATCCCCATTTTGCAGATGATGAAATTAAGGCAAACAGGTAAAGTGCCTTGCCCAGGGTCATTCTAGTAATTTGTCTGAGGCTATACTGGAACCCAAGTCTTCCAGATAGCAGGCCCAATGCTCTAACCACCACACCACAAAGGTAGTAATGGAAGAGCCAGGATTTGAACTCAGAACCCGTGACTCCAGATCTAGGGCACTTTTTTCACTGTAACACTGTCTCTCTTCAGTGCACTTTCCACTAATAATTAGCTAGCACACATTGTTAGCTCTTAGCAAGGGCATTTGGTAAGGTAGATGGTAAAAACAGTAGCTATAAAACATTGTCTCCATAAACCTGGGGTGTATTCTCCCACAAATAGATAGTGTCCATGTGAAGAGAGGATTCATACTTAGAGAACAGTGGTGGTGAAGCCCACCTCTAGATTCATGTGCAACAAAGGCATCTCATCTCACAGCTCCTGGTACCAGAGGATCTGGCAGTCCTTCCTCTCTTCATAGAGGTCTTATAGCTTTCCTTGTTGCTCAGGGGGGCTCCCAGGGCCTGCTCCTCTTCATAGGTCACTCTCATTTACCAGGGCTAACTCTTGCTTCCAGGGCTGCCTCACTGACTGACTCACTGACTGATACCAGGGGTCTCATTTCTGAAAGCTGCTTACTCCCACAATTGATCATCTTTTGTGTATCCAGTCCTGTTTAGAGAGTGATCCTCTGCTCTGTCCATTTTGCTTCAAACTCTCTCAGACTGATGAACTGCTGCTACTGGTCCTTCATTCTCAAAGAGGACCAATGACCTAAGTGATGTCTTTACTCGCTCTCCAATTGTATTTAAGTAGACAGAGTTGCACAAAGTTGTCGGCTTTACTCTCTCTTCCAGAAGTTTACTCTCTCTTCCAGAGTCATCAAAGTTCAGAAGCAATACAGAAGTCGAAATGACTGGTGATGGCCCATGATGAAATGGAAGACGTTGGCGTTTTTAAATGGTTATTGTAGTTATTTTGTCCATAGAGTCCTCATCACAGCCCAAAGGGAACCCCAGATCTAAGCACTCCAGAACACCTGCTTCAGCTGCCTGCCTGGCCACTAGAACAAATTATTCCATGCACCCATTGCACTGGGGGATGTCTACCCTAAACATGTGAAGACATCCCCCTAACTCACCAATGGTTTGAGGCCTATCTCTTATCCTCAACTTGTTGGACTGAATAATAATTATTTAATATCAAATAATAATAGACTGATGAACTATTGAATTGCTGGATGGGATATTTACACCTCATAACATTGTATTTTTACAGTTATTTTAATGCTTTACTAATAATTATTACATTCTGTGTTTTCTGACATGGAAGGCTGGTCAAAGGCCAGCTGATTCTCAAACAGAATTACACTCTGATGGTTCATTGTGACATGGAGGTGACCTTGGATTCTCAAAAACTGGGCCAACAGAATACTAGCTGTGGAAGGTTCTGCCATGATAGAAAAGTTTCTCATACAGTCCTGGTGACAAGCCTGATATTCAAGAACCAAATTACTTAAGAGAAACTCATTACAAAAAAGCTGGCCACTTTGATGAATTCTTTGGCCATGGCAACCCATTAAACAAAGAAAAATTAAATGTGAATCTTACTCCTGTACAGATTTATCCTATATCCACAATCAATAAATTAACAAGCATTTATTAAGCATTTATGCTGGCTAGATACTAGATACAGAAATGAAATAATGCCTGCCTTCAATCATCAATCAATCAATGAATTAATTAAGCACCAGACATTGTGCTAAACACTATGGATAAAAAAGACTGAAAAGATCATCCTTGCCCTTAAGGAGCTCACAATCTAATGGGGGAGACAATATATAAGCCAAATATATACAAAACAAGCTAAGGACAAAATAAATTGGAAATAATTAATGAAGGGAAAGCACTGGAATTAAGATAATAAATTTACAGTCTAGTCAAAGGAGACAATGTACACATAAAGAAGTGTAAAATAGATACAATTGGTCACTGGGGTTAGGGAAGTCCCTAAAAGGGGTAGAGAACCTGTGTCCCACCCCTGCAACTAAAAGCTGATGGGATTAGGAAAAGCTTCAGTAGGAAGTGGCCCTTGAGCTGACACCTGAAGGACTGTAAGAAGCTGAAGGGAGATAGGGGTCCATTCCACCCATCAGGGGCAGACAGTGCAATGGAGCAGATATGAGATGTGGAATGTCTTGTATGAAAAACACTGAGAAAGTCAGTTCTGCTGTGTGTGTGTGTGTGTGTGTGTGTGTGTGTGTGTGTGTGTGTGTGTGTAAAGGGAAGAACTGTGTAATAAGATAGGAAAAGTAAAGTAGAATCTAGTTGTAAAGGGCTTTAGGGAAGTTTAATTTTGAACCTAATGGGAATGTGGAGCCATTTGAGCTCACTGGCCAATGGAAGAGGGGCAGATGATATGATCAGACTTATACTTTAGGAAAATAATTTTAGCAGTTGTGTAGAAGATAGATTGGAAAGAGGAAAGACTTGAATACAGGAGTAATGAAAGGCAGAAGCCATAAGGTTTGACAAGTTTTATACAAACACACATATATACATGTGCATATGAGTAAGTGTATGTACGCATATAAGAGTGCAGTGAAGGATGACCTCAAGGTTTTGAGTTTAGGTTGAGTAAAAGGATGGCCCTACAAGGGGTGGGGAACTTGTGGCCTCCAGGTCATGTGTGGCCCTCTAAGTCCTCAAATGCAGCCCTTTGACTGATTTACTTAAGGACCTGGAGGGCCACATATGACCTTGAAGGTGTAAGTTTCCCACCCCTGCCTTAGATGGTAACTGGGAAGTTTGGAAGAAGGGTAAGGATTTTGGGGAAAGGTAGTAAGTTCTGTTCTAGACACACTACATTTGAAATGCCTGCAGACTATCTAGTTAGAAATAGAATGTTGGCAATATGGAAATAGAACTTAAGAGAGAGACTAAGGATGGAAATATCAATTTAGGAGTCATCAGTATAAAGATGATCATTAAACCCAAATGAGCAGATGAGATCACAGAGGGAGAAAGTGTAGAAAGAAGAGGGCCCGGGACAGAGCCTAGAGGTAAATCCTCACTTAGGAGATGAAATATGAAGTGGAAGAGAATCCAGCAAAGGAAAACAAGAAGGAATGGTCAACCATCTAAGGGAAGAACCAAAAGAGAATAATTTCACAAAAACCCTGATAGAAGGGAACATCCAGGAGATGAATAGTAAGGTCAGAAACCCAGTTGCAAAAGGGAGTGAGGTGAGAGGCATCAGAGGCAATAACAGTGGATAACTCTAATGGAGTGGCAAAAAAATGGGCTGAGGGTGGTAAAAAAAAAAATCACAATTTTTTTGACTGCCTATATACGTTAATTTCCTTATAGGTTCCATAAATGTGAAATATTAGTCCAGTGACTAAGAGTGGACATAATAATGGAAAAACTGAATCACATTGATATTTTCTCAATTAATGAAATTAAAAAGTGTAAGGTAATTATAACTAAATGGAAGGATGGAATTTACTTTAGCATGGATCCAAAGACAGCAAGAAACCTCATTTCATGGAACATTTGGTCATCTCATATTTCAGTGTTTATGATAACTATTCCCAAAAAGACCACCATGAAAATAATTGCAGCTTTGGCCCCAACATCTGTTGTGGAGGATGAAGTAAAAAAAAAAAAATTGCAAAGAGGTAGGTAAAACCATCCAAATTAAATCACCATATACTTTTGATATATTTTTATATATGGTGGTAGGCGTTAGGTTATTGAGAGGAGAGGTGATGGTAACTGGGATTTTCTGAAACTACCCAGATGATTAATAGAACATTTGGATAGCAGTTCTGGAAATTTTTACTTTAAACTCATGCATTGAGGGTCCTGTATTTTAGTGGTGTTTTTTTTCTCTCAAAAATTTATTGAATACCATACTTAAAAAAAATATTTCCACATTAGTCATATTGTGAAAGAAGAATCAGAACAAAAGGGGGAAACCACGAGAAAGAAAAAAAGAGAGAAAATAACATGCTTCAATCTGCATTCAGACTCCATCATTCTTTCTCTGGATGTAGATACCATTTTCTATCTTTACCCTTTTGGAATTGTCTTAGATCACAGTACTGCAGAGAAAAGCTGTCTATCAAAGTTGGTCATCGAACAATGTTGCTCTTACTATGTACAATGTTCTTTTGGTTCTGCTCACTTCCCTCTGCTTCAGTTCATGTAAGTTTTTCCAGATTTTTCTGAAATCTGCCTGCTCATCATTTTTTATAACACAATAGTATTCCATTACATTCATATAGCACAACTTGTTCAGCCATTCCCCAATTGATGGGCATTTCCTTAATTTCCAATTCTTTGCCACCACAAAAAAAAAAAAGCTGCTATAAATATTTTTGTCCATGTGGGTCCTTTCCCCTCTAAGGGTCCTGTATTTTGAACTATAAAAACATCCATCAAATAAAAATTTTGATGCAACTTGGAGAAGGTTTACACCCAAGAATGCAGATTTGTGGAATTTCAGTTTGGAAGCTCTGGTTGTGTAAAAGAGTTCAATCAGGTTTTGAAAAGCTGAGGTTATCTGGCTAATTGATACCCTCATGGTTCCCTCAGGCCAAATGAACTGCTCCCTCTCCAGCAGCAGAATATGCTATACAAGGGGAGAAGAAGCTAAGGAGCTAAGAGGTAAAGATTCAAGACTAGGGGAGAAAGCAGAGGAATAGGCAGCCCTTGATGATCAAGGTCACATAAAGCCTAATAGATTGGACTAAGGAACTAACAAAGTGCCTCCCACCATAACACTGATGCCCACAGTGCCAAAACACCCAAGTCCACTCCTTAGGGTTTTCCCCTGAATTCCCAAAGAGTTGAATCAAGGCAGGTTTCTCGCTTCTCTCGTTCAGTATCTGAAGAAAACCTGATATCCAGAGCAAATTCAGGTTCTCTATATTCAACTAATTTGAAATCCTGAGCTTAGTGAAGGTCATGAATATTGTAATTTAGTCTTTCTTCCCTCTGCAGAAATAAGTACTTTGCCAATAGTAGCTTGTACTTCTATTAGGCAGGTATCATATTTTATTTTGCATTATAGTTATTTTTGTTCACGTCCAGTCTCCCCCATCAGACTATGAGCTCCATGAGATCAAGGAGGTATTTATATCCATTGTTCATTCATCTTTATAGCCACCACAGAGACTAATACAGGTCTCTACACTACTCAGTAAATGTTTAACTCTTACCTCTCCAGTATTAAACAAGTGTTGTTTTTTCTACTCTATATATCTCTTGTATCCATCTCTGCCCACAGCTATCCCTTTGGTTCAGAGCCTTATTTCATCTTTTCAGCTCTAGGCTCATTGAAAATTAGGGGGTAAGGATGGAAGGTGGTGTTACAAAGTTTAGACAAATTTCAACTTATATAAACATTATCATGTAGGACAGGCGCAAATAGATATCTTTAAGAGTATATTCGGGAGTAGAAACAGCATTTCCAATGTGCTCTGCCCCACACAAATTTCAAACAATGTGAAAGGGAGCTCCGAACAACTTCTGGAGCCACAGCACCCACAGAACGGCACAGAGAAGCTAACCTCCTGCTGAGGACAGCCCAGCAGCCCTACAGGGAGCGACCAGCGCAGCGCTCTGAGAGCAGGCAGCACAGCAAGCTGGGAACCGACAGTGCAGCCCACAGAGCCGAGCCCAGGTCTGCGGTTTTAGCCCCAGGGCGGCTGGGCCTTCAGCCTGCTGGTGGAACCCCAGAACACCAGCAATTGTGGCGATTCCAGAATTATCAGCACAGATATGCCTAGGACAAAGTGAGAGGTTAGTGCCCTATGGACTTTGGGACCAGTATTTGGGGAACACGTGGCTTCCTCCCCTGGGGGCAAAAAGCTGCTGAAGAAACAGCTGCATAGAAGCCATTTTGCAGCTTCAGTAGTGGCTCTAGTTCCTGGTCTGCGAACTGTAGGAAGATCCAGCAATCAGTCTGGGGGTTAATCGCTTTTGCTTTAAACTGCCTGGATCTGGATTGTGGTCTGTGGGGGAAGTTTGGGGTGGGTATCCAACTTGCCAGAGTGGGTGGAGGCTTTACAGAGGCCACACAACTGGCAGAAGTTGTGAAGACCCCACGTTTGGGCGGAAGCTCCCCTGTCTGGTGGCAGAGTCCTACTGTGGCAACAAGCCCCAAAATCAAGTAATTAAGTGGCAATATGCCTAGGCAAACTAAACAAAATAAACAGAAAAGTTCAACATTGGACTCCTATTTTAGGGGCAAAGAGGCTCAAAGCATGGAGGAGGACTGTGAGGTCAGAACTCCTGCACCAAAAGCCCCAAATGAAAATACAAGCTGGCTACAGGCCATAGAGGACCTTAAGAAGCAGATAAGAGAAGTGGGGGAAAATTGGGAAGAGAAATGATAAAGATGCAAGAAAAGTATGAAATGACAGTCAACAGCCTGACTGAGGAAAATAACACCTTAAAAAATAGACTAACTCAAATGGCAAAAGAGGCTCAGAAAGGCAATGAGGAGAAGAATGCCTTAAAAGGTCAAATTTGCCAGATGGAAAAAGAATCTCAAAAGCTCACTGAGGAGATTCATTCCTTCAAAGTTAGACTGGAGCAAATGGAAGCTAGTGACTTTATGAGAAATCAAGATGCTGTTAAACAGATCCAAACAAATGAAAGAATAGAAGGCAATGTGAAATATCTCATGGAAAAACCACTGACCTGGAAAATAGATCCAGGAGAGATAATTTAAAAATTATTGGACTACCTGAAAGCCATGATCAAAGAAAGAACCTAGAAATCACCCTTCAAGAAATTCTCAAGGAAAATTGCCCTGATGTTTTAGACCCAGAGGGCAAAATAGAGGTTGAAAGAATCCACAGATCACCTCCTGAAAAAGATCCCCAAAAGAAAACTCCCAGGAATATTATAGCCAGGTTCCAGAATCCCCAGATCAAGGAGAAAATACTACAAGCAGCCAGGAAGAAACAATTTCAATATTGTGGAAACACAATCAGAATAGCACAGGACCTGGCAGCTTCTACATTGAGGGATAGAAGGGCATGGAATGTGATATTCCAGAGGGCAAAAGAGCTGGGATTGAAGCCAAGGGTCACCTACCCAGCAAAACTTAGTATCTTGTTTCAGGGGAAAATATGGTCATTCAGAGGAATAGAGGACTTTCAAGCATTCTTGATGAAAAAACCAGAGTTGAATAGAAAATTTGACATTCAGACACAAGAAGCAAGAGATGCTTGAGAAGGTAATCAAGGAAAATAAATCAAAAGGAACTTATCAAAGTTGGACTATTTACAGTCCTACATGGAAAAACAATAACTGTGTTTGATGAAACCTTTCTCATTATGAAAATAATTGAAGAAGGATACATGGCATATGTTCACAGGTATACATGATGGTAATGTTTTGCATGGCTATACATGTACAACACATACTGAATTGCTTATCTTCTCAGAGGGAGTGGGTGACAAGGGAGAAAGGGAATGGATCTGAAAATCGAAGTTTTAAAATTAAATGTTTCATAAGATGTCCAGGCAGTGGGGCCCAGAGATTCACCTTGCCCTAATGGCAAAGTCGAAGGGGATATGGGAGAAGATATGGGAGAGAGCAGATTGGATGAGGGGATATCTAGTGGGACTGCTATTCTGGGGTGGTAGGTAGGGAAAAAAATGGGGGGAAATGTAACTCATAATCTGGTGGAAATGAATGATGTAAACCAGAAGTTAATAAAGCATTTGCTTAATTAAAAAAAAAAAAGAGTATATTTGAGGGTGTAAGATATAAGACTGGAAAGACAGAGGAGGGTCAGGTTATGAGGAGCTTTGAACACCAATATTTTAAATTTGATCCTGGAGGTCATAGGGAGATATTATATGATAAATATTTCAGACTCAACTAGAATCTATATTAGCTTCATAACTTCTTGTTCAGTTGTTTTTGAGTTGTGTCTGACTCTTCATAATCCCATTTGGGGTTTTCTTGGCAAAGATACTGGAGTGATTTGCCATTTCCTTCTCAAGCTCATTTTATAGATGAGGAAACTGAGGCAAACAGGGTTAAGTGACTTGCCCAGGGTCACACAGCTAGCAAGTATATGAAATTAGATTTGAACCCAGGAAGATGAGTGGCTGACTCCAGGCCTAGCGCTCTATCCACTGCACACCAATTTCCCAACTTCCTATCTGCTCTCTCTGAATTCAACTTGTCCCTTTTTCAGTGTATCCTTCACAAAACCTTGTAATCTTCTCAGGGCATCTTTCTGATCACATCCCTCCTCTCACCAAGGACATTTATCAACCTCTTATTGCCTACCTAATAAAGTGACATTCAATACCCTCCACAATTAGATTCCAATGTAGCTTTCCAGCTTTAGTTCTTGCTACTTCCCTCCACCTACTATATATTGCAGACAATCGAAACCACTTTCCATTTACCTTATTCTTATTCTGTCCTAGCCTGCCTCTACTTTAAAATCTTGTTTTTCAATCCCAAGGATAAAAGAAACCTGTTCCTCTCCTCTGCGAAATAACATGAAGTCTTTCCATCATGTCTTCATATCAAATCTTGATTTATTTTATTTTGCTTTTTGGAGAGGGGAAGGCAGGGCAAGTGGGGTTAAGTGACTTGCCCAGGGTCACATGGCTAGTAAGTGTTAAGTGTCTGAGGCTGGCTTTGAACTCAAGTCCTCCTGACTCCAGGGCTGGTGCTCTATTCACTTTCATATCAAATCTTGAGGCAGAAGAGCTACTGTTTATTGGTTAAAGTTCCATGATCTCAGACTTTTTTGGGATAGGGGTTGTGCCTGATGTAGACTTGGAAGAGAAGGAACAAGACTGAATTGGAAGCATACAGAAAGAAAAGTACTAGGCTGTTTTTTAACATCTGTGAGCCAAGAACCAAATTTATGGGCAAAATCAAGATTAAAAAAACAGTAAATATTTTAAACAACATTACCTTCAGTTACCTTATTTCTGTAAGGAAATTAAGCATTTGCTTACTAGGGTGCATTTTTTGGGTTTCTTTGTTGTAGTGATTGATTTACATCAGTTAAACTTCCTTAGGATACCATCTGTGTTATCTGTTCTTTTATCCATTTCCTAATTCTTAGCATCAGGATGTCACTCAAGGATGATTTCAGAAAACCTAGAAAGACTTACATGAATTGATGCTTAGTAAAAGGAGCAGAATCAGGAGAACACTGTACATAGTAACAACAATATTTTATGATGATCAGCTGTGAATGACCTAGCTTTTCTTAGTAGTACGTTGAGCCAAGACAATCCCCAAGGACTCATGATAAAAAATGCTATTTGCCTCTAGAGACAGAACTGATGGCATCTGAATATAGACCCAAACATACTATTTTTCACTTTCTTTCTCTCTTTCTTTTAGTTTAAGTTTTCTTCCACAAAATGACAAATGTGGAATTGTTTTACATGGTTGCACATGGATAACCTATGTCAGATTGCTTACCATCTTAGGGAGTGAAGTAGGGAGGGAGGGAGGGAGGAATAGAATTTGAAACTCAAAACTTAAAAAAGAGAATGTTAAAAATGGGGGGGCTGCTTGTGTGTAATTAGGGAAAAATAAAATATTACTAAAAATTTTAAATAAAATTTGAAAAGACTTTGTTTATGTAGGTCAAGTCAGAGTTGCCTCAGTTGGATGTCATATAATCTTATTTTTATTCTTTCTTCTAATTTGGTGCTGATTTTGATGATACTTCCTCACTTTGGAACATCCTAACACCTCTTTGGCCTGCTTACCATGAAATATCCCTCCACGAGATCCTTCACCACTTCAATCTTGAGGATAAAAGAAACTACTCCCATTTTTCCCATCGAGAAATTCCTCCCAGATATTCTTATTTAGTTGAAAGGACTGGGCCAACCTTCCTTCATTCTCCTCCTGGTCAAGTCCCTGACTTTCAGAACTTCAAAATCATGGCCCTGCACTGGGTAAAATAAATACCACTTGGAAATAGATTAAATATGGAGGCGAGGGTAGATATATAACTATGGAAATAATAATAGCTAACATTTCTGATGTGTTTTACAGTTTACAAAGTACTTTACATAAGAAACCTTTCTTTGTTTACTCATCAATGAAACAATACAAATTCAAGGTTAAATCTAATGATATTGGTCTTAGGTTCCCTTTTGAACCTCCCTTCCTCCTTAATCCAAACATTGACTTAAAATGCAACAAAAATTAATTTATCTTTACCTGGAAGCAAAACTATTTAAGAGAGAAAACAAGTAAATTGTAAAAAGAACAGGAAACTCCTGAGGGTAGTAATTCCTGTTGGCTAGGCAACGGAGAGAGAGTGGGAAGAGGGTAATTTTACCTTGTGCCCCACTGCATGACAAGCAGGTATGTCCATGGAAATAAATTCTGTGCAGGCAGATCACTCTTTAAGGGAGTCAGTGAGACAGACAAGGATGCAACTGTTCATGATTATTTACTTTAGGGCAGCAAACTAAGTATTCTGACTATCAGTTTATTGCTAGTACACGTCTACCCTAAACCCCTTCCTACTCTGTAGGAAGCAGAAATTCCCTGGACTTCCCCTGTCATAGCCCATGATCCTTCAGTCCCTCCTCCCAGTTTGGAAAAACTACCCTTCAAAACATCCCTCTTTCCTATAAGGAGCTAGAGATATATTCTCTCAAGGTCACCAAATCTTTGCCCCAGGGCACCAACACTTAAGGGATTACCAACAGAATTTATACTATTTCAGCAGGTAGAAACAGCTGAGCTTAGCACTTAAGTAGCAAGGAGAATTTGTTAAAATAGGAAGTTACCAGATGGCATGCTTCCTCCCATGGTGGCTGTTCCCTTGACGAGCTCTTTCCCAGCTTGATCCAGCCCCACTGTGTTCTCTTCCCAGCAGTGACCTCATAGTTTCCTGGAATATCTCTCCTCCCTACAGGGTGAGGTCTCTTCCCTCAACTCCCATGCAAATGAATTTGCTTTTAAAAGTTTATTTTAGGTCATCTTTCTGCTGTTTTCCTAAGAAACAAGAATTTCTAATTATGGCTGTGAATAAGGGAGATAGAAACCTGGGGGTCTGGGAGGATGGTGATGGCCTCACCAGAAATAAGTATCCAGAGGAGTTTGTGAGGAAAATTACGAATTCATTTTAGACATGGTGAGTTTGGGATGTATGTCTGTTTTTTGCCCATTATAGAGGACCTGCCTAACATAGGCATAGAGGCCTATTGGACTTGACATACCAGGCAAGCTTTCTTATTGTTCTTGTGCCTTGATATACCCTGCCCCTTCTCACACCTCCCTCTCCACCCCACAGGCTGTAGACCTAGAAGTCTGACTTTCCATGTTTGCATATCACATCTGGTCCAGTGAGACCCCTGCCTTAAAACAGATGGTACTTACCTCACCTCCTGTGGTTATGTGGTTGTTTATAATTCTGTAATCTAATTGGTTTTTTACTCTGTGCTCAACTGGTTTTTATTTATGCTCTGATTGTCTTTTAACAGCACTGAAAACACCCCCCTCACCTGAGAGATTACATCAGAACATTCTATAATACTTGCCTAGGATTCTACTGCTCTTTAATGCTAAAGACTGTTTGAATCAAGCCTGTGGCTTTTCCTGGCTCAGACTACAGAAATCAGAAATCACAGTTTCCTGTTATATCACATCTTAGATAGTGGATTCCAAGCTGTGTCAAGGTCAGATAAGAATCCCTAAGGAAAATAGACCTCAAACTAAGTTGTGACACTTCCAAGAGCTATAATACCATCTATCCACCTGCTTTTTTGTTATTCCTTGGAAGACCACAAGGTACATGCTAGAGTACTTCTGCTTTGAAAGTTCTGAGGGTCAGGGCTGAGGTGCATATATACTCCTATTGAGAATCTCTGCCAAAAAAAGAGCTGTTTTTGTGTGTCCTGGGTCCTTTTGGTCCCGTTCTCAGAATAATGGGGTTTTAAAAACATATTTTGGTAGGTGTGGGGCTGGGGGGAGGACTGACCCAGAGGTACCAGTCCAGTTATTGATTGCTTTTGTGTGGGGTATAGGGACCCCAAAAATCCTCCACCCAAAAATTAAAAGCCAAAGGTATCTCCAGGTAAGGACAGGAAATTTTTATTCAGTTCTCTCGAGAAAAGGGCATCCCTTCCACCAGTGCAGACCAGTGGAATGAGGCATGTTACAGGAAGCAAAGCAGGATTTTAGACCCTAAGGCAGTCAAGCCCCCTCCCACCACTGTCCCTTACTCCCATTGGCTGGGAGGCAGGCTTACAATCTGAGCTCAAAATCTTCTCCAGTGACAAGGAACAAAGAAGCCTGCCACCATCTTTCAGTGGCTAGAAGGTGGGCTTATAGTCTGGGCAAGAAAAAGACAAAGAACAAGGAAACAGGGTATAGCCAATCCAAGTGTACATATCCTTATTTGGCAAATGCTAAAGTGAAGAAGGGGGAAGGGGCCTAAGAGATTCCTAAAATTCCTAAAGGTCTTAAGGCTGACTGACATAGCTTAGAACCCACTATCTAAGATGAGGTGATATAGCAGGAAACCCCCTTCTGATGGGGGAAGAGTGAAACTCAGGCCTGTTCCCACAATAGATCTTACTAGATTTTAGGATATCGTTTGAGAAGTTTTCACCTCTCCCATTCACTCTGAATGTTGAGCAATGATGGTACTGGGTTCATGGAAGGAGTTAGGGTGAGTCTGGGAGGCTGGGGATAGATCTATACCTTCAGACCCTAGATCATCAGGGAGAAAACACTAGTTTTGAATCTGGCTTTGCTACATCATGGCTATATGACCTTAGGAGATCACTTTAACTCTCAATTTTCCCTTTGAAAAAATTAATTGGAGTAGATGGTCTCTCTTCTGGCCTTGCTATTTTATGCTCTTAAGTCCTTTCCATCCCTAAAACTTTTGATTTCCTTTCCATGCATTAGAATCCAAGGTGGAAATGGGGATGAGGAAACTTGGTCATCAGAGGGGTCTGTCACTGGAAAATCAGAGTTCCAGAAGTCCTGGGGGTGAGGGCAGCTCAGCTGGGTTGATCAGAGGAATCACGATGCCCAGGCTCCTTTGTGGGGTGTGGGACTGGAGTTTCAAGCCACCTGTCTCTGAAGGAAGGACTGGGGCAGCTTTTCTGGGGCTTGCTTCTTCTTCATTTCACTCTAGATCCAGGTGTGATAATGACTCAGGTTGACATGGACACCTGGACATTTGGCCAGGGCACAGTGTTCCATGCCCCAAGACATGAAGCCTTGCAGCATCCCATCAAACACCAAGGTGCCTCCAGATCATTCTGGCAGGAGTCCTCTCCCCCCTTCTCATCTCCAGCACAGACCACGAATCAATTGAAGGCTCCTGGGTAGGCATTGTTCCTCAGAGGAAATATTGGTTTTGATATACTGGAGGGTTCTTGAATAACAGACAATAGGGCTAGAAATGGTACCCAGCCTGATAACAGGTGGCTTTTCTTGGGGATTGCATAGCCTTGTGTCATTCTGATGGGTTGAACTTAGGAGGTCAAATTCCCTGGCTTCTCAAGGTAGCATTAGGTCATGACTGATGGTGCTGGGGTTATACTGAGGGTAAGGCACCTGGAGGTCCATTTTGAATAACTGTTGTGAGGGCTCTTGGTGCCTAAGACTGTGCTTCCTCAGGAGCATCCAAAGGTCTCAGAGGGCACAGTGAGCAGCTGTGAGGACCTGTTGATTGTATAGCCAGACATCCTACAGCAAAACCTTCGGCAGATGAACAGCTTGACCTGTCAGGGCTGGGAGTGGGGAAATACAGGTGAGGCCATCAATGATCTTATTCTCCTTCTTCTTGCTAGCAATAGAAGCTGTGATGATATCAGGAGCAACAAAGCTGAGGGAGTGGGAGGAGATGGGAAGCTCTGAGAGAAACAGAAACCAAGAGGGTGGTAAAAGGAGACAGATGAAAGAAATAGAGATACAGTAATTGATAGAATAAGACAGAGACAAGGAGAGCAGCAGAGGCAAAGAGAAGGTGAAAAAAACAGAAGATACAGTCTGGGTAAAGACACAGAGGAAGGAGAGATAGAGAGCTTAGGACACGAAGCTGGACAGGTGTCCCCTCCAGTGGGGGTGTCTCCCAGGGACAACTGCATACAGGCAGAGGTCTCTTACTCTATCTCCAGAATAATGTTTTAAATGCAAAAAAAAAAAAAAAAAGAAAGAAAGAAAGAAACAAAGGATTACAAAAGAAATCTTTTTAGTGGGGAAAAAGTGTGATTTTTACCCCCCATTCACCTTTGTGGACCTTCTGAAATCTATCAAGAAACCCAAGGTTAAGAATCCCTGAACTACAGGGTAGTGTGTGGGGATTCTGGTTCAAATGAGAATAATGGATGCTCATAGAACAAACCTAGGACAAAAGATACTAGAACAGGTCACTGCATTTGAGTTTCTTCCTGTTAGAAGCAGGGAGTTCTGGTTCTAGGCCAGGCATGAGTTTGTCTGGCCCTTATCCAAACAAATAAGAAATATGGAGGCCACTGCAGTCTGTCTTGGGCCTGAAGCCAATGGAAAGAAGAGGATTTGCCAGAGCCTGGAATCACAGAATCTTACAGTTTATAAGATCATTGAGCTGGCGGGGCCTTTCCAAACCCTTCAATTTACATAGGCTGAGGGAAAGTAACTTGCCTAAGGTCACACAGTGGCTGAATTGTAGGCCTTGAATTTAATTTTAACCTGGGTCCTCTGACTCCAAATCCATTACTATCTGCCCTATTGGACCAGTAGAGTCTATTTATCCTAGATCCCCAAACACTATGCAACCCAGGAACTGTGGGGACTTTTTGTTGATGTTTGACCTCTGTTTTTGAAGAGGTTCAATGACATCACAGTGTGACTTGACTTGCACATGAATTGGATTTTCAGCCTCACTCTCTCTTCCAGAATCATCAAAGTCCAGTGGCAAGACAGAAGTTAAGACAATTAGCAATGGCCCAGGGATGCAGTGGATGACTGTTTAATTTCTGTTCAGTCCCTTTCCCAACACATGCTGTTGACCCTTCTCATCTGCTTAGCCCTGTGTCATATAGTCGTGAATGACTGAACAGAAGGGGACCACTCTAGCACCAGGTGCTACCACAATTATGGTTGTGTTGGGCTACAAAGGGAAGACCAGCTCCTTGTGCAGAACCTACAGGGGCACTTTCATTGGCCCTTACCTTAGATCTATATAGACAGGGAGCCAGTAAAGGAAAGCAAGAAGCACTAGTGTAGCAGCAAGCACACTGGCATACCCAGGATGACTGCTAGCATAGATTCTTAGATCTGCTTTATTAGGAAAGACAGCTGTTTAAGGGGTCAGCAAAAGTCAGCACCCTGGAAATACAGAGAAAATACAAGCAGAGAAGTAAAGACCAACAGACAGGGCTCTGACTGCCTGAATCAAAGCAATATTGCTATACACTTTACATACATACCTGGGTGTAGAGAGCCTTTACATCTGAACAGGCAGGGAGCTCTGAACATATAGCCACTCAGAATCTCAACCAGGGAATCACAAGATCCTTCTCATAAGCAAACCCCCAAAGCAAAACACCAACTCAGTTTATATATATATTTCTCAGAGTCTGAAGGCATCACAACTCTTGTGACTCAGTGCCTAATTAGAAATTAACAAAAGGTGTGAAAGCCTTCCTACAAGCAAGCCTCATTGAAGCAAACTTCCCTTAATAGGCTCCACACTGAGGCCTATTAATGTGTGGAGAAGATCTGATATCATATTAATATTACAACTGGTCACCCTAATAGGAAGAAAACCAAGAGAAAGTATTCTCAAAAAAATTTTTTTAATCCAGAAAACAGAAAGTAAAGAATATCCAGGAGAAGAGAGTGCTCAACTATGTCAAATGCTAAATGAAAGTCAAGAAGGATGAAAATGTAAAAAAGGGAACACTAATGCATTGTTGGTGGAGTTGTGAACTGATTCGACCATTATGGAGAGCAATCTGGAACTATGCCCAAAGGACTATAAATAATTGCATACTCTTTGACCCAGCAATACCATTTCTAGGGTTGTATCCCAAAGAGATCATAGAAATGTAAAGAAGACCCATATGTACAAATATATTTATAGCAGCTCTTTTTGTGATGGCAAAGAACTGGAAATTGAGGGGATGCCCATCAATTGAGGAATGGCTAAACAAACTATGGTATATGAATGTAATGGAATACTATTGTGCTACAAGAAATGAGGAGAGGACAGACTTCATATTTACCTAGAGAAGCTTATACAAACTAATGCTGAGTGAGAAGAGCAGAACCAGGAAAAATTTGTACACAATCACAGATACGACATATGTGTGATGACCAACTTTGATAGATTGGACTCTTCTTAGCTATGCAACGTTATAAGAGAACTCCAAAAGACTCATGATGGAAAGAGATGTCTACATTTAGAGAAAGAACTAGAAAGAACAGAGTTTGAATGCAGATTGAAGCAAATTCTCTGCTCTCTTTCTTTTTCTTGTTTAATTTTGTTTTCCTTTTTCCCATTGTTCATTCCATCAGTTCAATCCTTCTTTATAACCTGACTAATGTCTAATGTGAAAGTATTTGCAGATCCTATACTTGATTGCATGCAGCCATGGGGGGTGAGGGGAGTAGGAGAGGGAGGGGGAGAAAATTTGAAACTCAAGGGATTGTGGAGCTGAATCTTGTAAACTAAAAGTAAACAAATTAATAAAGAATAAAAAGAAAAAAACTTAAAAAAAAGAAAATGTAAAAGAGACCATCAGATTTGGCAATTAGGAGATCATTATAACACTCTAGACAAGGAAGAATAAAAAAATAATGGAACTCAATAACCCGGTGTTTGATACACCCCAAAACACAAATTACTATTTGACAAAAACTACTGGAAAAGCTGGAAAGCAGTCTGGAAGAAGTTAGCTTTAAGTCAACATCTTGTACTGTATTCCACAATAAAAATCAAAATGAGTATGTGTCCTGATAAAGATCATATCATAAAAAAAATTTTTTAAAAGGGAAGCAGGTCCTTTCATAGCTGCAGGAAGAAGTTATATTTTTTTTTTCATCAATTTTTTTTTTATTTTAAACAAATACTTTATTAACTTCTGTTTTACATCATTCATTTCCGCCAGGTTTTGAGTTACAATCATTTTCCCCCCATTATTCCCCTACCCAACCTCCCAGAATAGCAGTCCCACAAGATATCGCTTCCTCCAATCTGCTCTCTCCCATACCTTCTCCCATACCCCCTTCGACTTTTCCATTAGAGGAAGGTGAATCTTTGTGTCCCACTGCCTGCACATCTTATCTCCCAATTATAAGCAAAAGAGTATTAATAATAGTATTTATATATATTTGAAACATTTAATGTTAAGACCTCGAATTTCAGATCCATTTCCTTCCTCCTTGTCACCCATTCCCTCTGGGGAGATAAGTAATTCAGTATATGTTGTACATGTCTAGCTATGCAAAACATTATCATAGTAGATATATTGTACAGGGCTGCTTATAATTCCCTCCCACTCATCCCACCCTCCACGTGGTCCATACCCTACATGATCCTGTCCCTCTTCTATAGTGGGTACTTCCAACTTCCCCTCCCCCCAAGGATGCCCTCCCATCCATCATCCCTCCTCTCATCCCCCTTCCCCCTATCCTGCTGCAGGTTGAGATATCCCATTTACTATGTATGTCATTTTCTCCTGAACCAAATTCAATGTGAATGTGGTTTTGCCTTTTTAGCCTTCCTTATTCTCCCCCTCCTTTGCACCCACTTCCCCTACATGAGATAGTTTACCCTACCATGTCTCTCCCCATCTCCTCTTGCCACTTTCCTCTCTCACCTCATAATTTCATCCCTTGAGTACTCTCCCTTCCCAACAAAATCAACCTATGCCCTCTATCCATATATAACTGTAACCATATACACACACATTCACATATGTATTCATATGACCACACCCCCTTCTTCCATTATTTTCATAGTGAGAAAGATATCATCAGTCACAGATATTGCTTTTCCATATAGGAATGTAAATAGTTCAACTTTGATAAGTTCCTTTTGATTTCTTTTCCTTGATTACCTTCTCAGGCATCTCTTACTTCTTGCGTCTGGATGTCAAATTTTCTATTCAACTCTGGGTTTTTCCTCAAGAATGCTTGAAAGTCCTCTATTCCACTGAATGACCATATTTTCCCCTGAAACAAAATACTCAGTTTGCTGGGTAGGTGACCCTTGGGTTCATTCCCAGCTCTTTTGCCCTCTGGAATATCATACTCCATGCCCTTTGATCCCTCAGTGTAGAAGCTGCCAGGTCCTGTGCTATTCTGATTGTGTTTCCACAATATTGAAATTGTTTCTTCCTGGCTGTCTGTAGTATTTTCTCCTTGATCTGGGGATTCTGGAACCTGGCTATAATATTCCTGGGAGTTTTCTTTTTGGGATCTTTTTCAGGAGGTGATTTGTGGATTCTTTCAACCTCTATTTTGCCCTCTGGATCTAAAACATCAGGCAGTTTTCCTTGAGAATTTCTTGAAGGGTGATTTCTAGGTTCTTTCCTTGATCATGGCTTTCAGGTAGTCCAATAATTTTTAAATTGTCTCTCCTGGATCTATTTTCCAGGTCAGTGGTTTTTCCCATGAGATATTTCACATTGCCTTCTATTCTTTCATTTGTTTGGATCTGTTTAACAGCATCTTGATTTCTCATAAAGTCACTAGCTTCCATTTGCTCCAGTCTAATTCTGAAGGAATGATTCTCCTCAGTGAGCTTTTGAGATTCTTTTTCCATCTGGCAAATTCGGCTTTTTAAGGCATTCTTCTCCTCATTGCCTTTCTGAGCCTCTTTTGCCATTTGAGTTAGTCTATTTTTTAAGGTGTTGTTTTCCTCAGTCAGGCTGTTGACCCTCATTTCATACTTTTCCTGCATCCTTCTCATTTCTCTTTCTAATTTTTCCTCCACTTCTCTTATTTGATTTTTAAAGTCCTTCTTAAGGTCCTCTATGGTCTGCAACCCACTCATGTTTTCCCCTGGGGCTTTTGGAGCAGGACTTCTGACCTCACAGTCCTTTTCCTGCTCTATGCCCCCAAAATAGGAATCTAGGGTTGCATTTTTCTGTTTCCTTTGCCTTGGCATGTTGCCGCTTAATTACTTGACTTTTGGGCTTGTTGCCACACTATGGCTTTAGGGCCAGATAGAGGAATTTTCGTCCCGAACGTGTGGGGGGAAACTTCCGTTTCTGGCAAGCTGTAAACCCACCCACAACTTCCACCCTAGATCACAATCCAGATCCAGGGAGGTTAAAGCAAGAGCGATTACCCCCCAAGACTGATCGCTGGATCTCCCCACTATTTGTAGGCTGGGAGCCGGAAATGCCTATGAAAACTACACAATGGCGTGTCTCCTCAGCAGCTTCTAGCCCCCAGGGGAGGGAGCTGACGCATTCCCCAAATACAGGTCCCAAAGTCCATAGGACACTAACCTCTTACTTTGTCCTAGGCAAGTCTATGTTGATAATTCTGGCGTCGCCACAGTTCCTGGTGTTCTGGGGTTCCTCCAGCCGGCTGCTGGCCCTGCCGCCCTGGGGCTAAAACCTCGGCTCACGTGGACCTGGGCTCGGCTCGGCTCAGCTCCTGTGCTCTGCGCTCTGCGCGCTGCCGGCTCCCAGACCGCTGCGCTGGTCCTTCCTGCAGGGTGCTGGGCTGTCCTCAGCGGGAGGTTAGCTTCTCTGTGTTGTTCTGTGGGTGCTGGGGCTCCAGAAGTTTTTCAGAGTCCTTTTTTACAGTTTGTGGAGAATCTGGGGGCAGAGAGGCTTGGACGAGCTGTTTCTACTCCGCCATCTTGGCTCCGCCCCCAAGAAGTTATATTTTTAACCAAACAAAAGATAGAGATAATTAACAAAGATAGCATAGACCATTTTTCTTTCATTAATCAAAAAACTTTTGCACAAACAAAATGCATCTAGGATAAGATAATGGCTTGGGGGCAGGGGGACACGACAACTTTATGCCAAATAATCTCAGAAAAGGGTTTGATATCCAAGATAAACAGACAACTAATATGTTTGTGTGATATCAATCAACTGATCAATAACCATTTATTAAGTGCCTACTCTACTCCAGGCACTTGCTAAGTGTTGGGGATTTTTTTTAAAAGCAGATGCCAATCAGTTGAGGAACAACTAAACAAATGGCAATATATGAATAATGGAATATTAGTATGCTAATAAGAAATTATACATATGATGAATGCAGAGAAGTATGAAAGGATCTACATGAACTGTTGCAGAATGAAGTAAGCAAGGCCAAGGAAACAATATACACAATGACTAACACAAAGTAAATGGAAAGAACAACCATAAAATAACAAAAAAATAAATGTTGCATGGGATGGCTAGGTGGTGCAGTGAATAGAGCACCGGCCTTGGAGTCAGGAGGACCTGAGTTCAAATCTGGCCACAGACACTTAACACACACAAAAAAACTAGCCAAAGTGACCTTGGGCAAATCACTTAACCTCAATTGCCCTACCTTCCCCCCTCCAAAAAGCAGTATATATATATATTCTTTGAATATGCAATGACTCTCTGGGAAGGGTGGGGGCAATATACAAGTGGGAATTTAGGTGATGTATAAGCAAAAAATTAATAATTTTCTAGATTGCAAGTAGTTGTCAGAGGCTCCCTCTAATACAAAGAGTTAGGCCACTTTAATGATCTCTCTATAGCACATTTGCTCCCACACAGGTGAACACTGGAATCTTCAGTTGTTGGACACAACTCCACTTCCCCTAATTGTACTGTAAACAGGCAACTCCACTTCCCTAATTGATCTGTGGGCAGGAGTTTCAGCCTAGGGTATACTTCCTGCCATCAGGAAATTCAAATGTACACTGACCAATCACTGATTGTAGTTTTGGCTTATGTAACCTGGCTACTGAATCTCTTTTAAAACCGGCACACTGTCTGTGCCAACCCATTGTCTGATTTGGGCAAGTTACCCCGAAAGTCCCATGGTTATAAATCCACTTCCAAATTCCAATCTCGAGGATCTTCTGTCTCATTCCTTTAGGCTCAACATTGTATATGACACTGCCCACAAAAGTGGCCATTAGTTCCCTTATAATATAATCAGGTTAACATGGTATAAAACACAGAACAGATTTTATTACAGAATAAAAAACACTGTATAGATCCATGTCTAGCTGAAAGTCAGTAGGACCCCAACCCTTCCAGGGTCCTGTACAGATCCCATAACCGACTACATTACTCTGTGTAGGACCCCACCAAAGAATGATGTTGGAATTTTTCTTCTAATATCTCTAGCTTTCCCTGATGCCTATTTCCTCTAATTCCAAGTTCAATATGATTCCAACTTTTTGCCCCATCAATCTCTTTGCCTTCCACTCAGCGTTCCATCCTGTTACTTTCCCCCCACAACTATTCATCATCATGGCTCCTGACTGTTTAGCACCCAAAGCAATTAAGTTTCCATGGCTCCTGGTTTCTCCCCAGTATCTCTCTCTAACTTTGATCCTATAGGGCCCTTGCTTCTCTCTAGCTCTGCATGAGTTCTACAATCTCTGGCCTACATCACCTCTTTAGCCCTATGCAATATGACCAGAAATGGAAGAACTCTTTTTCTGATGAATGTTCCCAGGAGTCCCTGCATATGGGGGTGGGTGGAATAGGGGGATGGACAGGGTCAGCTCCTCTTGGGGAGGCAGGGCTAATCCGTCCCACAGTCACCTCCTCATTGATCTAGGTCTAGGGGCACTTCAAACAGGCATAGAAACAAATGAAGTGGCTGGGTGGGCAGGAAACTACTTGTGTTGCTTACTACAGTGCAGATTCTGTGTAGAAAGGAATCTATTAGGCTCTATGTGAGTTCTTCTAAGAAGCCTTGTTAATTTGCTTATTAATTGCTAACCAGTCAGCAACAAGTTAGTGAGGTAATAGGTAGGAGGACAGGATTAAACAGGTTCAAAAGTGGCACTTCCCAAGACCTAATCTGAAGGCCCTTGGTACTGTAGAAACAAAAGGAATTGTAAAGAGACTTATTCCTTTTATTCTCTGTTTTTTGTTTCTGCCTTAAGCAGTCCTCAGTTATGGTGTATGCAACAGAAAAACCTTGGGCAATCTGTATGCACAGGTTCTTTCCTAGGACTCAGAGGTGGAAGGAGCTTCAGATACCAAATCCAATCAATCCTTTCATTTTCCTGATGAGAAAAATGAGGTCAGGAGAAGGGAAAACTTTGCTCATGGTCACACAGCAACTTACTGGCAGAACTGGGATTAACGCTTTTGGCAAGCCCCTTCCACTTTCTGGGTTCTCATTCCTCATCTATAAAATGGCCACGTTGGACTGGACCATCTCAAAGGTCCAAAACAGCTTTATGATGATTTATATCTGTCGCATTTACAATCTGTTTTCCCTTCTAGAGGAGAAGTTGAAGGAGCTTGAGGAACACCCGTCATTGTGGATAGAGTGCTGGACTTTGAGTCTGGAAGACCTGAGTTCAAATTTAGCCTTAGGCATTTAGTAGCTGTGTGATTTGGGAAAATCACTTAATCTCTGGCTGATTCAGTCTCCTCAACTGTAAAAGAATAATAATAGCAACTACTTTGGGTGGTTTTTGTGAGCATAAGATAAGATTGTTTTTGTAAAGTTCTTTGGAATATTATTATGATTATCTTGTGACTTAATAGAGAAGGTAAGGAGATCCTAAATATGATGGAAGAAATAATTCAGGAAGGAAAATGTTGAGAGAGAGAGAGAGAGAGAGAGAGAGAGAGAGAGAGAGAGAGAGAGTAGTTATTGGCTATTCAGTTGTTTTTCAGTCATGTTCAACTCTTTTTTATTAAACTTTTTTTTGCTTTTTTGTAGGGGGGAGGGCTGGGCAATTGGGGTTAAGTGACTTGCCCAAGGTCACATGGCTAGTAAAGTGTTAAGTGTCTGAGGCTGGATTTGAACTCAGGGCCTCCTGACTCCAGGGCTGCTGCCCTATTCACTGTGCCACCTAGCTGCCCCCATGTCGAACTCTTTGTGACCCCATTCAGGGTTTTCTTGGCAAAGAGAATGGAGTGGTTTGCCATTATCTTTTCCAGTTCATTTTACAGATGAGGAACTGAGGCAGTTAAGTGACTTGCCTAGGGTCACACAGCTAGGAAGTGTCTTAAGACCAGGTTTGGATTCAGGAAGATGAGTCTTTCTGACTCCAGGTCTGGGATTCTATGTGCTATTGGCACCACTTAGGTCCATCCATGGAGAAAGCAGAGGATAGCAAATATTAAGCTTGTAGGTGAACAGAATAATGTTACACCTGAGAAAAAGGAGAAAAAAATGCACCTGTGGAACTATAGAACAGGTATGAGACTTATCCTACAGAGAACATCCTGGGCCACCAACTCTTGATGACTATACCTGACTGTCTGGCTCAATGGTCTGAAAAAAGCTTTCTGGGGAGTTTGATGTTCCCAAAGTACAAGGGTCACTCCTCTATTGAAGGAATATCAGCAGTTCCATATTGCCTCTAGGATAAAATGTAAGCCCCACTCTGTTTGACTAAAGCCCTTTACGATCCCATTAGAGGTCCGCACTCCCCCCCCCCCCCCAGTCTCCATTCCAGCCAAACTGGTCTCCTTGTGGCTCAGTCTGTTCATGATATTCCATCTGCTCCTTTCATAACTTTGTTTGGGCCACCCTTCTTAGCTGATATGGTTTCTCCAACACTTCTGTCTCTTGGAATCTCTAGCTCCATTTAGCTTCTAACTCTAACCATACCTCCTCCATAAGTGAGGTCTTAGCTGATCCCTCCAATTGTTAGTGAGCTGGCACATCAGAATTACTTTTATTTGTTTTGTACATATGTGATGTAGATGTACATACATTTTGTATCCTCAGAACCTACCCCTGCAGTGCCTAGTATACAGCAGGTGCTTAAAAAATGCTGATTGCAGAGCAGCTAGGTGGCACAGTGAATAGAGCACTGGCCCTGGAGTCAGGAGGACCTGAGTTCAAATCTGACCTTAGACACTTAACACAAAGCTAGCCATGTGACCTTGGGCAAATCACTTAACCCCAATTGCCCTGCCTTCCTCCTTTCAAAAAGCAAAAAAAAAAAAATGCTGATTAACTGATGTCGAGTGAGGTGAGCAGAATCCGGAGAACATTGTACACAGTAACAGCAACATAGCATGATGATTAACTATGAACGACTTAGATCTTCTCGGCAATACAATGATCCAAGACAATTCCAAAAGACTCATGATAGAAAATGCTAACCATATCCAGAGAAATAACTATGGAGTCTGAATGCAGATCAAAGCATACTATTTTCACTTTTTTTCTTGTGATTTTCCTCTTTTGTTCTGATTTTTCTTTCACAATATGACTAATATGGAAATATGATTGTACATATATAACCTATATCAGATTGCTTGCTATCTTGAGGAGGGGAGAGGGAAGGGAGGGAAAATATTTTGGAACTCAAAATCTTATAAAAGTGAATGTTGATCTGAAGGTTATCCATCCCCAGAGAAAGAACTCATCATGTCTGAATACAGAATGAAGCATACTTTTTAAACTTTCTTTATTTTTCTTGTTTTATTTTCCTATGTTTTCATTTACAACATGACTATTATAGATATGTTTTGCATGACTACACATTTATCACCTATATCAAAATGATTACCTTCTCAATGGGGGTGGGGTAGGGAAAGAAGAAGGGAGGGAATTTGGAGCTCAAAGTTTTAAAAATGAATGCTAAAAATAGTTTTTTTACATGTAACGGGGAAAATTTTTAAAAAATAAATACTAACAAAATGAATCTCGAAAAGTGTCTTCACATGTAATTGGAAAAAATAAAATACTATTAAATGGGGAAAAAGAAAAAAGGGGAAAAGGACATTATATGATGACTTTATAATATATTTAAAAGGAATAGCAAGTTGTACATAGTGAGATTTGCAGTTTCATGTGTAATCATCTTTTTTTCTATTCCACTATGCTATGGAAGTGTTTGTTTTATTTCTTAAGCTCAGAATAAAATAAATAAAATTAAAATAACAACAACAATAACAACAGAAATGCTGATTGTCAGGAATGCTGTGGAGGGGATTTCTATAATAGGCAAGAGACTGAATAAATGACCTCAATAGTGTCTTCCAGCTATGAGATTCTATGATTTCAGGTAAGAGAAACTTTTTTTTTCTAACAAATTTCAGTTTGGGGTCACCAAGTTTCTAGCTGAACCACAGATGAAAATGGGTTCCAAGGCTGCTTCTACTGAAGAATCATTATGTGCCCTTGAGCAAATGACTTTCCATCCTGCATTTGGGTTTCTCTTTTTGTAATCTGCAGATATTAATATCCGCTCCCAATTACTCTTCCTGGTTGTTATTAAAATAAATAAAATATGTGAAAGTGCTTTCAGCTCTTATAGACTAGCTAAATCTAGGATATTATAAATAATAACTTGACTGTAGCTATCCTTTTCCATCCATTTACTTTAATAATACCCCTTAGATCATGAATGGTGGAAGTATTTCAGAAGCATAAACACTGAAATCTTTAGGTCTAATAGACTGACTGATTCTTCTGGGCAAGCTCTGGGTATGCAAATGGTCTTAAGGGGAAGCCAAATATAGTTCATAAATTCATAGAATGTCAGAACTGGAAAGAATCCTGAGAGTTTTAGGGTCATCAAGCACATTAGGCCCTAAGCTAGAACACGTAGCCCAATTTCCTCATCTTATAGGGGACAAAACAAATTTAGGGATGTAATTTACCCAAGGTCACATTGCTAGTTAAGGTGGAAAAGTGTCTAGAACCCAGTTCTCCTGAGACAATTAGGTTTAAATTGTGCACTTTATATCACTATATTTAATTGTTCAATCATTGTACATCTATTTCTTGTTGAACTGTTGGAGCTTGTACTTCATGGAGGGCTGGCTTTCCATCTCATGGTAGAATTCATAGGAATGGCAGAAATCCCCTAGTCGACCTCCCAACCTCCTATTCTGTCTGATGGATGGGGATGGGGAGAATGAGACCAGAAAGTTTGTTGCCTAAGGCCCTGATAGGTTATAGGCCAGAACCCAGGAGCCAGTTGTTCCCATGTTCTTTCTACCTCACTACTCTGCTTTCCTGTTTTCTTTTCATATCCTTGGTGCTCACCTTCAGGAATGGAAATGAACAACCACAGATAAGAATTTAGCTCTGTTGGTGACACGGGAAGAGCTTGTTCAGTAGAAAGAAAGAGCCCTGGACATGGAATTAGAAGACTTGACCCTGGCACTTACTGGTGGCTGACTCTGGGCACTTTACATGTTGTCTCGTTTGAGCCTTTCACTAGTCCTTTGAGGTAAGTGATTGAGTTGTTTTGTTATCCCCATTTTATACATGGCGAGCATAAGCAGAACTCAAAGGGACCTCAGAAGCCAGCTAGTTCAACTACCTTATTTCCCAGATGAGGTCCTAAGTTCTAGAAAGATTAAGTGATTTACTCATCTTCACCAAGGCAGAGAGGGGGAGGAGTGCGTTTGAACCCATGTTTTCTGACGTTCGGAGCCACTGTACCATATTTTCCACTGGATTGGTATGTGCCTTACTTAAATAAGAAGGGTGATACAATAAGCTATTACCAGCCGTCTATACCCAAAGTACAGTTACTGCTCCTACTCCTTTTATTACTACTACTTATACTCCTCCTCCTCCAATAATGACTACTTCTACTCCTCCTCCTCTTCCTCCTACTTCTACTACTACTACTACTACTACTACTACTACTACTACTACTACTACTACTACTACTTTAACATCTTTCTAGTGATTTGAAACCAGGGCTTCCAACACTAACTCTTTCCCTGCATCACACTACCATAGTCAGTCAACAAATATTTATTAAATGCCTATTATGTTCCAGGCACTGGGCTAAGCACTATGTTAAAGCATAGCTTCTTCCAAGGTAAAATAAGAGTGTTAGAATAGATGAGCTCTAAGGTCTCTCCCTGAAATAGTGAAGCTGGAGCAGGAATAGTTCTCCAGAAGCCACCACTACCACTCAAGGTCAGAGGGAGGCTAACCTGTGTGTGCACACACACCAACAACTATATAGCTTGTGAACTTTGTACTAGCAAGCCTACCTCCCTCAGTCAGTAGAGACAATTAGAGATGATGCTCTGCAAGCACAGGCATTTACTACGATGTCGAGGAAGAACAGTAGTCACAAAGCATCTTTCTCCTTTCCTTGGACCTCAGGCACACACACTCTCACAAATACAGGCAATGTGCACAGAAAGGGGGGGGGGCACAAAATGAGAGTGCCCTAGTAATGAGGTACACAAATAGGGAATTTGTGCTTTTGTCCAGACGTGGACTGAGCTTTCTCCAAATAGAGTTCAATACAGTTCTCTCACACCATGTTATCTGCATTAAAAATCTGTTACTGAAAATTTCTCTTGATGGTACATTGACATCAATAGGTTTTCAAACACAAATCTCTAACAGCAATTTCTATAATCTAGATTGCTATTAGAGATTTGTGTTTGAAAACCTATTGGTGTCAACTACCATTTAAGGGGATAGAGGCAGATAGGGGGTGCAGTGGATAAAATGTTAGGCTAGGAGTCCAGATGACCTGAATTAAAATCCTGCCTCAGAAATTTACTAGCTGTGTGACCTGGGTAAGTCACTTAACCTTTACCTCAATTTCCTCATTTATAAAACAAGGGAGTTGGACTCAATGGCCTCTAAGGTCCCTTCAAACTGTCAGTCTGTGTACTACTTTTTGATATTTGGAAATTGCTTCATTAACTTGCAGTATAAAATAGAAAGATTTTAGTTTCCCAATTGATTGCAAAGGTCTACAGACATGAGTAATTAAATTTCCTTCTCACTTTATTATCTGCAAATGGGGCTAGTCAAAAATGATTTGAATATATTTGGCAAGTGTCATTTCAATTATAGTAATAGCTGCAGGTAACAATAACAATTTTATCAAATTGGGGTATTTTACATTGAGCAATTAGGTAACTATAGGAAGTAAGCAATCCTTTTGATATCACATATTTTAAAATAAGTTTTCATTGCTATCTTTTTTACATCATCAGAATTTCTCCCAGTTTCCCTCTCTCTGCTCTTCCTAGACAGCCATCATATATAACAAATATTTTTAAAGAAAAAGAAGAAAAATTTAAAAATCAGCAAAAAAAATCTGAAAATATAATGTTTTATGCCCATGGACTTCCTACCTCAGCAAAGGAGAGAGGTGGGGGTCAAACATGGTTGATTTTTAAGTTTGTTTTTTTGCTTATTAAAAACAAATTATCTTGCCAACATATTTGGTATGTTTATTTCCAAGAAATTTCAATTTATTAGGTGTCATGATATCTACAGCTAAAGTACTGACACAAAATAAGCAAAGTAGTCTTTCCCTTCCATTAATAAAAATGCTTCTGAGTCCAAATATAGCAGATCATATTTTTTTTTTTTGGAGATTTGGGCTTTTACTTTTGTTTATTTCTTAACTTTTCTTCTGCATTTGCTTGTACCAATTTCAGTAGCTCCAGTGGATTTTCTCTTCAAACTGGTTCTGTATTTATCTATTACAGTGGAATATTTTAAATTAAAAAATGGATAAAATTGAGTCATCTGAATTGGTTTCAAATTTCAGATAATTACTTACAACTCTTATTAAGCTATTTTACTTTTTTTTTAAGATGTAATTTTTGGGGGCAAACCAGCTATTGTATTTACTGAACCAAAAGATGCTAAGAAATGTAGCCGACATTATAGAGCTTTTAATTTACTCAAAAAGATTAATTTTGAGGTTACACACTTCACAATCATACATAGCAAATGGCATGAAGGGGATCTGAGTCATCTGTGTCAGGAGTATACACCAACAGGGGCATACTGCATTAATGTTGACATGTGCTGACTCGGGTGTGACTGTGTTTGAATATACTGTATTAAATATTGTCCTGCATTTAGTGCAAACTGGAACAAATTTGCTGTTATTTTACCTTCTGGTGACTTTGATTTGATCTTTTTTTTGTGGGGAAAAAGTGGGAATGTTTATGCATGGGGCATACTTTAAAATATCAATTAATTTTAGCCATTGCTCCATAATACTCTCCCCCAGGGCCTTGACCCATTTCCCCTTACCTTTGTAGGGAGTAGACCCTATGGTTTGGAAACCTCTGCTCTAGGGAATCCTCTTTCAACTTGGATTCTGCCCAAGACATAACTATGAAAGCTATGTCCAAAGACAAAAAAAATGTGCAACACAGATATGTGAGACCCATTTTTAATTTCATTGCAGGAGCAAGCGGTGGTGCTTATGGTAGCCAAATGATGGGAGGCATGGGCTTGCCAAACAAGTCCAGTTAGGTCAATCAGGGCTGCCAGAGGCTGAGTGGGATTTATGGAGAAGGCTATGGGGGTCAGAACAGCATGAGCAGATAAGGGAGCCAAGGAGCCATGAACAGCAGCTGCTACAGTAGTATGAACTGGGTATCTATGGGAGGGAAGAGAATGGAAGGGATGTCTGGCATGTATATAAAATATGAGTGTTTAATGAGGAATGTAATCCTGATCACTGACTCTCAGTCAATTTTAAAAAAACACACAAAATCAAAGTTTAATGGTTTTGTAATACAAGCTTGTGATTTATGCTTATTGTAAGTGGAGTCCAGATTGTCTTTAAAGTTCAAATTCAATATTTTTGAATTACAGAAAAACACGATCTGGAATTTAATAATCAAGATGAATAAAGACTAGAAATATTAAACAGTTTCAGTTTTCTTCAAGGTAGTTGTTGGAATGTACTTAAAGCAACAAGTTTACTTAGGTTAAAGCATTTTCAACTACGTTAAATGTTTTTATATAGCATATTACATGGAACACTGAGATGTGTGTTGATAGACGTGTTTTCTGCAAAACAAATTAGGAAGCCTATGTCTATAACCCAAAAGTGAAACATTTGGCATGTTCCCCCCCCCCCAGTTTATCTTGCCATCTTGTAAGGCACATACATTTATTTAAGCTTTTTTTTTTTTTTAAGCTATTGGAGACAATTTTGAGCTGCAGTATGGTAAGTTTAGGATTTTGGTCTTAGTATTTGTATTAAATTCAGAGTCCTTTATTTAGCTCATTCATAAAAATGTGATTTCCTTTTAGGTGTATTGCATTAAGTGACCTGTTAAATAATTCTTCTATGAAAAAAAGCCATACATACATATTATGAAGATATTCAAATGAGTAACTGCCTTTCATTTATGAAGTATCCGATTCTGAAAGAGCCTGGTGTTCATTTCCTGCTGTTTTCCTAAGATGTTGTTCTTATTCTTACCTTGAGAATAACTTTCAGATTTTATCACGGCATCTGTTTAACCAGAGGAAGCCAGCTCTTTTCTCTTAGAGTCAAATCTACTATTTATTTCCCTGAATTATTTTGCTAGTTGCCTAAAAAATGATCATCAAAGACTAGAGTGGGGGAGACGCTACTACAGAAATTAGCTTTATCTATTTCTGTGCTGAATACGTCATTTTAGTCATTGCTTAACTCATTGATAATTCAATCATAATATGTCCCACAGGTGTAGCATTAGATGAGTGCAGTTTTACTCAGTGCAAGGAACACTTAGGCAGTGTTTTGTTTTGTTTTTATTATGGAAAAAAAATCAAATTTCAAGGGAGGACTTCCCTCCCCTCCTTTTAATTCAAGCAATATATATTATATACAAGGGAATTTTAAACAATTCACAACTAAGGTGGATGGACAGATGAGAGATATTGTAGAGGTCAACTCAACTGGACTTGGAAAAATGCTTATGAGAGGTAAGAAAGAAGAGTTAAGGAGTAAAAGTAAGTTAACTGCACTGCATAGTGGTTTCAGAAGATGTAATGTAGAAATCAGGAGGACTGGTTTTCAAGTACAGTGGGTGTGCCCTGGAGGAATTCCTGGACTCAGCAGGAGTTGAAGTTGACAAGTATTTATTAAGTGCCCAAAATGTGATGGGCAAAGAAAGGCAAAAAACTGCTCACCATCTAAAGAGGGAGACAACATGGGCCTCCCAAGGAATACTAGGGAAAGAGCCATGATGTGCAGAAGCAAGCCTGGAACTAGCAGGGATGAAAGAGGCATCAATTGAGATGGTGCTTTCAGTCTGGAGGACCATACCAGGGATTGCTGGTGAGAAAACTCTAAAGACTGAAGCCATTTCACATAAGCTGTAGTTCTTGGCCACAGGCTATGGATGGAAAGATGGTTTTAGGGACATGGTAATTTTTTGCCAGGCACATAGTAATAAATGCTTATTGACTTTTAGGACGAAGTCAATTTGCTTGGAAAAGTAACAGCTTAGAAAAGAGAAGACAAAAAAGTTTGCTTAGATTGCTTATTTAAAAACACTGTTGATATTTGCCTTACTCTTTGGACATCACACAATGCTTTGTTTTGTACTTCTTCAATACATGTCACTCAAAATTATCCCCCAGGTAGAGTACAGAGCTCAGAACATGAGAGTATTTAATAAATGCTAGTTGAGCTGGGTAATGAAGGCTGCAATGTCAGGGATGATGTCAGGCATGGGGGACTGGGCAGAGGAAGGAGTGGCAGTAATAAACTATAGCAGAGCCCCTAGGGACATGGTGGACCTGTTCTATGAGTATAGAATCAAGGACACTGAGTCCAAGAACCTTCAAGCTCTGGTGCCCTTCAAGGAGCCTGGGGATGCAGAAGATGCTATTTATGGAAAGAATGGTTATGACTATGGCCAGTGTTCCCTTCCTCCAGTGTTATCAAGAGGGAGGACTGGCCTACCTTCAAGAATATTTGAATTCATCAGGCAAGCTGACAGGATCTGAATGGGGGAGAAATCAGTCAATTAATAAACATTTATTAAATCCCTACTATGTGCCAGGTACTGTGCTAAGCATAGGGAATACAAAAAAGGGAAAAGATAGTCCCTGAAACAATGTGCAAGCAAACATATATAAAGCAAGCTAGGTACGGCATAAATTGGAAACAACAGAGGATAAGCACTAGAATTGAGAAGAGCTGGGGAAGGCTTCCTGTAGAAGACAAGATTTTAGTTGGGACTTAAGCCAAGGAGGTCAGGACAGTCAGAACAAAGGAGCATTTGATTACGGTTCCCAAACTGTAAAAGCTGGAGAACAGTCTGAAACAAGACAGTGATCCATAAGAAGCACTCTGGGCATTACAGGTCCCAGGGTAGGAATCCCAGAATTGAAAGGGTTACATCCCCCAAGGCACAATTTCTAAGCCTCAGAGCTCAATGAGAGAAGATGGACTGAGTCTATTTAGAGTGAAGCGAGGCTGGAGCCACCCTCTCCAGTCAGGGGAGCTTGGGCCCTAGAGTAGGAGTTCCATAGTTGGAGTTATCTGGTGAGCATTTTCTGAGTTTTTCCATTAGTTTAATAGGGTTTAGACCTAGAAGAGACATTAGGAAGTACTTCCTTTAGACAGTATATATAAAAAAAAAACCACACACACAGAGGCAAATATGCTCTTAATCAAACAAATGTCATGTCCAGTGGGGCCCACTGCTAGACCTACTCTGACATTGGTTTAGGAAACATGTGAAGTAACTTGTCCCAGCTCATAGCAAATAAAGCTCAGTCTTGGCTGAAGTTTTGATGACCCTCAAATGCAAGTTTCTAATTTTTCACACTGCAAATCATCAAAAAAAAAAACAACAAAACAGTTTTGAGGATAACTCTGGCATCTGTACCACAATTGCTTACTCTGGTTTAAATAATAAAGCCTTTTCAAGATTTTGATAGAATCATCAAATCTGAGAGATCTCATTCCTTGCTTCTTGTACATTCCTTCTAGACCTGGGCCTGGCCTCCACTCCTGAGAATCCAGTGAACATTTGTGGAGAATCTATTTCCACTAAAGCAATGATGCACATTTTATTTCTAGAAGCATGGTTCAAAATCAACTTGATTTTAAAATAGAGCAGCAAGAGATGCTTGCTTAGTGAATTACTCATCCCTAAGAAGCCCAGAATGTGGAGAGATTTAAAAACAAAGGGCTCTATCCCAAATCTATCAGATCGCATTCATTTCCTTCCATAAAAACAATCAACTATGGACCATACATCATAAACTAGGCTATTATGCTTTTTCTGATATGACACCTATGGAATCAGGACATCTGAAAGATACAATATTCATTTTAACAGCAAAAATTGTATTAAACATTCCTGTAGCCTTGCAAAATCTACCTGTTCTTGACTGATGGGCCCAGAGTTGGAAGTGCCCAGTAGCCGTGCCTCTTAAAATTTCAATCTGACTTCATATTTGGTCCCCCAAAAATTGAAATTTAGAAGTTTGGGGTATTTGGAAGTAGGGTTTAGGGACTCTCTTCTCTGATGCCTTATTGTGAAGTAGGGGTGACCCTGGGCTCTTGAAAGTTGTATCAGCATAGTATAAACTTTGGCCATTCCCAATGCCAAACTGAGAAAGGTTCTAGTAGGGTCCAGTTAAAAATGTGTAACTAATGACAAATGGTCATCGTCAAAAGGTTTGCTTACAAATGTTGAATTCTTTGGGTCACTGCTGCTCATGAACCAACATAAAAGGGGAGGGGTGAGGAAGAAGCAGGGAAAAGGCAGTCCTCATCAATGAAAGGAATATCTTATTGACAGATTAATGAACATTTTGAAAAATACTGAATAAACTGCTACAGCCTAAATAGTAGCAAATAGTAGAAAGGCTTCCAGTACATTTAAGGGAGGAGAGAGATAGGGAAAAGACAGTATGTCCTATTAATCAGGTAACTAACATTTGTTGAAATGAATTAAATAAGAAAGAGTAAACCTGCTTGACAGAGCTGGGCTAGGTAGAATCTATCTTAATAGATCTTAGACTAGGAAAAGTTTCAATCAGATGATGTAAAAATATTAATAGGCAAAATGAAAAGAATTTTGGGAAACGAAAAACTAATTTACTATTCTTTGAGTTCTAATGGAGCTTAGAAGGATTCAAACTTGTTTTCCTTGACTATAGAAAAAAAGAATCAGGACCAATGGTTGAAATAACAAGGAAACAGATTTCACTCCAATGTAAGAAAACAATTTCATAATTAGAGCTTTATAAAGAATGACAAGATGCCTTCAGAAGCAGTGAGTTACTAATTGCTGGTATAGTACAGGTGGGTTGGCTACTTGTTGGGATTGTTGTAGCAGGGATTCATGCTTCAGAGTAAACCAGAAAACTTTTGAATCCTTTTCAGAAAACTTTTAAGATTCTAGGAAAGGAGGCAGAACCAATATGGTGGAGAAAAGGCAAGGCCCTTGTCTCCCAAATTCCCCTCCAAAAAAACTTTTAATTAACACCTCCTAATGAATTCTGGAGCAGCAGAACCCACAAAAGGTCAGGGTGAAACAATTTTCCAGTCCAAGACAACTTTGGTCAGCAGGAAAGGCCTGGCATATGGGGAGTTCAGCACATGGAACTCCCCAGCAAGCCAACAGCAGGCCTTGGGGGCAACTGAATCTGCATCAATGGCTTCTGGAGCTCTCAGACCTCAGACTGTAAGAGGGCTGGGCATTGGTCAGAAGGAAATTAAAGGAGTCCCTTTTCTGGCACTGGGTGTAGGACTCTGTTGCATTTTCCATATGTGGATCTGGATTGCAGTCCTAGGGGTGAGGAGGAGCATTAGCACACTAGAGTTGTAGAGACCAGGACCCTGGTGATAGTTCCAGGGTGGAAAAGAGTGCTTGTAGTTATTCAGAGACCAGAACACAGTCCAGAAGGGTAGTAAACAGACCTCTCCTTAGATCGTACCACTTTAGAAGAACTGAAAACTTATAGACCCACATAACTAGCTCAGAAAACATCTGCACAAAAAATACCTGAAGCTTGGAACAGTGTCCCCAGAACCCTGGGAGATGAGCCCACCTTTATCATGAAATTAAAAGTCAAATGGAAGGGAGGCTGGGTGGCACAGTGAATAGAATGGTGGCACTGGCCCTGGCGTCAGGAGGACCTGAGTTCAAATCTGGCCTCAGACATTTGACACATTTACTAGCCATGTGACTTTGGGCAAAGTAACTTAACCCCAACTGCCCTGCCTTCCCCCCTCCAAAAAAAAAAGAGCAAAAAGAAAAAGTCAAATAGAAAAATGAATAAACCACAAAAAAAGAACATGACCACAGAAAGATACTATGGTGACAAGGAAGACTAAAACACAAACTCAGAAGAAAAACAGAATCAAAACTTCTACATCTAAAACCTTAAAGGAAAATGTGAATTGGTCTCAGGCCCAAAAAAAAAAAGGATTCCTGGAAGAGAACAAAAAGGATTTTTTTGAAGGCAAGGTAATTGGGGCTAAGTGACTTGTCCAAGGTCATGCTGCTAGTTAAGTGTCTGAAGCTGGATTTGAACTCAGGTCCTCCTGACTTCAGGGATGGTACCCTATTCATTGTGCCACCTAGCTGCCCCAAAAAAGGATTTAAAAAAACTCAAACCAGAGAAGTAGAGGAAAAATTGAGAAAAGAAGTGAGATTGATACAAGAAAATCATGTGAAAAGAATCAACAGCTCTTGCAAAAAGAGTCAACAGATGCGCGCGCGCGCGCGCGCACACACACACACACACACACACACACTGAACAAAATAATGCCTTAAAAAACAGAATAGGCCAAATGGCAAAAGATGCACAAAAATCCATTAAAGAAAAGAACTCTTTTTAAAAAAATTGGCCAAATGGAAAAGGAGGTACAAAAGCTTGCTGAAGAAAATAATTCCTTAAAAATTAGAATTGAGCAAGTGGAAACTAATGACCCCAAAAGACATACAGAATGAAAAGAATAGGGAAGGCTAGGTGACGCAGTGAGTAGAGTGTCGGCCCTGGAGTCCAAAGGACCTGAGTTCAGATCTGGCCTCAGACACTTTGACGCACACACAAACAAACAAACAAAAAAAACCTAGCTGTGTGACCTTGGGCAAGTTACTTAACCCCAGTTGCCCTCCAAAAAAGCCAAAAAAAAAAAAAAAAAGAATGAAAAGAATAAAAAAATAGAAGAAAATGTGAAATAATTCTTTGGAAAAACTGACCTGGGAAACAGAATGAGGTAAGATAATTTGAGAATTACCAGACTACCTGAAAGTCATAATGAAAAAAGAGAGCCAAAACATCATATTTCAAGAAATTATCAAGGAAAACTGTCCCAATATCTTAGATTCGGAAGATAAAAGAGAAACAAAAGGAATATACCAATTGCCTCCTAAAAGAGATCCCAAAATGAAAACTGCCAGGAATATTACAGCCAAATTCCAGAACTTGAGTTCCCAATAAGGAAATATTGCAAACAGTCAGAAACAATTTAAATATTGTGAAGCCACAGTCAGGAGAACACAAGATCTAGCAGTTTCTACATTAAAGGATCAGAGGCTCTGGAATATGATATTAAGCTAGGATTACAATACTCAAAAGAAACAGATAAAAAGGAAAGAGAAATTATAGGAGATTCAATAAGGTTAAACTGTTTACATTCCTACATGGGAAGATGATACTTGCAACTTCTAAGAATTTTCTCATTTTTAGGACAGTCAGAAAGACAGAGGGTGTGGGTATGAGTTGAATATGATGGGATAATATCTAAAAAATAAAATTAAGGGGTAGGAAAGAGGAATACACTAGGATACAGGGGAAGGGAGAGACAGAATGGGGTAAATTATCTCACAAAAGAGAGGCAGGAAAGAGTTCTTACAGTGTAGGGGAAGATGGGGGAGGTCAGGTGGAGGACTCAAACCTTCCTCTCATTACTCACCCAAAAAGGGAATAAAATACACACTCAGATGGGTACAGAAATCTACCTTATCCTACTGGAAAGTAGTAGGAGAAAGGGATAAAAGAAGAGCTTGGGGGATGATAGAAAAGAGGGAGGATTGGGGGAGGCAGCAGTAGGAAGCACAACACTTTTGAGAATAAATAGGGTGAAAAGAGAGTAGGATAAATGGGTGGAATAAGATGGAGGAAAACATATAGTAATTATAACTGTGAAAATTTTTTTACAGCAAGTTTCTTTGAAAAAGGCATTATTTCGGGGTGGCTAGGTGGCGCAGTAAGAAGAACACCAGCCCTGGAGTCAGAAGGACCTGAGTTCGGATCTGGCCTCAGACACTTAACACACAAACAAAACCTAGCTGTGTGACCTTAGGCAAGTTACTTAACCCCAATTGCCCTCCAAAAAGCAAAAAAAAAAAAAAAGGCATTATTTCTCAAACAGATAGAAAACGGAATCAGATTTATAAGAATACAAGTCATTCCCCAATTGATAAATGGCCAAAGGATATGAACAGGCAGTTTTCAGATGAAATGATAAAAGCTATCAAGAGACACATGGAAAAAAATACTTCTAAATCACTACTGACTAGAGAAATGCAAATTAAAACACACCTATCAGATTGGCTAATATGACAGAAAAGGAAAATGACAAATGTTCAAGGGGATGTGAGAAAATTGAGACACTAATGCACTGTTGGTCGAGTTGTGAATTAATTCAAACACTCTGGAGAGTAATCTGGAACTATGCCCAAAGGACTATAAAACTGTCCACACCTTTGAGACCCAGCAATACCACTGCTAGGTCTGTATTCCAAAGAGATAAAAATCCAAAAAGGGAAAAGACCTATTTGTATAAAAATATTTACAGCAGCTCTTTTTGTGGTGGCAAAGAATTGGAATTTGATGGGATGCCCATCAACTGGGGAATGGCTGAACAAGTTTTTATATGGGATTGTGATGGAATACCATTATTCTTATTAAATGATAAGCAGGATGCTCTCAGAAAAATTAGGAAAGACTTACATGAACTGATACAAAGTAAAGTGAGCAGAACAAGAACAGTGTATACAGTAAAAGCAATCTTGTATGACCATCTGTGAATTACTTATTTCTTCTCAGCAATACAATGATCTAAGACAACTCTTAAGGACTTATGATGGAAGATGCTATCCACTTCCAGACAAAGAACTGATGGAGTTTGAATGCAGGTTGAACCATACTTTTTAAAACTTTCTTTATTATTTAAATTTTTATGTTTGTCCTGTGTTTTCTTTCACAACATAACTAATACAGATAGATGTTTTACATGACTGCACATGTATCACCTATATTAAACCACTTGCCTTCTCAATGAAGGAATAGGGGAAGGAGAGAGGAAGAGCATTTGGAACTCAAAATTTTTAAAAAAGCATGTTAAAATTGTTTTTATATGTAATTGGGAAAAAATAAAATGTTAAAAAAATTCTATGAGAAGTGCTTCATAGCACAATAGTCTTTCAAGTTTTATCTTAATTATATCATAAATTTGGGTATCACAAATCTTTCTGCAGTATTAATTTATGAAAAGCTGACTTTCTTATTAGGAAAGTGAGTGTTGTAGCAAGCCAAAGCACATTTATATGATGTTTATTTTATGTTTACAGGGACAGCTTTTGTTCCTATGCAGGCTGCTAAAACATACCTTTTCAGAACTACTGTTTTGGGATTCTCTCCCGTCACTTGTTTTTTACTTATGAAACATAAAAGCAAGTCTTTACAATGTTAAAAACTTTATATCCAGCTGCCAATCTGGTTTTGAGGCTTCAAACAGAGAAACCAGAGTACCCATAATGCTATTTTAATAAAACAAATTTTTGAATAGTTCAGCACTTGGTTAGCACTGTCTTAATGGCTGCCAAGGCTGTGACTCCAGAGTCAAAGGAAACCACACTGTCTTTCAATAAGTAGATAAATATAGTCTAGCAGAAAGCCACAACCAGCCACACAAATATCAACATTATGAAGTTAAAATATATTGGTATAAGAAAGGCAATATACATACCATACCTATCTGGGCAGATGTCTACGTGAACCCACAAGAGCATAGTTGAAGGAACAAAAACAAACCTCTGAAAGAACTGTGCGACATTAATAAAAAAGACATTGTACAACATTCATTGCTCCCTTTTTAACTATAAAGTGATTTTTTTATATACTTTTGAATGCACCCTGAGAAGAGGGAGAGTGAATTTTTTCCCCATGTGCTAGAAGTCAGTACAAATTCAGGAAGCTAATGCCATTCCCTGCTATTGTACATAAGCTCAATAAGGATTCTGAGCAATCATAAATAATAACATGATTTAAGTTGATCCTCACACCAAATACATTTTGTACTCATTTCCCAAGTTATTTCAGTTAACATACACACACCTCACATGTGCTCAGCCATGGCTATATCTACATATGTACTAGAATACATAACAATGAATGTATTACACCAAAATGGTATTTTATGGCTTTTTCTTCAGTACAGCTTTAGTGAAAATATACATCTGAACATAATTTAAGTACAAATGTACAAAATCTGTAAACTCATATAGAATGTTTTAAAATTTATAATAAAATTTTTATTACAATTCATAGTTACAATAAAATATTCAGAATTTACTCATTCTTTGCATTTGGCTTTCTGGCTGCTTTACAGTGGTTTAAAGTCTGGTTGGCTCCTCTTCATCATCACTGTAAACAGATTTAAAACAGACCTGCAGAAAAAAAAGCAGATCAGCTGTTTTAATTAATGTTTCAATGCCAACTAACCAGAACTTCAATTCTGAGGCATACTGGGCAATTTTCCAATTTGGCTTCAGGTTGAGACAATTTTCATATTAACAATTTTAAGGTGAAAAAGCTCAATCATTTTCTCCTAGTTTGCTTAAACTAGTGCATTATTCTCTTCACAATGAGCAGGTATATAAAACAAGCCATTCACAACTGAAAAGGCTCAGCTTCATTACATGTTTTTAATTCCTTTTACTTTTATAGGCTAGCCAAACTTTACACATTTGATTGCTTAAAATCAACATATAATGATTACATTTTGGTATGGGATTTTTTTAACAATAGTAACATTTTTTAAACATTCAAGTTCTTTTTGTATGAGATATGGAAATACTATACTTATTAAAGTTGTCTAATTTAAGCTTTGAAAAATATTTCACTTTAGGAGTACACCAGATCAAACAGTGGATTATAAGTAATAATTTCTCCTGCTAAATATGATTTGGTACCTAAGCATGTAGCAATTTTAATCATGGAAAAATAAAGTTCACAAAACCTCCTAGGACCGTGGACTTTGTTTTTATCCTTATTTTGATTATAGTATTTGATACATAGTATTAATAATGACCTTTGGTTTCTTTCTACAATGAAGTCTACGAGTCAAATTTAGATATAACAGATTATAAAAATAGCCTATCAGTTCTACACTGATATCCATAATATATAATTAGGTCTAGGAAAAAACCTCCAACATGCTGAATGGATTTTCAGGCTTACAGAAAGACATGCTTAAAAATCACATTGTGGATAGAGTCTACACTGATGAAATGATAAATCCCGAGTTATTAAAACCAAGTATTTTACAGTGGTCCAAAGAGAAAAACCTTCACTTGGGAACTATGATTTCTAAATTCAATACAACAGAAATTCTGTCTTACACATGACAATAATTAATTTCTTTTCAAAAAATCGTTCTTGTAGAAGTGACTTAAGGAGTCCAATAATACAGTCCGTCAGTAATTTTAAATGTTAGATGATTTACAACTATTACAAAAAAGAGTAATTAAACACAAACAATTTAATGATTTCTACTTCAGTTCTTCTTCTATAGGGTAGGAACATTCTAGATAGGATGTCAGTAATTCTCAACTATTATGCAGTGTTTAATTGTAACACGGTATGTGTCTATAGTCTTTATGCAAACTGTAACCGAATACTTCAACTGGGCATAGTACTTATTATTTATTAAAATAACGTTTGAACTTTGATTTTATTATAAAGGGCACATTTTTTTAAAAGTTCAAAGAAAAATAATTATTTGCAAATCCTTAAGAAGCTACATTTTTGGTTTTAACACTTAAAGAAAAACATCTCAGGAAGATTTTTACCCCTCTTCTGAAGAGTCTATGGAAGAAGCCTCTCTTTGGTCTTGGAGTATGGTTGTTAACATCTAGATCTGATGTCAATCTATCATTTTCATATGCGTTGATGTCTTTGAAACATTCTGTTTCAATCATCTGCATCCAAAAGAGAGGTAATAGGAAAAAATAATCATTATAAACCATGAACCAAAAATTAGTTTTGTAGACATAAATCCCCAAGCCACTGATCAAGATTCTGGCACTCAACTAAATACTGGCTCCCCTCCTGTGAGGTTCTTGTTCTCTACCTGGACCATCACAATTGCTTCTTAATTGGTCTCTCTGTCCCAATCCATCCTTTGTCTCACTACTTAATTAATTTTTATTTGGCACAGATGTAATCAGGTCACTCCTTCAATCAACACTCTTCAATAATTCCATAATGAATAATGTTCAAACTTTTTATTTTAGCTTTTAAGGTCCACTACCAGCTGCCCTGGTCAAACCTTTCCAGCTATTAGCTATTAATACTCAAACCAAAGGGTCTGTAACCTACCGTCCTGTTATCCAAAATTATCAAACAAATCTTATATGTGCTGATCAATCTAGTTAATCTTCAAATGCCTTAAGAAATAAGTTGAGAAATAAGCTAAGGCTTACTGATCACTCTCAAGTCCTGCCCTCTCTCCACACAGAACTTCATGGAATTTATATTTTAGCATTAATTTAAAAGAATGCACAGAACATTCCCACTCCTCACACTCAAATGAGAGTGCCTGCTTCAGCCTCCTGTCTGTAGTGGTTGTCTCCATTCAGTAATTCCCATGATATTCTCTGGCTATGATTCCCTCCTCCTTGCCTTCTTGTCCATCCTTATTCTTTTAGGCTGAAGTGTCAAATGTGCTAGCAACTCTCAATTACAGCTGAACCAGATGGAAACGCAATTGGGAAGTCGAAATAAATACAAATACAATAAAAGAGGTAACATTATATTTTAAAACTAACTCAATAAGCTGCTTCAAGTGATCCTTATATGTGGATTAGTGGTCGTGGTTTCTATTTGTGTTTGTCACTACTTCTCTTATGGACAAGCTCTCTCTACCTTTTTATTTTAATTAAAGAAATGCTTTATTAACCTCTGTTTTACATCATTCATTTCCGCCAGATTTTGAGTTACAATTATTTTTCCCCCCTGTTTTTCCCCTACCCACCCTCCCAGAATAGCAGTCCCACAAGATATCGCTCCCTCCAATCTGCTCTCTCCCCTATCTTCTCCCATACCCCCTTCTCTCTTTCTTTCTTTCTTTTTTTTTTGCTTTTTGGAGGGCAATTGGGGTTAAGTAACTTGCCCAAGGTCACACAGCTAGGTTTTTGTTTGTGTGTGCGTTAAGTATCTGAGGCTGGAACCGAACTCAGGTCCTTCTGACTCCAGGGCCGACGCTCTATTCACTGCGCCACCTAGCCGCCCCTCATACCCCCTTCTCTCTACCTTCTTTAGTTAGAATTAATTAATGAGAAACACCATAATGATGTGTTAATGAAAGAAGGCTATGGCAACTCTTAAGAGTCCTCTCGCCACTTGTTCTAGACCACACATATTCTTCTAATGTGGACCCTTTCAGAAACAAATCATTGTGTCTTTCTAGACCAAACCTCTAATTTCACTGGTACTGAATAATCCTGGTGAGAAACTACTTTCTACCAATCTAGATCTTCAACTGCTTTGCAGCTCATTCATAGTCCTAGAGAGGTAACATGACCTGCCCTAGACTCCTTACATACCCTGTAACAACAGTACATATCAGAGGCAAGACTTAAGCCCAAGGCCTCTGAGCAGGTTCTCTGTTCTATTCCTCTACTGTATTAATGCACTAACTGAAAAAAAAAAAGTGGTCCCAAAAGTCTTAGTACAATTTAAAGCTATTAAAGTTCAGAACTTGTTCTCCCTCAAAAAAGTTTGCTGATCCTTGCTCTAGTCAAAACATATTTCTCATTGTTCCTTATATACATTCTACAATTTCACACTTTGGGGTCTCTAGTCATACTAGTCCCTATTCCCGAAATACCCTCTTCCTTTATCTTGACAGCTGGCTAAACTCTTGCCCCTTCCTTAAAGATCACAACAAATGCTACCTCTTCCTGATTCTCCCAAATGGAAATGGAAATGGAAATGATCTTCGTGGGGACCTAACAGCACTTCACTTGTGGATTTATATTCCATTTTATTTTGTATTACAGTTATTGGCATATATACATATACACACATATATACATACATATACACATATATATACATATATACATACACACCCACACACACACACACACACATATATAAGCATTCCTCTCTAATGCATTGAAAGCTCTGTAAGAATCACAAGATCATAGACCCCATCAAAGAAATGACGGGTCATTTAGCTTATCCTGATTTTATACATAAGGAAACTAAGGTTGGGGAACTTAAGTAACTTATCCAAAGTCACACAGCTACTAAGCATCAGAGTCAGATTTAAACCCCTGCTGCCTTCCAAAGCACACCTGCTGTCTTATTTAATGATTTTATTTCACTTCTAGCACTTGGCATAGTTCTTTGCATACAGTATATCCTTAATAAATATTTGTTGAATGACCTCCTAGATCCTTCAATTTTTTTCCTGTTATTTCCTATTTTCTATGGTTTCACAATGAACATTTCCCTTCACTGTATAAATAAAATAAAAATGTATATACCAAATACAGATAAGGTTGATGCAAAAACTCTCTGGAATCACTTGAAAAACATTATTAAAATATTATACTATTTCTTCACAAATACATTAAATTATTTACCTAGATACATATCTCTCTCTCACCAATAAAGGTGCACTTTCAGAGAATACACACACCCACAAAGAAAACTATGACATAGCATGGATTCCTAGTCTTCACTGTAGAAATAAGCCTCAGAAAGGCTACAGGTTCTGTGGGCAATTCTCCATCATCCTGAGCTAAGCAAACAGATGGCTACCATCTGCTCCAATTTATACAAACTAGAGTAAATGAAGCTTTCATGTTTCTAGTCAATTGCTAACTGTGGCACTCTTATGGTTATAAATTTGGTATACCTCTTGCCCCTACCCCTTTGGTGATATTAGTTGGGTAAAAAAATTTTTAAGATAAACTGACATTTTCCCTTCATTTAGCTATTAAACTGACCTAAATTAAGGGTACGGTACCTCATTTTGCCAGGGGATGGAGACACAACCTGTAACAAATTTGGAATAGAAATCATCATCTGTAGTATCCAGGTTCACTCCTTTTACTGTAGAGAACTGCTCAATATCCAAAACATCCTTACAATACACTGCACGTGGCTGTGTACAGAAAGAAAAGAAATTCATTAATACTTGCATAATTGCTTGTTTATCTTGAATATATTTTGAATATACAACATATATGTATTTTTAAAAATTCACTTTAAGCTAGAGCAAAATTTCACACAATTTACCTGATGCTCTTCTATAGTGACCTAAATGGTACAAAGAAAACAATTCTCTAGTTAGAAATGCTGGTTTTTCTGTGCATACCCATTGATCCAGCAATATCACTACCAGGTCCTTATCCCAAAGAGATCATAAAAAAAGGGAAAAGGAAACACATATACAAAAATATTTAAAGCAGCTCTTTTTGTGGTGACAAAGAATTGGAATTTGAGGGGATGCCCATTAATAGGGGAATGGCTGAACAAGTTATGGTATATGAATATAATGGACTACTATTGTGCTATAAGAAATGATGAGCAGGCAGATTTCAGAAAAAACCTGGAAAGACTTATATGAACTGAGGCTGAGTGAAGTGAGCAGAACTAGGAGAACGTTACACACAGTAAAAGCAACACCATGTGATATTCAACTTTGATAGACTTGGCTCTTCTCAGCAATTCAGTGAACTAAGAAATTCCAGAAGACTCATGATGGAAAATGCTATACATATCCAAAGAACTATGGAGTCTGAATGCAGATCAAAGCATATGATTTTCTTTTTTCTTTCTTTCTTGTAGTTTTCCCCTTTTGTTCTGTTTATTCTTTCACAATATGACTAATATGGAGATATGTTTAATATGATTATACATGTATAGCCTATGTCAGACTGCTTGCCATCTTGCAGAGGGGAGTGGGAGGGAGAAAAAATTTGGAACTCAAAATATTATAAAAGTGAATGGTGAAAACGAACTTTACATGTAATTTGAAAGAAAAAAAAGAAATGCTGGGTTTTTCCCCCCTCATTTCTAGTCTAAGACCCTGGATGTTATCTCCCAGTCACTTGTCATCACCTAGAAACATCTTGTGGGGCATGGCCTCTGACACTGGCCATCAGACTTTTGACCTTTTTTTTTTCTATAGATGGAGGAGAGGCAGGTGGGGTAGGCAGGGTGTAGAATCACTAAATAAGACTTCGGAAGGTCACTTATAGTATTAATTCCCTCTACAACAGCCCCCTCTGATAATAATTTAGTTCTATTCTTTTTTTTTTTAGCTATTGCAAATATTTTAATAAGCGTTCTCTGCAAGGCATCTGAAACACCAGTTTGTGAGGATAAACTCTACTGGAGAAAGAGAAGACAGAATGCAGGTAGCCACAGAACTGAGGAATTTTCTTGATCTGGAGTAGGATCTGAGAGTCTACTGTTTTTTGATCGGCCTTGCACTGCTCTGTAATTTTGTATATTTCTTTTTCTGTGTCAAAAATCCTTCTTGGTATCTAGGTTTATGGAGCCTCTTCTTCTTGAAGTAAGCATCAGTAAGATGATTTGGAATTTTCACACTTGAAAGTTTAACTCGGGTAGACGTGGCAATGACAAACTTTCTGATGGGTCCTTCTCAGAGGAACACGGTTAATGGTCAGAGGTCCAGTCACCAGTAGCAAGCCACTAGCCAGCTGCTTCAGGAAAACCACTCCCTTGCCCCTGTGGCAGCCAGTAAGCATGATCAGACCGGTGCCTGGCGTGATACTAGCTCGAAGTCTCCTCACATGCCGGCTGAAGGGCTTTTTGCCATGACTTAGCAGCTTTCCAGGCACATCCTCAGTAGGGTAATGCTGAGGCATTTTGTGAATCTTTACCACTCGAGTTCCTCCATTCTTATCACCACCAACAGGCACTTGTTCTTTTTTCTTCCTTTCAATCCGGCTTTTCGGGGCAGCGTATTTCCACCTGTACATGGCTCTCCTGGAATACATTGCAGACCTGGAGGATCTACCGATCCCTCAGGCCAGGACTGGGTTCCGACTACAGTGCTTTAGAGGCTGTCTGACCTTTTCAGCTACATCTCCCTTTTTGTTCTTTTTGTTTCTTTTTTGACCTTCTTTTCCGTGGGTGGCTTTTTGTCCACGATCTTGAGAGTCAGGAAAGAGCTTTAGTTCCATTCTTAAGGAACTCACCACCTGCCTTTACAGCCCATTGCATTTTGGGGCAGTGTAATGGAAATGCAGATTTAAAGATCTTCCCTGCCCCTAGCTTAAGTGCACCTGGAGCTTGTGGTGGGAGGCTTGTTTTTCAGGAAAGCCCATACCTTGATACTTTGTGATTGGGCAGTGGGTCCAGGAGGTTGTTACAATCTTTGAGCCAGGAGAAGGCTATATAAACTCTGATGAGGGGCTTTGCTTTGGGGCTCACTTTGAGAAGTGTTGTGTGATTTGACCAGATGAGACTCTGGGAAGCCGTTGTTGAGAGCCCCCCGGCTTTGAAAACCCAGATGTTGATGCTTCCCTCTCTGGTAACTGTGATTTGGTATTGATGTATGTAATGTTGGGACAGTTTGGAAGCCTGTCTGTAACTCTGAAGTTCTGTAACTCTGAAGTTGGGGTGCTGACCTTTTTCCCCTGAACTAGGTAATGTGTGTTTGTTTGATTAAAGTAAGCTTGTTAACCCATTTTGAGTTGCTTTCCTTTACAAAAGCAGATCTAAGAACCTGTGTTGGCAGTCACCCTGGGGATATTGGGGTGCTTGCTGCTACAGGCAGCTCTCACAGTTAGCAATTCTATAGTTGGCAGAAGGTATGATGTCCACTGTTGGGGAGAAGGGACCTCCATCATGCTTACTCTGCTTCCTTTACTGGTTTGCTATGTCTCATTCTTTATACAAACGGTGACCAGTACTCTCAAGCTATGTCTAACCCAGGGCACACACAACCTCCACTTTGTTTCTGCTTCAACTAGCAGAGAATCCAGTCATCACACCAACACATTCTTCTCTGGCAGGAGCACTATCTATGGAGCAAGAGTCATCTGCGGACCACACCTTGAGGGTCATGGTACTGATGTTTAAGAAAACTAACTTGGGTGTTGTTTTGTTAAGAAATTGGGGTTTATCTTCCTTCAGTATATTTCAGCACTAGTAAGTAAGTGCATTTGGGGTAAAACTGAAGGCCCCTCTGTGGTGAACTCCCTGTTACACTGAGTGCAGAATGGTCATGTCTACAAAACAAAGTTAAGACTCCGTGCTGTACAGTGAAATGCCTGGGAGGCTAACATAAGATGTTTCCATCAAAGGCTGGCTATCAGCAGTCATTGAGAGGTGAGGCTTCTGGAAAGTACCTGGATCCAATTAGTGTAGACACCAGGTATTAAATGTTGAGCAACAGGTGTATTATCGATAGCAAATTTCAAAATAACAAGCTGGCCATTATGCCTGGATGAGATGACACTCACATCAGCTGGATTTTCAGTGGAAAAAAATGGAATGGACAGAAGTGTCTCCCCTTGGCACTGGGCCTTATTTGTCCTGTGGCTTCAATTAAAGGTCCCCTGGGACTTTCCATCTATCCCTCTGATAAATCCTAGGCACCAAAAGTTCTCTTCAGTGGTATAGATATCGTCACTCTTTTCTTTTTTTTGCTTTTTGGAGGGCAATTAGGGTCAAGTGACTTGCCCAAGGTCACACGGCTAGTTTTTGTGTTAAGTGTCTGAGGCTGGATTTGAACTCAGGTCCTCCTAACTCCAGGGCTGGTGCTCCATTCACTGTGCCACCTAGCTGCCCCCACTCTTTCTTTTGTAGATATATTATTCCATTTGAAAGTCCATAATGTGTCCCTAGCAGGGCTCCCTACAGCAAGGAATTTGGGGACAAATCATCTAGGGCTCTGAACACTGTGAAAACTTCCCTTTATAGTTTCAAAGGAAACTGAGTATGATACTGTATCAAGAAACCTAAGTGATTCATGAAGATAAATGACTTTAAAAATGCATTTACATAGCTATAAATATACATAAATACTTCTTTCCATATTCAAATATATTGTTGCCATGTGTCTTTAGGTGGTCTAATCACCATCAAAATGATGCTCATATGCTATTTATTTTTATAATTTTAATGATGTCTTGATTTTTATACCAGAGTCCTTTCCCAGGATATTCCCCACACTCTCACTGAATCCTCCCTTGTAATAAAGTAAAACAGTACAGCAAAACAAAACTATAAAGTTTTGCATGAGACCAATGCTACATTCTGTCCCTCTACTGAAAGGGACCAAAATTAGATGCTGAGTTATCTAATTTGACTTCCTTTTTGTGTGGTTTTAGTTTAAACTATTATAGTAATTGTGCACATGGTTTTTTGTTTTTATTTATCTGAATCAGTTTATATCTTCCCATATTTCTACAAATTCCTCATATTCATCACTTCTTATAGCACAACAACATTTTATTATATTACCATAACACAATTTGTTTAGTCATTCTCCAAATGTGGACCCCTGTGTTCCCTCTTTTTCTTCTTTTTTTGCTTTCATAAAGAGTGCTTTTCACCGTTCCCACTTCTGGCTGAATGTTGACACTCCCACTGAGGGTGGAAGAGGTCTACTCTGCTCTGATCCTTGGGTCCATTTCCCAGTGGTCAGAGGCAAGGCAGATGTGGCATCTATAGAATTCCAAGAGCAGGGCATCTATCACCACTACCATGAATACCTAGGTATTACCATCTTCTCTGTTACTGTGCTCTCTGAATTAGTCTTACTATCTGCTCTACCACCAAGTACTTTGGGACTTGCCAGGTACCCATGGCCACACCTTAGGTGCTATTAGGTCTTTCCATTAGCCCTGAAGCTGAACCCTCCCAGGTGGCATCCATTGCTCACCCCCTCCCCGGCTTCCCCAATTACAACATGAGCCTCTCAAGGGCATAGATTGTCTTGTTTCTCAAGCTGTGTTCCTCATATTTAGCACAGTGCATGGAACAGACTAAGCATTTAGTAAAGGCTTTCCTCCCCATTCATTCATAGAAGATTTCCCTTTCTGTCAATGATGCCATACCATCGAGGGATATAAAAAGTTGAGGGACTTCTTATATAGTTCCAAATTGCTTTCCAGAAAAGGTGAATATCTTCACAGATCCACCAAAAGGGTATCATTAGTGTGTCTGACTTCCCATAGGCCTTTTGGCATTGATTCTTTCGGTCCTTTACTGTCTTTTCCAATTTGATGGGTATGAGGTAAAACTCAGAGTTGTTTAAATTTATTTACATTTGTCCTATTACTATTGATCTGAAACATTTTTACATGGTTATCAAATATCTGAATTTCTTTTTCTGAGTTTGTTCAGACTCTATCACATGTGTGCAAGAGTACTACTACTTTATATGAGGCCTGCACTCCCCGTTGCTTTTTAACTCATATTTGGACTGGTCATCTCTTCTTTCCAGTCCATCCTTCACACAGTGACCCTAGTAATCTTTATGTCACTCTGATCATGTCATTCTTCTACACAAAAACATTCAATAAGTCCCTATAGCCTACTGAACAAAGTATAAATGGTTTTTCAGAGCCTCCATATCTAGTCCCTACCTACTCTTCCTTTCATGTAATAGATATACTTGTCAAACTAGACTTATCATTCATCCAATAATCTCATTCTCTCCTTTCCTGCACCTTTTTACAGTGTCTAAAATGAGCTTGAACCTCCTACCCCATCTCTGTGGTCCTTTCAGGGTCCAGTTCAGATTCTAATGACGCTAGGGAGCATTCCCAGTCTCTGTCAGTTGATCTTTCTCTTCAAATTTCCCCAAAATTTTTATCTAGAGCTTTCTTTTGCACTTATTTCACTTTCCTCTACAACAGTTATTTGTGTACATTTCCTTATTATATTAGACTAAAAGTGCTGTGAGAGCAGCTTTTGTGTTATATCTATTATATCCCCACCAACTGGTAGAATGCCTTTCATGTGTAAGGAAAGGAAAGGGAAGGAATGAAGTATAAACAAAGTTCCTACTATATGTGTCAGGCACTGTGCTAAGGTCTTTTGTAGATACACTCTCATTTGATGCACACAACAACCCTGTGTAGTAGGTGCTATTATTATCCTCATTTTAGAGTGAAGGAAACTGAGATGAACAGAGGTCGAGTCACTTGCCCAGGTCACAAAGCTACTATCAGAGCCTGGATTTGAAGTCAGGTCTTCCTGAGTCCAGGCCCAGTGCTCTATCCACTATATCACCTGATATTTGTTGAATTAAATGAAACTGGAAGACTCTTAAGAGATCTGATCTAATGCTCTCATTTCATAAATAAAGAAACTGAGGCTCAGATTGAGGGAAAAGACATTGCACTACTCTGTCTATGTTTCTGGAATTAGGTGGCATGGAAAATGAACCCAGGAATCAGAATCAAGAAATATCCATTGAAACAGATGTGCTCCATGGCAGAAATAGACCACTTACACCCACAAAATAGGGTGTATGGTAGGAATTCAGATACTGATCCAACAAATATTTGGATTGTTTGTCTGCATATTGTATTTTTAAAAAGAAAACTTAATAACAAAGTGATGTTATGAAAGAAAATTCCGCTGATGCTCGTGATCTATGAGAGAAGGCTGAGATTCTTTCAGCCTAAGTAATGTACACTTTGGATGCAAAGATAAAAGTGAAGTTGTCCCTGCCTTAGGGTTCACATGATACTTACAAGACAAATATAACACAAGACAGGAGGAAGGATAGGTGTGATTCAAAGATGTGTCTGTATGCCCAGCCTCAAATTCTGTGTGTATAAAATTCAACATCTCCTAAGGAGGACTCAGAACATTTGCCTAAGCAACCTCTCTTGTTCCTAACTTCATGACTTCTGTTGAGGGCACCATGATCCTTCCACAAAATCAGTTTGAGAGCTCAAAGAGAACTCGGCCTCATTCAGTTGGATCCAAACCCTATGACAACACCCTCCACCACTAGTCCCTGCCCAATCCTCTGGAGCCCAGCACACCTGAGGCAGCCCATTTCACTTCTGGGGAATTTTCCCTGACCTCTACCTTAAATTGGACTCTTTGCAATTTCCACCCATCATTCCTGGTTTTGTATAGAGAGTCAAACAGAACAAGTCAAGCTTCTCTCTCCATAACCCTTGCCCCCAAAAGACATGAGCACAGCTATGCAATTCCCCAAGACTCCTCTTCTCAAGGTTAAATATGTCCAGTCGCTTCATTTTGGAGCCTTGATGTGACCCTTGACTCTTTCTTTTGCTTTACCAATGCACTGCCAAGTCTAGCCTTGTTGATTCTGCCTCTACAACTCTTGCCTCTGGCCCCCTCAAAAGGTTCCATGGCCAGAGGCACTCATCACCTCTCTCCTAGAAAACTGCAGGAGCCTCCTCACAGATCTCTGGTCCCAGTCTCTCCCCACCTCTAAATAATCCTCCTCACAGCTGCCAGCTGCCGGCCCTAAAACAAGGTCCGACCATGTCCCTCCCTGACACAGGAAGCTGCCTCTGAGCTCTAGGATAAAACATAAACTCTTCTGTTTGGAATTTAAAGCTACTTTCAGTTTGGCTTACTACAAGATATTCTTGCACACACTTCACTTTCTAGCCAAACAGACACATCATTCCTTCTCCCCAGGCTTTGCCTCAGGACAGGCTGCTTTCTTTGGAATATGCTTTCTTCTCATTTCCACTTCAGAGTCCACAGCTTCCTTCCAAATGCGGCTCAAGTGCCTCCTGCTACACAAGGCATATCCCGAGCCACACTCTCCTTCTCAGTACAGTTTCTAGTGCTGACTGGCACATATGTTGTCCTCCCCTCCCCCTCAATAACCGTTACCCCTTGAGGGCATGGATTTTTTGTTTTGTTTTGGTTTTGCCTTTCTGGAGGGCAATTGGGGTTAAGTAACTTGCCCAAGGTCACACGGCTAGGTTTTTTTTGTGTGTGCGTTAAGTGTCTGAGGCCGGATCTGAACTCAGGTCCTTCTGACTCCAGGGCCGATGCTCTACTCACTGCGCCACCTAGCCGCCCCATAAGGGCATGGATTTTTTGTATTTTTCAAGGGAAGAAGCAGAAGTGGCAGTGGAGAGGAAGGAAGGTACTTGTTTCTTCCTACTAGCTCAATGTGTGTGTGAAAGGGGAGACTGGGGGGCAAGGCAAGGTGTAGGAGACGTATTCTCTAAAGTGAAGGATAATCAGGGATGCTGGGGAAGCAAGATTTCTGGAACTGCAGAAAGATGGAAGGAGTGTGTGAGGAAGAGGGTTGTAGAAGGCTCCTGAAAGACAAGATGAGCAGGTAGTATATTTCGGGGGTCATGGCTTGTGAGAATGCTCTCAGAGGTCGGAGAACAATTCATAAGAACATAATGAAGGAAGCATCCAAGGTTGGAAAGGTTGATGGAAGTTTGGAATCTATCCTAAAGGAAATGGGGCATCCCTGGAGGCTTCTGAGCAGGGGAAGGACATAGTCAGGTATATGCCTTAGCAAAATCATTCTGGCAGGTATATAGAGCATGGAGCTGGAGTGGGGAGAGGCAGAGGGACCACTTAGAAGGTTATGATAACTGTCAAAATCAGAGGTGAGTAAGGTCTCACCAGGGTAGAAGATTATGCTTGGAGAGAAAGGGCAGATATAAAGGACAGTGTGAAGGTAGATTAAGACTTGGCAAGTGATGACATTTGGTGGGTGAGAGCAACGGAAGGACCCAGGCTGAGCCTAAGGTTAGGAACGATGTGCAATCAGATGGTGGCACTGCCCCGAGCAGAAAATGTGCAGAGAGAACAGCTTTGTGGAGGGAGGTATTTTGGGCAGGAAATGTCCAAAGGACATTTGGCATATAGGACAGAGAGGTGAAAATGTTCCACTTTTGATAACGAGGGGGCTAGAATTCAGGAAATTAGGACTAGATTTGGGAGTCATCAATAGAGAGGTAACTGGGAAAGGCTTGTGGACTTCAACCATAACAAATCAGATTAAGCACATACTATGTGCCAGGGATTGTACTGGGAATACCAAGATAAAAAGAAAAGAGCTTCTGTCCGCAAGGAGATCGTGTACTCCTGGGGGAAAACAGCATGTATACAGATAAGTAAATATAAAGCAAACACAAAGGACACAGTCGTTTTTGGCGGGGTGTAGGAAGTACTTATTACCTGGGCAGGCACACTTCCTTATACGTGGCAGTGGTATGCACTGAACTTTTAGAAGGCAGGGATTCCAAAGATGTGGAGGTGAGAAGGGAAGCAGAACATGGCAGGTACTGGGGAGGGCCTGTGCAGCGGCTCAGAGGGACAAGATGGAACAGGGAAATCCAACAAGATGTCTGCTGCAGGGCATGGCCCCCAAGAGCCAGTAACGTGGAATCAATGGGGGCTTTCAGTGTCCAGCAGAAGAGTCTGTATTGTATCCTACAGGCAGTATGCAGTCACTGGTGCTTCTTACAAGAGGAATGACGCTGTCAGACTTAGTCCCTAACAAAGAATCATCTGGTTTATAAAGTCGTGCTTTTGTTTCACAAATCTGAACCCATGGACGTTAATGAAATCAGTGAGTATGAGAACAGAGATGCAGAATAGAGCCCTGGAATACAAACATGCAGGAAGCAGCACCTGGATAACGACCCAGTGAAGGAAAGCTGAGAAGGAGTATCTAGGTAGGAGGCCAACCAGGAGGAAACATCATGGAGAACTGCAGGCAGGCGAGGACATGGTCGATAGTGCCACAGGCTGCAAGGAGGTCAAGAAGGATGAGGGCTGAGAGGAAGCTGCTGGACTTAGTGACTAAGAAATCATTAGTAATCTTCGAGAAAAGTTTCATGTGAGTTTCATGCGATTTCATGCCAAAGGGCAGAAGGATGAGAAATGAGGAAGGAGGAATGGTGGTGGTTAGGGATTAGTATCCCTTCTGATTCTTGGGGCTGCTGCTGTAGGTGGGGGGTAACTAGAACTTCGGGGATGCTCACTACTGGCCCCGTCCTGCTTTCTGCTTTGTTAGGGGAGGAAGAAATAGGAGAGAGCATTATACTGCAAGTATAGTGGGTGAGACTATCAATCCAGTGGGTTTGGGTCTTCCTGCTTTTATGTGCTGCCTAAGAATGGAAGGGAGACTAAGGCAACAGCTGCTGCCTTACCAAGCCACAGACCAATTGTCCTGCCTTTTTTTTTTTAATCTTTTTTGAGTGGGGAAGGTAGAGCATTTGGAGTTAAGTAACTTGTGCAAGGTCACACAGCTATTTTTGTGTTAAGTGTCTGAGGCTGAATTGGAACTCAGGCTCTCCTGACTCCAGGGCCGGTGCTCTATTCACTGCACCACCTAGCTGCCCCAAGCCCTGCCTTCTTTATCATGGCAACATGAGTGCTGTCCTCTTCAAATAAGTCACTTTGAAAGGTGACACATTTATCCATAAGATTGTAGATTTAGAGTTGGAAGGGACTTTAGAGATCATTTAGTCCAATCTCCTCATTTCACAAATGAGAAAATTAAGGGCCAGAGATTTGCCTGAGGTCAGATAAGTAACAAAGTTGTCCAGATGGTAAATGAACTTCACGCCTCAGACTGTAACTTCTGTGTTCTCTCTATTCCACTTTGCCAGTGAATGACACCACCTTTTTTTTTCATTTGTTTGGATCTGTTTAATAGTATCTTGATTTCTCATAAAGTCACTAGCTTCCAATTGCTCCAATCTAATTCTGAAGGAATGATTCTCCTCAGTGAGCTTTTGAGATTCTCTTTTCATCTGGCAAATTCGGCTTTTTAAGGCATTCTTCTCCTCATTGCCTCTTTGAGCCTCTTTTGCCATTTGAGTTAGTCTATTTTTTAAGGTGTTATTTTCTTCAGTTAGGTTGTTGACTCTCGTTTCATAATTTTCTTGCATTGTTCTCATTTCTCTCCCCAATTTTTCCTCTACTTCTCTTATTTAGCTTTCAAAATCCTTCTGAAGTTCCTCTATGGCCTGTAACCAGCTTGTATTTTTCTTGGAAGCTTTTGGTGCAGGAGTTCTGACTTTGCTGTCTTCCTTCTGTTTCATGCTTTGATCCTTTTTGTCTCCAAAATAGGAGTGTAAAGTTGGGTTGCTCTGTTTGCTTTGCTTCCCTCGTTTGCTCATGTTGTCACTCAATTACTTGACTTTTGGGCTTTTTGCCACAGTAGGACTCTGCCACCAGATAGGGGAGCTTTGTACCAAACACTGGGGTTTTCTCAGCTGCCGAAGGTATTAGTTGGCTGCCCTCTCTGAAGCCACCACATGCTCTGGCAAGCTGGTTGCATACCCCAGCACCTCCACCCTAGACCACAATCCAGATCCAAGCAGGTTAAAGCAAAAGCGATTACCCCTCAGACTGGTCACTTGGTCCCCCTACAATCTGCAGGTCAGGAGCTGAAGCTGCCACATGGCTGTGGCTGCATGGCTGCAGCACCTCAGTGGCTTCTCCCTCCAGGGGATAAAGGCCGACCACACTCCCAAACTCTTGGATCCCAAAGTCCACACTGCACTGACCTCTCACTTTGTCCTTAGCATTTATGGGTTGATAATTCTGGAAACTGCCATAGCTGCTGGTGATCTGAAGTCCCTCCAGCTGGCTGCTGGTCAGGCCCGCCCTGGGGCTAAAACCTCTGGCTGGAGTGGGGCTGGGGTTGGCAACCAGAGCACTGTGCTGATGACTTCCTGCCAGCCTGCTGTGCTGTCCTCAGTGGGAAGTTAGCTTCTCTGTATCATTTTGTGGGTTCTGTAGCTCCAAAGTGTGTTCAGAGTCACTTTTTACATGAATTGGAGGAGGTGGGAGCCAGAGCTGCATGGAAGTCCTGTTTTTACTCTGCCATCTTGACTGACACTACCCTTTTTGACATAATTTTTGGAACTCTTTTGTGAGTTAATGAGAAAACAAATTTTTCTCTTCAAGGAAAATCATACCCTATAGTCAGTATTTAATCATTTTAGAAGCTCTCATTTTATCAAATAAAATAATGGAAAAAACTTAATCACTATAAAAGGACCAGAATTTAGGAATACCTAAAAGGACCAACCTGTGTCACTGATGCATCTGGTCTTTAGAGGTAGAACAACATGTTTTATTTCTTTCATTAAAGGAGAAGTCTTTAGAATGCTAAGGAACATTGATACAGAAAAAGTTATCAAGTATGAAACAGAAATAGCTAAGCTTTACCTAGTTGAAAATGTCTGAAAAATTTTTTCAATTTAAGTGATGCATGTGGTCCTATTACTGGTTCTTTTTCTACTACTGTTAAAAAGGATTAAATTCTATCATAGTAATGATGAATGTAAGTGCTTTATAAAATTTAAAGTACTATATATAAATGCTAGCTATTATTAGTAATAGGGATATAGATTAGTCTGGCATAGGAAACTTCCATTGAGGAAAGCACTCCCCCCTCAAATAAGTCATCACTTTCTCTGCAACTTAAAGCCTTATGGAATTGCCCAGGGTCACACAGATAAGAACGTGAACCCATATGTTTCTGGCTCAAAATAATAACAACAGTGAGAAAGATAAAAAGCATGATATGGATGAAGCAAATCTATCTGAAATGAAAAAATTAAAACTTTCAGAGTAAATGCATATTTATTTTTTAATATGTCAATTTTGGGTGAGTATTTTTCAATGTATGCTTTTTTCCCCTTGGGAAAGATCTCATTTTAGAGGAACAATCTATATAAGGGGAGAGGTCTATTCTCAATGCAGTATTGTATTTATGTTCATGGATGAATGATAGTTCCGAGTACGATTTTATACTTACGTCAGGGGAGAAAGGGGGTTCTAACATGTTTGCTTCTAGTCTCTTGAAGTTAATGTCCTTGAAAATAGGATGCAGTTTCACACCAGCAGCTCCCTCTCCTTTGCAGCCCAATCGTTTTCTTGGATCTTTCTCAAGTAACTGCATAAAAGAGAAGCAAGGGGATCAATTTAATTCTTCAAGTTAAAATTTAAAGTATTTTGTCTTAGAAAACTCCTCTAGAATAAATATAGTAGAACCTAATGATCCTTACAAAAACAGGAAAATTTCTAAGCGCATCAAACATTAATTCAGACTTTACTAATTTGGAATCTGTGATATTTCAGATAGACATTGCTGAAGCATTATCTATAAAGTAAGGGTTTGATAATTAAGTAAAAGTGCTAAAATAAGTAGGGAAATGTTCATACCACTGAAGAGAAAATAACTAAGTACTTCTGAGACACTATTTGTAAACAAATCATAAACAAATATGCTCTTTTATAAATCTGTCAAACAGATCCTCTAAATATAAAATATGTTTAAGTTTTAAAATTTAGACTTGTGAACAATTGAAAGGTCTTGCCTTTATTTACCATGAATTAGCTATGTTAGACTATATTTGAAGGTAACATTTTAAAGAACTAGAATGTTAAAACATAACCTGGGTTACAAGAAGGCTAGACTAAAAAAAAAAATGAAAATGAAGAAGAAAAAACTATCCTACAAAAAGCTTCATTCTTATTCTTTACCTAAAAATGCTTTAGATAACAAGGACTAAGTCTGGATTAGAAAAATTTAGGTAAACTAAATTAGCTAGTTTAACTCGTTGGCTCCTAGGTTGCAACTTGGAGAGTATGGCCATAGATACACCAGATTTCTGGAAATGGCCAAATAGATACCTTCTCTGAGTTTATAAGTTTGGTGAGTTTTTGAACTTGTTTTGGGGATTTGCGTCATTCTTGTGCATGTGCAGACTTAGAAGGATGGTGCTCAGGGTTGAGTGTATCTTCTGATCTTTGGATACTAGCAACCTTAAGGACTCTGGTAAACTCTGGTTATAGGAGGGTGATAATCAGAACTGATGGGATATCTTTCTTGGCCCCAATCTGGTTTCCTTCTTGGTTAGAGGAAGAGACAGGAAGTGAAACCAATATCCCTCTCTCTAGTTAAAAGTAGTTAGTGTTTACTCATATTATTAATATTCCGAATGTATCCTTTTGAAATCTGTGTTGGCCCATGTATCTGATTAATGCAAAAAAAAAAAAAAGATGGGGAAGCTGCCTTCATCTTTGTATGACAATAACATCACAGATAGAGATTTTGTTTACAAATAGTGTCTCAGAACAAGAGATTTTGACCCTTTTAGAGGGAAGGAAATATTAACTCCTTTCCAAGTGTGATCTGAGGAATGGCCCCAGAGCTTCTTTGGATTTCCCACTAGAGAGATGCATTAGAATATAGAATCATATCCCTTAAGGCAAATTCAAGTTTCCTAGGAGGTGAACATAAAAACACATACAATAATTTATATACTGCTATGCCTATGATAAATATGTCCTTGAAGTCAACTGGAACCAGGCCAGAATCAGCCTTGTGAGAGGATTTCCCTAAGCTTCTTGATCAGCTTCCCTTTGGGTGGGAGTCAGGGAATCTTGGTACTATCTATTGGGAGCGTTCCTCCTCTTATACCTCTATTACAAAAACTGCCACTCACTTATTACGTTGACCTGCTTATCTTCCTAATATCACTCCCCCTTCATTTCTTTCCCTGTTTGCTCTGCCTAGAAATGATCCTGAATTTTTGCCATGATTTGGGGTAATCTTTATCTTTATCTGATATCTTTATCTCAAACTGTTTCTCTCTCATTTGAGATTAATTTTGTTTAATAAAACTTTTTCTTTTTTTCTTTTTGGAGGGCTACTGGGGTTAAGTAACTTGCCCAAGGTCAAGGCTAGGTTTTTGTTTGTGTGTGTTAAGTGTCTGAGGCCGGATGCGAACTCAGGTCCTTCTGACTGCAGGGCTGGCACTCTACTCACTGCGCCACCTAGCTGCCCCTTGTTTAATGAAACTTTGATCTCATATTTGGATCGTGCCTTTGGAGTATCACATCCACATGTCTGCCTCTAGCCTGGAAAATGGTACCTTGAACTTGGACTGGTATGTTTTGCCCCTTTAGAACGATGGACCTCAAAAAATCTGGAGTTACAAGGCAATGCCCAGCCTACTTTGTGGTGTAAGACAGAACAAAGAACAAGTAAAGAATACTACTCACTTCACTTATTACTTCTTGGGTATTCTTGTAGGGAGACAGAGAAAAGTCATAGTGTTGCCAATTTCTATTAAATGCTTCATATTTAATTTCATATGAATTATATTGTTTCTATAGGTAGTAATCAAAATTGTTGAGAATTTACTAAGAGAGAATGGCCAAACAAATTGTGGTAGGTGAATGTAATGGAATATTATTTGCACCATAACAGATGAGAAATGAATAGTTTTAGAAGAAACTGGGAAGATATAATGCAGATTGAAGCAAGTAGAATAAGGAGAACAATTTATACAGATAAATAACTTTCAGAGACTTTGGAACACTTAGCAGTTCAATGATAAATCATGAGCATTTAGGACTGAAGATGAAATATGCTACCCACCTCTTACCAGAGACATTGATGGACTTAAGGATGCAAAAATGATATGTATAGACATGACAAACATGGAAATTGGTTTTGCTGGACTAGGGTTTGCTCTTTTTTTAAATTGTTAAATGGGGAAGAGACAGTAGTAGATAGAGGTAATAAATGCTTATAAAAATAAATTTATTTTCTTTAAAAAAATAAAATTTGCTTACACGATTATACTTGTATCGCTTCTTTTAATTTTAACAAATCTTTTGAAACTGAGCTAAGTAGTATGTCATATTAGGAAGAACCCTGACAATAGTGTCATGAAAGTTTGGCTTCATGTTCTAGCTCTGTCAATTACTATGAAATATGGAAGACCATATAACCCCTAAGACTCCCTCTAGCTCTAATACTGTTATGACTATGATAAAATCAGCTTCTGCTTATTCTTTAAAATGTCATAGAGGGGCGGCTAGGTGGCACAGTGAGTAAAGCGTTGGCCCTGGAGTCAGAAGGACCTGAGTTCAGATCCAGCCTCAGACACCTAATGCACACACAAATAAAAACCTAGCCGTGTGGCCTTGGGCAAGTTACTTAACCCCAATTGCCCTCCAAAAGGCAAAAAAAAAAAAAAGTCATAGAAAAGCAATGGACAAAGTAAGAAGATCTGGGTTTGAATTCTGTATGTCTTGGGAAAGTCAAAGGGCAAGAACTCATTATATGGCAAAAGTTGTTGAGAAAACTATAATATGGTCAGGCAGAAACTAGGTGTAGACTAGTATCCCACTCTATAGCAAGATAAGTTCCAAATGGATACATGATTTAGATATATAAAAGATGACATAATAAGCAAATGAAAGGATACTGAAAGAAATTACCTGGTGGCTCTATGGATAGAGGAAAAGTTTATCACTAAACAAAAGATAGAAAGGTTCATAGGAGGTAAAATGTATGGCTTTAATTACTTAAAATTTAAAAGTTTCTGCATAAACAAAAGCAATGTGGCCAAAATTAGAAGGGAAAAAGGAAATTGTGGGGAAAAGTCTTAGTAGGCTTTGTTGTATAAGAGCCATTCTCTAATTGATAGATGGTAAAGGATAAGAACAGGCAGGTTTTAGAAAAAAATCCAAGCTATCAAAAGTCAAATTTAAAAAATTCTCTAAAGCAGTAACAATTAGAGAGATGAAAACTAAAACAACTCTGAAGTACCACCTCACACCTATGAGATTAGCTAAATTGATAAAAAGGGGAAATGACAAATGCTAGAAGATCTGTGGGGAAATAAGACTCTTAGTGCATTGTTACTGGAGTTGTGAACTTGTTCAACCATTCAGGAGGGTAATTTGGAACTATGGTAAAAAAACTACTAAACTGTACACACCCCCGGGGCCCAGCAATATTACTGCATCAATACCCCAAAAGATCAAAGAGAGAGGAAAAGGACTTATTTATACAAAAATATGTATACCAGCTCTTTTTGTGCTGACAAAGAATTGGAAACTGAAGGAGTGTCCATCAAATGGAGAATGGCTGCATAAATTATAGTACATGAATGTGATGGAAAACTATTATATTATAAGAATGAAGGGGATGGTTTCAGAAAGACCTAGAAAGACGTGCATGAATTGATGCAGAGTGAAGTTAGGAGAAGCAGGAAAACAGATTATAACAATACCGTAAGGACAATTAACTCTGAAAGACTGTGAAACTGATCCACCACAGTTCCAAAGGACTCAAGATATATCCTCATATAGAGAAATACAGACTGAAGCATAATTTATTTTCCTTTTTTTTTTTTTAACATAGCTAATATGGGAATTGTTGTGCATGCCTATGTATGTTTTCAGTGGGCTTTGTTTTTCTTGCCTTCTCAATGAGTGGAGAAGGAGGAGGGGGAGAGAATTCAGAATTGAAAAAATACAACTGAATTTTAAAAAAGAAAACTACTATAATCACAGTTCTTTAAAACATATTAGAAATGTATTTTCCAAACCTCTATATATCTTCACCCACCATCCTGCAGATAGACTGTGCCTCCTCTGAAAACTTCTCCGAGTACACTTCTTGGTCTTCCTTCACTCTGCGATCCACCTCCTCGCGCTTGACTTTCTCTTTGCGTTTTCTGAATGGTGATTGTCCCTGAATCATTTCATAAATTAGGCAGCCAAGTCCCCACCAATCAGGACTAAATGTATAGTTTTCATTATTGATAACTTCTGGAGCTACATAAAAGAGAGAGAAAAAATGTTTTAATTAAAATAACACACAACTTAAGATTATCTTATAATTAATTCAAAATATTTCAATACTTAAAAAGGATTTGTTTTCTTCTACATAGATATTCCCTTCACCAAAGTCGGGGCAATCCCTTTACAATTTGGTGGACAGTCTTGGAAAGTTCCAATGGATCACAAATTCTTCACTAACTTGGATAACAAGCCTCTTTGGACTTAACTAAACTTGTCTTTAAATGACATTCATACAGTCTATCACTAGAACTGTACTTGAAAACTTTCCAGATTGGTAGAATAAACATACCAAAATCTTACCATTCACTGGAATACCCCCTAGTACCAAAGGTTATATCTCCACGTCACAAGGTAGCATTATAAAATGTTATTTGAGGAATTTCAAATATAATAATGGAACTTTACATTTTTAATATTCAAACAACATGAAACCAATCTGGAATGATTACACTAAACATCTGATACTAGGATGGTCCCAGGCAAAATGTAGGATTATGTACGTGTATCACCTTCTCTGGTTCTGACTCTTAATACTATTTTTTTAGACCTAGCACAGTGCTGGGCACCCAGATGATTTATAAATGCTTGTTGAATGACAATCAGCTTGCTCACTATCATCTAACAGGTAATTCTGGTGGGGGTGAGGACAGAAGGGCCTTTTCTTCACAAGGGGTGCTCTTCTCAATCATGGCTGTGAGGACTGGAAGCAGGTTGATGGTCTAGATGGCAGTGCTATTCCTAGGGCTCTTAGACTCAAGGCTCTATGGCTATCTGTATCATAGTCTGAGAAGTGATGGTCAAGGTGGTATCAGTGGTTTGACCAGCCTTGCACACGCACGAACCGTCTCTCCCTCTACCCTGCCAATCAATCAAATAATAAGTACGTACTATGTACTAGGCACTGTGCTTATCTTTGGGGATACAAAGAAACAGTCTTTGTTCATACAGAATGTATGTGAACGCAATTTAAAGAACCATACACATCTCACGCACCCATGTAGCCAACTGTTCCAACTCTTCCTCGAACTGTTTCTCCTTCTGGGATCTGCACAGCTAGCCCAAGATCTGAGATCCGGATATGTCCTGTTTAGTTTAAAAAAACAAACAAACGTGTAAAAGCAAATGAAACCAAAACATCAACACAGAAAATAACAATCATGAATCAAAGCTTGTCCTAAAAAATGTTAAAACTCACTCACAATCTGAAATATATACATTTAAAATCATATTAATATCTTGACATTTACCAAAATATCATCAATTCATTTTCAACACCAACAAGAAAGGAAATTATGCCTGGCCATTTATCAATCATGACCCAGGTATACAAACACTTCAAGAAACTGAAACATAGTGTTTATTTACCCACTGACAGAAGATGAATAGGTTACATGGGAGTAAAAAGTGCTCAGTTTATTGGTAATATGGCCAACAAACTAACTCCTTTGGTTAATAAGTACAAATGGATTACATACAACACAGAAATATGAAAGTAATTATAGCAAAGGATTCCCTTTTGTTTTTTTTTTTTTTGTTTTTTGTTTTTTGCTTTTTGGAGGGCAATTGGGGTTTAAGTGACTTGCCCAAGGTTACACAGCTAGCTTTTGTGTTAAGTGGCTGAGACCAAATTTGAACTCAGATCCTCCTAACTCCAGGGCCGGTGCTCTATTAACTGTGCCTCCCAGCCGCCCCTGGAGGATTCCCTTTTGAAGGATGAGTAAAAATGAAACCTGGAATGGTGTTTCATTTATTTATATTACATATGGCTAGGATTATACCTGTGGCTAATATATGAGGTTGGAGTAAGAGATTTCTATGTTATATATCTCTCTTATTACTGTCAGTTTCTAACTGGCAATAGGATGTTGAATTTTGAAACTGATGGATTTTCAACCCTTAAGTAAACCTTTCTATACCCCCTAGCTAATATATTTCCTATGAAAGGAAATAAATTTTAGAATTTATTGTGCATCTGCACATACAAAGTAAGAATATTAACTCTTTAGCAAAGAAAATGAAGTGATTTGTCCAAAGTTCCCTGCGTAGTTCAGCAGAGGTGGGATCTGAAGTGACCGAAGGAAGAGATGGAATGCTTATCAGTTATGCAGATGATACATAACTAAGGAAGAAGAACTAAGAGTCAGAAGCCAATAGCAATTAGGAGGCTACAACATGCTTTTACAGGCTTAAAAGTCTTACACTTGGACTAAAATCACTTTCACAAATGCAAGGCAGGGGAGACATGGCCAGAGAGAAATTAGTCTTAGAATGACCTGGGGTTTGGGTGGATGTCAAGTTCAGTGAGACAAGAATCTGCTATGGCAGCCAAGAAAATGAAGGAGAACTCAGGTTCTAAAAGATGTCTAATTTCAAGGAATGAGAAGGTGACAATCCCATTGTACTTCATCCTGGTCAAATATCTAAAATATGCACATTGCATCACAGGGTCATATCAATCTAGAGCTGGAAGGGATCTTAGTGGTAGGCTATCTATCTAGCCCAGCCTATCCATTTCACAGATGAGAAAGATGATGACCAGGGAAGGTGAGTGCCTTGTCCAAGGACACAGAGATAGCAAACATCAGAGAGACGATTTTAAGATAAGTTCTTTGGCTCCTGAGTCAGTGCTCTTGTTCAATTGTGTGTGCCATGTTTCAGGAAGGATACTTCCTCAGACCTCCACTGTACTCTGGTTGCTTGGGTGACTATGGAGGACCCTCCACTCAGGCTGGGCTTACCCACCCAACATAAAGGAAGGTCCACTTTCCATTGAGGGTACACTCCCTAAGAAATATCTGTGCTGGTTGGTGAGCTATGCCCTATGGGCAAGAGCCCAGGCCAACATGGAGTCACTAGGAGCAGTGGGAAAGACTCTTAACAACCCCATCTCTGCAGCCCAGGCAAGCATAGATTCCAGTTGGTGTTAGAAGGGTGGGGGACAGGGGAGAAGACAGGATATTACAAATCAAGAGGCTTCAGAGATAAGTGATTGTAGCAACAGTTAACATTTCTCCCTTCCTCCTTTGATCTTTTTTTTTCCTTTTTGGAGGGCAATTGGGGTTAAGTAACTTGCCCAAAGTCATACGGCTAGTAATTGTGTCAAGTGTCTGAGGCCAGATTTGAACTCAGGTCTTCCTGACTCAAGGGCTAGTGCTCTATTCACTGCACCACCTAGCTGCCCCTCTCATTTGGTCTTTAATTATTTCCCTTTTCTTTTCTTTTTTGTCCTTTTCATAGTGGGATGGGGGAGGGGATGCATGATTAGTTTTCAAATGACTGAAAGGATTTTGGTAGACCTAATGTTCTAATTAGAAGTTGCATCTAATCTTTATCTTTCTCCCAACTTTTTTTTTATTCACACAAATATTTTCACAATACAAAGAACAATAGAAAAAGAAGTTAGTATATGAAACCCTAAATCTCTATTACGTATAGATGGTTTCTTTTGAAAAAGTACATATAAAATTTAAGATGGTAATACTAACACTGCCCTACTTGTATGTGTCTTTGATCTCTTTTGTATTTCTTTTTTCATCTATATCACTAAATCCTCATTCCCCCATAACACTACATGTAAAAATAAAAGTTCTTCCTTGCCACAAGCACAGTCAAATAAAACAAATACAGAACTGGTGGTGTCTGAAAATGTATGTCTCATTCTATACCTCAAGTCCATCATCTCTCTAAAGCACACTTCATCACCACTGAGCTGGAATAGTGATTGGTCACTACACTCACCACATCTATTACTTTTTAATTGTCTAAAAAGATGTGAATAAGTATCCCGTTAATAGATGTAAATGTTTATAGGATGAAGGCATGCCATGACTTACCACGATCATCTAGGAGAATATTTTCAGGCTTCAAATCCCTATAAAACAAAGAAATAACAAAAATAAAAGCAAAATTGTTACCTGTAGTTGCAAAACAGTAATTATTGTATAGGCTTCAAAGCCTCTAAGATAAAAAAAAAGTACAAATAAAAAGAAACTAACCAATTTACAACTACTTAATGTTGTTAGTATATCCTAATTTTAACAATCTAAATAAAACAAGGATAACAAGCAGAAGACTGAATGATACTGTTAAAGGGAAAAAAGTTATTTTTTTAAGTCCATGGAAAGAGACACATTACCCAAAAAGAGTTCATCTACTTAAATATTTGACTTTAAATTTGTTGTCTCATATTAGATAAATCTGGCCAATATCCTCCTATCAGACATAATTAAATAGTTCTCAATGACATTTCTGAACCATAAACAGAAACTTACTTGAAGTGAGGACCACTGAATTAATCAACTAACAAGTATTTATTAAGTGCCTACTATAGTCCAGATACTGTGCTAAGTGACAGTGATAGAAAAATAAAAACCAAGAGTTCCTCCCCCAAAAGAGTTTATATGACATAAGGTAAAAACAGGATTGAAGTCACATCTCTGACATGATCTAGTTATATGACTGTGGAAATCATTTGACCTCTTTGATCTTCATTTCTCCATGTGTAAGAGAGGATGATAATACTAGCATTAATCTCACAGGGTTGTGAGGCTCAAAGGAGATGATGCTGGTAAAGCTCTTTGCCTTAAAGTGTTCTCCAAATGCTAAATATCATTATTTTTGTTGCTGTTGTTGTTATGGAGATATGTATATAGAATTATATACAAAACATACAAATACAGGGTAATTTTTGTGGGGAGGCCGATCAGGACTAGAATTAAGATTGAGCTTTGAAGAAAACAAAGGATTCTTAGAGGAGAAGGAGAAACGAGAGGGCACCTCAGACATGGGAGTTAGCTTGTGTAAAGGCCCTAGAGTGCTGTAAGGACCAACGTGGCCAGGTGGGCAGAACCAGATCGTGAGCGAAGGAGAGAGTTCATATGTCATCAGTCTGCACAGGTAGGATGGCTCCAGATTGTGAGAGCTTTTCAATGCCAAACAGAGGAGCTTCTATATCTGCTTCTAAAGGTAAGAGCATCACAATGCAGTTTATTGAGCAAGAAAGTGACATGGTCAGATCTGTGCTTGAGGAAAATCATTTCAGCAGGTATGGAGAAGATGGATTGTGACAGTCAGTCAATGAACAGCCATTAAGAGTGTACTTCATGCCAGACACTGAGCTTTAAGTGCTTGGGAAAAAGAAATAAAAAAGAGTTCCTGCCCTCAAGGAACTTACAGTCTAATGGGGAAGACAACTTGTAAATAAATATATACAAATCAAGTTATATGCTGAATAAGACATAATTAAAAGATGGAAGAATTAAGAGGGGTTGGGAAAGGTTTCCTGTAAAAGACAAGATTTTAGTTGGGACTTAAAGGAACCTGGTAGGCAGAGATAAGGTGGGAGAGTATATCAGGCCTGGACAGCCAGAACAACACAGAGATCTGCAAGACAGAGTTTCCTGTTTGTCTAACAGCAAGGAGACCAATGTCACTGGATCAAAAAGTATGTGGTTGTAAGGTTGAAGGAGACTGGAAAAGTGGGCAGGGACTCAGTTTTAAAAAGGTTTTGAATGCCAAAGAGAGGATTTTGTATTTGATTCTGGAGGCAATAAGAAGATACTGGAGTTTATTGGGGGGAGAGGGGGGTGGAAGGGGTGTGTGTGTGTGACATAATGAGACCTCAATTTTAGGAAAATCACTTTTGTGGCTGAATGGAGAATGGATTGGAGTAGGAAGAGACTTTCTAGAGCTAGCTGAGGCATGAGGTGGTAAAGGACTGAACCAGAGTGGTGGCAGTGTCAGAAGTGAGAAGGGGGTGTAATCGAGAGATATTACAAAGATAACAGGTCTTAGAAACAGACTGGATGTGGGGAGTTAAAGATAGTGAGGAATCTAGGATGACGTCCAGACTACGAGCCTGACGGGCTGGACAGATGGTGTTAACAGTCCTTGACTGTAATAGGGAAGTTAGGATATGGGGAAGTTTAAGCTTTAGGGGGCAAGATAATGAATTCTATTTGGTACACATTGAGTTTAAGATGTCTACTGGACATACACATATATATTTTATTAAATTTGTTTATCTCCTTTTAGCTTACAACATTCAGTTCCACAATGACCTGAGTTCCAAATTTTCTCCCCCTCCCCTCCCATGGCAGCATGTAATCTGACAGAGGCCCTACAAATACCTTTGCATTGAGTGTTAGCCAGGTTGTAAAGAAGAATTATAACCAATGAAATGAACAAGGAGAAAGAAGGAGTGAAACAAAACAAACACAAAAGAGAGAAAGCAAGTAGTCTGTTTCAATCTGCATTCTCTGGATGAGGATATCCTTTCCATCATGAGTCTTTTGGAGTTGTCTTATAACTGGACATATATTTTAAAATGTCTGAAAGGCAACAACTTGTCTAAGACCACATGGCTAGTGAAGGGGCAAATGTGAAATTCAACTGGAGTTCTGCCAACTCCAAATCCAACTTTTTCCACTACATTGCAGAAGTCTCTGTTGCTCAATAACCCACTGTTCCTTCCATAGTGAGGAAGATATCATCTGTTTTTCATTCTACAATCAAACTCATTCAATACATATGAGATCCAATGAATATCAATTTCTGTATTAGATATCAAAATTAATGTAAAATATTTATCTTCAATCATCCCAGATGAAATCTGTCAGGTATTTTTTCATGACTTAAACTGTATTTCACCACACACAAGTATTAAGTTGAAAAATTTTGAAAGACAAAAATGCCACACTGCCACCAAGAGTTCATCATTTAGACTTGTCATATCATTCTTTTTTTTTTTAACAAATGCTTTATTAATTTCTGGTTTACATCATTCATTTCTGCCAGACTTTGAGTTACAATTTTTCCCCATTTTCCCCCTACCCACCACCCCAGAATAGCAGTCCAACAAGATATCCCCTCATCCAATCTGCTCTCTCCCATATCTTCTCCCATACCCCCTTCAACTTTAACATTAGGGCGAGGTAAGTCTCTGTGCCCCAAACTTATCATATCATTCTGACCAATTCTTACAACAGTTTTAGTTACTTTATCATAATAAGTAGCTTTCCTATAAACAGGATGACAAGTGGAAACAGAACTGTCCTGCCACAAGCTTCCATTTGTTAATTTTTATGAAATCAAAGCTTAGTGAGAATCACTCAAAATCCATCAAAGTTCATGGATCTAGCTGTTCAGTTTTAGGTTGCTGATGCTAACAAATATTTGTATAAACACATGCTGGCAGATGCAATTTTCTCAGCATTGGAGAAAAAAGCTGAGCCTGAGTTTATTTGGCTCATGGTGAACTAATGATCATAGCAGTTATATGGTACAATTGCATTACTTGAATATGCAACTGAAAACATTCCTTTTTTGGATCTTTAAGCCACTATTTCCCTTTTTTGTTGTGGGGCTAAAGAAGAATAAGAATCAAGCAGATTTGAATTTACTAAGTTATATATTTTTATTCATTAGTCTATTCTTTGGCTCAAAACCCACTGCAAACTACCATTCTTTCAGGCAAAGAGGTGCTCTCTGCCCCTCCTCCCCACCCCAATCCTTTCCTTATCCTTTAAAAGTCTTCTACTGTCTCATTCTTCCTTTCTTCATAAAATAAACCTTATCAACAAATGTCCAAAGTTAGTTATGAAAGATATATTTTGATGCTTTTTTTTTTGCTTTTTGGAGGGCAACTGGGATTAAGTAACTTGACCAAGGTCACGAGGATAGTGTTTTTGTGTTAAGTGTCTGAGGCCACATCCCAACTCAGGTCTTCCTGACTCCAGGGCCAGTGCTCTACACACTGCACTACCTAGCCACCCCGATGCATTTAGTTTCAAAAGTCCATCACAGTCCATCACAGAGATATTCAAATGTATTTTGCATTTAATAAGTTCATATAAGATCAACCTGAATTTTTCAATTACTTTGAATCTTGAAATACTTGTGAAGGATCATGCAAGTAAAGTGATCTCTACATAGTTATGGACCTCTTAAAGATTCAGATACAAACAAACTTTTTTCAATTAAAACAGAGAAAAAGTGTTTAATTTAACAGATGTTAACTGGTTAGGACCATAGATATCTTAGAGGCAACCTGTTCTAACTACGTTAGAAACTAACAATCATAGGATTATAGATTATATTTCATTCAATTTTTTCCCTTAATAGTATTTTTCCCAATTACATGCAAAGATAGTTATCAACATTCATTTTTGTAAAATTTTGAGTTCCAAATTTTTCTCCCTCCATCCCCAAGACAGCAAGCAAAATGATATAGGTTATACATGTACAATCGTTTAAACATATTTCCATATTAGTCATGCTGTGAAAAAAAATTGGAACAAAAGGGAAAAACCGTGAGAAAGAAAAAACAAACAAAAAAAAAAAAACCAAGTGAAAATAGTATGCTTCAATCTGTATTCAGACTCCATAGTGTTTTTTTTCCTAGATGTGGATAGCATTTTCCATCATGAGTCCCTAGGAATTGTCTAGAGCAATGCACTGCTGAGAAGAGCTAAGCCTATCAAAGTCAGTCATCACATAATGTTGCTTTTACTGTGTACAATGTTCTGGTTCTGCTCACTTCACTCTGAATCAGTTCACGTAAGTCCAGGTTTTTCTGAAATCCACTCATCATTTCTTATAGCACAATAGCATTCTGTTACATTCCTATACCACCGCTTGGTCATCCACTCCCCAACTGATGGGCAGTCCCTCAATTTTCAATTCTTTACTACAACAAAAAAAGCTGCTATAAATATTTTCTGTACATGTAGGTTCTTTCCTCTTTTTTATGAACTCTTTGCGATACAGACCTAGTAGTGGTATTGCTGGATCAAAGGATATGGACAGTTTGATAGTCTTTTGGGAATAGTTCCAAATTGCTCTCCAGAATGGTTGAATCAGTTCAGAACTCCGACAAAGTATTAGTATTCCAATTTTCCCAAGTCTTCCCCAACATTTTCCCTTTTTCTCTTCTGTTATATTAGCCAATCTGATAGGCAAGAATGAGGTAGCACCTCAAAGTTATTTTAGTTTTTATTTCTCTAATCAATAGTAATTTAGTACATTTTTTCATAAGACTATAGATAGCTTTAATTTCCTCACCTGAAAACTGCCTGTTCATATCCTTTGAGTATTTATCAATTGAGAAATGACTTATATTCTCATAAATCTGACTCAGTTCTCTATATATTTTAGAAACGAGGCCTTTATCAGAAACATTGACTATAAAAATTGTTTCCCAGCTTTCTGTTTTCCCTCTAATCTTGGCTGCATTGGTTTTATGTGTGTAAAACCTTTTTAATTTAATGTAATCAAAATTATCCATTTTGCATTTCACAATGTTCTCTATCTCTTGTTTGGTCATAAATTCTTTCCTTCTCCATAGATACGACAGGTAAACTATTCCTTCCTCTCCTAATTTGATTATGGTTTTATCCCTTATGTCTAAATCGCATACCCATTTCAATCTTATCTTGGTATAGGGTGTGAGATGTTGGTCTATGCCTAGTTTCGGTCATACTATTTTCCAGCTTTTCCAGTAGTTTTTGTTAAATAGTGAGCTCTTATCCCAGAAGCTGGAGTTTTCAGATTTATCAAACAGTAGATTACTATAGTCATTTACTGCTGCAACTTCTAACCTATTCCATTGATCCACCACTCTATTTCTTAGCCAGTATCAAACAATTTTGATGACTGCAGCTTTATAATATAGTTTTTTACATTTGGTATGGTTAGGTCTTTCCTTTGTGGTTTTTTTTTTTCATTAATTCCCTTGATATTCAGGACCTTTTGCTTTTCCAGATGAATTTTATTATTTTTTCTAGCTCTATAAAATAATTTGTTGGTACTTGATTGGTATGGCACTGAATAAGTCAATTAATTTAGGGAGAATTATAATTTTTATTATTATATTAGCTTGGCCTACTCAAGAGCAATTGGTATTTTTCCAATTGTTTAGATCTGACTCTATTTGTGTGAAAAGTATTTTGTGATTGTGTTCATATTATCCCTAGGTTTGTCTTGGCAGGTAGACTCCCAGATATTTTATACTGTCTACAGTTATTTTAAGTGGAATATCTCTATTTCTTGCAGCTGGGCTTTGTTGCTAATACATAGAAATGCATAGATGATTTATGTGGGTTTATTTTATATCCTACAACTTTGCTAAAGTTATTGTTTCAAGTAGTTTTTTTAGTTGGTTCTCTAGGAGTCTCTAAGTATACTATCATATTATCTTCAAAGAATAATACTTTTGTTTCCTCTTTGCCTTTTCTAATTCTTTCAATTTCTTTTTCTTCTCTTATTGCTAAAGCTAACATTCCTGGTACAATATTCAACAATAGTGGTGATAATGGACATTCTTGTTTCACCTCTGATCTTTTCAGGAATGCTTCTAGCTTATTTCCATTATGTATAATGCTTGCTGATGCTTTTAAATAGGTACTACTTATCATTTAAAGGAAAACTCTATTCCTATGCTCTCCAGTGTTTTTTGTTTTTTTTTTTTAATAGGAATGGGCATTGTATTTTTCCAAAAGCTTTTTCTGCATCTATTGAGATAATCATATTATTTCTGTTAGTTTTGTTATCGATATGGTCAATTATGTGGATAGTTTTCCTAATATTGTACCAGCCCTGCATTCCTGGTATAAATCCTACCTGGTTATAGAGTATTATCCTTGTGATAAATTGTTGTAATCTCTTTCCTAATATTTTATTTAAAATTTCTGTATTAATATTAGGGAAATTGGTCTATAATTTTCTTTTTCTATGAAGACTTGGTTTGGCGCTTATCCATATACTTTTGCATACATAAAATGGAACCCTCATTCATCCTTGTTACATGCTTTACATCTATAAATTTTGGTGATTAATGCCTTCTATAAACAAATACTACAATAAAAATTCACATTCTTTGAAACATCTGACATAAGGTATGCCATAGGAACCTTAAAATAACTTTCATTAGTTGGTAAAGTTGATTTTAATATGACTGGTAGGTGATTACAACCATCCAATTTTTATCTTTGTTAAAGTAGCAAAATATTTCTTTCAACTATGTCTAAGAATGCAAGAAAAAAATAATTCAAAGTATAGTCCACAAGTGTATTCATTTTAATCAGACTTTTAATATTATGCTTTAATTTTTTTTCTTTTAAGTCAGCATGAATTTGGAGTTGAAATTTAATTCATGTGAGCCAGCATATACATGATCACAAAATAAGACTGAGACATCCTCTGCCTCTTTATTGAAGGGCAGAAACCAAACACATGTTTTTGTGTTTGCCTATTAAAATCTGAAAATTCAGGGTGTTATTGTAACTGTATAAAGTTTTATGAGAAAAGCTGAGTCTATCAAAGTTGGTCATCGCATAATGTTGCTGTTTGATTTGAAAGTGGGGAAAGGAATATATTTGACATATTTTTAAGTGCATATTTTAACTTCTGTATATACATGACACATAGTGAGTTTATGTGCTAAAATGTTAAAGAGAAAAATTGTAATTTCTGTAATAACTCTTTCCATTCATACAGTGCTTTAAGTTACACAGCACTTGATCTATAACTACTCGGTGAGATAGGAAACATTTAATCTCCATTTATCTTCTCACCTGGCTCTACTGAACTTTTCTATCACAGTCCTAGCTGCTTCCTCACCCTAGAGATGCTTCTGCTCCTTCCTCATACTGGTGAGCTCCAGCCCAGAACCTCATCTGAGAAATGCCTAGGGCCAACCACTGCTCACTTCTCTTGAGTCAGCTCCTGAATCTCTAGAGATGGGTTTTTCCATCTTGCCTGGAGAGGGCACACCCTTTGCACTGCTCCACTTTTTAGTACCCTTTTATTTGTTGCCTCCCCCATTAGAACATAAGCCCCTCAGGTTTGAAACCTAGGCATCATCCTTAACGCTTGTCCCACCTAGACCTGTTGACTTCACCTTTGCCACATATCTAATATGTCCCCTTCTCTTCTCTGATATAGCCACCACTTTAGTGCAGGCCTGGACTATTGCAATGTTCTTCTATTTGGTCTACGGGACCCAAATTTCTCCTATTCTAGTCAATCCCCAAAGTGATTTTCATAAAATGCAGGTCCTACCAAATCAAGCCCCTACCCAAAAACTCCTATGACTCCTTATCATCTCCAGGATCAAATACAAAATCCTCAGGAAATCAAAGCACTTTAAAACTGAGAGCCCTCTTACTTATCCAATTTTCTTACATCTTACACAGTTATACCCCCAAACTCCTTGACAACCAAGTTCTCTTCGATCCAGCAACAGTGGCTTTCTTGCTGTTCCTTGAACAAGACACTCCATCTCTTGGCACCAGGCATTTTCGGTGGCCCTCTTCCATGCCTGTAATGCTACCTCTCCTCATCTCTGTCTCCTGGTTTCCTTCCTTCAAATCCCAGTCAAAAAGGCAACTACAGGAAGCCTTTCCCAAACCCTTTTAATTTTAATTCGTTCTACTGATTACTTCTCATTTATCTCGTTTGTACACAGCTGTTTGCATGTTCTCTCCTGCATTAAATTGTGAACTCCTTGAGGACAGGACCTTTCTTTACATGTCTTTGTATGTCTAGTAATTAGTACAGTGCTTGGCATATAGAAGGTGCTTAATAAATGCTTTCTGACCAATGACTGACCATTCTTGTCAATTCTCCTCCTTCCATATTTAGTTTTCTTGGTTTCCTTTCCTTGTTCTTCTTCCAATCCCCAAGTCTAACTGCTAGCACTGCTTCTTCCCTGGATATTTTTTCCTTCCTAGGTGACATGTTATCATTTGCAAGGCTTCAAAGATTGTCTCTCATTAGATTTTTGAGATCCATGAAAGTAGTGGCTGTTTTTGCCCTTTTTTGTATTTCTAGTGCTTAGCACAATGGTTGGCACGTAGTAGGTGTTTAATAATTTCTTGCTGACTGACTTCTATGCAGATAACTCCCAAAGCTTAATCTCCAGCCCCAACCTCTCTCTCTGAACTTTTAAGTATTTCCCAATGCCTACTTAAAATCTCTGAATAAATGTTCCCAGAAATTCAAAATCAACACCCTAAGTTGAATTCATCATTTCCCAATCAAAATCCAATTTACTGCCTAAACTTATCTATTTCTCTTGATAGCATCACCATATTTTCCCAGTGATACACTCTTAAAACTTGATGATCATTTTCAACCTTATTTTTTCTTAATCAATTGTCAAATGTGATACTATAATATCTATCATTTTCCTATCTCTTCCATTGTAAACATCCAACTTCATATTCTTATCACTTCAGTCTTTAATTACTATAATATTTTCTTAACTGGTTTCATGTCCTACATACTTAATGTTAACCCAACCTTTACAACGCAGCAAAACTAATGCTCTTAACATACAGGTGTGATTAAGTCATTCTCCTGCTTTGGTGAATGGCTTCTTCAATGGTATAGAGCTGAATATTCAAGGCCCCACACAGCCTGCTTCCAGCCTACCCTTCTAGTTTTATTTCATGTTACTTCCTTCATGGATTCTCTGCTTCAAATTTGACCATTCATAATTCTCTGACCTCTTCATGCTCTCTTTTACCTCAATACAATCATTTGCACACATTCCATGGACCCTAATTCTACTTTCAAAGCCCAGTTCAAGTAATATCTCTCCTCCATTAAGCTACCCCAACTAGAAGCATTTCCTCCTTCTAGGAATCTCATAAAAGTATGTTTGGTGTGAGATGTGTCCAGGAAGACTAGTACCTTTGGTATGAGGACTGCTGAGCCCTTTTTAGGGCTGCTTTTCACCTCTGGCATCCATCCGATCCATTTAACTCTCACCTGTGGCTTCAAGAAGTTGTATTGTGTACTGCGGCACATCCCAGTAAACCATTTAGGCAGATGGGTAACTGATAAGCCTGAAACCCATCAGTGAGTTAGGGGAGGTATCTACCCCAAGCATGTAAAGTCCTTCCCTGGTGGAATAGGCTGATGAGAACAATTTGTTTCAATAGCCATGAAGGCAGATGAAGGAGGTGCTATGGTGCACCTAGAGCTTGGCTAGACAATGAAGACGCCAAGGTCATCCACTCCATCTCAAGCCATCACCAGTCATCTTGACTCTGTCCTGGCACTGGACAATGCTGCCTCATTTAAATCCAATTTAGGCATGAATCAAAAGACATAACATATCATTTTATCATCTTTACCTATCTCAAAGTCATGTGGTGACAGGCATGTGATGAAACAGAAGGTGCAGATACACTGGAAGCTGTGGATACAACCCTGCACACAGGTGACCTAGGTCACCGGGTCATCTTCTCACTGGAAGCAGCAGTGGGATTCAGCAGCCCCTTGGGTGTCTGAGCAGCCTATTAAGGACCACACTTCTCACTTTTTGGTGTGAGAAAGGGACTAGAAAAGTGCCCTAAAAATTGTCTGCTTACCCAACCCTGGTTAAGTGACCTTACCCAGGTGACTTACCCATGGTGACTTACCATGGCAGGTAGGGAACCCACCCTGTAGTCAAAACACAAAAAAAAGTACAGAAACTTCTTCAAAGATGATTCCACTTACCATCAGTACATGAAATGCACATACACACACTTATAGACAGCACAAAATCCAGTAGACTGAAAGACGAATAGCTCATTTTGAGAGAACTCAGCAGATATTACATCCAAATAGCAGCCCTGAGTCAAACAAGGCTGACAATCGAAGGTCAGCTTACTGAAGTCAGAGCTAGATATACATTTTTCTGGAGTGGCTGCAGTGAAGGAGTGCCAAGAAGCTGGTGTAGGTTTGCAATCAAAACTAATCTAGTCAACAAGCTTATATGCCTACCAAAAGAAGTAAAAGATAAACTCATGAAAATGTGATTATCATTTACAGGAAAATGCCATGCTACCATCATTAGAGCCTATGCTCTCATCATGATGAACCCTGATGAGGTCAAAGAAAAATTTTATGAAGACCTGGAGACCCTCATCATCAACATACCAGAAAAGGCCAAGCTTATAATTCTGGGTGACTTGAATGCTAGCGTAGGCTCTGATTACCAGACATGGTAGTGAGTCTTTGGGAGGAATGGAGCTGGAAACTGCAACAGCAATGGTTACTAACTACTGAAGACTTGTACATTTCATGAACTTCTCATCACCAACACTATCCTACTTACCTAAACACAATAAGATTTCATGGATATATATATAGCAAACACTGGCATTTAATAAACTATGTGATTGTAAGGAGAAGAGACAAATTCTAAGAATGTGAGAGTAATGGCAGCAATGTATGGTACAGAGTGCTAGACTGACCATAGATTTATCCTCACCAAGCTAAACACTCACATTCAATGAAAGCAGTAGCCCCAAGACAAGATGACTGCCCAAAGAATTAATATCAACAGATTAGAGTACTTCTCTGAGTGGGAACAGTTTTTGCTAACTTGGAGGGAAAGCTGAACCAACACAAAGTTGGTGATGGGAGAGCAGAAAAGGAGTGGGCAGGTGCCTGAGATTTGGTGTACAGCACTGCCTTTGCTCATCTGGGTCAGAATACTCACAAACATCAAGATCAGTTTGATGAAAATGATGGGGAAATTCAGAAGCTGCTAAATGAAAAACAAGAACTCTACAGGATTCACCAGCAGGATAGTTCATCCATCTCTAGGAGGGAAGAATTTAATTCCATCAAAGGTAAAGTACAAATGAAGCTTAGAAGGAAACAGGATTCTTGGCTCAGTAAGAAGGAAGATGAAATTTAATTTTATGCTGATAGTAGCAATCCAAAGTGCTCTTATGATGCCTTGAAGGCTATTTATGGTCCAAAGACCTACTGGGTATCTCAACTACTCAGTGCTGAAGGAGTCACATGGATTAGTGATAAGGACATGATCCTAGAGAAATGGACTGAACGCTTTAATAGTATTCTCAACAGACCATCATCAATCAATGCTGAGCCACTGACTGTTTATCTCAGGTCCAAGTCAATTCCACTCGAGTTGAAGTTCCAACCGAAACAAAGGTTTTGAATGCCATTAGGCTCCTCTCCTGTGGCAAAGCACTTAATTCTGATTCTATTCCAGCTGAGATTTACAAGGTAGGGGCTCCATTACTCATACAAAAAGCGGACTGAAATTTTTTGGGTTATATGGCAAGAGGAGGTTATTCCTTCAGGAATTCAAGGACACCTCCACTGTCCATCTCTATAAAGGTAAAGGAAATAGATGGTCCTGTGACAATCACAGGGGAGCCTCTCTCAGTCACTGCTGGCAAGATTCTGGCCAGAATCCTCCTTAATGGGCTGATCCTTCACCTAGAAAATGGTCATCTACCTGAGAGCCAATGTGGCCTCAGAAAGAGCTAAGCGATGATCAATACGGTGTTTGCTGCCCAACCCTGACTGCCACATTGAAGGTATACAGGGCTGTTGTGCTGACCTCATTTTGTATGCCTGTGAAACCTAGAAAATATTCCAGAGCCATGCCAGGAAAATGAATTGCTTCCATATGAACTGTCTTAGGAAGATTTTGAAGATCACCTAACAGGATAAGATACCAGACACTGAGATCCTTTCTCGAACTAAACTGTCAAGCATTTAAACTCTACTGCAGAGAGTGCAACTATAACGGGTTGGTTATGTTGTTCAAATTTCAAACATACGCTTGCCAAAAAGACTATTTTATGGAGAACTCACACAGGGCAAGTACTCAGATGGTGGTCAGAAGAAGCGATAGAAGGAAACTCTCAAGGTCTCTCTTAAAAACTTCGGAAATGGAATTGAGACACTGGTACAGTACTACTCAGCATGATGTGCCCTCATCAGAGAAGCCGCTGTGCTCTAAGAGCAAAACAGAATTGAAGTAGCTCAAAAGAAAGGAGAGATGCTCAAATTTAGGGAATCCATCCCAAATGTTCACATGGACTATTTGTGCCCAACCTGTGGTAGAACATTCTGAGCTCATACTGGTCTGATCAGGCACAGTTGGACGCACTGAAACTTGACTCTAAGAGAGTGATGTCACTTTTGTTCCTCTTTGAGAATGAAGGATAACAACCAACCGTGCATTTAGTTATGTTCTAAATTGCAATATAGCATCTGGTCACCATATGAGCTATAGGATAACAAACATTTTGGCCACAGTAAGTCTCAGAGATTAATTTTTAAATGACAGTGTAGTTCCTGAGAGTATCTACTGATGAAATGACTGTTCCTTGAAATAATCAAATATGAAAGTTCACAAAAACACAAAAGATTGTAAGATCACAGATCTGAGGTTGGAAGGAATCTCTGACGTCATTTTGTTCAACACTCTTATTTTATAGATGAGGAAGCTGAAGTCCAGAAAGATAATAAGTGACAGAGCTGGGATATGAACACAGGTCCTCTGCCTTAAACCTAGTGCTCTTTTTCACTGCAAGCTATCTGTATGCCTATCTTCTCCCTCTAAATAGCCTCGATCCAAGGTTATCAAAGTCCCAGAGGGCAAGGACTGGCATTTCATGAGTGCACAGAGTAGGCCCTTAATGCTTTCTTAGTTTAACTATCACCCAAAAAAAGTAGCAGGAGGTAAAGGAAATCAATTTTATTCCTTGGTAGTTGCTATGAAAAAACTTTTGATAGGAAAGGAGGTTGGAATTATAGAAAATTGACTAATTTAAACTAATCTGGGAAAAGAAAATTTAAATTGGTAAAAGGTTTTAATTACAATGTTTTGTGTATATGGTAAACTATTAACAGTATACAGAAATCTTGAGAATACTTGTTTCACTAAAGAATGTTATTAGTTACTAAATTTTTTTAAATTTAAAAAAGTGCTTCTAAAATGTTTAAGGGTGAGTCAAAAAAGCATATTTCCTTTAATAATTTTATTATTTTACTAGAAATTATATTTTATGAACATTTTAATTCACTTACATACCTGAAGTTAATATTACTAAATAAAATTCATCTCTAATCTTTTAAAAATTATGTTCAGAGGGGTGGCTAGGTGGTGCAGTGAGTAAGAGCACCAGCCCTGGAGTCAGGACAATCTGGGATTGGCTCCGGCCTCAGAAAATGAGCACCCACACATAAAAAATGACTGACTGTGTAACTTTGAGCAAGTTACTTAACCCCAATTGCTTTAAAAAAAATTATGCTCAGGTTAAAAAAAAACCACAGCATACCACAAACTGTTGCTTTTTAGATTTTCCTTGGGTGTTTTTCTGTTGGGTCCATGCTAATTTATATAACAGAATTAACTGAATTATCTTTAAGATTAGAAAGATGTTCTCTTTTCTTTTTTTCTTTAACGCTTTAATGGTTTTTTTTTAAATTAAATTTTGTTTATTTTTAGTTTACATCATTTATTTCCACAAGATTTTGAGTTACAAATTTTCTCCCCATCTTTCCCCTACCCACCACCCCAAAACAGCGATCCCACTGTATACCCTCTCCCCCAATCTGCTCTCTTCTATATCCTCTCCCATCCTCCCTCAGACTTTCTAGTAGGGCAAGATGGATCTCTATGCCCCAGTGCCTGTATATCTTATTTCCCAGTTACATGTAAAAAAAAATAACTTTTTTTTAAGTATTTGATTTTTAAAACTTTGAATTCCAGATTCTTTCCCTTCCTCTTTCATCACCCACCCTTACTGGGAAGATAAGCAATTCCATATAGGTTGTACATGTGTAGCTACGCAAAACATTTCCATAGCGAATATATCGTGAAAGCCTGATTTTATTTCCCTCCATCCTATCTCGCCCCCCATTTGTTCTATTCTCTACTTTGAACCTGTCCCTTTTCAAAAGTGGGTGTTTCCAACTTCCCTCCCCACCCAACCTGCCCTGCCCTGATCATCCCCCCCCCATTCCCTTTCCCCCTATTCTCCTGTAGGGCGAGACACCCTATTTAGTACGTATGTCATTCCGTCCCTAAGTCAAATTCAATGAGAGTAAGGTTGACCCATTCCCTTTTGCCTTCCTGTTCTTTCCCTCCATTGTAACAGTTTTCCCTTGCCTCTTCTATGAGATAATCTATCCCATTCTGTCTCTCCCCATCTCCTCTCATTATATTCCTCTCTCACCTCTCAATTTCACCTTTTCACTACACCCATGTATTCATGCACCCATATACCCTCCTATATAGACATATATATGTATATATACATAAATATATAAGATGTTCTCTTTTCACTAACATGTAGATTATTTAATAAATTATCAATTTCTAACATAAAAGTTATGCTTACTTTAAGCTCACTTTTAATAATACATTCAGTAGCAATCATACAGATAGGAATATTATAAAAATAAACCTCAATGAAAACTAAAAAGAAAGGTGTTAATTTTTATAAACTACATTTCAATAGCATAAGTGATCTCCCCAACATGACATAGCTTTTCTAAAAGCATAGGATGGATCTCTTCAACAGCTTGTCTCCTCCATGCTAACATTACCATGCTGAATGAAAAGAGACCTTCACAGAGGTCATTGCTGCCATTAACTCTTACCTGTAAACAATTCTTTCCCTTTGTAAATCTTCCAAGCCACAGCACAGCTCTGCAGCATAGAATATGGCCCTCTCTTCATCCAAGCCAGGGTTCCCCATGTTGTATATATGGAACTTCAAATCCCCTCCATTCATGATGGTTAGTACTAAGCACAGGGCATCTTTTGTTTCATATGTGTAGGATAAACTAACCTAAAAACAAAAAAGATCTGCTGATACCATTACCATTCATTCCCTCTATTTTCTCTAATTCTATCTAAAAACAAAACAAAATAGTGAGAGATTGAAATACAAATATTACAACTAAGCAAACATAATCAAGAGGATTTTACCAGGCATGAAAGAACAAATGTGATACATGGACACATACAATTAGCATGACAACAATCTAAGAATCATCCAAGTTACAATTGTTTTGGATTTTAAAAGGTTCAACTTGATGTGCAAATAAAAATAGAGCCCTATAACTACTAAAACAAATAAGATCACACTCACACCAAAATAATATTATCCTCCATCTCTGTGAAATTAGTGAAAATTCAAAGGATAATTATTGTTTGAATTGAACTTAGTTTCTTAAGTACCCTGAAATTTATTATATATTTCATATATAATAGCAGATGATTTATTGCTGCACCACTGGAAACAGTTATGCTTACTTATAAACATCAGTCAACTATTGTATTATAAAGGGGTGCTGTACCCAAACATGGGGTCTTTTACCAGTTATTAGATTGTTGGTTGTATTATTTTATGACTATTTCATGAAGAGATACAAGTACCTATATAATCTTTTTGGATAGAAAAATCAGGAGATACTCAATAGCTATGGGGAAATGTAATTAGTGCTTAAATGAAGGTAGAAGCTGTAAGAGTGATAAGAAGAGGAAAGATGCTGTAGAGGTAGAAGGGATGAGACTTGAAAATTGCTGGATATTGGGGTGAAGGTAGAAGGAAAGGGAAAGGTCAAAGATGACTTCAAGCTTGCACACCTGGATAACCGGAAGGCTGATAGTGCTCTTGAAAAAAAAATAGGCAAGTTAGAATTATAGATGTTGGGGAGAAAGATTACAAATTCCATTTTTGGTGCGATGAATTTGCATTGCTGATGGAATGTCCAAGTAGGGATGTCTTGACAAGTAGCTGGTAGTCTAAACAAACTCAGGAGAGAGAAAAAGATCTGGCAGACATTGGCACAGAGTCCTCTAGGACAGAGTCCTAGGGTCTAACCAGACCAAAGGGGAGGATCATGAATGATACTTCCATGAGGGACACTGAGAAAGTACAGACACGGAGAAGAACCAAGATGTTAGAGTGCTATGAAGAGGGAAATGACCAGTCATAGATTAGACTGGGCTTCTTCAGAGCAGGGACTACTTTGTTTGGCTAAGCACAATGTTTAGCACATAGTAGGCACTTAATCAATGTTAGTTAATTAACTGATTGTCAGTGTTCTCTGCAAGACTATGGAGAATAAGAGAGGTACAGAAGTATTGAGGAACTACAAATGTTACCATTTCTTAAAAAAAAAAAAAGAAAGAAAGGGAACAGAGACCACAAAACATAGACCAATAAGCTTCACTTTAATTCCTGAAAAAATTAGAGAACATATTAGACATTAACTTGTATTTTAGCACCATATTTGGCAAGATCTTTCTAGTTCACTGCATTCCCCACCCACCCAAAAAAGGGACCTCAAAGGCTAGATCCAACTGCTTATTTGAAAAAGAATCTGCTATCTGACAAGTGGTCATTCCCTTTGTTTGAAGACCACAAATGAGGGGAAACAAGATTGAAGGGTTTGCACTGAAAGGTTTCATTATGAAAGAAATGTGGTTTAAACTTTCCAAGCATCAGTCCTGAAGCCCAGACACTTAAAAGGGACAAGTGAGAGTGTGTGTTAAATGACCACCTATCTTTGAAGAGTGTGACTATAACTATATCATACAGTGGTAGAGTTAGAAGAGGCCTTAGATATCAACCAAACCTTAGTATATAATAATGATATAATCAAACTCCCTCATTTTACAAATAAAGAAACTGAGGTGCAAAGAGGGAAAGTGACTTGATAGTCACAAAACAAGTTAGTTGTAGATCAGACTCTGGCATATCTAGGCCTAATGACTCCTAATCTTCTCACTATTTCAATTACATGGATTAGGGCACTGAAGTGGGAACTTAAATAGTAGATTTTAATTTTGACCTTGTTTGGGTGATCTAGGAAAAATTTCCCAACCTTTCCCCATGTGTCTCAATTTTCTCATCTGTAAAATATAAATAATTATACTGAACTGTCTAAGGAGTTTTGTTATTAGGAATAATTATGTAGAATCAGAAGGTATATAAGTACAAAATACTACATAGATACTAAACATTTAGAATAACTGGAAAGAAAAAAATAAAATGAAACACAATGGAATAGGACAACTGGAAATACAGTTCTTCCTTCAATGTAAATAAGCGAATTTGTATAAAACATTTCAAGGTAATTATTGTTATAATTTAATCATTTGTAATTTCATCTGTGTGGGAACTCTTAATGCAGGCTGCAACCGTTGCTTTCAGTCTTTGTGAACACTTTCATAAATTTTTATGCTCAAAAATACTTCTCATTTGGTTGCCAACCTTTTGGTTAAAAGTTTGTTTGTTTGTTTGCTTTTTGGAGGGCAATTGGAGTTAAGTGACTTGCCCAAGGTCACATGGCTAGTTTTTATGTTAAGTGTCTGAGGCCAGATTTGAACTCAGGTCCTCCTGACTCCAGGGCCAGTCTTCTATTCACTGCACCACCTAGCTGCCCCTAAAAGTTTTTCTGAACTCAGCTGACATAGTCAATGGGAAAGAGACACACAGTCTGCTGCTTGCCTTATTATCTGATATTTCCTAGCTTGAAAATATCTACAATCTTGTGCCCTGCTGGCATAACTTTCAAGAATCACACATCAGCTACACAACCCTGTATCAGAGAAGGGCTTTAAAAAGAATTTACTCCAAATCAGTTTTTCAGAAATTAAGAAATCCAGAATCCATGTATCTAAGATCTACTATTTATTGATTAAATCAAAATAGTTATTAATAAAAAATTTTAAATGACCACACACAGCTAGGAAAGAGCAACTTTTTCTACCTGGAATGTCAAAAGTGATAAACAGGTAAGATTCTTCTAACAACCAAAACCAATGAGACTTTTTCATGAATGACAAATCACATATACATACATTTATCTACCTTTGCTAGAAAGAAGGGAAATATTCTAGTTAAAAGAAAGGTTAGATTAAAAATAGTTTTTAAAACACAAAAAGTTGGGGTATTTTGGTTTCATTTTTGCTGAATCTTAATGTGAATAGTCAAGGACACTTTAAGAATAAAAGGGATTATTTCTTAGTATTATACACAACTAAATCTACTATCATTTCCTTATCTTTGATTTAAGGTTCAAAGGAATTAAGCTTTTACTCTTTTAACTTCAAGTCAACTAAAATGTACATATTTCTAGACTTTATTATCTAAACTGACATGGTGCCTAGAGAGATTCCTGGAGACTGCTACTAGAATTCAAATTTCCTTTCAATTCATCTTTTTGGTTATTCTTATTAGTTACCTTTACCTATAACCTCATGGGGGTATGATTCAACAATGAGGAAACTAGAACCTCCCTACAAAATGACTAGCTTTAAAGAAGCATATATTTTTGGTGCTCTTGAAATTCATTATTCAACATTTATCTAATTGGGCCTAAAAAGTTAGAAGACTGAGTCAAAAAGATTAATACAAACTGTCAAGGAAGCTATTCAATTAAAAAGAAGATAATTCTGACTCTTCAAGAAGCATTATACAGAAGCATTTTAAGAAGAAAAAATGGACTGGGTACTTATCATCCATAAGTCCTTATAAGTACTCCTATCAATCACTAATACATACAAGGCATTGTACTAAAGAATTACCCAGACCTATACCCTGTTTCAGTAATTTCTATATTTTAAGTCTCAGGAACATGAAAATAAATGAGAAATAGACTTTCAGAATAAAACCAATACATGAATAAATAGTAAGGTATTTTCCAAACACACAGGTGAAAGGCATGTTTATTTCTGGGGCAAAAGACAAGAATAAAATTGGACGGATGTGACACAGAAAGAAAAGCTGTTTAACATCTGTAGCACAGACTCCAGCAGGTGTCCAAAGAGTGTGAAGTTTTGTGGAGGATCTGAGTGGTGGGAGTGAAGAAGCTGGAGAAGACAAAACAAAAGGGCAGCCTAGGTATTGCTTCAGAGAAGAATCAGGCAGGAACAAAATGAACAGATGGAGGTGGCATTGGGTGCTTATGCATGAGACATCAAATAGACTTGATAAAATGGGGGAGGAAAATACTTCTAGCACTTTAATGTGCACTCCACACACAGCTGGCATTTATTTAGTAAGTGAAAATGATTGATGAAAACCTCTGCCTGGAATGTGCAGGATAGGAGGAAGTCACCACAACACAGAGGAAGAGCGAAACATGAAAAGCCAAGCTTGGTAGCAGTATAAAAAGAGATTCTATGGGATAGTGCAAGAAGGAGCAAAATAAGGTGAGATGAGGGAGAGAGGACCACAGCTCAAATCAAGGAGGGGATACATACAGATGATGCATGAAAAGGCTAGTAGGATTTATCACCTGCTCCAAAATCTGAAGGCAAATTTAAAATAATGCTGAGGTTTTTGGCATTGGATACTAGGATGGATAATGCTAAATGTCTACTATGAAAGAGGATTATAGAGTGCATAGGATAATTCCTGATAAATACATAATTTATCACTTACAACTTATCACTTAATGGGTCTCATATCTATTATATATCATTTAGTCCATATAACAATCCACCTTTATCTCAGTAAACTGGACATCTGGGAAGATATCTTGTTTAAAATGTCTCGTAGGAAAGAATGCTAATATATAAGACTAAGCTTATTGATAAGAAAAAAAGTAATTACACAAGTAATAAAATCTATGAAAGTGAATATTACTTAAGTTCTGTGAAATAAGAAGTGTAAGTGATCAAGGACTGTAATCTGAGGGACTCTTTCTATGAAAGTGAAGAGGTTTGAGCTGCTGCAAAGACACTGAAGAAACAGTGAGTTAAGGGCTCTACCACAGAAGCCCAGGCCAGGAGTGATGAACAGTGTTACCTGAAAGTATCAAATACTTTAGAGAAGTAAAATAAGTTGTCATTAAGTGTCTATTGCCTTTGTCAGGTAGGAAATAGTTTTCAAGTATAGATCTCTGTTTCACTACTGGGTAAGCAACTGAACATTAAAGGAGCTAGGAATGAGTTATTACGTTTTTTACTTTAGGAGCTCAGATGAAGGAGAGAAATGGAAAAATGTAGAACAAAAACAGGGATTTAGTGTTGACTTAAGAATGGACACTATCTACAGGCTGAAGAAGACAATACAGATTACAAATGCTAAAAGGTGACTGAAAAGATAAATGAAGATACATCCATTGATCGAGGCTATCATCAATGGTGATATTCCTTTTAATGATGTAGATACACATTCATGCCTTCTCATCTCGTATGATTCTTAGCCATGTCCCGTGAACTAACCATTAATGTCGCTGGGACCTTCTTCTAGGGCTTCTGTTATTAAATTAACACAAACTGATGAAATGGGTTGTCTACTGGTTATTGCTTATTCTCACTACATTGCAGACTTGCCTTCACTTCTAGAAATATGGAGGATGCCAAAAGTCCTAGTCCTATTAAAGCTATTTAATCAATTAAGGCTTAAAATTATAGTAAAGCTTTTGAGACTTTTATATATCTCTCTGATCATACATTTTAGGCACCTGTTGATGTGCAATTCTTCACCTATTCATGGTAACCATATACCTCTCCATTGTTTAGTTGTTTTCAGTCACGTCCCTCTATTTGTGACCCCTTTGGGGGTTTTCTTGGCAAAAGATACTAGAGTTATTTTCCATTTTCTTCTCCGACTCATTTTACAGAGGAAGAAAGTGAGGCAAACAGGGTTAAGTGACTTGCCCACGGTCACACAGTAGTATATGAAGGGAGATATGAACTCAGGAAGATGAATATGAGCTTAGTCTTGAAAGAAGTTAGGAAAACTACAAGTCAGTGGGCTGAGCATTCCAGGGTTGGGGTCAACAAGGGCAAAGGCATGAAGGTGAGAGACAGGTTATGGGAGAAATAGCAAAACAGATCAGAATGGCAAAATGGTAGAGTGCATTGAGGGGAGTAAAGTGTGAGAAGACTGGAAAAGCAGGAGAAACTATGATGTTTTAAAGTCTGAAAAAATCAATATATTATCAGCAAACAAGAATATATGGAAGATCTATGACCAAAAGGGAATTGTTTAAATATCAATTTTATCAATGGAATGATGTTAATAATCAGTTGTCAAACAGTTATAAAGGTTATTGCATCTTTCAAGGAATCTTCTATGACTTTAACGTCTGCATACAAGTGGAGCTTTTATGGCAGCATTTTGTTAGTAGTTAATAATATTTTCATAGTTACTTTTTCTAATAGTAATGTCCATAATATTTTTCAGATATGTCATATTTATATTCCTGTTTGACATTTAAGTCTCTCTTAAAACCAGACACAACCCATCCTTCCAGCCTTAATATATGTCCTCTCCTACAAGCACTCCTTGGTCCAGACCAACCAGTCTTCTTACAGTTCCTCATAAAAGACTCCCATCTCTCTGAGATGCCTGGAATATGATCCTTTGTTACCTACCTCTCTTGGAATCCTTAATTTCCTTCAAATCTCAGCTCAAATGTCAACAATATGAGACCTTTCCTAACTCTCCCCAATCAAGTTACCATGCACTTTTTATATATAATTCCCTGTCTCCTCCAATAAAATATAAGTTGCTAGAGGGCAGGGCCTGTTTCATTCTTATCTTTGTATTAAGACCTCGTACAGTAACCGACCTAATAAATCCTTGATGATTGTTATGTTGAGAACTGATTGCTCACTATCCTCCAAACTGTTTTGCTTCCAGGACAGATCTCCACTGTTGAGATGCGGTCTGGTCTTTAGACTTGTTTTCTTTAGAATAATTTCTATTTCCTTGCAATATATAACCTGGACTGTGATGATGGGGACAAGTTTCTCACAAGGCAGAGATTTCACATTTTTCTCCCATTTGTTTTTTTCCCTAGTGCCATCTTATAGAATATAAGATTCGTTAGGAGAGAAACTACTTTACTTTGTTAATGTATCTTCAACATTTATCACAATGCCATGCACAGTGTAGGCACTTAAGAAATAATTAAATAAACCAAGTCCTTAAAGACTCTAGGGATGATCTGGCTTAAGCAATTTAATCAATATTCCTATAAACACAGCTCCTCACAATTTTATGAACTGATACTGCTCTTATTTTTCCTCTATCTTCCACAGTACAATTTAATAAACATATTCTAAACCACTGTTGCTACCAAGTTTCTTCATTTGGCAAGTAGATCCAATATTTTATAGCTTGTGGTAGCTTCAGCTCCTGGCTTGCAGACTGTAGGGAGACCAAGTGACCAGTCTGAGGAGTAATTGCTCTTGCTTTAACCTTCTTGGATCTGGATTGTGATCCAGGCTGGAGGTCCTGGGGTGTGTGACCAGCTTACCAGAGGCTTCAGAGAGGGCACCCAACTAATTCCTCTGGCAGCTGAGAAAACCCCAGTGTTTGGGATGGAAGCTCCCCTGTCTGGTGGCAGAGTTCTAGTGTGACAAAAAGCCCAAAGGTCAAGTAATTGAGTGACAGTGTGACCAGGCAAAGGAAGCAAAACAAACAGAAGAATCCAACATTAGATTCCTATTTTGGGGACAAAAAGGATCAAAGCATGGAACAGGAGGAAGAAAGCAAAGTCAGAACTCCTGCACCAAAAACTTCCAAGAAAAATATGAGTTGGTTACAGACCACAGAAGAGCTTAAAAAGGATTTTGAAAACCAAATAAGAGAAGTGGAGGAAAAATTGGGAAGAGAAATGAGAATGATGCAAGAAAATTATGAAATGAGAGTCAACAACCTGACTGAAGAAAATAAAACCTTAAAAATAGATTAACTCAAAAAAAAAATAGATTAACTCGCTGGAGCCACAGCACCCACAGAACTGCACAGAGAAGTTAACCTCCTGCTGAGGACAGGAGGCCAGCAGCCCTGCAAGGAGCGGCCAGCGCAGCGCTCTGAGAGCAGGCAGCACAGCCCGCTGGGAACCGACAACGCAGCACATAGTCCTGAACCCAGGTCCGAGCCGGCTGAAGGGACCCCAGAACACCAGCAATTGTGGCGATTCCAGAATTATCAGCACAGATATGCCTAGGACAAAGTGAGAGGTTAGTGCCCTATGGACTTTGGGACCAGTATTTGGGGAACGCTTGGCTTCCTCCCCTGGGGGCGAAAAGCTGCTGAAGAAACAGCTGCACAGAAGCCATTTTGCAGCATCAGTAGTGGCTCTACCTCCTGGTCTGCGTACTGTAGGGAGATCCAGCAATCAGTCTGGGGGTTAACCGCTCTTGCTTTAAACTGCCTGGATCTGGATTGTGGTCTGGGGGGGAAGTTTGGGGTGGGTATCCAACTTGCCAGAGTGGGTGGAAGCTTTACAGAGGCCACACAACTGGCGGAAGTTGTGAAGACCCCACGTTTGGGCGGAAGCTCCCCTGTCTGGTGGCAGAGTCCTACTGTGGCAACAAGCCCCAAAATCAAGTAATTAAGTGGCAACATGCCTAGGCAAATGAAACAAAATAAACAGAAAAGTTCAACATTGGACTCCTATTTTAGGGGCAAAGAGGCTCAAAGCATGGAGGAGGACTGTGAGGTCAGAACTCCTGCACCAAAAGCCCCAAATGAAAATACAAGCTGGCTACAGGCCATAGAGGACCTTAAGAAGCAGATAAGAGAAGTGGGGGAAAATTTGGGAAGAGAAATGAAAAAGATGCAAGAAAAGTATGAAATGACAGTCAACAGCCTGACTGAGGAAAATAACACCTTAAAAAATAGACTAACTCAAATGGCAAAAGAGGCTCAGAAAGGCAATGAGGAGAAGAATGCCTTAAAAAGTCGAATTTGCCAGATGGAAAAAGAATCTCAAAAGCTCACTGAGGAGATTCATTCCTTCAGAGTTAGACTGGAGCAAATGGAAGCTAGTGACTTTATGAGAAATTAAGATACTATTAAACAGATCCAAACAAATGAAAGAATAGAAGGCAATGTGAAATATCTCATGGGAAAAACCACTGACCTGGAAAATAGATCCAGGAGAGACAATTTAAAAATTATTGGACTACCTGAAAGCCATGATCAAAGAAAGAACCTAGAAATCACCCTTCAAGAAATTCTCAAGGAAAATTGCCCTGATGTTTTAGACCCAGTGGGGAAAATAGAGGTTGAAAGAATCCACCAATCACCTCCTGAAAAAGATCCCAAAAAGAAAACTCCTAGGAATATTATAGCCAGGTTCCAGAACTCCCAGATCAAGGAGAAAATACTACAAGCAGCCAGGAAGAAACAATTTCAATATTGTGGAAACGCAATCAGAATAGCCCAGGACCTGGCAGCTTCTACACTGAGGGATCAAAGAGCATGGAATATGATATTCCAGAGGGCAAAAGAGCTGGGATTGAAGCCAAGGGTCACCTACCCAGCAAAACTGAGTATCTTGTTTCAGGGGAAAATATGGTCATTCAGTGGAATAGAGGACTTTCAAGCATTCTTGATGAAAAAACCAGAGTTGAATAGAAAATTTGACATTCAGATGCAAGAATCAAGAGATGCTTGAGAAGGTAATCAAGGAAAAGAAATCAAAAGGAACTTATCAAAGTTGGACTATTTACATTACTACATGGAAAAACAATAACTGTGTTTGATGAAACCTTTCTCATTATGAAAATAATTGAAGAAGGGTACATGGCATATGTTCACAGGTATACATGGATAGAGGGCACAGGTTGAATTTGATGGGAAGGGATGATTCCTTTTTTTTTTTTTTTTGGAGGGCAATTGGGCTTGGGTGACTTGCCTGGGGTCACGTGGCTGGGTTTTTGTTTGTGTGTTGGCTGTCTGGGGCCGGATCCGAGCTCGAGTACTTCTGGCTCCGGGGCCGGCGCTCTGCTCACTGCACCACCTAGCCACCCCAAGGAAGGGATGATTCTTAAGGGGAGAAGTCAAGAGGTGAGAGAGGAAAGTGGCAAGAGGAGATGGAGAGAGACAGGGTAGGGTAAACTATCTCATGTAGAAGAGGCAAGGGGAAGTAGTTGCAGGGGAGGGGAAGAACAGGAAGGCAAAAAGGCAAAAGCACATTCTCATTGAAGTTGGCTCAAGGAGAGAATCACATACATACTAAATGGAATATCTTACCCTCACTCCCTCTCCTGAGTAGGGGAAAGGGAGATGAGAGGGGGGATGATGGAGGGGAGGGCATTCTGGGGGGAGAGGAGGTTGGAAGTACCCACTATCAAAGAGGGACAGGATCAAAGTAGGGAATGGACCAGGTGGGAGGTGAGATGGGTGGGAGGGAAATATAAGCAGTCTTTTACAATATATCTACTATGGTAATGTTTTGTATAGCTATACATGTACAACACATACTGAATTGTTTATCTTCTCAGAGGGAGTGGGTGACAAGGGAGGAAGGGAATGGACCTGAAAATCAAAGTTTTAAAATTAAATGTTTCATAAGATATCCAGGCATTGGGGCTCAGAGTTTCACCTTGCCCTAATGGCAAAGTTGAAGGGGGTATGGGAGAAGATATGGGAAAGAGCAGATTGGATGAGGGGATATCTAGTGGGACTGCTATTCTGGGATGGTACGTAGGGAAAAATGGGGGAAAATGTAACTCATAATCTGATGGAAATGAATGATGTAAACCAGAAGTTAATAAAGCATTTGTTTAATTAAAAAAAAGAGATTAACTCAAATGGCAAAAGAGACTCAAAAAGGCAATGAGGAGGAGAATGCCTTAAAAAGCCAAATTTGCCAGATGGAAAAAGAATCTCAAAAGCTCACTGAGGAGAATCATTCTTTCAGAATTAGATTGGAGCAAATAGAAGCTAGTGACTTTATGAGACACCAAGATGCTGTTAAGCAGATCCAAACAAATGAAAGAATAGAAGGCAATGTGAAATATCTCATTGGAAAAACCACTGACCTGGGAAATAGATCCAGGAGAGATAATTTAAAAATTATTGGACTACCTGAAAGCCATGATCAAAAAGATAACCTAGAAATCCTCCTCCAAGAAATTCTCAAGGAAAACTGCCCTGATGTTTTAGAACCAGAGGGCAAAATAGAGGTTGAAAGAATCCACTGATCACCTCCTGAAAAAGATCCCAAAAAGAAAACTCCTAGGAATATTATAGCCAGGTTCCAGAGTTCCCAGATTGAGGAGAAAATAGTACAAGCAGCCAGGAAGAAACAATTTCAATATTGTGGAAACACAATCAGGATAACACAGGATCTGGCAGCTTCTACACTTAGGGGATTGAAGGGCCTGGAATATAATATTCCGGAGGTCAAAGGAGCTGGGATTAAAACCAAGAATCACCAGTATTTTATAGCTGAGGTGCTTCTAGGCCCTTTTGGCCAGGGTGACTGGGGTTTCCAGCATAATTTACAAATACATTCCACAATTTTTGCTACATTGAATACTGAATGATAAATACCACTATTTTTATTAATAGTGACAACCATGATGAATTCAATAGAAAGGAGAAATTTCTAGGCTCTCTGCTACTGGTAAATACAAAGGAAATGAAGTCATCTTATTTTAAGTAGAGAAAATAAATCTAATCAAGCAAAATTACTTGTGCACTATAAAAAAATCAGCTTAGATTACAGAATCTTAATTAAGAAGTTATATTTTCTATCCGTTAATTTCCATTAAAGCAATGGCCATAGAAAAAGCAAATTAAGATATATGAATGCCCAGAAAAATTTCTAAGAGAACATCTGATCACTAATAGCAGTTTTATGATATGATAAACTTGATAAGGCATTTTACATACAGTTATTCATCTCCACCACTATATGTAGTAAAATAATTCAGGTATGATGTGACTGTCCTCATTTCCCAAACTTCTGAGGCTCAGAGAGGTTAAGCAAACCTTTGCCTAATGTCACAGGGCCAGGTTTTGACCCAGGTCTCCAACTTCAAGTACAGCACTTTATAACATCATGCTGACTCCAACAGCTTAATTAAAGATAAGATAATTGCAGGAGATTGGAATGTTAAATCTCAAATGAAATTTTAGGTCATTTATGTTTAGATAGTATCTGAAGGAAAGAAAATCATAAATATCTTATGTTTTGGATTATCCCCAACCAACACTCCTCAACAAAACCTATGTTAAAATTAAAGTGAGACAGGATGGTTTTATTTTTAGGACTTTTTTTTTTTTTGCTTTTTGGGGGGCAATTGAGATTAAGTGATTTGCCCAAGGTCACAGGGCTAGTTTTTGTGTTGTGTCTGAGGCCAGATCTGAACTCAGATCCTTCTGACTCCAGGGCCAGTGCTCTACTCACTGCGCCACCTAGGCACCCCATATCTTCACTTTTTAGTGGCAGGATTAGGCATAGTATTAAAAACATCTCAATGTCAGAGTTGTAACCACACATACAAATTCATAAATTACAAAAGTAACATGAATATAGTAATAGGGTACAGAATGGAAAAACCTTTAGGGTAAAGGCTGTCCCTAAAAACCAAAATAACAATATGGAAAAAAAGAAACGTTCAACCTCATTGTTCCAATGGAAAAGAACTATGATGACTATTTAACTTTACCCACATAAACATGTAGTAGAGTCTAAAGATTTCTAAGCAGAATCTTTCACCTTGAAATAAATGTATAATTTTTTTTTTTTTGCTTTTTGGAGGGCAATTGGGGTTAAGTAACTTGCCCAAGGTCACACAGCTAGGTTTTTGTTTGTGTGTGCATTAAGTGTCTGAGGCTGGATCTGAACTCAGGTCTTTCTGACTCCAGGGCCGACGCTCTACTCACTGCACCACCTAGCCGCCCCAATAAACGTATAATTATTAATGAATGATATTCCCAGTTAGCATTAAAAAAAGACTCATACAGACTAAAACATCAGTGTGTTTATTGGTGCATAACTTTGTTAAAAGGAAATCTAAAGAAGTGTCAGCAAGTATAAAATGGATGATCTGTTTATACAAAAAAAAAAAAGGAAATATAAAAGAATACCACTGTTAATTCAGTTGACTAAAGAAATTGAACTAGTCAGCTCAGAAGTAGGTTTTTGATGGAAATACTGTAGAATTAAGTATGTCAAAAATGCAACACTTTCAAGTTAGGCCCAAATCAGATAAAAATCTATCTGGGAAATATTAACAAAGTAAATAAAAATACAATAAAACATGGGGCAAGTAGGTGGCACAGTGGATAGAGTGCAGGCCTAGAGTCTGGAAAACTCATCTCCCTGATTTCAAATCTAGCCTCAGACACTTACTAGCTGTGTGACTCTGAGCAAGTCATTTAACCTTGTCTGCCTCAGTTTCTTTATCTATAAAATAAGCTGGAGAAAGAAATGGCAAACTACTCCCATATCTTTACCAAGAAAACCCCAAAGAGAGTTTTAATAAAACATAAATAACATTACATTTTAAAAGCAAGTTAATATGTGGCCTTTGGGGTTCTTTAAATATGACTTAGTGGTTCCTGTTTCCTGCTGGAGTTTGACATCACTGCTATAGATGAAGCAAAATAATTAACATTATACTTTGTGAGATCAAAAACAAGAGATACTTACTACAAATCTACTATGTACTTTTTCTAAAATTCTCTTTTCATTTAATGCCATAGATTCTCCTTTCCTCTTCTTAATTCTCTTTTTTTCCAGCTTTTTACAAGCATACATTTTTCCTGTTGCCCGTACTTGGCAGGCACATACCTACAGAGAAAAAAAAAACAGAGAGATGCATATACTTCTGGTGTTTTCTAGTCTAAAATGATCTTTAATTCTATTGATTTTATTTTCAAAATTTTATTTAAAAATTTCTTCTCGGGGCAGCTAGGTGGCGCAGTGAGTAAGATCGTCGGCCCCAGAGTCGGGAGGACCTGGGATCAATTCAGGCCTCAGAAAATTAGCACCCACACATAAATAACTAGCCGTGTAACCTTGAGCAAGTTACTTAACCCCAAATGCTTAAAAAAAAAAATTCTTCTCATCCAAATCCAGCTACAGCAATGAAGAACAGGAAAATCCAATCAAGAAGACCATTAGAAATCTGCAAGCAGGTTAAAAAGACATTAAAATTAAAATATGGTATATTCTTTGAGCTCATTATTCTTTCCAAGTCTATAAGTTGGTGACTAGGTCTGAAGTCAGAAGATGAGCATTTGATCCCCATCTCTGATACTTTTTTTTTTTTGAGGGCAATTGGGGTTAAGTGACTTGCCCAAGGTCACACAGCTAGTTTTTTATGTTACGTGTCTGAGGCTGGATTTGAACTCAGGTCCTCCTGACTCTGGGGCCGGTGCTCTATTCATTGTGCCACCTAGCCACCCCATCTCTGATACTTCTTACAGTACAACTGTAGGCAAATCACAATCTCCTTCAATCTAGATTTGCTCACTAATAAAATGGGGATGAAATTTGAATTGTCTCCCTCAAAGAATAACTGAAGAAATATGCTATGAAAATGTGAGTTATTATTTTAAATTACATTAAGTGAAAAAGCAAAAAATGTCAAGATACAAAAGTCAATATATTACTTTAGCAGTTCTCTACTGCCTCTAGGATTAAATATAAATTAGTCATTGAAAGTCTTTCGGTCTGGCTAGCTTCTCTCCTGTTCTAGATGTTCCACATTACGTTTCCTCCCCTCCATCCTGCCTATCATGAACTCTACTCCAGTCAAACCATCCACTTCTTCACAGTCCATCTCCATCCATACTGTCCTGGCAAAGGCTGTCCTGAATACCAGGAATTCACTGTTTAACTCTGTGCCTTCAATGGCCAATTCTCCATCATACATAGCTGAGGTGCACTGAACAGAGAGAACCTTTCCTGATCTCCTAGTTGTTTGTCCTCTCCTCAAATTGTTTCTTTCTGTGCAAATGTACTAGACTCCCTCAAACCAACAAAATTTAACCCTTGAGACCAAGGGTTGTTTTTTCTTGTCTTTATTCCTACTGCCCTGCAGGGTAGTAGCTGCTAAATAAATGTTTATTGAATTTAATATTGAGGCAAACAAAGAACTTCAATAATATTGGAAGAATTATTTGGAAATCTGCTTTTCAGGAGCTGATTCCATTTAAGTCTTATAACCTTTTAAAATCAGATAATTTAGATCTGTATTTTGGAAGGTTAACAAGAAAGAAGTAGAATCTATGAAGACAATTACATACTGGAGGGTATCCCAGTTTGAAAATAGACTGCTAGGCATTCATGTGTGGACAATCAATGCATATATTATAGCCTATATTTAGGAATCTGACCAGTTACAAGAAAAGTACCCCTCTTTTAAACAGCCAAACCGCTGAAATATAGACACTAATTTGGGCCATTTAAATGAAAATATAAAATCATTCTGTTAGTCAATAACATTAAGTGTTTACTATGTGCTAGGCACTGAGCTAAGTGTGAAGGATACAAATAAGAAAAAAAGAAAGTTCCTGCCCTCTAGGAGCTTACAATCCAAAGGGCAAAGATAACACATGTAGAAAGCTAAAAGGGAAGAGGGGAGAGGAAAGGTACCTAGTTAAGGGGCATGGTGGATAAGCCAAAACGGCCAAAATAAGTGCAGCTGAATGGGAAGTAAAGAGATTTCTAACTTTTCCTTATTCCTTAAATGCAGTTTATGGCTGCACTCTCTAATCAAAGGGGTAGAAGGTGCAGATGAGGTTTAAGCAGCAAGGCTGACTGGATCTTGAAATATTATGAGATTTCCCAATGAAAACTTCTTAAAGGGCATAGTGGAGAAGTCAAATTAGTCAAAGATCTTTGAGAAGTAATCAATGAACTTATTTAATGGTATGTATGAGGCCTTGATAACTTTTCAGAAATAAACTTGAAAGAAAAAAAAAGAAAGGAAATTAATTCTCATTTGAGCAGGGGCTTGTTTATTCTGTTTAGCACTGGTAAAATTTGATGTGACTTTTATTGGCTCTTTTTCTAAAGTCTTTTCTAAAGTACTTGGTTTTAAATGTCCTAAATATTTCTTTGCACTGGACAAGTTTCACATAATTCTTACAGGAAATCTTTTGTTTCAAATAGACAAATTTCCATAACCATGCTGAAAATACAGCAAAAAAAATAAATGTGTAGAAAAATCAACCAAGCTGGAAGAGACTTCAGAAGCCATTTAATCTAATGTATCACCTATCTAATCATAATAGTTTATTATTTGTTTTAAGTAAAAACTGAATGTGTTCAGTTTAATCTATAATTTAAGTCTTGTCCCTATTGACTTTAACATGTTTTTTTTTCTTCATGACAATTACAACTTGCTAAAATATTCATGTCAACCTTCAATACATTTAGTTTAGGAGAGACAGGAAAAAGAAGTGTTGTTCCTAGAACATTTTTATTGGGATTCATAAAACTTACATTAAGTCCTAGAATCAAAGCTGTGATGAATCATAAAGAGATAATTTGTTTAACACCTACTCTGATTTTATAAATAAATAAATTGAGGTCCAGGGAGGGAAACAGGAAGAATGTGACTTCCTAATCAAAAAACATACTAATTAATACTGACTGGCATCCCTATTCCAAAGAATGGTTGTATAGGATAAAGCAGATACATATAAGGAGAAACCAAATTAGAGGTATTATTCCCCACCACCAAGGGTGGTGGGGCATAATATCTAATGTCTACCCTAGAAAGCTTTTTGCTTCATCTCTTTTGCCTTCAAACAGGCTCGGCAAAAGACCTACAGCATCAGTGATGGATTTGTGATGATACTGATGGTTGATCTAAGGGGACAGTACCCATACCTATATATAGTTGCTCCCAAACTCCTGTTTCTGGCTGCTCAGATGGGAATCTCCTTGAAGGAAGGGATCTTTTTCTCCAGCCACCATAGTTTCTCTAGCACAAGACCACTGAGAGTTAAAGAAACCCACTACAGTTTCAAAAGTGCGCCAACCTCCTCAAGCCAAAATTCCCCTTCAAAGCTCTCTTTCTAGGGTCTACTAGCAAACTAGACCATCTGTGGTAAGGCCATGGATGGAGACAATAGATATCTTTAGATGAATGAACTGATAAAGGAGAAATACTATATTTGAAAAAAACCTCCATCCCTCCTCCATCAATACTAAAAAAGAAGCATTCCACTTCATCTAGCAAAGTGCCCTATGCAGTCCTCCCTTCTGAGGGAGTGGGGGAGGAATACATACACACATACACACACACACACACACACACACACACACACACACACACACACACACACACACCTCTCTCTCTCAAGGATGCTAGAGCAAGAGACTAATGGAAACATAAGTCAAGCCCTTTTTGAAAAACTCTACCTTCCCTGGGGAGAAATGTGCCTCAGGTATAGCAGACAGCTAGGCCATCAATGGTACATACTGATGCCAGGTGTATGTACTAATTCATTAGAATACAGCTTCATTGGGAGTAGGGACTGTTTTCACTTTCATATTTATTTCCTTAGTACATAAGCTACAATGTCTGGCAATTCTTATCAAATCACATAAGAGTCTTCTACTCATGAGTAAGAAATCAGAATTGCCACAGGAAATGTGAGGTGAGATTTCTGGCCAAGACAGATGCCTAAAAAGGAGAACCTCAAATAGCCCTCTTCCAGAAAAAGTCACCAAACCAAATAATGATCAAGAAATTAAAATGAATCATAAAACCAGCCAGAAGGCCATGGGCAATGGGAAACAGGCTAGTCAGCAAAGTCACTGCCAATCTAGGCAAACAGGCCCAGCCTCTCCATACTACTGGTGGGCCAGAGATCTGTATAACTGCAACATTCTATGTCTAGAGATAGGAAGCACAGAAGGCTCTTCTTAGAAAAGCTCACAGGGGTCAGAAAGCCCTGAAGACCTAGAACTATGAACCTGAAAGATCCAGGAGGTCTTAATCCCAGAAGGTAGAAGGAAGCCAAGAATTCAGGGGACCCTTTGATAAAAACAATCTGGAACAATGACACCACCCATAGAGGTAGAATCTGGCCTTGAAAGAAGCTAGAAGTTCTAACTCAGGAACTAAAGCTGGAGAGATAAGTAAATTAAAGAAAATATCAACCAGCAAAAAAAAATATTGCAAATCTAATTCTAACAACTGCAAGCAAAGTCTCAAAGAAAACAAATTTTCCACAAGAACTACATGAATACATAGAAGAAATGAAGCAAGAAATAAATGAAATAAAAGCTTGGGAGCAAAGAGCTAAAAAGAGGATAAACAGCTTAGAAGGGAAAGAGCTAAACCTTACCCAACAAATGGAATCCTAGAAAACCTGCACATAAGAGAAATCATTAACTCCATGAGAGAGCAAGAAATGTTAGAACAAAATTAAAAAAGAAAATAAAATGTAAGATATTTCACATTAAAAAAAGAAATGATCTGGAAAAAGTCAGGGAGATATAATTTAAAACCCAACGGATTCCCTGAAAACTACAATAAAAGAAAACCAAACAAAAAGCCTAGACATCATAAATCATAAATGAAAACACCCAGATCTTTTGGAAGCAGAAAATAGGGGGTGGCTAGGTGGCACAGTGAATAGAGCACCGGCCCTGGAGTCAGGAGGACTAGAGCTCAAATCTGGCCTCAGACACTTAACACACACACAAAGAAACTAGCTGTGTGACCTTGGGCAAGTCACTTAACCCCAAAATTGCCCTCAAAAAAAAGAATCAGAAAATAAAGACAAAAATAATCTACTGATCACCTCTTAAAAGAAATCCCAAAAGAAAAAGTCCCAGGAATGTCTTAGCCAAAAGCCAGAGCTCCCCCACCAAAATATGCTGCAAGATTCCAAAAAGTTGTTCAGGTACCAAGGAACTACAGTCAGGATCACACAAGACCACTTTAAATAACACGATATCTTGGGGGGGGAAATTCCAAAAAACAAAAGATATATAGGCTTAACAAAGAATGAATATAAACTGAAAGGAAAAAAAAGATCTTTAATGGGATCAAGGATGTTCAATTATTTCTGATGAAAAGAGCAGAGGTAATTTAGAAACTCTGAAATGCAAAAAGAAGAATCTAAAATTTAAAACACAAACTTGAGTAACCAGAAGAAGCTGTAGGATGATACAGTATAAGAATTGTAATTGTAATAGGGCAAGAGAAATAAGTGTACTTTCAGAACCTTAATGTCTTCAAAGAGTATTGAGGGATTAAATAAGAAACACAGACATCCTAGATGATGGATCAGTTCTGTTTTGGGGTTTGAAAAGGGAAAGAAAAAGAGAGGGTAAAAGGAGGAATACACTAGTGTAGAAAGAAGGAGGAAGGGGTGTGTATGTGGGATGAACTTGCTATTTCTCATAACTAGGTGTGTAAGAAGACTACAAACATGGAGAAGAGATTATCAAAGTGGGCAAATGAACTTCACTAATTTGTGATAGACAAAAGGAGGAGGTTGAACACATTTTGCTGTAGAGATACATTAAACCTAACAAGGAAACAAACTGGGATGTGGCAGAAGTTTTAAGAGGAATGATTAAGCTGGGGAAGTAATCCACAAGGGAAACAAACTCCTTGAATATGAAGGGGAAATTTAAAAAGGAAAAGGAGAAAAGCAAATAACTAAAATCTAAGGGGATACTGTAGCTTGCTTCTTAGACAACTGGCTGAACAAACCATGACATATGAATGAAATGGAATGTTATTGAACCATAAGAAATGACAAAAGAGTTTACAGAATCCTGGATTGTATGAACTGACGTAGAACAAGGACAATAACGCTGTAAAGAAAAACAACTTTTGACTCCTAAAACTCTGATGAAAGCAATGGAAGCTGATAATATTTCTACAAGATTTATGATGAAGCATTTTAACTACCCGAGTTAAACTATGTTTATTTGTTACGAGGATTATTCCCCCAATTCTTTCTCAAGGATAATTGAGTAGAGGGTGCTGGAGATAAGGGTATAATTAGTACTCATGATGACAAAAACAGAGTGGGTCATCAAAACATTTTTAAATGCACTAAAGAGAAAAGAAGGATATTCAGAAAGAAACACAAACAAGCAGAACAGTTTGGAAAAAAGCAAGTGGTATAAAAGAAATTAATATTTTCATTTGGAATCCTCTTAATGTTCTGCTTTATATATGGAAATAATCTTCCATTGTTTAAGTTCAACATAAAAAATTTGGATAAAAAATGAGCTAACTGACTTTAGAAACATCTCAGGGAAATATCACAAATAGGACTACAGAAAAATGAGTCCTCTATGAGGGTAGAAATCTAGATGCTACACCTTATACTTATTAGACTGCTTGTACTTCTCTACTTAATGAGTTGGTGTATACATTTAAGTATAAGACGACTTCATGAAGTTCATCTATTTGAAAGGTATCAAAGACAAGTTTTTTTGAAGATCAAAGAAATCAAGTTTAAGGAGTTTTGCTGATGTAGACACTGAACCATGCAAACTAACTTAGTACAGGTCTATATATTTTTGAGAGTAAGCCAACACCAGAAGAAATAAGGAAAGCAAGAATTTTAATAAAAATGAATGGAATACACAAGCCACAGTACTGATTCAAGTGTTTCAGGTAACAAGGCCTCATTTCATTAAGATAATAGTATGATCATTAGACTAGAGACAGCAATAACGACAATTCAGTCAACTAGTAAAAATTTCTATAGATAGTCTTAATTCATATGCACTGTCTACATATGTAAGGCTCTTGTGAAATATTCTCCATGAATCAATTCTACTAGCTTATATATCTCTTTTTTTCTCTAAGAATTTGCTTTAATTTTTCTTAAAACAAGGTGAGGTAAGACTTTACATAGACTATTACATCATTGTTGAAAAGGAATATATGAGAAAAATTATTATTGCTAATTTATTTTTTTATCTGAGTATAATGAGGGGATTAACCAGTAAGAGCCCAGCCTTGGAAGCACACATAGGGGACTGTGCCTGCTACCAACCTATAGGGAGATTTGGGGAACCTGCTTTTAGAAATCCATGATGACAGGTAATGAATGAAGTGGACCTTTTTTTGAGTTGAGCACATGCAGGTGTTCTGTCACAGCTTCCTGTCACAGAAATTTTCTTGTTTATAATCTAGTCATCGATACACAACTGTATTTTTTTATTCTTCTTTAGTACCACCATTCTGAGTGGTGCAAAGGGGCTGCCAGATTAAGATGTCCTTAAAACAGCATTTCTCTGGGATAGTTTCTGGGGTCTTCCAATACAGATAAAGTAATCTTCCTAGAGCTTTCTGTGAATGGTCAAGAATTGGTGATTTGGATTCTGTGCATTGTACCTTGAGCATATCCCACATATTCAGTTCCTTGTGTTCCTGTTAACTCTTTCCTGGTTCTACACTGACTTGTCAGACCACTCTCCATTTTTCTTTGCAGTCTCATTATTCATATCACACCTCCTAATTCCACAAGGTTTTGTCCTAGGCCCTCTTCTCTTCTCCACCTATATTTTCTCAATAATTTTATCAGTTCCCATGGGTTTAATTATCATTTCTATGCAGATAACGCAGTTTCAAACAATCTTTCCATTCTTCAGGTAATGAGGAGTAATGTAAATCAAATACCTCACGATCCAGTGCAGAGATTAAAAAGTCAGTGCTCCAGGAATATTCTCTGACACCTGTTAGTTATCTCCTCTGCATAATTTTCACGCATAGTCAAAGTGTGTATTCAGCTTTATTTGTAGTGCTGTGCTAAAACTGTGAGATGGCTGAAATCTTTATCAATAAGAGCTGACCTTCCATAATGACTTCATGTTAAAAGAATGCAATTATACAGTCCCATTTCTTAGCGGGTCAAAATAAATTTCCTTTTTTTTAGAACTTAAAAATGTCCTTTATTTTCTTTTTTTCCAAGTCTTATCATTCTCATTTAAATTTTTTTCTCTTTTTAATTTTTTCGTTTACATCATTCATTTCCACAAGATTTTGAGTTACAAATTTTCTCCCCATTTTTCCCCTACCACCACCCCAAAACAGCGATCCCACTGAATATCCCCTCTTCCTTCCCCCATACTCCCTCCAACTTTCCAGTAGGGCACAATGGATCTCTATGCACCAGTGCCTGTATATTGTATTTCCCAGTTACATGTAAAATAATAATAATAATATATATTTTTAAACATTTGATTTTAAAACTTTGAATTCCAGATTTTTTCCCTTCCTTGTCACCCACTCTTACCAGGAAGATAAGCAATTCAATATAGGTTATACATGTGTAGTTAAGCAAAACACTTGCATAGTGGATATATTGTAAAAGACTTGACTATATTTCCCTCCATCCTATCCCATCCCCCACTTGTTCTATTCTCTACTTTGATCCTGTCCCTTTACAAAAGTGGGTGCTTCCAACTTCCCTCCCCCGCCAGCCTGCCCTCCCTTCCATCATCTCCCTTCCCATCCCCTTCCCTCCTACTCTCCTATAGGGTGAGATACCCTATTTAGTGTGTATGTCATTCCCTCCCTAAGCCAAATTCAATGAGAATAAGGTTGACTCATACCATTTTGCCTTCTTGTTCTTCCCCTCCATTGTAACAGTTTCCCCTTGCCTTTTCTATATGAGAAAATTTACCCCATTCTGTCTCTCTCTACCTCCTCTCATTATATTCCTTTCCTCTCTCACCTCTTAATTTCACCTTTTAAGTATCATCCTTTCCTATTCAATTGGTCCTGTGCCCTCTGTCTATGTATACCTGTACACATATATACACACACTCATAAATGTATTCATATGCACATATACTCTCCTATAAAGACATATATATGTGTAAATATATGTATATACACACACACATACACACACACACACAAACATACACACACACATTTCTATTCCCTTCAAATATTCTCATACTGAGAAAAGTTTCAATTATAATTTTTCCATGTAGGAATGTAAACAGGTCAATTTTGATAAGTTCCTTATGATTTCTTTTCCCTGTTTACCTTCTCATGCTTCTCTTGCTTTTTGTATCTCAATGTCAAATTTTCTATTCAACTCTGGTTTTTTCACCAAGAATGTTTGAAAGTCCTCTATTCCACTGAATGACCATATTTTTCCCCTGAAAGATGATGCTCACTTTTTCTGGGTAGGTGATTATTGGTTTTAATCACAGCTCCTTTGACCTCCGGAATATTATATTCCAGGCCCTTCAATCCCTAAGTGTAGAAGCTGCCAGATCCTGTGTTATCCTGATCGTGTTTCCACAATATTCAAATTGTTTCTTCCTGACTGCTTGTACTATTTTCTCCTCAATCTGGGAACTCTGGAACCTGGCTATAATATTCCTAGGAATTTTCTTTTTGGAATCTTTTTCAGGAGGTGATGAGTGGATTCTTCCAACCTCTATTTTGCCCTCTGGTTCTAAAACATCAGGGCAGTTTTCCTTGAGAATTTCTTGGAGGAGGATTTCTAGGTTATCTTTTTGATCATGGCTTTCAGGTAGTCCAATAATTTTTAAATTATCTCTCCTGGATCTATTTCCCAGGTCAGTGGTTTTTCCAATGAGATATTTCACATTGCCTTCTATTCTTTCATTTGTTTAGATCTGCTTAACAGCATCTTGATGTCTCATAAAGTCACTAGCTTCTATTTGCTCCAATCTAATTCTGAAGGAATGATTCTCCTCAGTGAGATTTTCAGATTCTTTTTCCATCTGGCAAATTTGGCTTTTAAAGGCATTCTTCTCCTCATTGCCTTTTTGAGTCCCTTTTGCCATTTGGGTTAATCTATTTTTTTTTTTTGGAGGGCAATTGGGATTAAGTAACTTGCCCAAGGTCGCACGGCTAGGTTTTTTTTTTTTTTATTTGTGTGTGCATTAAGTGTCTGAGGCTGGATCCGAACTCAGGTCCTTCTGACTCCAGGGCCAGCACTCTACTCACTGCGCCACCTAGCCGCCCCTGGGTTAATCTATTTTTGAGGTTTTATTTTCTTCAGTCAGGTTGTTGACTCTCATTTCATAATTTTCTTGCATCATTCTCATTTCTCTTCCCAATTTTTCCTCCACTTCTCTTATTTGGTTTTCAAAATCCTTTTTAAGCTCTTCTATGGTCTGTAACCAACTCATATTTTTCTTGGAAGCTTTTGGTGCAGGAGTTCTGACTTTGCTGTCTTCCTTCTGTTCCATGCTTTGATCCTTTTTGTCCCCAAAATATGAGTCAGATTGCTCTGTTTGCTTTGCTTCCTTTGCTTGCTCATGCTGCCACTCAATTACTTGACTTTTGAGCTTTTTGCCATAGTAGAACTCTGTACCAGAGAGGGGAGTTATGTCCCAATCGCTGGGGTTTTCTCAGCTGCCAAAGGTATTAGTTGAGTGCCCTCTCTGAAGCCTCCACACACTCTGGCAAACTGGTCACACCCCCCAGGACCTCCACCCTGGATCACAATCCAGATCCAAGCAGGTTAAAGCAAGATTGATTACCCCTCAGACTGGTCAATTGGTCCCCCTACAATCTGCAAGCCAGGAGCTCTGAAGCAGCCATATGGTGGCAGCTGCATGGCTACCACACCTCAGCAGCACCCTCCAGGGTGTAAAGGCCAGACCACACTCCCAGTTCCCAAAGTCTACACTGTACTGACCTCTGACTTTATCCTTAGCATCTATGGGTTGATAATTCTGGAAACTGCCACAGCTGCTAGTGATCTGAAGTCCCTCCAGCTGGCGGCTGGTTGGGGCTGCCCTGAGGCTAAAACTTCCTACTCCTGCAGGGCTGGGCTCAACTCCCAGAGCTCTGTGCTGGCCCCTTTCTGCCAGCCTGCTGGTTTGTCTTTAGTGGGAAGTTAGTTTTTCTCTGTGATTTTGTGGGTTCTGTAGTTCCAAAGTTTGTTTAGAGTCATATTTTACATGATTCGGAGGAGGTAGAAGCGGAAGCCATGTGGAAGTCCTGTTTCTACTCCACCATCTTTACTCTGCCCTCAAAATAAATTTCTAACGAATTCAGTAAAGAATCATGAAATTACAGTGCCAAAAAAGGACCTTAAGTTGTTCATTTGAGGCCCAGAGGGGTAAAGTTTTTTAGTCAAGGGCATGTAGTAGAATTACTGCTATCATCTGAGGTTGTCATAGAATGAGTACTTTTTGCTTGGGTCACTGAGAATATATCTGTGGAGTCCTCTGGGTCATATAAGAAATATGATGGCAGGCTAGATGTTTTCTCTGATTCCCTTGACCTCCCTCTCAAACCTCTCCAAGAAATAATATATATACCAAATATAAAGCAACTTCAGTTGTCCCCATGGTTTGTAACACAAAGAATCCAAAAGAAGGTTAAATAAAAATGATATTAAAGTCCATGAACTGGCCTTCACTGACCCTGAACTCACTCAGCACCCCTTCCCTACTTTCCACAGTCCAGGCAGCCAAGGTTGCAATAGAAGAACCAAGGATCCAACAAAGGCTTACAAAAAACAAAATAATAAAAATATAGTCTCCCTCCCTCTTTCCAGTGCTATGGCAAAACCAGAAGAAATAAAAATAACAATCAGGACACATTATGCAGTTATAAGTTAACAAAAGAAATCTAGGAATATTTTCAAAAATATAAACTCTTAGAAGACCAGATAGAGACCTGAAATAATCTGGTCTCAGAAAGGAAATAGATCTGACCATAAAGGAACTTAGGCATCAAAGTAGTACAGGGGATAGATTGCCAGGCCTGGACCCTGAAAGACTCATCTTCCCGAGTTCAAATCTGGCCTCAAATACATACTTAGCTGTGTGATACAGGGCAAGCCACTTAACCCTGTTTGCCAAAGTTTTCTCACCTATAAAATGAGCTAGAGAACAAAATGGCAAACCACTCCAGTATCTTTGTAAAGAAAATCCCAAATGGGGTCATGAAAAATCAGACACAACTGAAATAACTGAATAGTAACAACATAAAAGAACTACCAAAGTAAAAAAACTCCTTGTCCAGATAGAATTAAACATTTAAAGAACAATTAGTACCAATAATTCATAAATTATTCTCAAAAACTGAAAAAGAAAGCACACTGCCAGAATCCTGTTATTAGACAAATATATTCCTAATACCTAAAACAGAGAAAGATAAACTCAGGAAGAAAACTATAGGTTAATATCATTAACACTGACTTTAAAATTTTGAACAAAATTCTCTCAGACCATAATGATTTATCCAAGAAATCATTCATTATGACCAAATGGGATTTATAATCAGGATGCAAGGATAAATCAACATTAGTAAAACAATCAACATACTTAGTCATATTAAGAAAGTCTTTGACAAATTATAATGCTCTTTTATGCTAAAAAAAACAACAACACCCTACAAAGCATAGGCATAGAAGGACCTTTTTTACTAGCATAAAAAAAGCATATATACAAAACTAAAACATATATAATGGGAATAAACGAGAACCTTTTCCAATAAATATGGAAGTGAATAAGGGTGTTCACTCTCTCCACTATTATTTGATAGAGCTCTGAAAATGCAAGTAATAGCAATAAGATAAGAGAAAGGAATTGAAAGAATAAAGGTAAGTAAAGAGGAAATAAAACTATCCTTTTTTACTTATAATATGTTTTCCTCAGAAAATCCTAGGGAATCAGAAAAGATACTAATTGAGAAAATAGTGTCAACAAAGTTGCAGGCTACAAAATAAATTCTCAAAAATCAATAGTGCTTCAAAGTAACAATAACAAAACACAAAAGTAATAACACCTAGCTATAGTTATTATTAATTACATGTACAATATTGTTAATATCAACATTAAAAATTTTATAGCATTTACTACATGGCAGGCACTATGTAGGTGCTTTTAGGATTATTATCTCATTTGATCATCACAATAATCCTGAAAGGTAAGTGCTATTATTATCTTCATTCTGAAGAGGAAACTGAGGCAAACAGAGGTTAAGAGACTTACTGAGGTTCACATAGCTAGTAATTGTCAGAGGTTGAATTTGAACTCAACTCTTCCTGACTCCAGATCCTATGCTCTATTACCTAGCTGCCCTGATAGAAAGGGAAATTCCATTCCAAATAATTACCAAATGCATAAAATATCTGGGGATTGACCTAAAAAACCCTACAAAATACTTGTATATATTCAATTAAAAAGTGTTTAAAGAAATAAGGGGAGTGGTGGCTAGGTGGCATAGTGAATAGAGCCCTGGAGTCAGGAGGACCTGAGTCCAAATGTGGCCTCAGACACTTAACACAAAAACTAGCTGTGTGACCTTGGGCAAGTCACTTAACCCCAATTGCCCTACCTTCCCCCCAAAAAAAGAAAAAGGAAAAAAAAGAAATAAGGGACAATTTAAATAGCTTAGCAGAATAGCAGGTAGGCCATGCCTATATAACAAAAGTGAAAATACCACCAAAACTAGTGTACAATTTTAATGAATATCAATCAAATTACCAATGGGATATTTTACAGAGTTCGAAAAAATAATAACAAAATTCATTGGAAAAACAAAAGATAAAGAAAATCAAGGGAAATGATGAAAAGAAGTAGGGATGAAGGGAGAATAGCACTTCCAGACCTCAAACTTGTATCATAAAGCAAAAGTCATCAAAATCATCTGGTACTGATTAAAAAGTAGAAAGATCAATGGAATAGACCAGATAAGGAAGGGTTGGAAACAAAAGAACCCAATAACCCAGTGTTGGAAGAAGTAGAAACATAAATTACCTAAGGAAAATTTCCGTATTTGATGAAACAACAACAACAACATGAAACTGCTAGGAAAACTGGAAAGTAGTCTGGCAGAAATTTGGCTTAGATCAACATCTTATATCATATTCCACAATACATTCAAAATAGATATGTGACCTTAATATTTAACATCATACTCTAAAAAAAAATCAGAAGATGGAGCAGCTAGATGGCACTGAGTTCAAATTCGGCCTCAGATAGTTAACACAAAACTAGCTGTGGGACCTTGAGCAAGTCATTTAACCCCAAATGCCCTGCCTTCCCCCTCGAAAAAGCAAAAACAAAAACAAAAACAAATAAAAAAAATCAGAAGAGAACAGATCATATACCTCTCACAGCTACAGGCAGGAGATGCGTTCTTAACCAAACAGGAAATTACAAAAGATAAAATCAATAAATTAGATGGAAACTGAAAAGCTTCTGCACAGACAATATTAATGCATCTAAGATAAGTTGTTGGAAAGCAGTCGTGTGAAATTTTTTTTTTTTACCAAATTTCCCTGATAAGGGCTTGGTATCTAAGATATACCAGCAATTTATATGTGTGAGTATATCTGTGAGAATGTGAGAATGTGTGTGTGTGTGTGTGTGTGTAAAACTAATAGCCATTCCCGATAAGTTCAAAGGATATGAATAAATAATTCTCAAAAGAATTGCAAAATATTCACAACTACATGAAAAAATGCTCTAAATCACTAATAAAAAGAGAAACACTGAGGCTTTATCTCACAGCTCGCAAGTTGGCAAAAACGACAGAAATGGCAATAGTCAATGTTAAAAGGGTTATGGAAAGACAGGCATATTCATACATTGTTGGCAGAGTGGTAAAATGGCACAACCATTTTAGAAAACAATTTGGAATTTTGCAAATCCATATCTTTTGAACCAGAGACTACATTACAGGGTTTAAACCCTCAGGAAGCCTTCAATAAAAAAGTACTCCCCATGTCCTCCAAAGTACTTATAGCAGCACTTTTATGATAACTAAGAAACGGAAATAAAGTAGCTGCTCATCAAATTGAAGAATGGATTAACAAACTGTGATATATGAACGTAATAGAATATTACTGTGCTATAAGAAATGATGTGTGTGATGAGAAGAAATGCATGGAAAGATCTATCTGAACTAATGCAAAGAAAGCAGTCAAGAAAATAACATACATGGTAACACAACAATGTAAATGGAAAGAACTACAGCTCCCCAAAATCACAAGTAAATGTAACAGAATTATAAAGACCAAGCAGGATCCTAATACAGAGACGAAAGGATACCCTCAAACCACTCCTTCGGGGAGGTAAGAGGTTCACGGTTGTCATACACCATAACTGGTTTTGGATACAATAAGGTATTATTTGTATTATAATTTGTCACCCTACACAATGTAATGAACATAAACCTGGTCTTGGAGTCAGAGGACCTACAGCTCAAGTCTATACTTAACATATATTGAATTCTGGGCCTCAGTTTTCTCAAACGTAGGTAGGTGACAACTGACCTACCAGTGTTCCAAGGTTGTTGTGAGGAAAGCACACTGACATGCATGCATTGGTGTCAAGGTATACATGTCTATATGGATTATAATTACTTGTTGTATATACGTTATTCTCCCTTGCTAGACTATAATGTGCTAGACTATAAATTCTACGAGGAATGAGACCTTACATTTTCTATTTCACTTAGCCACTTAGTATATTGTTCTACAGATAGTAGGCATTTAACAATCCACAAATAGATGTATTTTAAATATGTGCATATATATTTTGTAAAACAACTGGAATATTTCAATGACATTTCTTTCTCAACCAACTATGTTTAACAACTACAGTGACTACTATCTAAAAGATTTGAGTACTTGAAGGCTGCTTGGTAAAAAAGACTATAATTCACAAATCTGGGGTAGGTCTCTTAAAAAGATTTTGCTATATTCACAATCTTTATAGTAATTACTGATTAGGGTGACAAATATATATTTCAAGCCAATCTGAAGATTACAATTTTAAGCAAAACTGAATGACCTACTGTATCTATGTGAAGTTTTTTATGATACAACTCTCATTTACGGAAATGGAACAATCTTGAATCATGATGGATTGAGTATAGAATGAATGGGAGTGGGGGAGGAAATAATCCTTTTAAGACATTTGAGAAGATGCCCCTCAGATATAAAGGAACGAGTCCTTTGCATGATGAAACCTGTTTTTATATACTTATCAAATAAGCTTTTTATTAATATCCAATGGTGATTTTCATAGATGTTTTGGGATATTCATAAAAAATTAGCAGTAAAAACACGTATTATTTAAATCGATGATGGAATAATAATTTAATTATAGCTGATCCTTTGCAGTTCAATTTTCATTTTGTTCCACTCTCTCAAGGATTGTTGCTGATGATAGCTCCCCCATTACTTACCTCTCCAAATCCTCCTTTTCCTAGAACTCTGTAATGTCTAAATGTATTTTTTGTTACAGGTTTCCTAGTCAGTAAAAGAAAAAAGAAAAACAGAACAAAGGTTAGATGTCTCGTGCTATAGGTCTGCATTAACATAAACAAGTCAAGTTCTTGCTTGATTCTATTTGATTAAAGGATCAGTATCTTTCTTTTGGTTAAGTGATCATGTGGAAGAGGACACACAAATAGCCAGATGAATGCTGATAAGCACAATGGGTGCTCATGGTCAGGATCTAGAGAGCCCTCTAGAGGAAAAATCTACAAGAAATAAAGACTGTTTCTAGTGGGATGGATCCTAATAAGGAACAACCCTTCCAAGCTTTCCAAGAGATTTTCAATAAGATACAGTTAGTCTTCAGGCCTTACTAATTCTGGGTACGAATGGCAGTAAATGATACAGGGGAAAGGGTTCTTCACCTGCAGCAAGACCTTTCTACTTCCTGATTCTCCCCAACTCAACAGAGACGCTATAGGAAAGGCCTCACATCTTTTCAGGGGAGGATCATACTTCATACTACACTATACTTCATCAAAAAGAGTTTGAGCCCCTTTCCTTTGTGCTCCCTCTTTTCCCCTTCAGGGCATGGTATACCAAGCTCTTGGTATACCAAGCTCTTGGCACAATAACTGGCATATAGTTAAGTGCTTCTAAAAGTCTGATGATGGACTGGTATTACCATATTGGAAAGGTCTTTAAAAACTGATGGACTGGTCATTTCACAAGCAATTATCCTTTTGATTGGAAGTTATCTCAAATTCAAAAAGTCCAATATAAAACTCATTATCTTTCCTCCAGATACTCTCCTTTCCTCAACTCCCTAACTCTGCTGAAAGCATTTCTGCCCTTCCAAGGTACCCAAGGCTCCTAGCTTTGGCATATCATCCATGATTCCTGGGGAGCATTGATGGAACAAACCATCCTCAAGTCTTGCTTCCCCCTTGGCGATGATTCTTTTGTGTGTTCCTTCCCATCATTCACATGCTGACCCCTGGTGTAAGTTTGTACCTCACATGTCTGTATTATTTTCATCGTCTCCTGGCCAGGTTTAGATCTTCCCCATCTTCCCCACTGTAGGCCATCCTCTACACAACAGCCCAAGTGATTTTTCCTAAAGTATAGCTCCGACCTCATAACCTCCCTATCCAACAAACACCTCTGGGTCCCATCACGTCCAGGATAAAAAAACCAAAATCCTCTGGCTTTGCAAGGTTTTCACTTCCAGGCCCCACCCTGTCTTTCCTGGCTTCTCTCACTTGGCTCCCTTCCACTTACTCTACAGCTCCAGGCCTTTTCACTGGCTGCTCCCCATGACTGGAATGCTCTCCTGCTGCCTCTAGGACTTGTCACAGATTCAGCTCAAAACCTTCTGCAAAAGGTTTTTCTTGACCCTCTCCACCCCATTGCATATAGTTGTTTGCAGGTTTTCTCCCCCATTAGAATATGAGATCCTAGGGGCAGCTAGGTGGCGCAGTGAGTAGAGCGTCGGCCCTGGAGTCAGAAGGACCTGAGTTCGGATCTGGCCTCAGACACTTAACGCATACACAAACAAAAACCTAGCCGTGTGACCTTGGGCAAGTTACTTAACCCCAGTTGCCCTCTAAAAAAAGCAAAAAAAAAAAAAAGAATATGAGATCCTAGAGGGCAGGGGCCATGTTTTTGCTTTTCTTTATATCCTAGTCACTTAGTACTGTGCCTGGAACATAGCACATAACAAATGCCTGGTAACTGAGAGACCATTTAAAAAAAAGGGAGGATTTGAACTCAAGTTGTGGGGGTAAAGGAATATTATTGTGTAATTAATAAGAGATGATGGGCACTCATATTTCAGAAAAACCTGGAAAGACTTATATTGACTCATGCAAAGTGAAATGAACAGAACCAGGAGAACATTATTCATAGTAATAGCAACACTGTATGATGATCAATTATAAACAACTTAGCTCTTCTCAGCAATACAATGATCCAAGAAAATCACAAAGGACTCATGATGGAAAATGCTATCCACATCCAGAGGAAGAACTGATGGATTATGAATGCAGATTTAAGTATATTATTTTCACTTTTAAATTTCTTTTTTGTAGTTTTTTTCCATTTGGTCTATTTCTTCTTCCACAACAATGACTAATATGGAAATATGTTTTACATGATTGCACATATATAACCTATAACAAGTTGCTCACCAATTTAGAAAGAAGGGAGTGGATGGAGAAAGATCTGGAACTAAAAATTTTGCAAAAATGAATGCTTTTTACATATAATTTACATATAATTAGAAAAAATACTATTTTTAAAAAAAAAGATTTAAAAATAGCAAATCTAAACAATACATCAAAAAAAACCAACAGGACTTCATATACAATGTTCCATAACCATAGACCCTGACCACTACAAAGGAGTGGAGGTCGTACCTTCTTATATCCCTTATTTGGAGCCAAGTTCATTTTTTCTTTAATCCAAGTTATGGTAATTTTATTATATTAATAATCTTTGTTAAATTTTATTAAACACAAAAAGAGGGGGAAAGAGGAAACATGAAGAGTAAAAAAAAAGCATTCTAAAGAATATTCCTGTCATTTTAGTCTTGTTTGCTAAGCAAAAAAGGAATTGGAATGAATGATTTTTGAAAGATCTTATAAATTCTAATCAGTAAATGCCTTACCTAGAAGGCTAATACACATAAAAAAAATAAAAAAACACATAGAGCTGAAACAAGAGAAATTTTATTACTTATTTCAATGATTTCAGCACCAAAGTCTTAATACTAATTTTCAGGGATAAACAATGTAAATAATAAAGGAATTTCCTTGATAGAATTCTATAAAATTACAGTGAAATTTACATAAACTATTAAAAGTTGCTATTTCCATCATGAATAATGTGTGTGTGGGGGAAACTACATACAGACTCACCATACCTTTCCAACCACTTCCACTGTAAAAATCGAGAGAAAAACATGCTTTCTTGGTACTCCTCAAATGGTCTTCCACTTAAATAATCATGGACAACCCTAGAAAAATATTTTTACACAATTACATCTTTTTATATTATAATATGACTTTATATTGATGGGTCAACTGAGTAAATTGAGTTATCTACAATAAAAGAACAGATTACATGGAATTTTGCATAATCCAGGGAACAAATTTCACATGTAATGGGTTAACTGTGGACATCTGGAATTCTGCCTCTCTAGTACTTTTGTTGCCACTGGTGCTATTACACTGCTACAGAAATACTCTAGTGGGGATCAAGAATACATTTTTAATAAAAATAATAGGAAAATGGAGATGGTATATAGAATTTCATATGTAGAACACTACTTGGGAATATTTATTCCAAGTATCCGGATAAGTGTCTGAGAACATGCTAATGATAAAAATTGTAAAGTGCCCATTAAAAATGTATTTCCTTAGATGGTTGAAGATGATAATGGATGACAGCATTATTATCTATAGTGTAGATCTGTATATTAACACCAGTTCTTTCCAAGTTTAAACTAACAGCTTACAATTATATTTGTAGGGTCTATTCTTCTTTACACTTTAGACCACTGTTCAATATACTTTGCTTCAAGTTTCTTTTGCTTTTGTTTTTTGATATTCAGTTGTCATATAGCTGTTTTTAAAAATGAATTATAAATAATATGAAATATTATAAGGAAATTATTTTGTAAATATTTACATTTAAATCAATGAAATTCAATTTATAATTTCAAATTATACAATTCAATGTATTAAATAAACTTTTCAATCACTCTCATTAATTCTCTATCAAGATTCTTTGACAAATCATTCTTTTCTTCTTATATAGTCACAGCAAGTTCTCCCTTCTGGTTTTACCTCTTTTGAATTACTTTATAATGGCATTCATTTTTTATATTCCTCATATTTGTCAATCTTAATTGTATTATAGTATTCTCTTATATTAACCTACTATTTATTTAATCATTGCCTCACTGTTTAATGCTGAGGCTACAATACAAATCAAGAAAATATAAAAAAGAGGGGTGGCTAGGTACACAGTGAATAGAGCACTGGCCCTGGAGTCAGGAGGACCTGAGTTCAAATCTGACCTCAGACACTTAACACAAAAACTAGCTGTGTGATCTTGGGCAAGTCACTCAACCCCAACTGTCCTCCAAAAAGCAAAATATATATATACATAAAAGAAAAATAAACCCTAATTATGACATTAACAAGAGCTACCATATATTTTGGAATTAACTAGGAAAGCATATAACTTATATAAATACCATCATTAAAGCACAACTAAGAAATAATATTCAATGATATATCAGATTGGCAGGTAAAAAATAGTAATATTCCCAAAATTAATTTATGAAATACCAATCAAAATACCAAGAGTGTTTCTTCATAAAATCAATAAAAAGCTACAATGAAATTTATGTGGAAAAACAAGCAGGTAAAGAGGGATGCTGGATGCAGTTTAAAAGTTAAAGAATGTGTTCTTGCATTCCATGCCTTTAATACATATTACAAAACTATTATTTTTAAAGATATTTGGTAATGGGAAAAAATAATTTAAAAAAGACTAATGGATCATAGAATCACAAATTTGTAGATGCAAAGGACCTTAAAAGTAATTATCTACAGCATCTTCATTTTACAGATGAGGAGCAGATGCCCAAAGAAGGGAAGGGATGGGATTTAAAACCAGCCCCTCTTTGAGGATAAATCTAGGGCTCTTCTGTGCTATGGAATAGACATAACAAAAAGCATACAAAAACTGAAGGAAATAAAAACTGGTTAGAGTTAGTTATTTAACAAATGTATCTAGAAAAATGTGAATTGTCTACCAATAGAAGAGAGCATTAAATCCAAAACTCATACAATATACCTCAGTGAATTACAGTTTGATGAAAGGCTTAAATGCCAAAAAAAAAAAAAAAATCCCCCAAATGAACACCCATAAACTATAAAAAAAAGGTGGAAGAAAATAATACAAAGTACTTAACTGTGATAGGGAGATGACTTTACTTTTTAATAAATAGGAATTATAAAGGGACAGATAATTGTTCCTGATTATATTAAAAGAACCTATGCAATAAAGACAATATAATGAAAAGAAAAAAAAATTTGTAAATAAAACAAAAAACCAAAATATATTTTAAAAAAGATTGCAATGGTTAAATTCAATTCAACTCAACAAACAACAGTAAAAATGCTCTAACTCACTAATAATCACATCTTGTATCTGAAACTCAGTGTTGATGGGGTTATGTGGAGACAGGTACTTTCCTACAGTCCTCCATCCCTATTTTTCACATAAAAAATTTCCCTGGTTCTGCTCATTTCATTCTGCACTGGCTCATATAAATCTCTCTAGGCTTTTTTTAAGTCTATCACTTTCATCATTTATTCTGGAATAATAATATTCTATTAAATTCCTACACTATTATTTGCTAAGCCATATTCAAATTGATGGGCACCCACTTTTGTTTCTAGCTCTTTTTTTTCTCTAGTTCTTAACTATAACAAAATGGGTCATAGTAAATATGGATGTATGAGTTTTTCCCTCTCTCTCTTTGATCTCTTTGGGACTATTCATGATATTACTGGGTCAAAGAGAATGAACAGTTTAGTGACTTTTGAAGTATGGTTATTAATTTTTTGTTCATTCTATATATTAGTTGTAATTGCCTTTCTTACCTACACCTGATCCTGCAGGCTGTAATCTGTTTCTAGAGACCTATCCTAACTGCATTTTATACTATACCTCTTCAGTCTCAACATATTCTCCTATTTTAAGATATAAGATTTATCTTCGTATAATAAAAAGACCCATTTATTGAAATTCTGGTCTCTCTCCAGTACTTTTCAATCACATTGGAGGCAAGATAATACAGTGGAGACAGAGCTGATCTTGAAGCCAAGAAGGCCTCAGTTCAAGTTCCATCTCTGACACATACTGGCTGTGCAAACCTGGGCAAGGCCCTTGAAATCTCAGTGCTCTAGGCAACTCTAAAACTGAGTGGTAGCAAAATCCTTAAATTTCTTCTCCCTGGAAGCTCCTGTATCATGAAGTCCCTATTCCTATCCCACTTAGTCCTTAAATAATCCATGCTGATAGGAAAAAGTGATTTAAATACTTCTAGCTATAAAGGGCAACGGCAGTTGCTACAGTTTCAAGATACCTGGTCTGCTGAAGAACTGATATTCTAAACTTGTTTCCCCCACAAACTTGAATGTCCAAAATCCTAGATACACAGAAGGATCTATGATCTTACTGCCAAAGGAACTCACTCTGTGGACACAGGTCGCAACTCCTCTACATCTCATCCTCTCATTCACACATGTGCCTTGTAAAGCATCCACAGGGGACCTCTCATTTCAGTGAGAGGTAGTGAAAACAAAGATGTAATTTATTTTGTCATCCAAATTAACAGATCCCCTAAAATTATTTATCAACTCTGTTGGGTAGATCTCAGGTTATGACTATCACGACTAGAAGAACTTTTGGTGACCATTACTTACAGGTTCTAGTAATGGCCCCATCAGCAAATAGCGATGTGATTCTGCTCAGATTATGTGTCTAATACCCATCAGTGACATGAGGCTAATGCCATCCTTCCAATAACCACAGAAAGATATTATGAAGATACTGAAGTATAGAAGGGAAGGCATTTTATACTTTTTTTTTTTTGGAGGGCAATTGGGGTTAAGTGACTTGCTCAAGGTCACATAGCTAATTTGTTTTATTTTGTGTTAAGTGTCTGAGGCCAGATTTAAACTCAGACCCTCCTGACTCCAGGGCCGGTACTCTATTCACTGCTCCACCTAGCCGCCCCCATTTTATACTTTTAATGTAAAAGGATTATAGAAATATAACATGATAATGAACCAGAAGCATTAAAGGACAGTAAAACCAAGGAAAACTTCAACTGAGGCTAATAAGAAACCTCACCTGGGGATGGGATCAATAAGACATCAGGCTAAAATTTGAAAATGTCCATAATGCTTCTATCTCCTAAGACTAATCAACAAACCCCTAAATGATGTGAGTCTTGGTTACCTGAGAAGTTGGTCATTGTTTTTACCATACACGCAAAGAGATTAATTCATTCAAGGCTTCAGAAGAAGGATGCTTTCAGGGAAGTTTAAGTTTAGTTAACATGTTATTTTCATGCGTAAGAATGAAATACTGGGAGAAGGAGCAGGCAGAATCTTGAGGCAGCAGATAAATCACTGGGAATTTTAGTTCAACTTGATTCTTCAGGTCACTATTAACTTACCTTTGAACCTATCTGCTTTCACTTTAAAAGTAAGCCAATCAGCAAATTTTATCTGAATTTTGAAAATACTCTGATAATATTTGTAGTTTTATTTTTTAAATGACAGCAGGGAAAAAAGTCACCCTAACATCTGGTCATGGCAATATCATATGTTACAGCTTTTGTTAACACTCACAGTGCTGTGCATTTGTCACTTACCGGGTACAGTCTTTAAAAAGCTCTTTGCAAGGGCTCTGCTCCAGCCTCTCTTTACATTCTTTCACTATATCCTGAGGTATTTCTGGTAAATGGGCAGCAGACTTCACATAATAGAAACCAAATACATAAGCACAATTAATAATCTTAAAATAAATCCTTCACTAGCAAAGCTTGTGAAGGAAGGAAGATGAAAAGGTTAATCAAATTAAGTGACTGATTACAGAGACTTTAGTTCAATTTTGGCAAAATTTGAATTTGTACGTAACTGAAATTAGAAACATAAAACAAATTCCAATTAAATATTTTAAAATATGTTCTGATTTCTTAATATTGTGAAATTAAGCTGACAAAACAGTTGAGTTTTTATAACTCAAGGAAGAATTTTTAAACTGCCAAGTCAAAAACAGGTTAAAAAACCAGTTTAACTAACGAGAAGAAAAAATTCGTAACACTCAATAAATGTAAATGGTGAACTCAATAATGTGAAACAGTTCAATATATGTTAACTATTATGGGGATTGACTATTTACATAATTCTAAAAATTATTCACGAATACACACACACACATATACACACCCGTGTGTATGTGCACATATTTACATAACTTTTAGAAATTCCTCTTAATATATTTCACTAGTTCTATTCATCAGTGTTACTCTCTCAAAATCTGTATGTTTTTTCAAAGTACAAGTTGTACAAGCTTAATCAAAAACTCAATTGCAAAAGAAAATCTAATATTAACATTGAAATAGAAAAACCATACTGAAATTTATTCATGGAGAAAATTGCAACAATTGTTAAAAACTCCCATGAATATATATTTGCTTCAGAAATAGAAAGGAGACATATTGCTGGCTCCTGGGTAAATACAAAGAGCTGTCAAAAGATGGATGGATAGATTTGTTTTTAAATTATACCCTGAAGTACAAGGGATGCTAAGAAATGGAGGTGAGCTATAGGGGAAAGCCAGCAATACAAAGGAAAGGAAATGGGAGGTAAAGTGATGGATATCACTAAAGCCAATCTGGATGGACCACAGAGCATTAGAAGGGGAGTAAAAGGTTAATGAGGCTGAAAAGGCAATTTGGGATATCATATTATGAAGGACTTTGCATGCTCTATAGAAGTTATAGTTTATCCTAGAAGGATATCAAAGATTGGCCTGCAGGTGACTGGCCATATATCAGACTGTCACATCACTGGAGAAAGAGGAAGTTGAACATCAACAATGGGAACAAATTGGCTCCTGGATGGTCACTTTATAGTAAAGGCTAAAACTTCATAGGTTATTACTGGTGTGGCACCACTGATTCATGATTAAAGCAACATTAGCACATGGTCCATTTTCTACTTTTATCACCTCAGCAATCTAATTTTAAAATGAACTTTTTGACCATTTAATACCTAAGGATCTTTCACAATAGTCCTCCATTGATAACTCAATGAGTCATGGAAGTCATTGCTGTGAGTATCTGAAGTTTATGTCTACAAACTACATAGTCAGGCAGGTGCTCTAAAGCTAGAAGAGCTTTATGAATAGGCCTGGCAATGGACTGTATCTGTTGTCAGATGACCAGTTTATACAGACTGGCATAACCAGAAGGTTGGTCTTCATTTAGCAGATGAATTTTACTGGCTAAAGCAACTAATGAAGACTTACTATAGTGTAAAGAGGTTGTAATTCACAATGGCATGAATGGAAGCTCTACATTGTCAAAAATATAGACCTTTTGAAGTATTAAAGTATCCAGAAGAAAAAAAATGTCCAAAGTAATATAATGAAATCTGCCTACAGAATAGAATGGGACATAACCCACTACATTCTGAAGTACCTAATCTACTTTTGGATGGCTCTTAGTATTGGGGACTTCTTACAGAAAAGCTAAACTTGACTTTTTCTCAGCTCTAACCCTGTTTCTGGTTCTGATTTATGGGATGAACAGTACAAGGTCAGCCTCTTTTTCACCCTAAAATCCTTCCCATATATGAAGATAGTTCTCATTTTCCTTCTGAATCTTCTCTTCACCAAGCTTCAGTTCTTTCAACTGATTATCACATGGCATGGATTCAAGATGCTTTGTTATCCTGGCTGCTCTCTTCTGAAACATGTCAAAGTCCTTGCTAAACTGTGACATTCAGAAGTGACTCCAGATGTGGCTTCCCACAGCAGAATAATTTGGGACTCTCACCTCCTGATTCCTAGGGCCTTTGGTACTCAGTGCAGGATCTGGAAGCATTAGTATATTCGGCTGACTTCATACCACTGACATGTTGATTTGATAAGGCACTAAAATCCCTAGATCTTTTTAAGACTAAGAACTGGTTACCCTTCTCTTTCTGCCTCCAAAACCAATACCTCCACTTGTGAAGGTGATTTTTTAAACTTATGTGTTAGAATTTACATTTTCCTTTATTAAATTTATCTTATAGTTCTAGCTTGTCAAGATCTTTTTGGTTTTTAACTATTATGTAGGATGTTGGCTATCTTTTTCAGCTTTGTCTTCTGCAAATTTTATATGTTATATATACACCTTTATTTAAATCATAAATACAAGTGGCACAGTACTTACCCATAACCCTGGGGCACTCTAAGGGATCCCTCCTTTCAAGATGACATCAAACCATTAACAGCTACTCTCTGAGTCCAGCTGTTCAAACAGTTCTGAATTCATCTAAATGTACTACCAGGTGGCCCAAATCTCTCCATTATTTCCACAAGAATAGCATAATATCCTCCCTCAACTGCTTTGCTAAAATCTAGGTAAACTACATACATCATTCCCAGGTTAGGAGCCCTGTCAGATAAGGAAAAGATAGTTCTCTGACATGATCTGTTATTATATCTCAATGGGGTTTCATTTCTGAAATATCAAAAGAATTTAACCATAATATGGCTATCTTACCTATAAGCAGGTTTTGTTGACAAGACCCCTAATTAATAGCATTATAATGAGGTTTCAGTTTTTTGTTTTCTGGGATAAGGCAAGTGAGGTTAAGTTGAGGCTGGATTTGAACTCAGTTCCTCCTGACTCCAGGGCTGGTGCTCTATTCACTGTGCCACCTAGCTGCCCCAAGGTTTTAGTTTTTTTTCCAAGAATAGCAAAATTATTTCAAATACTATTTTAAGATAAATCGGAAGAGTCAAATTGAGGAAGATCACATTGCTTTATCTTCAACATAGTAAAAAAAATATTCAAAATAATCTCAAATAACAAGAGTATAAATTGAAACAAGGAAAATGGATAAACTTTGATTCCTTCATCATTCCTATTGTACCCTAACAGTGAGATAAGTAACTTCTCTGAATATATGCGTGATTTAAAAATTAATGTGAATTAAAAAATAATGTAAATATTTAATCAGCTTGTGTTCACTATAATGCATCAATGCAATACACATGCCCTTCTACTTCCTTGCCATTTCTCAAATTCGTCCTTTCCTTTCCAATCTCACTGCCCTTATCCCCTTTCATCTGGTCTATTCTAACAGCTTCATAACTGGATAATTATATTTGTTGCATCACCATTTAAACAGTCAACCAGTTTTACAACTTGTATTGTGTTCATCTCACTTTTCCTCACCACAAATATACAATTAGTGGCCAAATCTTGTCATTTTTACTTTTGCAACATCTTTTGCATCTGTTCCCTTCTTACTATGTCAACAATCTCTCTCATCCCTTCTAGCCTAGACTATCATAGTGGTTGCCTAAAAATGTCCCTCCTTCAAGATTCTCCCCGCTCTAAACTGTCTTCCACCTAGCCCTAAAGCAAAAGCAGTTTTTTGTCCACTCCCTACACAATAAAATCCAGTGGCTTCCTACTGACTCGAAAATCTAATATTATTTCATCTTTATCTCCTTTTTTATCTCAGTTCTTTTGAATTTTATGATGTATCTAATTATTAGTAGAGAAGCACATATATATAATTCACAAATAAGGACATGCATTAGTGAACTGAAAATTTTTGTTGGCTGAGGTAAGTAATCAAAAAGGTCTGAAGACTGTTGCCCTAAACATAAACATCTTCCCACTGGTCTCTGCCTCTAGAGTTTTTCACCCTTCCCCCCAATCTAGTCTATACACAAAATGAGATTAATCTTTCTATGAGATTTAATTGTTTGCATTATCAAACTGCTTAAAAATATAAACGGCTTAGCCTGGCATTCAAGTGATCAAGCGCCAACCTGCCTTCTGAACCCTATAATCACGAGGCACCGTTTAGAGCTCTCTACTAGTATGGCAAATCTCCCCACCTTCTCTGTTCCTATGCTTTTGCTCTTATATCTTCTTCCTTCCTAAGGTCCCCCTTCTCCCATTTTCTCCAGTTCCTCACTTCTCACTTCCCAACTCAAGTGCTACCACCTCTATGAAGCCTTGCCAAACCACAACACTCTGCCATGCACCCTTTGTGACAATGGTCACTCATTGTGTAGCAGGAAAGAACAACGAATGGGGAGCCAGGAGATCCACAAGCATTTTTAATCCTCCCACTGTTTGACCTTGAACAAGTCAATGAATCTCTCTAAGACTCAGTTTTCTCACTGTTAGGACAACAGCCATAACACCACAGGAATGCAATATAATCTGGCTGAGCTATAGGGCTTGGGGTAAGAAGCCCTTGGTCTGAGTCTTGGCTCCAATGCTTACTATAGTATAACTCTGCCTCTGAATCTCAGCTTCCTCATTTGTGAAATGGGTATAAGAACACTTATACTATGTACTTCATAGGATTATTCCAGTAAAAGAACTTTGGATACCCCAAAGCATTATAGGAACTAGTATTTTTATTTACCTAATTATAAGCTCCTTGAGGGCAGGCACTACCATTATTTTTTCAATTATCCAAAGGAACTATTATTAGGTGCCAAATTTACATATAGGGCAGCTAGATGGCACAGTGGAGAAAGTACCAGGCCTGGAGTCAAGAAGACTTATCTTCCTGAGTTCAAATCTGGCCTCAGACACTTACTAGCTGTGTGACCCTGGGCAAATCACTCAACCCTGTTTGTCAAAGTTTCCTCATCTGTAAAACGAGCTAGAAATGGCAAACTCTGTTATCTTTGCCAAGAAAACCTCAAATTACTTCACAAAGAGCTGGACATGACTGAAATAAGCAAACAACAACAAATTTACATACATAACTAAATAAATAATTGTGGTCATTATATCAGGAAGTACTTTTTTAGCCTAAGAAAGTCATGCTAAGGGAACTATGCCATAGACATAGGAACAGAGAAGCTAGCTACAAGAATATGATAAAGCAATGCATAAAACATAACATCATCCACCAATTATGACTCAGAAAAAGTTATTTTTTGCCTTAGCTAGTTTCTAGTGAAACTAAATTAGAACAGGAGAAGATTTTTAAAAACTAACAATTTGTTCAGTTTTGGGGGGGGAAATCTTCTGACATTTTCCTTTAATCTAAGAAAAAAAGCAAATTAATGTTGACATAATATTAACTTTGAACATCTTGCATTTTAATATGTTCCCTTGTAATCTTCAAGTCTCAAGTTTGAATTTGAAGAATAACAACTTAGAAACAATTATCAGCTAGAGAATAAAACATACCCCATTGTTGAAGTATGTGTTTAAAACCTTCAGAGCAGTGTCTCTTCGATTTTCATCTGAAGCCACCTCATATTCTGCCTAGGAAAGAAAAGTGGGGAAAAGTCTATGCTTTATACATAAAAAAACCCCAAACACACCAACATATAGAACAAACCATTCAAATCTAAATTAGGTGATTGTTGGGTTCAGTAAAGCCTTCTTTGATCACTTTACTCTATGACCTCTCTTAACCATTTCTTCCTTCCAAAATTTCCTAATGCATTCTGGTTTCCTTTAGCCTTCTCTCACAAATTTATCATCCCCCATCAGACAGAAAACTTCTGGACTATGGATGATTTTTTTCATCATTGTAGCTCCCAGTCTCTGCTATAGCGAATTGCCCACTTGTTTGATAAAATAATTCAGAAAGTCTTCACTTTTTTCACTAATGGATTTGACTTAACAAGCTTATTATATTAATGTAACTTTAGATTTGAGAGGGGTCTTAAGAAAGCATCTAGTCCAACCTCATTTTACAGTGAAGGAAGCTGACTTAAGGACAAATTGTCATTTACTCTGGTGCCTAGGAAACTAAGAAATGAGCTGCCCAGTTGCTTTCCTAAATTCTCGATATGCTATACTTTGACTTGGGAGTATTAAACTGGATTCAACAAAACTAAAAAAAAAAAAATGAATAGCTTGGGCATACAAACTGTTATAATGAATTAGGTTTTAGAGATATCATAAAAAGAGTTTGATTTTACCTTTGTCAGTTTTCCAGACACATAAATAAATATTTTTCAAGAGTTAAGATTAGATCTCCATTTCTCAACCAACAATCTGTAGATTACCATAAGTCTTTGGGAAAGGCAGGGTGTAATTTTATATAAATAAAGGTAACTGAAGGGAAGAAATTTCATCTGATTCTTTTCCCTACAGTGGAAGCAAAGCAACCTTTGGGTGCCTCATACCCTAGGGCCTGTGTCCCAGGATAATGTGCTACATAATGTTGTACCAAATTTTAGTGGTTATATCTTAGTTTACCAAGTTTGGGAAACACTAGCCTATAGCTTGTCTCTTCATTTTTACTCTGTAATTTTCCTGTATAAGGGCAATTTTATTAGTCTTCTAAATTAGAATATCCAAGTATCCAAGAATCCAAGTGAAGGATCCAAGTCTGTTTTAGCAGGAAAATTAAAGACTTGCAGTGGAGGTAGGGAAGGTGGGTGTAGAGGAGGAAGGAGGGGAAATAATTTTCTTTTTTTTTTTTTTTTTTGAGGGAGGAACAATTGGGGTTGAGTAACTTGTCCACAGTCACATGGCTAGTAAGTGTTAAGTGTTTGAGGCTGGATTTGAATCCAGGTCCTCCTGACTCCAGGGACGGTGCTCTATTCACTGCGCCACCTAGATGCCCCCAATGATGATTTTCTTAAACTTTTTGAAGAGCTACAGCCTGGAATAGGGATTAGGACTACTCTGTTTAGATCCAGAAAGCAAAACAGAATAATAGGCATATGTAACAAGAAGTCAGATTTCACCTCAATAAAAGGAAAACCTTCCTAATAATTAGAGCTGTCAAAAACACAACAGGCTTAGAGACTGAGTTTCTTCTATCAATAGAAGTATTCAAGGAGGGATGAGATGATGCCTTGTTGGGGATCTGGTAGATAGGATTCAAGAATCATAATATATAAGTACTGGACTAGATGGCTGCTGATGCCCCCTTTTAAATTCTAGTATTCAATAATTTAGATTACTTAGATTTACTACCTTAAATAAGTATTATTTTAGTCATAAAGTAGAATAGAAAGGTTAATGATCTATAGTACGCATTAAAACAAAATTCATCACATTCAGCAAATTATATTATTTTTTTTTAACTTAGTGCTAGACATGTTTGGTTTCCTAGTATGAACAAGTTTATGACTGTTTACAATTTAATTTCTGGAGTACAATGAGTATAGCGTTAAACTAACTGTATCTGGTATGAAAGTTATTCAACTCTTCAAAAAAGCGATAATGAAAGAAAATGAATTATCTATTCAAAATGGAATTTTTTTATTCATAACCTTTTCCACATTACTACTTCCAGGTACCAATTATAAGGCATGAAATAATTGATTAAGGGATTAAGAACTCACACAGAGCGAGTGTTCACATGGTGGTCAGAAGAAGCGATACAAGAACTTAGACACTGGCACAGGACCACCTGGCATGGCATGCCCACATCAGAGAAGGTGCTGTGCTCTGTGAGCAAAGCAGAACTGAAACAGCTCAAAGGAAATGCAGGATGTGCAAGTAAGAGCATCCACCCCAAATGTTCACATGGACTATTTGTGCCCGACATGTGGTAGAGCACTCTGAGCTCATATTGGTCTGATCAGTCCAAGTTCCACACACTGAAACTTAACTCTAGCATAGTGATGTCATTTCGGTCCTCTTGAAGAACAAAGGACAGCAACCGGCAAGTCATTATTATTATTATATGATTTGATAAAAGACAGCTCAACTCACTAGAGCCGGAGGTCACTGCCACAAAAATACCTTCAAGATTTCTTACTTAAGTTTGTAGTCCTAGGGTGGCTCAGAAAAACCTTCTGTGAGTTTTCTTAGCATCACATTTATGTCCCATGACACTGAGGCTGCTTCAGTAGTAGCTCACCTTCCCAAACTGAATCAGGTCACAGTTACCAACCTAAGAAACCAACTCAGTTTTCTGCACACTACAGACCTTCAACAAATGTCACTTGTGATCCTTGTCAAAGGTTTAAATTACTACCAAAGTGACCCTGAGGGACAGGTCATTTGAGGCAGGAGACCAAATGTTTTGGTGACAACTAGATCAAACATGGATCCATTCTTAATCTGACTATACTATCCAATTCAAGGTTCAAAAAGGAGAACTACAGCTATTCAAATTATAAGGGAGCCACTGAAATCATATATAATTTATCTTTGTGTTGTTCAAAACAATTTTCTAACAGACACTTACCTCTCTGAGGGGGGAAGCATCCTACAACCGTCTCCCTGTGTTACAACTTAACTTATACAACAGATATATTCCTTTACAAAGTTTGTAGCAAACTTAAGTTTTATAAAATGAATCATCCTCCCATGGACTTGTATTTCAGAAATGCCTTCCCAAACAAAAATATGCACAATTACAATTAAATGTGCAGAAAACGTTTTTAAAGGATATAAAAGAGCAACATAATAAAAACTAATAATAATACTTAAAAATGGATTTCATTGTGAATGCAACCCCTGCTATAAAAGTAACTTGGAAAAACTCAAGGAAGCATACTTGGCTGGGTAAGGGTAAAAGGACCAGGATCTTTGGGTATTTGTCAAGGAAAACTTGAGAGTTATGACTACACGACAGCCCATGGTTTCCAAAGGTTAACAGTCACTTCTCTGCCCTGTAGACTACACCAGAAGACTTTGCCCTTAAACATGACAGATGTGCAACACTAAGTGTATTTAATCAGTCCTATCTGAGTTGTTTTTGCATTCCTATCTGAGCAATAACCCTCTGATAAGTTTTTTTCTCTCCTAATGCCAAGTTAGTTGATGAAAATCCCCATATCCCCATAAAGAAAGGAATTACGCCTTATTTACCTTTACACCCCCCTGCCCCTTAGTACATAAGGCCTCTCATATAGGAGGTACTCAATGAATGTTGGTTAGATGAAAGAATATATAAATCAAATCTAAAACATAATTGTAGGGATCAAATTACCTATTGCAAAACTTCTAATGATTTGCAAACAAACCATTAAAGTTGTCCTAATGGTCTTTAAACAAAGCCTACAGCTCATCTGTCCATCTATTGAGCAAAGAGCAAACTAAAGGACCACCTAGCCCCATCCTTTAGAATCATTCCTTAAGTTATCAGTTTTTCTGTATAGAATAATCTTAAAGAGTGTTGAGGCTGCTAGGTCAACAGTGTATCCCCTAATGCTCCAGGAAAGAAGCAAAATGTGAATTATTACCTTATTGAGCATTAGTAATATATCCTGATTTCTACAGAATTATTTTCTATTCAAAGACTTCAAATCCTAGAGTTGGAAAGGAGAGAATAAAAATTTCCCCCAACTCCAGGGGAAAAGAAATTCCATCTACCACTACAGATCAGCATCTTCTCTCAAACTCAGAGTCTTTGAGAGTAGCCTAGAGTCCCCAGAGGTTAAGTAACTTGCTCAAGATCAAACAATCAAGCTTTATCAGAAGTGGAACTTAAAATGAGGTCTTCCCAGCCTACGAATGGCTCTCTGTCCATTTCTTCAGGTTGCCTCATGATGATTAAAAACAGAATGGATTGCCTTTTGAGATAGTGAGTTTCCTGTCACAGGATGGGTGAAAGCAAAGGATAAAAGATCACTTTTGTAGGGATTTATGGATGTAATCCATACATTTTGGGGGCAAGGGAAGGAACTGAGCCAAATGAACAATGAGGTTCCTTCCAACTGTAGTCTCCTATGATTTTATGTTAGGTTAATCTCTACTAAAGTAAATCAGTTTCATAACTCTGAAGAGGCAGCAATTGGTGTAACGGAAAGAATGCTCTCTATGGCATCAAAGGACCTCCCACTGCTATTCACTATCTATGTGACCTCAGATCACTCCTTCACTTCTCTGGGCTTCAGTTTCCTTTACCATAAAGGGAGTGAGCTAAGCTAGGTCACCTGTAGCTCTTAATCTATGATCCTGTAAATAAAGAAATAAATAGATAGGTAAATAAATAGGTTAGTCTGTTGCCTGAGGGAGCCCATCTACAACATCCCCAACAAACTTTCTCCCAGCCTCTACTTGAACACTTTTGGTGCCTGGGAACTCAATACTCTCCAAGGCAGCTTATAATACTTTCACACAGCTTTGATTTTTAGGAATTTCCTTCTTTAATCAAACTGAAATCTGCTCCCCTGTAATTTTCAGGAACAGCATGGTATGGTAGAAAGAGTTCTAGACTTCACCTAATCCTTATATATCTATTTTGAGTTTTCCTCACAATCCTACTGGACCTTCCCTGGATACAATAAAGATTGTCAATGTTCCTCCTAACACATTCTGTTTGTGGTCTGACTAAAATTATGAGACAATCATCCTTGACCTCGACACTTTATGTTTGTTAATATTATCTAAGATCTAATCAGCTTTGGGGAGGCTGCCATGGAAAACTATTGATTCATTTTGAGCTTTCAGTCAACTTAAAACAGGTTCCTTCTCTATCTAGTCACCTCTCATTTACTGTGTACAGTTCCATAGTTGTTAGTCCTTTTCTCTAACTAGATCGTGAACCCCTTCAAGACACTGATTAAGTCTTATATTTCTTCTGTATCCCCCACAACACCTACCAAGGAGCTAGGCGTATAATATGTGCTCATTATCAGTCCTATCTTAACCTTCTCTGAATGACCTGGACAAGCTCTGTTTTGATCACAGTATCGAGAGCTTTTCCCTTACTACTTGGTTTGAAACTTCTGACAAAACTTGATAGGATCTCTGGTAGACACTCAAGGGAATGTAAAGTAGTCTAGTGAGAAAATATGGCTGAGTGAGAGCATCCGAAGTTATAGCCAAAATAAAAAACACTAGCATAGCAAAAGTTACTGCAAAAGTATAACAATTTTAAATCAACGTAAGTCTAAGCTAAAAATTTAGTTCTAAAGAAGACCAACACATTTCGATGCACACAGTAGGAATTTAATAAACATTTGTTAACTGATTGATACAGTCTGCAAAAGAAGATAAATACTAGGTCACAAAGAGAAAATTTTGCATCCACTGCTCAAAATTAAGAAAGTCCCCTGGGCAATTGCTTCTAGAAGAGTGACCATAAACCCCTATTCTTAGTCCCATCTAAGTATGTTTCATGGTTCTGAAATCTTCCGCTTTTAAAGGAGTACTCAAACATGAGTAGAAAACTAGAATTTCTTTTTTTTTTCCAGTCATGCACATCTTTACTTTTTTACAAATGCTTTATTAACTTCTGGTTTACATCATTCCTTTCCACCAGATTTTGAGTTACAATTTTTTCCCCATTTTTTCCCTACTCACCACCCCAGAATAGCAGTCCCACTAGATATCCCCTCATCCAATCTGCTCTCTCCCATATCTTCTCCCATATCCCCCTAGACTTTGCCTTTAGGGCAAGGTGAATCTCTGAGCCCCAATGCCTGGACATCTTATGAAACATTTAATTTAAAAACTTTGATTTTCAGATCCATCCCCTTCCTCCCTTGTCACCCACTCCTTCTGAGAAGATAAGCAATTCAGTATGTGTTGTACATGTATAGCTATGCAAAACATTACCATAGTAGATATATTGTAAAAGACTGTTTATATTTCCCTCCCACCCATCTCACCTCCCACCTGGTCAATTTCCTACTTTGATCCTGTCCCTCTTTGAAAGTGTGTACTTCCAACCTCCCCTTCCCCTAGAATGCCCTCCCCTCCATCATCCCCCCCCATCCCCCTTTCCCCTACTCTCCTGCAGGGTGAGATATCCCATTTAGTATGTATGTGATTCTCTACTTGAGCCAACTTCAATGAGAATATGGTTTGGCCTTTTTGCCTTCCTGTTCTTCCCCTCCCCTGCAACTACTTCCCTTTGCCTCTTCTACATGAGATGGTTTGCCCTACCCTGTCTCTCCCCATCTCTTCTTGCCACTTTCCTCTCTCACCTCTTAGCTTCACCCCTTAAGTATCATCCCCTCCCATCAAATTCAAGCTGTGCCCTCTATCCATGTATACCTGTAAACATATGCCCATATACCCTTCTTCAATTACTTTCATAATGAGAAAGGTTTCATCAGACACAGATATTGTTTTTCCATGTAGGAATGTAAATAGTTCAACTTTGATAAGTTCCTTCTGATTTCTTTTCCTTGATTACCTTCTCAAGCATCTCTTTCTTCTTGTGTCTGAATGTCAAATTTTCTATTCAACTCTGGTTTTTTCATCAAGAATGCTTGAAAGTCCTCTATTCCACTGAATGACCATATTTTCCCCTGAAACAAGATACTCAGTTTTGTTGGGTAGGTGATCCTTGGCTTCAATCCCAGCTCTTTTGCCCTCTGGAATATCATATTCCATGCCCTTCGATCCCTCAGTGTAGAAGCTGCCAGGTCCTGGGCTATTCTGATTGTGTTTCCACAATATTGAAATTGTTTCTTCCTGGCTGCTTGTAGTATTTTCTCCTTGATCTGGGAGTTATGGAACCTGGCTATAATATTCCTAGGAGTTTTCTTTTTGGGATCTTTTTCAGGAGGTAATCAGTGTATTCTTTCAACCTTTATTTCCCCCTCTGGGTCCCCATCAGGGCAATTTTCCTTGAGAATTTCTTGAAGGATGATTTCTAGGTTCTTTCTTTGATCGTGGCTTTCAGGTAGTCCAATAATTTTTAAATTATCTCTCCTGGATCTATTTTCCAGGTCAGTGGTTTTTCTCATGAGATATTTCACATTGCCTTCTATTCTTTCGTTTGTTTGGATCTGTTTAACAGCATCTTGATTTCTCATAAAGTCATTAGCTTCCATTTGCTCCAGTCTAACTCTGAAGGAATGAATCTCCTCAGTGAGCTTTTGAGATTCTTTTTCCATCTGGCAAATTTGGCTTTTTAAGGCATTTTTCTCCTCGTTGCCTTTCTGAACTTCTTTTGCCATTTGAGTTAGTCTATTATTTTTTTTTTTGCCTTTTTTTTTTTTGGAGGGCAATTGGGGTTAAGTAACTTGCCCAAGGTCACACGGCTAGGTTTTTGTTTGTGTGTGCATTAAGTGTCTGAGGTCGGATCCGAACTCAGGTCCTTCTGACTCCAGGGCTAATGCTCTACTTACTGCGCCACCTAGCCACCCCTAGAGTTAGTCTATTTTTTAAGGTGTTATTTTCCTCAGTCAGGCTGTTGACTGTCATTTCATATTTTTCTTGCATCTTTTTCATTTCTCTTCCCAAATTTTCCCCCACTTCTCTTATCTGCTTCTTAAGGTCCTCTATGGCCTGTAGCCAGCTTGTATTTTCATTTGGGGCTTTTGGTGCAGGAGTTCTGACCTCACAGTCCTCCTCCATGCTTTGAGCCTCTTTGCCCTAAAATAGGAGTCCAATGTTGAACTTTTCTGTTTATTTTGTTTCATTTGCCTAGGCATGTTGCCACTTAATTACTTGATTTTGGGGCTTGTTGCCATAGTAGGACTCTGCCACCAGACAGGGGAGCTTCTGCCCAAACGTGGGGTCTTCACAACTTCTGCCAGTTGGGTGGCCTCTGTAAAGCCTCCACCCACTCTGGCAAGTTGGATACCCACCCCAAACGTCCCCCCCAGACCACAATCCAGATCCAGGCAGTTTAAAGCAAAAGCGATTAACCCCCAGACTGATTGCTGGATCTCCCTACAGTTCGCAGACCAGGAGCTAGAGCCACTACTGATGCTGCAAAATGGCTTCTGTGCAGCTGTTTCTTCAGCAGCTTTTCGCCCCCAGGGGAGGAAGCCAAGCGTTCCCCAAATACTAGTCCCAAAGTCCATAGTGCACTAACCTCTCACTTTGTCCTAGGCATATCTGTGCTGATAATTCTGGAATCGCCACAATTGCTGGTGTTCTGGGGTCCCTCCAGCCAGCTGCTGGCCCAGCCGCCCTAGGGCTAAAACCGAGGCTTGCGGCGGGCCTAGGCTCAGCTCCCAGAGTGCTGCACTGTTGGTTCCCAGCGGGCTGTGCTGCCTGCTCTCAGAGCGCTGCGCTGGCCGCTCCCTGCAGGGCTGCTGGGCTGTCCTCAGCAGGAGGTTAGCTTCTCTGTGTCGTTCTGTGGGTGCTGGGGCTCCCAAAGTTGTTCAGAGTCCCCTTTTACATGGTTTAGAGGTAATCTGGGGGCAGAGCACCTTGGAAGTGCTGTTTCTACTCCGCCATCTTGGCTCCATCCCCCAAAAACTAGAATTTCTTTAGCTGTGTAAGGTACTAGTCCAATTGGGTCAGGTAGGGTTAAGGTTAGGCCATGTTCCAAACTAGACATTTGTTATGCTTGGTTTAAGAAGACTGGAAGATGCTTTCCACAAAGGATGTTTTTTCCCCTAAAAAGGCAATGAAATTAATCTTGAAAGTTAATTAGTCAAAGGAACTAAGACACCTATATACTAATAGTCAAGACTCCTTAGATTTAATAACTTCACAATACAGAGTCAGTACATTGATTATACTGTAAAATGTGAAGGAACTATGCCCCACTGAGCCAATCCTCTATTTCTGCTGAATACCCTTTCCATGTGATTGTTGAGTAAGTGTTCTTGGTAAAGTTTATATTATCTACAAGTCTCATTTCATTCTGATCTCAAGCCTGAACCAGTGGACCATGCGAGCCAGAATTTATCTACAACAAAAAGGCAACCACAGAAATTGTGAAACAGGGAATAGGCATACAAAGACATCTCTTAAAAAATGGCAAATTCTGTTCAACCTGACTGTGCCTCTCATAATATTTTGTCTTCTGTATCCTTCTGACTCAGTGTACCACAGGATTATTGAGTGTTTGCATCTGGGAAATGAAAAGATACCTTTCAGACAGCTAAAAGAGCACTTCTTGGAATTTTAATTTCTCTCCAAATCAAATCAGCATAACAAAAATAAAAACCAACAGGCCACTAAAAAGTTATCTAGGAGGGAGGTAACATAGGATATATTAAAACACAAGCTTCAACACTATGTAGATCACAATTCTACACCAAAGAAATTTCTTTATCATGATAATTAGACTTCAAGAAAACTGGTTCATTCACCCTGTCATCGCTCAAGTATAAATAAGAATAACTTGAAGTGATTTACTCTCTTTTATAAAACATGACTAAGCAAATCAAGATAAATTGGGACAAGTTGCTTACCACTGCATCCAGAAATTCAATGCATTTCTTTAGATCAAGCTTTGTATCACAGAACTGTCTGAAAAGTAGTCTTCCGATGGGCTGTTTGTCACAGAGACTGTTATAGTCCTTTTCTGAGTACAGAAAGAAAATGTAAACAACCATGACTATTAGAAACTGCAAAGTGATTTCTAAATTTTAGTTTACATTTGACATAATGAGAATCAAAACATTATTTGCTACTTTAATAGTATTATACTTACCAATTTTTAATAGGAAATAAAAGACTCAGCTACATAAATAAACATTTCAAATCATAGCAAAAGGGAGAACAAAGATAATTCAGAAGAAGTAGCATATGGCAATTTGCTTTCTTCTCAAGTCAACTCATTCTATCACTGAGAGAAAGCTGTATTTGAAAGTAGAGCCGGAGATGTGGCAGGGGGTAGGTTAGGGGGAAAGGGAAAAGAAGACAAGAACTTAAAAGAAAAACATTTTGTTCAATAAAGTAACTTCTAGCATTTATTTAATGCTTTCAAATTGGCAACATTCGTTACATACGCTATTTCATTTCAAAGAAGTTAAGCGACTTGATCACTGTCAACCAGATGGGGTTAGAGGTGGGATCTGAACAGGTCTTCCTGAATTCAAGTTCAGAACTCTATGCCATAGTAACTCAAACATCATACTCATCACAAAAAAAATGTACTGTATATACTTCTATTCCCTTACAACTGAGTAATCCAAATCATGACAAATGAATGAGCTAAGAGTAAGAAAGCAGAACTGAGTTTCTCTTGTCTTCCAACTCAGTCTCTCTGCATATGATTTATACTTTCTACTGTTTACCTATATGGAATAAGAAAATATTATACTCCTATATCTATTTAATAGTTGTATTATATTTAAATATCCTATGTATCCTATGTAACTGGTTGATATTTTGCACTTGCTAATCCCCAAAAATGATCTGTTTGAGAATATATGAATGTTAATTTTCGTTCTGGATCAAGAAAAAAAAAACCAAATGCTTAAAGTGATTAATGTATGAATTTAATTTTAGCGATCAAATAAGACAATATAATAGGGAGACTTTCCAATTTTAAATAAACACACCTTTACTGTAAAGATACAAAAATAGAAGTATATCTTCAAAATTATGCTTACAAAATGTAAACCTAAAGAAATGCCTGGAAACCGGATGTGAGCGACTCGAGGCACCAGGACCAAGGAGGCAGATCACTTAGGCAGCCGAGGCGCAAGGAAGGCAGAACTGCAAAGGACCAAGGGGCCACCGCTACCATGAGTCTTTTAAACAAACCCAAGAATGAGATGACCCCTGAGGAGCTGCAGAAGCCAGAAGAGGAGGAGTTCAACACTGGGCCTCTGTAAGCGCTCACCCAGTCAGTGAAGAACAACACCCAGGTTCTCATCAACTGCCACAACAAGAAACTTCTGGGCCAAGTAAAGGCCTTTGACAGGCACTGCAACATGGTCTTGGAGAACGTAAAAGAGATGTGGATGGAGGTACCCAACAGTGGCAAAGACAAGAAAAAGTTGAAACCAGTGAACAAAGACCGTTACATTTCCAAGATGTTCCTGAGGGGGAATTCAGTAATCGTGGTTCTCAGGAACCCACTCATTGCTGGCAAGTAGTGGAGCCAGATACCCCTTCCCACCCCAACACTCGGCTTAGTCCAAAAAGGCTGAGGGATCCACTAGCTTTATCTTTTGTGAATAAAACCTTCCTGTTTTTTCAAAAAAAAAATGCCTTAGTACAAGTGATTAGTAATTAATTCTTCATTAAAAGAACACAAAGCTATCTATAGTTATGTGAAAAAATGCTCTAAATCCCTATTGATTAAAGATATGCAAATTAAAACATCTCTGAGCTACTATCACATCAATCAGATTGGCTAATATGACAGAAAAGAAAAATGGCAAATGTTAGAGGGAATGTGGGAAAATTAAAATATTAATGCACTATTTATGAAGTTGTATACTGATTCAACCATTCTGGACAGCAATTCTGAACTATGCCCAAGGGATTATAAAACCATGGTATATCTTTTGACCAAGAAATATCTCTACTACAGCTGCATCCCAAAGAGATAAAAAACAAAAGGAAAAAGACCTATATGTACAAAAAATATTTGTAGTAGCTCTTTTAGTGGTGGCAAAGAATTGGGAATTGAGGGGATGTCTATCAACTAGGGAATGGCTGAACAAACTGTTGTATGTGATTAAGATAAGATATTATTTTGCTATAAGAAAAGATGAACAGGATGCTCTCAGAAAAAACTGCAAAGACTTACATGAACTGAAACAAAATGAAATGAGCAGAACCAGGAGAACATTGTACATAGAAACAGCAATACCGTATGATGATCTACTGTGAACAGCTTAGCTATTCTCTGCAATACAATGATCTAAGACAATTCTGAAGGACTTATGAGGAAAAGTGCTGTCCATCTCCTGAAAAAGAACTGGTAGGGCCTGAATGCAGATCAAAGATACTTTTTTCTTTACTTTATTTTTATTGTGTTTTTTTGGGGGGGGAAGGAGAGTCTATGTTTCTTTCACAGCATGACTTGCACAGAAATGTGTTCTGCATGATTACACATGTATAACCTATGTCAAATTGCTTTCCTTCTCAATGAGGGGGAGGAGTGGGGAAGAGAGAATTTGGAACTCAAAATTTGAAAAAAAGGTTAAAATCATTTTTACATGTAACTGGGAAAAAATAAAATATCAAATTACATTCACTCCTTTGATAATCTCATCTGCTTTAATGAGTTCAATTATCACAACAAACTGGATGGCAAATACCTACTCTACCAATTATGATATACCACTGGATACAGAGTCAATCCATTGTGCTACTCTGTCTGCACACGTCTATTGGGATGCTTGATCATCTTTTACTGCAATATACATGATGAAAATGAATAAAAAGACCAACTGTAGCTCATATGTCAACATTTATTACAGAAGATGAATTAAAGAAATTCTATGCACAATTGATTCCTTAAATCAAAGAGACATACATTTTGATGCTTGCTGACTTTAGAGCAAAGGTAGGCAGAGGGAAAAGATGATAAAAAGTATTCTGGAAAATGTGATTCAGGTCTGAGTGAAAGAGTCCAGTGGTTTGTGGAATTTAAAAGAAGCTTCACATAAAAACAGTATCAACACTTCCATCCAAATAGAAGGTACTAGATTAAAAAATACATCATCATAAAAAAAGAAATATACTATATCTGAAAAGGCAGGAAAGATTATATGGGAGTCATAAAGTATACAATGAGACCATACACAAATTAAAGGTCAAATGTCATCAAATCAGAAGGAATGGAGACAAGATAGAACTATAATCAACTGCAACATTTTCAACTTGAACTATTCAAATGGGCCACCACTGACAAAAAGCAAGATTAAGTAATTGATTAATTTTTTTTATCACCATTTCCCATAGACACTGAATTTTAAAAGTAACCACAATAATGGGAAAGACAAAAAAATTCCAGAAACTGCTTTACCAGCAAAGACTTATTCTCCTTTCCCCAAAGAGATGCACAGCAGCCAATTCAGAATAAAAAACACATTTAAAAAGAAAAAAATGACAAGAGAGGATGGCAAAAGATTATGAGCAGTATCACTTCATAAAATAGTAAAAAGTAATGCAAGTAAAAACAAGTTTACAGAAAGCATGACATGAGGTTTAAACAATTCACATCATTCTGAGAAATGATGTGGGCAGGAGGACAAATAGATGGAAAATGGAACAAATTTGCCTGCCCTATTATGGTGTTATATTTTCATCGTAGTAAAAGAATGGTGAGAATTAGACCCTAATGTCTTAGACTCCCATGTACTCTATAAGGAAGTATGATAGCACTTCAGAAGACAAAGTTGAGAAGGTTGGATAGACCTGACAAGTACAAGTCAAGGAAATTGTACAATACCAAGACAATTCATACTAGAGATGCCAATCATGAAAGCACTAAGGGTCAGGTTTTTTTCCCTAAAATAATCTATCTCTGGGAGCAGAAGGCAACAAATAATGGAAGAAATTATGGATAGTGATATATGCCCAAGAAAGGTAACCAAGAGAACAATAACTACTGACCAAAATGCCTACTTTTTCACTTTTTTATGCCATCTTAGAAGAAAACATGGGAAAAGAACAGTATTTTCCAAAGGATTTTACATAGGAGACTACATCTTTACAGGTAAGCAATTCACTGAAAAATGCAAAGAATATATGATCTTTCTTAACGTTAAATACACACATACACACAGTTTTGCTTTGGTAGGGTAGAATGCAGCCCCCTAAATTCTTTCTCCCCCCAAATAAAGTCTCTCACGTATGTGAGGATTACATAAGATTTATTTCTTGATAAATGTAATCACAGGGAAATATCTGTTCAATGGCCAATTACTAATGTCAAGTAGGGCTTAAACCAGGGAAATGTGTTTAATTAAAATGATAATACTACTGAAATTTATAGATTTAGTGCTACCAATCAACCTACCACAGGGATGCTTTTCAGAGTAGACAAAATAATTAATTTGTAGTAGCAAAAGTTCTAGAATATCAAGGGAAATTAAGAAGGAATAAAGTAAGGGTAAATCCAGTCCTCACATAATATTGCAAAGCAGTAATCATAATAACTTGGTTAATAGTTTAAAAAAATTTTAATGAATCAAAAGAACAACCTAGACAAGGATGAAATGGTAACAATTGCCCTCAGTAATTCACTGTTTGATAAACAAAAAAACACATAAATTACCTTGGAAAGATCTTATTTGACAAGAATTGCTACAAAAGGGCGGCTAGGTGGCATAGTGAGTAGAGTGTCGGCCCTGGAGTCAGAAGGACCTGAGTTCGGATCCGGCCTCAGACACTTAATGTACACACAAATAAAAACCTAGCCTTGTGACCTTGAGCAAGTTACTTAACCCCAATTGCCCTCCAAAAGCAAAAAAGAAAAACAAAAAAAAGAAAGAAAGAAAGAAAGAATTGCTACGAAAACTGAAAGAAATCTGGCAGAAATTTGGTTTAGAGTCCTAGAATGGGGAACCTGTGGCCCTGTAGGTCCTCAAATGCAGCCCTTTGACTAAATCCAAACTTCACGGAACAAATACCCTTAAAAAGATTCATTAGGTGAAATTCGGATTCATTTAAAGAGCCACATTAGAGGACCTACAGGGCTACATGCAGCCTTGAAGATGCAGATTCCCCACCCCAGGTGTAGAGCAACATTTTATATCATATTCAAATGGACCTGTAATCTTAATCAACTGGAAGTTCTCTCTGTGCCTGCCTAACTTGTGAGAGTTCCATCCCTATCCTATTAAAAGTTTACCAGAATGAGTCCAACCCAACTGCTAGGGGCCTTTTTCACTTTTTTCCATCATGGTGAGGGAAGCTAGTGGAGTGTTCTATCTCTTTAACTGTTAGACACTGTTTTCACTATGCAACAAGATCTTTTTCTGTTATACATCTTTTGATGTTATCTTTGAATCTTGTTCTCTTTTGGACTAACTTATTGATTATACATTACAGCCTCTTCATACCTACATTTGCCTTTCCATTACCCTATCTATAATGATCAGCACCTTTTGGAAGGTGTGTGGTCAAGTTCATCGACAAAGAAAAGGCCAAATAATGAATGAAGGAAGGAAAAAAGTATTTAACAAGTGCTGATGTTCTCCCAGAAACTATGTTAAGAGTTGGGGATATATCTATAAGCAAAAAGATAGTCCCTGCCCTCAAGGAGCTTACATTTTACAGGAGGAAGACAACACATCAAAGGGAACTAAAAAGAGTAGGGAAAGAGGGAAATGAAGGTAACCCAGCATGAGGGAATGATTTTGAAGACTAGAAAGTCAGGAACAGGGTCAAGAATGGAATGAAGGAAGGCCAGTCTGGGCGCCCTTCAAAAAATAGAGAAATAAGATGGAACTTACCAAAGGGAGAAAGGGGCAGTAGACTTAGCTGCCAGATATTCTATGGTGAGCAGGGCATAAGAGTAGAAGGATATTCCAGGGTGAGGAGACCCCAGATGCCGAGGGAAGTTCCAGGATGAAAATCTAAGAAGGGCATGAATTTGAAGTCCAGAAAGTCAGTAAGAGGACTACGAGTGGAATTTAGAATTCTACTGCTGATTTCAATATGCATATAAATGAATACCTTACAGAAAAAGGCTTCATAACCCAAGGTCTGTGAACTTATTTTTTTAATATTTTGAAATTGCATTTCAATATAATTGGTGTCCTTTAAAATCCTCTGAGTTTTATTTTATGCATTTAAAGTACACTGTTCTGGGAAGAGGTCCATGGGCTTCATCAGCTTACAACATATATCAAGGATCTTCACTGACACAACAAAGGCCAAGAACCTCTCTTACAGAAGTACGTATATCTGGGACAAACAACACAGATCTTAAACCAGAAACCATAATACAATCAATCTGTGCATGTGGCTAGATCAAATAAAGCACTTAGCATCCTGTCTAGAACATAGTAGGCACTATATAAAATGCTCATTCCCTTCTCTCCCACCCATAATCTTAAAGATCATACTATAAAAGATAGCTAGAACAGGAAGCCTACACAAAGAAGATCAAAGGTTAAATTTTTTGCCAAAACAAGGGATACAAGCAATTATGAAAGATAAAAATCTATTTAATTACATGAAATTGAAAAGCTTTTGTAAGAACAAAATTAATTCAACTAGGAAAAGAAAGGAAGTGACTGAGGAAAAAGTCTTTCCATTATATATCAGATACCAGTAAGAGTCTGATTTCCAAGATAAATAGTCAACCGAAAGAAACACATGACCAAGTCATTTGCCAATATGTACACATTCAAGGGATATGAAAAAACAACTCTCCCCAAAAATGCAAACTATCAGCAACCAAATGAGCGAGAGTCAAACATTATTAATAAGGAAATGACCCCAAGGTTTCATTCCATATTTAGCGAATTGGTAAAGATAACAAAAGATGAAAACCATGGATATTCTTTAGGCTAGAATGGCTGGGGCACACTAATGAATTGCAAGTAGAGCTATGAATTGTTCCGACTCTTCTGGAAAACAATTTGAAATTATGCAAACAAATTTACTAAAATGGTATGCCTTCTAACCCAGAGGCTTCAGCAGTATACATATATTCCAAGGAGGTCAATGACAAAAAAAGAAAGTCTTCTGCCCCCACATAAAACAAAGTATTTAGAGCACCATTTTTTGTAGTAGAAGTACTAGATACAAAGTAGATACCCCATCAGTAGGAAAAACAACTAAAGAAAGTTGTGGTACATCAATGTAGTAGAAAGTTATTATGCTCTTATAAGAAACAATAAATAGAATGAATACAGAGAAGCACGGTGAGGGATACAAACTCACTGAGTAAGAAGAGTCATTAAAATAACAATATACAGAGCTACAATAAAAATAACAGCTAGCATTTATGTAGCCTTTTGAGGTTTGTAAGCACTTTACATGATCTCATTTGATTTTCACAGAAATCCTGTAAAGTAGGTGCTGCTGGTGTCCCCATTTTACAGATAAGGAAATTGAGGCAGAGAGGGGTTAAATGATGTGCCCAGGTCACATAGCTAAGTCCTAAGGCAGGATTTGAACTCAGGTCTTCCTGACTCCAAGTCCAGCATTTCTATTTATTATACTACCTAAGTGTTTACAATGTAAATGGAAAGAAAATGCTCAATGACTTCAATTCAGAGAAGACTATAGGGGAAGGTGACCAACAAATATATTGGAAAACATGATTCAGAAATAAGAAACAAAAGAACAAATTCTTATAAACTAAGAAATATTTTCTTCAAGAAAATACCTAGTACCTTCTGAACATGGATACCAAATTACAGTATGAACAGAGAGAGAGAGAGAGAGAGAGAGAGAGAGAGAGAGAGAGAGAGAGAGAGAAATTCATTCTAAATGAAACTGGGGACAACTGGTTACTGTTAGGGGAGCCATTCTTGAATCAACTATGTACAGTCAGATTACTAACTTGTTACAGCAAAGATTAAAATCAATAATAACTAGGCATGGAAATGAAGCAATTCAACTTGACCTATTTAAACAAGTTGTTGATGCCAAAAAAGAGGAAATAGGAAAAGCTTACTATGAGTCAACAATGGAGCAACATGAGAATAAATAAAACAAAATAAAATAAATCTGGGCTCTATTAACATAAGAGTAGTATCCTGATAGAAAGTTATAAACCATCAATATTTGTCCTAGTCAGATCATATCTAGAGTACTATGTTCACTCCTAAGCATCACATTTTAGGAAAGGCACAGACAAACTTCAGTGTGTTCAAAGAAGGATGACCATTCTGAGGAAATAAATGGAAACTATGCCATATGGAGATTAGTAGAAAGAATTCATAAAGGTTAGCCTAGAGAAGAGAGGACTTGCTGGTAGGGCCAAGGGAAAGACCATATCATTAATATCAAAATACAGTACTGTATCTGAAGGACTCCAGAGGGCAGACAGGAGCAATGTCCATGATCCAACCAATAAAAACACAAATCTCATCTTGATAAACTGAAAAGTTTCCTTAAATCAGAGCTAGCAAGAGAATGTACTGTCAAAGGAAGCAACGAATTAGGCACCATCAGGAAAGTTACAGACAAGGCTGGATGGCTCATTCAGTTGTCAGAAGGGCTGTAGAAGGTATTTTTGTTCAGGAATAGTTAGACTAGATGACTCTGAGGTTCTTTTGAACTTTGTGATTATGTGATTCAATTAACTGGTGATTACAGAGAGTGTTTCAAAGGTCTTAGTACAGTTTAAGCTTTAGTACACTTTAATAAAAATAAGATTTCATAAGTTTAAGTTGCACTAAAATTTTTGGGACACTATATGACCTTCTCATTGGATTTCTTTAAAACAAAATCCTAACACATATGAAATATTGTTGATTTACAAAGATATGATTTAAATAAAACTTTTAAGGCAAGGTCTGTAAGATAGATAAGAATATATACACATATCTTTGTCATTAAGAATGAGCTGTCTGAAGAATTAAGAATGTTCAACAAAAATATGTCAGGTTCAATATTTAACCAACTAATCTATAGGGTAATATAGGGACAATGTTAATGTTCACATATTTCCACTGTTAGTTAACAGTTAAATTTTTTAAGGTTATCAGGATAACTTCTTTGTTTCAAACTACTAATAGCTGAGTAAACTAATTAGGAAATTGTCATTTACAACTTCCCAAAATAAAAGGAAAGAGAATCTACTTAAGAGTGATATTTTCAAGTAAAGTCATATACAAATTAACAAGGAAGCCCAAAAACACAGAAAAAAGAAAGATCAAAAATCTTCTCTACTACATTACTTCAAATAGATATAATTTTCCTTTCATGAAAAGAGGGTAAACAAACCACCTATAACTAGGAACAGCTGTTCAGTTTTATTCACTGTGACATCTGTTTAAAGAACACCCCTTTCATTTGCATAGATTAAATCAAATGGGATAGATGCTCAAAGAGCCAATATTGATTACTTTATTTTTCTAAATGACTAGCAAATGAATGGAAGTACACACCAAAATGACTCTATGCTCCAAATAAACATAAATTTATAATTTTATGAATTGATAAAAGGATTGGATTAAAGAAAATACAAATAGTAGTAACCACTATAATGACAATGTTAGGAGATCAGGACTAAGACACTAACCATTCCACTTAATTCAACAAATTACAAACATCAATTAAGTGCCTTTTATGTGCAACTCACTATGCTAGGGAATGGGGATACAGAAATGAAAAACAATATAGACTACTGCAAAGGTATGACATAGATACATGCATACATAACATAAGGAAGAGTAAGGCATGGCGAAGGAGCAATCCAGAGGAAGCACTCTAGGAACATAAAGGAATAAGAGAAATCTTCCAGCTCAAGAGAGAAAAAGGAACCGAAGGGAGAATGAGGAAAATATTCAACTCCTAATAAATACAAACCATGAAGTGGAGATACTTTATGTTACCATTTGTTATATTAACATATGTATTAAAAGTACTTTTGTAATATGGTATTTCACAGATTTCCAGGAGCCAAGATGGTAGAGAAAGCAGGAAATTGCCCAAAACCTTCCATGTGCACTTCAAAACAACTATAAAATAACACCCCAAAATGAATTCTGGAATGGCAGAACCAACAAAAAAGACAGGAGTGAAACAATTTTCTAGCCCAAGACAACTGGGAAGGTTGTCAGGAAAGGTTTGTCTCACTCAGGTAAAAGAGGAGTACTGCTAGGGCAGGCACTGCCTCTGCAAATCAGAGAGAGGCCCTGAGCCTCAAGGCAGGTCAGTGACTGAGGCTCCAGAGCCCCACTATAGTAGTAAGCAAGGAGCCAGCCCCTCTCCCATGCAGCCCTGCCTGTGCAGAACCTTCCCCCTGACCCCAGCCTCAGTACAGTACCAGGTGCACCACTTACACCAACCACCACCATCCTCACCTCATCACAACACTAGAGGAACCCCAGCCCAGCACAGTGCCTCAGTGTAGCACTAGGTGAACAACCACACACCAGCACCAGGCCCCTCCCACATACCTCAGCACAGCACCAAGCTAACAGTAAATTTCAACACTACCGTACCTTCCCCCACCGCCCCAGGCCTCAGTGCAATACCAAGTGAGCTGCCAGACATCCACTGCTTTGGCCAGCACCAACCACCTGCCATATCCCCCACTCCCCTCACTCCCAGAGCAGTGCCAAGTGAGCCCCCAGACCTCCCGCTGCCCCAGCACAGCACCAGACAAACAGGTAGAGCCTACAGCACCAATCACAAGGAGTCTGGGACATGTCTTCTACCCCAGGAGCAAAGTTCATCTTTAAAAGTAGCAAAACAGGCTAGAAAAGATAAGCAAAAACCAAAACAAGAACCTGACCACAGGAAGTTATTATGGTGGCAGGAAAAATCAAGACACAAACTCAGAAGAGGTTAACAATGTTAAAATGCCAATGCACAAAACCTCAAAGGAAAATGTGAATTTGTCTCAAGCCCAAAAAGAACTCCTAGAAGATCTCAAAAAGGAGTTTAAAAATCAAATAAGAGAAGAAAATTGGGAAAAGAAATTATTATGGTGCAAGAGAAGCATGGAAAAAGTCAACAGCTTGATAAAGGAAGCACAAAAAATGGAAAAAAGAGATATAAAAGTTTACTGAAAAAACCAACTCTCTAAAAAGTAGAATTGGCCAAATGGAAAAGGAGGCTTAAAAAAACTGATGGGGGCGACTAGGTGGCACAGTGAATAGAGCACCAGCACTGGAGTCAGGAGGACCTGAGTTCAAATACAGCCTCAGACACTTAACACTTACTAGCCGTGTGACCTTGGCCAAATCACTTAACCCCAACTGCCCTGCCTTTCCCACTCCAAAAAGCAAACAAAATAAAACAAAACAAAAAAGAACCAAATTGATTAAAAAAAATAACTCCTTAAAAATTAGAATTGGACAAGTGGAAGCTAGTCACTCCATGAGACATCAAAAATCAACCAAACAAAAATCAAAAGAATGAAAAGAAAAAGAAGAAAATGTGAAATATCTCATTGGAAAAACAACTGACCTGGTGAACAGATCCAGGATAAATAATTAAAGAATTATTAGACTACCTGAAAGCCATGATCAAAAATTATTAGACTACCTGAAAGCCACAATCAAGAAATTATCAAAGAAAACTGCCCTGACATCATAGAACCAGAGGGTAAAATGGACACAATCGCCTCTGGAAAAAAATCCCAAAATGAAAACTCCCAAGAACATTATAACCAAGTTCCAGAACTTCCAGGTCAAGGAGAAAATATTGCAAGCAGACAGAAAAAAAAATTCAAATATCAGAGAGTCACAATCAGGATTGCACAGGATTTGGCAGCTTCAACATTAAAGGGTATAGAATGTAATATTCTGGAAGTAAAGGAGCTGGGACTACAACCAAGAATTACCTACCTGAAAAAACTGAGCATAATCCTTCAAAGGAAAAATGGTCATTCAATGAAGTAGAAGGTTTTCAAATTTGTCTGATGAAAAGACCAGCACTAAACATGGCATTTCACATCTTATTGACTTGCAGTAGTAGTAGCAGTAGATATGATGCAGTTAAATTGAGCATTGAAATCACATTTCTTTGAAAACCAACATATGAATTCTAACAGAAGTAGAATTCAAGTTAAAAAACTTTAATCTTCATTAGTCACTATCAACCAGCTGTTAAATATGGATTTATGGAACATATTATTAATACTAATAGCCTAAAGGTTAACATTTGGTTAGCCAAACAACACTTTTTGCATTGCCTTCTCCCTTGCCCCAACCTCCACACAAAACCCTAGCATCTTTTTTAAGATTAGAGTTATAAAATGTAAATATTTTTACTGCAAAGATAACTAGAGTACTTTTGTAATATTGGATAACTTTTAAATATTATAAACATGACTTGGTGTATTTAATTTTTAAAAAGGTAGAAAAATGTCAGCTCCAACTGGCTATTTTCACAGCCAAGAGCAAATGCATGTACACTATTTAATCAATAGGTCCCAAGGAGCCCTGCATCTACCCTGGGCTTTTTAAATGTGCATTATTAACAGAGTTCACATTCCATTTTCGAAAGATAATTGGTTTGATGAAAATATTTTTGGCATACAGACCTGCCTGATTCACTTGCAATACTAATACTTGTCATTTTAAGAAAAGATTTTAATTTCCAATCTGTTAAAAGGTTTTCTATGAACATTAGGAACTTAATTTGATTCACAACTTCTAGTTACATCATCTTTTTCTTAGTACACTTCACCATATAAAATACTGCCCAGTACATGACCACGTTTGTTTGTGTGTTCATGGTTCTAGGGTTAGTTGCATTTTCATAATGAATAAAATGCCTTGGTAACAAGAAGGACAATGATTATTATGACCAGTTTAAAAGGAAGAAGATGAAGGATCCTTCCATGTAATTCTTTACAAATGATAAAGAATGAAGTAGCCTATTGTTTGTCATTATTTGAGCTATATGGTCAAAAGTCCCTGTGATAGATTTTTTGATCCACAATTCTCCCTGATTTGTAATCATAATACATGTCAATGATACACTTAATTCAATATACTTTGTTTAAGAAGACAAAACCAAAAGTATAGCAAAGTAACTGCTTGTGCTCCTCTGAATATCTATTTAATTTTTTTTTGGTCTTTTCTTTTTGGAGGGGGGAAGGCAGGGCAATTGGGTTAAGTGATTTGTCCAAGGTCACACAGCTAGTAAGTTAAGTGTCTGAGGTCAAATTTTAACTCAGATCCTCTTGACTCCAGGGCCGGTGCTCTATTCACTGTGCCACTTAGCTGCCCCTATCATCTATTTAATTTTTAAGTAAAAGAGATTTCAAGGAACTTTATATTTTATAGATACATAATTTCTAAAAATAAAGCCACTCATTACAACCAGAGATTCAGAACTGGAAGCAAACTTGGAGGTCACTTAGTCCCATACCTTCACCTTGGAAAAGAGGCACAGAAGTAGAGTAGTTAAGAAACCTAAGTGGCGGAGCAAGGAATGAAGCAATATCTTTGCCTCCTGACCTGGAGTTTTTTACACTAAACCACTGCCTCTTCAACAAGATAAAAACATATACAAAGCACCATTTTTAGAGCTTACATTTAGTTATTAATAAAGTAGAAAGTTAAGGGATGGGGGTGAAGGAATGATTCCTGTTTAGCTTGTGGATACCAAAATTTTTTAAAAGTTTGTTTAGTCGGGGCGGCTAGGTGGCGCAGTGAATAGAGGGCCGGCCCTGGAATCAGAAGGACCTGAGTTCGGAGCCGGCCTCCGACACTTAATCCACACAAACAAAAACCTAGCCGTGTAACCTTGGGCAAGTTACTTAACCCCTATTGCCCTAAAGGGGCGGCTAGGTGGTGCAGTGAGTAAGAGCGCCAGCCTCGGAGTTGGGATGACCCGAGGTGACCCGAGATCAGATCCGGCCTCAGAAAATGAGCACCCACGCATAAATAATGACTAGCGGTGTAACCTTGAGCAAGTTACTTAACCCCAATTGCTTTAAAAAAAAAAGTTTGTTTAGTTGATTATATTCTTAATATTGCCATTCAAAGTAGGTAATAATATGCTATAACACTGTACTAATTTTTTTCAGGTTAAGAAAGTTTCTAGGGGTGGCTAGGTGGCGCAGTGAGTAGAGCGCTGGCCCTGGAGTCAGAAGGACCTGAGTTCGGTTCTGGCCTCAGACACTTAACACACACACAAACAAAAACCTAGCCGTGTGACCTTCGGCAAATTACTTAACCCCAATTGCCCTTCAAAAAGCAAAAAAAAAAAAGAAAGTTTCTAGTGCAGACATTTACATTTTGCTTTCATACTCCATTTATTCAGCAAGCATTCACTACTTTAAAAAGGCTTTAGGGGTGGTTAGGTGGCCCACTGAAGTCAGAAGCACCTGAGTTCAAATCTGGCCTCAAACACTTAACACTTACTGTGGGTGACCTTGGGCAAGTCACTTAACCCCAACTGCCCTGCATTGTCTCCTCCAAAAAGCAAAGGAAAAAAAGGCTTTAAATCTGTAAACAAGAAATGTAACCAATTTTATGAAGTCATCCTTATAAAATATAAAATAATCCTAAATTGTTGGTTCAAAAAGTATTTATGTTCTCCAAGCAAAGTGGGACTCAAGCACTGCAGAACATTGCTGACAAATTCATTAAGGGATAAAAATGGGAAAATACTGAAAATATTTTGGAGTTTCTTTTTTTAAGTCAATCAGCACACATTTCCAAACTACAGGGTGAGAAATCTACAGTAATTCTCATTGAAAAGAGATATGAGAAGATAAGGAGAATTTATCTTACAAATGTAAATCTGATAAGAAAAAATAAAAATTGTATGCAGTTACATCTAATAAGATCTATTTAAACAATTGGCAGTACATATATATAAACACACAAAATGCATTATTGGCTCACCAATCGTATATCTGAGTTCATTACAATTGGTGATATGGGGTAACTTCAACATCTCCTTCCATTTCTTACTTCGACCATGTCGCTTGCCACCTCCTCCTAAGGAAAACAAAAGATCATAAATGAGAATACAAAGGCCTACAAATACCCAATATGATGCCAGTGGCATGTATATTCAACAACAAGGAAAATTATTTCTAACAATCCTAGTCTTCCCATATGTGGCTAACTAACACGTGTGGTAATGAAGGTTAAAGAGAATCAAAGAATCACAACATTTTAAAACTGGAAGTACTTCAGTGGTCATATAGGCTAACGCAGATTAAAAAAAAACACATTAGGAATTCCCATTATTAACAGATCCAAATAAATGGTTATCCAGATGCTGCTTGAAAACCTCCAATGAGAATGAACACATTGCCTCTGAAGGCAGCCCATTACATGTATGAATAACTCTAAATGTCTAAAAGTTTTCCTGATATCAAACCTAAACTTGCCTCTGTAATTTCTACCCAGTGCTTCTGGAGTCAAACAGAACAAATTTAATACAGTGTATACTTTCTGGCTCTTGACTATGGCCCATAATTTCAAATTCATATTTTAGTAAGGACAGTAATAAATGAGGGAGCCTCCAAAAGAAGGCAAACAGGACAATGAAGAATCTTGAGTTCTTGCCATATGAGGCCTGGTGGAAAGAGCTGGGATATTTTTCTTGAAGAAAAGTCTTCCGATAGGAGGCCTTTCCAGCAGAGTGGAACCTGCCAGAACTTGCACACTGTTTCTAAGGGCAAATAAGGAAAGTAAATAGACACTTACTTACCCATGATTTTCAACATATAAAAGAAAGATAACTTTTGGCCAATTACAAATTCTCTATACTAAACTTCAGATCTAAGATTTTATGTGACATATAGTAACATAATCTAGATGAAATATTATAGAATTATGCAGATATCACATATAAAGATCTTTTGTATTACTATAACTTGCAAATTGAAGAATTAATTCAACACATGTTACACTAGGTCTCTTTTATAGAACTTTTACTATTTTCCTGGCTCCTGCAGCTGCAGCACCAATCTAACCCCACCCTGCTCTTTTCCCTTCATTTTGTCAGTCGTGCAACTAGCTAGAGTCCACCGTGTTCCAAGTCAGAATTAAATGGTATGAGGGAGATAAACACTAAAAGGGAAAACTGGTTAGTTTTTCTATACGTAAAATTATTTAAAAAAAAAAAAAGAACCAGCAATGCATGCTATAAATAGCAGCCATCTGATATAAATGAAGGCACTTCTGAATAACATTTACAAAGCTTGCATTCATGCTTTTTTTGAAGATGTAAGAAAAGTCAAGGTTTATTCAAGTTCTTCATACCTGATATTACTTTATTTCTTGTACATCAGAGGTTCCCAGACTTATTTGGCCTACATCCCTCTTTAAAAAAAAATTACTCAGCACTCCACTGGAAATCTTTAACCCTTTAATAGCTTTTTGAAATTTGCATTATTTCAAAAATATATACATATTTAAATGACACATCTTTAATAATTTATTGCAAATGTGTGTTTTTTTTTAACATTGAAATTTTGGTGACAATGTAACCAGTTTTTCAAAATGTTATCTTCTTTTCTTTCCTTATGCTTCCCCTACCCCCTTATTTTTATTCAATGCCTCCCAATTGCACCTGAGGCTACTATCACTGCCCCACTCAATTGTTCCAGAGCCCCCCAGGGACAGTATTGTCCACTTTGGGAGCCTCTATTTAGATTCTAGCACACTGATTTTTAAAATTCTCATTTGGTAGTACGATCTTACATAGGTGCCTATATGTATTTTTATAGATATCTAAGTGTGTATATATATATATATGTATGTATGTATATATACATATATACACACCTATACATATATACACACATACACATATATGTATATGTGAGTGCAAATGTATACAGGTATATGTATGAATATGTATATCCTTGTGTGTCTATGTCTATATATGTATGTATATATGTATCTCTCACTCTATATATAAATATATCTGCACTTAATTATAGTGGGGGGAATAGGAAAAAAAGAACAAAGTAAAAAGCGCACCGCAGAGAACAAAAGAAAACTTACAAAGAAGCAAAGAAAAGATGGAATACCACATGTAGTATTTATAATATAGGCTATTTTAATGGAAATTTATTGCTGTATATTTTGAATCCTCTTTCATGTTCTGCTATGTACACGGCAATGCTTTTTTTTCTTTTCTTATTTTGTATTATTTTAGTTTTAGTATTTAAATTTGTGTCTTTTTTCTTTTCTTATTTTGTATTTAAGTTTAAAATTTTTTAAATTTACCCAAAAAATTCTCATTTAGCTCTACTGTTACTGAAAACTATTTGAGCTCAAATTCATGAACCTTCCCCTTTATAGGTCATCAGTCCTGTGTATTCAGTTCTATCCCTGAACAAATAAGAAGGTCACTGGTTCTTCCTACTTTGCTAGTTATGACTTCATAATGCAGAGTGAAATGAGAAGAACCAGGAGAATGATTTGCACAATGACAACAACATTGCAAACACAACTTTTAGTAACTCTGACTATCATAATGATCAGCCATGATTCCAGAGGACTGAGTAAGAGGTGAAAGAGTACAGAAGGAGACATACATGTGTAAGTACATGACTATTTACATATACATGCATGCATACATGTAGGAATGCATATATGTGTACATGTTTTCGGACTGGGCTATGACCAATGAGGACATCTGTCTTGCCACTACATGTTTGGAACAGGTTTTGTTTTCCTTTCATTCTCAGCTGGGAAGGGTCAGGGGGGGCAGATTCTACAAAGCTTGAAAGACTTTTTAAGCCTGAGTCCCATTAATGGCTATATGCCTATGATCTTAATTTAGGAGAAATTCAAGACAAGGTTGGCAAGAGGGTGATAACATTTTTACCAACACAAGATCTCCAAGGATAGTTACTAAAGATGGATTGCAATCTGTAATAGTAAAGGGGATATCGAGATCAATGAAATTACAATTCCTTAAAATATATAAAAAATAATATATACACATATATTTCCATATCAAGTCTGTGATACAATCAGCTAACAAGGAATACTATCATTCTGCCAGCTCTCAGCTATATGTACTAAACAGGTAAATTCATATTAAAAAACCAATACATCACAAGACTATAGGTATGATTGGCATTTCTAGAATACGAGCTTATCTCTTCCTATTCAAGAGTATAAATTTTAACAGTATTTTAAATGTTTAATCTAGTATTTACTCATTGAAAGGAATCAAACTCCTTACAGGAGATTAATTCCTTTATCTAGGTTTGCTACATTGCTACTTAAAATTTTTACATTAAATATTAACACCTAAAAGGGATGAAATGGTCCTAGAGAAAACAAAAGAGTGGTTTACCTGGAGATGAAATAAAGACTGATGTCAGGTAGGGTCCCAATTATAAACTGGAACTATAATCCCTTGTGAACTATGATAGCTATAATGATATGAATAATTTTCAGATACTTCTATTTTATTGTACTTTGGTCAGGTTTTATCTTCAACATTCAGCTCTGGACACCACAGAGGATATCCAGAAGATGGCAACGAAGATTATAAGAAGCCTATTAATCATGTTATAAAAGCTCCAGTTAAAGAACAAGTTGGAGCAGTTATGATAGTTGTCTTTAAGTTTCTAAAGGGTTTTCACATGTAAGAGAGTTTAAAATTGCTTATTTGTTCCTAGGTCAGCTCTCTTGAGTCAATTAGTAGAAGGTGAAGAAAATAAAAATTTAATGCAATATAAGAAAGAACTTCCTAATTTATTAGAAGTGTCTAAAAGGGACTATCTTGCCTTTAGAAGATATGAATTTGCCATCACTGGAAGTCTTCAAGTGAAGCAAAATGACAATCTACCAGTAAAGCTGTAGAAGTGTTTCATATTTCATGTACTTGGTAGATTACATGACCTCTGAGGGTCCTTCCAACTCTAAGATTTTTCTGTGGTTTATAATCTATAGAATAGTCACTTCCTTCTCATTTTACACTTCCATATTAAAAAAAAAAACCAAGTCTTTACTGAAAGACTTGTGATCACATATTCTATATCAATAAACACTAATGTTATCAATATCATAGAACAACTATGAGCCATAATTTTTTTTTGTTTTTGTTTTTGGAGGGCAATTGGGGTTAAGTAACTTGCCCAAGGTTACATGGCTAGGTTTTTGTTTCTGGTGTTAAGTGTCTGAGGCCGGATCCGAACTCAGGTCCTTCTGACTCCAGGGCCAATGCTCTACTCACTGCGCCATCTAGCCACCCCGCCATAATTTTTTATATTTCATTTTGTGTTGAAATTTAGTTTAAAAAGCATTTTAAAATTTCATAAAGTCACATCAGACATATCAAAGAAACAGTAATACTGAATTTGGTACCCGTTAAACCTAGAATTCCTATACCTTCTACATCTATACCCCTCAATAACTAGAACTTATTTTCCTATTTATGGTCCTGAGGCCAAATTCTTTATCAAAGAAAAAAATGCAATTACATTTACTATATATGCTACTTAATATGGTAAAAATTTACAATACTGCAAAGAAAAATATTTCCCTAAGGGCTATCTCCTCTCTTCTCCCTTTCCTTCCTCCAAAAGCTCACTCATTTAACCATAAAATTAAATTATCCTATAACCATACAATATTTAGGGTATTTGAAGCTTTACTGTCTTTCTGCAGAGACAGCTACATAACACAGTGAAAAGAATACTGTGTTACTTTGGACTTGGAGATTCAGGAAGAACTGAATTCAAATTCTACCACAGATACTGTGCGACTTTGGCTAAATCCCTTAACCTCTCAGCTTGTTTCCTCATCCATAAAATGGGGATAATAATAATACCTACCTCAGTGTTATGAGGATCAAATAAGATAACCAATATTAAGCACTTTGTAAACTTTAAGGCACTATATAAATGTTAGCTATGCTCCGTGTGAGTTAGAAAAAGAAGGGGGAGGAAGTACAGGAATCCACTACCTCTGTTTCTCTTTTACTTAACAGAAAAAAGGTCACTATATTGGGAAAAGAGGAGTCATGGAAAAGAAACTAACACTAAAGCAGTTCTGTTTAAATCCTTACTACCAAAATGATCATGAGGAACCAGGTCAGCAAGGGCAAGGGCCTTGATAAGATGTTATCTTAACTTCAAATTTGTACTTCCTTATGTGTACTTTTCTTCAGCTGAGAAATGTTATTTCTCTATAGGGCCTCAAGTTGCTATGTCTGTTTTGGTTTAGTATCCTGTAATTCATAACTCTGATCTTATATTTCCCGGTGGTATGTCAAATTATCTAAAGGGATGTCACAATAATCCAAAGCAGCTTTAAAAAAATTGGGTATTAGGGCGGCTAGGTGGCACAGGGAGTAGAGCATCGGCCCTGGAGTCAGAAGGACCTGAGTTTGGATCCGGCCTCAGACACAACACACACAAACAAAAACCTAGCCGTGTGACCTTGGGCAAGTTACTTAACCCGAATTACCCTCCAAAAAAAAAAAATTGGGCATTTTAAAATCAACGTTTGAAACATAGCAATTTTATGAAAATAAGATAACATCAGGAAATGAAAACCTGTGATAAGATGATGCTACAAAACACATAGAATTATTTTCCACCTATATACATCATTGTAACAATGACTAAGTTTTCCATTAAAAATCCACATGCTGGAGATAGAACTTATTTGAGAATATTAAACATTAAAAAGGCAAATAGGAGAGAAAACAGCATATAGCTGGTTTCTCAGCAGGCACCACCTTCTTTCCTTCACAACACAATACATGGAGATTTAAAATTAGAGGTTAGTTTAAACTTCATATATATGTGTGTGTATATGTGTGCATACATACATTCATACATATGTAGGTATGTATGGATGGAGAGAGATATTTTTGAATAGTACAAACAAAAATTTATACATTACTGGGGCTTGAATTTTTTTCCACTGGGTTATACTCCATATAATTACCCTAAAAAATAAAGAGACACAAAAAGGGGAATAATCTCAAATTAAGACTTCAGAATAATGTTTCCATAAATAAAAAATATCTTTTCAAATTTCTCTGAGAAGAATCACAAAAGGCAAGAAAGGATTTATTGTTCAAATCTTATTTTGCTTTTCAACTAAAAGCCACAGTAAACCTGGCTACTGAAATCATTCACAAATCTGATATAAATATCATAGACCTTCTGATATGATCAACACACATGAATTCAAAAATTGTTTTTGTTTTAATTTTTACCACACCTAGCAAGTAATAGACATAAATCCTGGAAACAGAAAATAGCCAGAAATAGGTATAAGTGTGATAGTGCTAATCAAAAGCTACAGCTGCAGACAATTCAAGATAAGGTCAGGGGGCGGCTATGTGGCGCAATGAGTACAGTGTTGGCCCTGGAAGTCAGAAGGACCTGAGTTCGGATCCAGCCTCAGACACTTAACACACACACAAATAAAAACCTAGCCGTGTGGGGGCAGAGCCAAGATGGCAGAGTAGAAACAGCTCATCCAAGCCACTCTGCCCAGATTCCCCCCAAACTATGTAAAAGGGGACTCTGAACAACTTCTGGAGCCCCAGCAACCACAGAACGACACAGAGAAGCTAACCTCCCGCTGAGGACAGCCCAGCAGCCCTGCAGGAAGGACCAGCGCGCGAGCGTGGGGAGCCTAGCCAGAGCGGAGCCCAGGTCCATGGGAGCCAAGGTTTTAGCCCCAGGGCGGCAGGGCCAGCAGCTGGCTGGAGAGACCCCAGAACACCAGCAACTGTGGCGACTCCAGAATTATCAACATAGACATGCCTAGGACAAAGTAAGAGGTTAGTGTCCTATGGACTTTGGGACCCGTATTTGGGGAATGCGTCAGCTCCCTCCCCTGGGGGCTAGAAGCCGCTGAGGAGACACGCCATTTTGTAGTTTTCAGAGGCAGCTCTGGCTCCCAGCCTACAAATCGTGGGGAGATCCAGCGATCAGTCTTGGGGGTAATCGCTCTTGCTTTAACCTCCCTGGATCTGGATTGTGATCTAGGGTGGAAGTTGTGGGTGGGTTTACAGCTTGCCAGAAACGGAAGTTGCCCCCCACACGTTCGGGACGAAAATTCCTCTAGCTGGCCTTAAAGCCATAGTGTGCCAACAAGCCCAAAAGTCAAGTAATTAAGTGGCAACATGCCAAGGCAAAGGAAACAGAAAAATGCAACCCTAGACTCCTATTTTGGGGGCATAGAGCGGGAAAAGGACTGTGAGGTCAGAAGTCCTGCTCCAAAAGCCCCAGGGGAAAACATGAGCGGGTTGCAGGCCATAGACGACCTTAAGAAGGACTTTAAAAATCAAATAAGAGAAGTGGAGGAAAAATTGGAAAGAGAAATGAGAAGGATGCAGGAAAAGTATGAAATGAGGGTCAATAGCCAGACTGAGGAAAACAACACCTTTAAAAATAGACTAACTCAAATGGCAAAGGAGGCCCAAAAGGGCAATGAGGAGAAGAATGCCTTCAAAAGTCGAATTTGCCAGATGGAAAAAGAATCTCAAAAGTTCACTGAGGAGATTCATTCCTTCAGAGTTAGACTGGAGCAAATGGAAGCTAATGACTTGATGAGAAATCAAGATGCTGTTAAGCAGATCCAAACAAATGAAAGATTAGAAGGCAATGTGAAATATCTCATGGGAAAAACCATTGACCTGGAAAATAGATCCAGGAAAGACAATTTAAAAATTATTGGACTACCTGAAAGCCATGATCAAAGAAAGAACCTAGAAATCACCCTTCAAGAAATTCTCAAGGAAAATTGCCCTGATGTTTTAGATCCAGAGGGCAAAATAGAGGTTGAAAGAATCCATCAATCACCTCCTGAAAAAGATCCCCAAAAGAAAACTCCCAGGAATATTATAGCCAGGTTCCAGAATCCCCAGATCAAGGAGAAAATACTCCAAGCAGCCAGGAAGAAACAATTTCAATATTGTGGAAACACAATCAGAATAGCCCAGGACCTGGCAGCTTCTACACTGAGGGATCGAAGGGCATGGAATATGATATTCCAGAGGGCAAAAGAACTGGGAATGAACCCAAGGGTCACCTACCCAGCAAAACTGAGTATTTTGTTTCAGGGGAAAATATGGTCATTCAGTGGAATAGAGGACTTTCAAGCTTTCTTGAGGAAAAAACCAGAATTGAATAGAAAATCTGACATCCAGACACAAGAAGGAAGAGATGCCTGAGAAGGTAATCAGGGAAAAGAAATCAAAAGGAACTTTTCAAAGTTGAACTATTTACTCCTATATGGAAAAGCAATAACTGTGACTGATGATGTCTTTCTCACTATGAAAATAATGGAAGAAGGGCATGTGGTCATATGAATACATATGTGAATGTGTGTGTATATGGTTACAGTTATATATGGATAGAGGGCATAGGTTGAATTTGTTGGGAAGGGAGAATACTCAAGGGATGAAATTATGAGGTGAGAGAGGAAAGTGGCAAGAGGAGATGGGGAGAGACAGGGTAGGGTAAACTATCTCATGTAGAAGAAGCAAGGGGAAGTGGTTGCAAGGGAGGAGGAGAATAGGAAGGCAAAAAAGGCAAAACCACATTCTCATTGAATTTGGTTCAGGGAGAGAATGACATACATACTAAATGGGATATCTCAACCTGCAGCAGAATAGGGGGAAGGGGGATGAGAGGAGGGATGATGGATGGGAGGGCATCCTTGGGGGGAGGGGAGGTTGGAAGTACCCACTATAGAAGAGGGACAGGATCATGTAGGGAATGCACCAGGTGGGGGGTGGGATGAGTGGGAGGTATAAGCAGCCTTGTACAATATATCTACTATGATAATATTTTGCATAGCTAGACATGTACAACATATACTGAATTACTTATCTCCCCAGAGGGAATGGGTGACAAGGGAGGAAGGAAATGGATCTGAAATTCGAGGTCTTAAAATTAAATGTTTCAAATACATATAAATACTATTATTAATACTCTTTTGCTTATAATTGGGAGATAAGATGTGCAGGCATTGGGACACAAAGATTCACCTTCCTCTAATGGAAAAGTCCAAGGGGGTATGGGAGAAGGTATGGGAGAGAGCAGATTGGAGGAAGTGATATCTTGTGGGACTACTATTCTGGGAGGTTGGGTAGGGGAATAATGGGGGGAAACTGATTGTAACTCAAAATCTGGCGGAAATGAATGATGTAAAACAGAAGTTAATAAAGCATTTGTTTAAAAAAAACAAAACAAAACAACAAAAAAAACCCTAGCCGTGTGACCTTGGGCAAGTTACTTAACCCCAATTGCGCTCCAAAAAAGCAAAAAAAAAAAAGATAAGGTCAGGGGAGACCCTCTACAATAGCTATTTATTATACGCACGTTTTTACAAGAGTCAGGTCTTTTTTATTAAAATTTTTTCCAATTAAAAAGCATTTATTGCGCTCCACCCCCACCCCCATGTACAACCTAGAGGAAAAAGCAAAACCAAACCAAACTCTTATAACAGATATGCCTAATCAAACAAAACAAATTCCACATTGGCTATGTCCAAAAAATGTGTAAAGAGATAATTTTTCTAAGGGTCCACCAAACATCTGCATTTTACCATTAATCCTGTTATTTTCAAGTAATGTCAAATTGGTATGTTCAGGTTAGAAGGGCAGTGAGAATGCAGAAATTATGGCATAATGATAGACAGGTATAATGTATAATCTCATATACAGTGACATTTCAGTCCAACTTTAAGTACTCAAGACTACAGTCTAACATTTCTTTTTTTTTTTTTTTTGGAGGGCAATTGGGATTAAGTAATTTACCCAAGGTCACACGGCTAGGTTTTTATTTGTGTGTGTGTTAAGTGTCTGAGGCCCGATCCGAATTCAGGTCCTTCTGACTCCAGGGCTGACGCTCTACTCACTGCGCCACCTAGCCGCCCCCAGTCTAACATTTCTAAGGATATATGTAAACTACACTCAATACTCAATGAATGTACTCTAACACCATATCTGTTAGATATGGTGTTAGAGTTTAACTCTGTCAACTTCCAGGAACTAGGCAGGAAACAAAAATGGTCTCTGAGTGATTCAAATGGATATCATAAAATCCATGCACTGAAATAATGGTGGGTCCTCAACTCAAGTCCTACTTACACATTTCACAGATGAGTTTAAATATCTCTTATCCAAGCCCATAACAGGTTAAAAACAGCAAATTAGGAAAGCAGGGCTGCTATGGGCAAACATACCAACAAGAAAATAGGAAAGGAGAAGACAGAAAAACTATTAGGACCAAGCATAACTAAAAAGCACATCAGCCTGATAAAATTTAACATAGGAACAAGCAGTGCTACATACTTCTAAAAGCCCAGAAGGAAGTACTGTAATAGAACAGTACACCAACTGATCATAGGGAATCAGGGAAAGGTTAAATGATGTTCAGTAATCTCTGTTTAAGGGGAAGCAGATTATTGTGTAATATATTTTTGAAGATTTCCATTCAAAAGGGTTAAAATATTTAAAAGCAGGGCGGCTAGGTGGCGCGGTGAGTAAGAGCAGCAGCCCCGAAGTCGGGAGGACCCAGGATTGGTTCCAGCCTCAGAAAATTAGCACCCACACACAAAAATGACTAGCTGTGTAACTTTTGGGCAAGTAACTTAACCCCAATTGCTTAAAAAAAAAAATAATTTAAAAGCTTGGTTTGAAAATCCTTGGTTATTTGGCAACTTGGCCTATCCAAATTTTCCTGAAGCTTAGGTATAGCTATATTTAATGATAACCCCACTGAATAAAGTTTGGAATTTCTCTACATTTTCAGATAGATCACTACGATTAAACCATGCACTTAAAAAGAATGAAATGTAACTTAACCAACCTAAAAATCCTTCAAAGTTATTTCTCTCCAAATCCAAGAATGAAGTCTTACATTCTAGGGACACCAATGGACTAATAATTTACATTTTATAATATATTTTGTAAAGATAGACTTGTCAGATGTGTTCCATTAAAGATTAATTATCTACATTCTAAAGAAAATATGCAATTTAATTAATGTACATTCTAGACTTGAGGAAAAAAGTCTATGAATTTTCTTAGACTGTCAACAACTTAGCATTTCTAACCCCTTTCATTTTGATTACACTATCATGCACAATTTCTACATTATAATTCTGCAAGATAAGAGGTCTTTCCATAAGTCTGGAACAAGTAGTCAAAAATATTTAGTATTAGATAAAATGTACATATTAAATGTGATTAAAATCAAAAGCTAGACTAACTTATGCTGAACAGGTTTTTCCTCAAACATAATTTTACAAATTATATAAACAGGTTGTAACAAGACCAAACAGCTCAAGACAAGAAAAAAAAAAATCTAAAAATATGTAATGATTACCACAAGATACTGTTGCCACACTGGGTGGGGGAGAGGAAGGGTGTCACCAAAGAGAAAAGGAAGTGGCAAGCAATAAACAAAAGAATCTACTGTGAAAATTACCTTTCTGAAGGCAAATAAGCTTAAATTAGAAAGAACAAAATTTTCATGTTCAATCCTAGTTCTTCTGTAAAGACTTTTTAGTATATGCAGAATATAACCCAGTACAAAATATAAAACATTGACTAAATTTTTGTTCCTAATATATAAAAATATTCAAATGACTTTTAAAAACAAACCCCCAAAACATAGTGGTGTGGTACCAAAAAGATTACAATCAGTAACATACTTTAAAGTTGGTAAATTCTTCCACTTCTCTAATGTAGGTCTTCAAGATAATTATCAGTAACTGGTTCATTCTTAACTGCACTAATACTGTTGTTCTATTACTATACAGTAAAGCAAAAAATTCCTTTGTCTAAAGAGAGTTGGTCCAAAGCCATATCCCAAACTTTCTAGTTTATGTTCATTATTCAGGAGCACCAAATAGATATGCAAACACAAAAGCTTCAATATGGGTTAGGAAATTTCTTTGCAATTTGATGACTCACTCCAGAGAGAAAGAACTTTCACCACTTATTAGCTCTAATTCAAACCAGAACACCACAATAGAATTTAAATAATCAAGGTCTATAACTGACTCTTCAGGTTGATTCTAAATCTTCTCCTATTCTTCTCTCAGTGGCTCAAACTTCAACATTTATCTAAAATCACAGAAAGAAAGAGGCAAGGTTGAAGAGGGGAGAAATCAGTCAAGCCTTTCAGGCTCTACTTACACTACGGGAGTCAGTCATTAAGCATTTAGTATATACTATATGTCAGGCATTGTGCTAAACACCAAGGATACAAAGAAAGGCAAAAGACAGTCCCCTCTTCTCAGGGAGCTTACAATCTAATAAGAGAGACAACATGAAAATTACTATGTACAAACAAGATAAATAGGAAATAATCAACAGAGGGAAGCACTAGAATTAAGAGAGATGGGGAAAAGCTTCTTGTAGAAGGTGGGATTTTAGCTAGCACATGAAAGAACCCAAGGAAGTCAAAAGGCAGAGTTAAGGAGTTGGAGGGAGAGCATTCCATACATGGGGGTCAGTCAGTGAAAATTCCCAGAGTTGGAAGATGGAGTGTCTTGTTTGAGAAACAGTAAGGATGCCAGTGTCAGTGAACTGAGGAGAACATAGGTGAATGTAAGTGGAAGAAGACTGGAAAGATAGGGGTGAGGTGTGGAAGGTCAGGTTATAAAGAACTTTGAAAGCCAAAAAGAGGATGTTCTATTTAATCCAGGAGGTGATAGGGAACCACTAGAATTTATCGAGGGACGTGGCCAGACCTGTCCTTTGGCAGCTCATAAACTGCAGTGGGTAGATTTGTGGCATGCAGACCCACCAGCAGATTATTGCAATAGTACAGGTGTGAAGTCATGAGGGACCTGCACCAGGGTGGTAACAATATTGGGGGTGGGGAGACAAAGCATATGTAAGAGATATTAGAAAGATAAAATCAACAGGCCTAGGCAACAGATTGGATATGAAGAAAGAAAAAGTGAGAAGTTCAAGATGGCACCCAAGGATGCACCTGGGTTAAAAGCCTGATGAATAACTGGGATGATAGTATCATTGAGAATAACAGGGAAGTTTGGAAGTGAGGAGCATTTGGAGAAAAAGGTAACAACTGCAGTTTTGGACATGCTAAGTTTCAGGGGCATAAGGGACATCCAGTCCATATATCAAATACACAGTTTGAGATGCAAGGCTAGAGGTCAGCAGAGGGATTAGGGATGGATATGTAAATTAGGGAATTCATCAGTCGGAAAGATAATTAAATCCATGGAAGCTAAGGACAGGATCACCAACTGAAATAGTATAGATGGAGAAAAGGACCAGGCCATGGCCCTGTGGGACGCCCAAAATTAGGGGCTGTGACCTGGCTGAAGATCCAGCAAAGAGACTGAAACTTTGGTTGAATGATATGGAAGCCAAACTGCAGAGGCTTGAAAAGAAAGTGAGAGGAAAACAAATAGAGACATATATTGTAGATGGTCTTCTCAAGGAGGTTAGCCACAAATGATAGGAAAGCTATGACTTTAAATCTGCTAAAGCCCACTGCCATCTGTATCTCATTTGAGATTCTAAAGAACCCTGGAAAGGAGGTACTGCTACCTCAGGTATATCTCTCCTTTATTTTGGCATTTTTTTTTTAGGGCAACTTGGGTTAAGTGACTTGCCCAAGGTCACACGGTTAGTTAAGTGTTAAGTGACTGAGGCCAGATTTTAACTCAGGTCCTCCTGACTCCAGGATTGGTGCTCTATTCACTGCCACCTAGCCACCCCATATCTCTCCTTTAAAAGGGTGAAAATTAAGGCTCAGACAGGTTAAGAGGTGCTTATAAGGATCAGAAGCAGGATTTAGAGTCAGAACTTCAAGTCTATCCACTATGCCAATATTCTCTCTTCTATGACTAGAGGGAAAAGAGAGCAAAAGGGGTGATGTAGAAGTCTGAAGTACCATTGGGAATTTTGGAAGGTGGGAAGATTTTGAGAAGAAAAATGAATTCTGTTTTGGACATGTTGAGCTTGAGAGGTTTCCACAGAAAGTACATAATGCACACATTCCACATTATTTAATACAGGAGAGAATAGGAGCAATAAACTAATCCCTGCCCCCAAAGTAAATTAGGCTAGCTTTTTCCCATCAGAGACATCAAGACTTTGTTGGCTCCAAGGGCTAAAGGCCCAGGATGCTGATACAACTTCTTGGTTGCTTTAGTACAAAGTGTGCAGGAGGAGCTCCGGGAGCTTGCTCTGATCTTGCTTAGCTGGTGGATGATGATGTACAACTTTACTTAGGTGAATCAACTCAAGCAGTCTAAGATGTCTGTACCTGTCGAATAGCCTTCTGCCATTTACTTAGGGCTAAGGAAATCTCTTTTTGTTAACTACTGAATGAGTCTTATTTTGTTCCAATACCAAATTTAACTGACTAGGGGGCTGGTCTCAGGCAGGCCAAGATCAGAACATAGGCAACGAAAACCTGTTTGACTGTTCTAGAATATATAGTAGGAGACACTGCATGTAAAAAAAATTACTATATATTATACTAATGCTATAGAAAATCAAACAATAAAGTTCTAGATACAGTCTTCAAATAGCCCTTTGAGGTGAGCAGTGCAAGTCCTCATTGTATTTCACAGAGAAGAAAAATGACATACAAAAAATTTAAGTCACTGTCTGAAGTGCTGCATCTAGTAAGATGTGGGGACAAAATCTAAAACTGTGGTGCTCTGAGGTCTGCAAAGCACTCTACGAATATGATCTCATCAGATCTTTGAAACAGCTCTAAGAGGTAGGTGTGATATTTATCCCCATTTTACAACTGAGGAAACTGAAGCCAACAGAAGGGAAGTGACTTGCCCGGGGTCACACAGATAGTAATGTCTGAGGCTGGATTTGAATTCAGGTCTTCCTAATTCCAGGCCTGCTATTGTACCCCCGAGGTGCCTTAAAAACCTAACTTTTTAACTCCAAGTTCAGGACTGTCTTCATAAAAGCATGCTACCTCACCAAAAAGAAAAAAGTTACCAACTCTCAAAGAAATTATATAATAGGAGCTTATAGTTGGGGACCCAAAAAACATATGCAAAACAAATGGAAACATTATATTCAGTGAAGTACCACTTATCATTAACAGTAAAATAACTCTATGATACACTAGTACTACAATGATGTCAGTAAAAAGAATATTCAAGTGCAATCGAGTGAAATGTTCCTGAAAGAGAGACTTGTCCTGGTTTTGAAGATGGTAAAGGAGAACTAGAAGATAAGTGTGAAGAAGGCATTTCACACAGAAGGAAGGGAAAATCAAAAGGTAAGAATCTGGGAATGAATGAGTTGACTAACCCTGCTGTGGTAAAGGGTTCAAGAATAACCAAGAAAAGGGGCAGCTAAGTGGTGCAGTGAATAGAGCACCAGCCCTAGAGTCAGGAGGACCTGAATTCAAATCCAGCCTCAGACACTTAACACAAAAAACTAGCCGTGTGACCTTGAGCAAGTCACTTAACCCCAATTGCCCTACCTTGCCCTCTCCAAAAAGCAAAAGCAAAAAAAAAGAATAAGCAAGAAATGGAAGACAAAGAAAGCATTTAATAATCTATTCATTATACAACAGCTGCTCCTCCGGGCTCTTTTATAGGCAATCTGTATCCATGCAATACTCTTAACCTCTTTGTTATAATATTATAGAATGCTAGACTCGATAGCATCTATATCAACAGAATAAAAATGGTTCAAGGTTTCCTCTAGTCAAAGTGGACCCAGCTTCTCGGTTAAGAGACATGTGGCTGCTGGAAGACATTTGGAAGTCACCTTAGACCCATTTGTCAGAACCTTTAAGATTTCTCTGGTGGTTCACAGTGTGTGCACCCCAAAACTGTGTGCAACAGAGATCCTTACCCAAATAATACACAGAGGCTTCTCAAGGTAGGAAGCAGAAAAGAATGGTTTATTATGATCTCGAGAAAGGGCAACCCTCCCTCTGACAGTCAGGGAGGAGAAGCAATTTATAAAAGGAAATGATGAAGTTATAAATGCCCTAACTCAGAATTCTTCCCCATCCCCCTTCTGACCCTTTTCTTCCATTAGCTGGAAGTCAGGTACACAATCTACCTTGAGCACTGAAAAAGGAAACAGTAGGCCACTCAATGTACATTTAAGAAAGCACTTCTGTCCTTATTTGGCATATCTTATGCTGAGGGGTGACTGAGGAGAGGAGGGACTCCCTATTGCTCTGAGTTTTGAGTCCTTGTAAATCATGCGATGTCCAGTGAAGGGGAACTCAGGCCTGTTTCCCACGAAAAGCCTTACTAGATTTTAGAGTATAGTCTGAGAAGTTTTCATCTCTCTCACTCAACAGGAAAATCAAACAAGCTCAACTGTAAATGCTGGTTGCCCTAATTCCTTCAGATCTGCAAACACCCTTCAATTTTCCCCAAAGTTGAACGCCATTTCCTAGCTGCTCCCACTATGGACCCAGGAAAAAGAATAGAATTTCACCTTTTCATTCCTATCAATCCAGAAATGACCATAAACTCAACATAATCTCAGTGTTTTCAAAATACATATGGCAGGAGAGTAATTGAAAGGAGACGTCAAAGGGCAAATAGTCAAACAAGTGATAAAGAGAAAGAAAATAAAGGCAACTTGAAAAATATGCAAATGAACTTGATGTCAAAACTTCTACTTACAAATATTATTCTATGGGGTTATCATTTAATGGAACAATTTAATTTGCATAATATTTTATAACACTTATAAAGAATCTAATACCAGTTCCAAAATGCCTCTCTGGACACTATACACATGTTCCTTATAATTACATATTTACGTATTTACATATATACTTCATGTATTTTTGACCAAGAACAGACTAAAGTTCCCACTGTTTTTCCAAGATCTTCAAAATAAAGTCTAAATGTTGGATGGTCATTTTTCCCCAGTCAACTATGGCCTAATTTGCATTTGTTGTTTGACTGAAAGTCCCTCCTCTGGTTTTGTACAAGGGAAGCAGCACCAGATTTGTCCAGAAATAGCTGAATGGTATTATAACTCCTATTTGCTTATGACTTTAACTCTGTTGGAGAATATTACCATAAGGAATTCTCTTTCCTCAGTACTGGATGGGAGAAAAAGAGCATTCTAAGTGCCACAGCTTCTTTGCCAACTAGAGGGAATTACCAGTTGAGGAGTCAGTGCTTACCTGAACTTTAGTGCAGGTAGTGGGAGAATATTTCATCTAGCAGTAGGTGAAAGGAACCTCAGATCACCTCTGATTACAGCTTACCAGTCAATTTTCTCTCTATTCCTAGAAAGTCTTTCTAGATATAGGTCTTTCCTTTCTTCTTTAGCCCTCACCAAAATACTTCCTCTGTAACTCTCTAGTGCACTGATCATGTAATATTACATATTATAATTATTTCTGTTTGTATCTTGTTCCACTAATAGATCATTAAGCTTCACAGGGGCAAGGTTTTTGTCACATCTAAACTGTATACACCGTCTGTTCAGCTGGCATGATGAACTGCACATAGTAGGCACTTAATAAATGTTCAATGAATGCCTTTCATTGTAGAAATGGGAAACTAAGGCCACAAGAGGCTGACTTGACAAAAGAATAAGCAGTGTCTGGAAGTTGTACATGTCTGTGTTCCTTGCTGTTGAAGAGCTCCAAGAATTCGGGAGTTCTGAGCTTCTGTAGGGCTACAGGTGACTGGGTGATTACATTCAGTCAATCATCAATATGGTGAGTCCCAAGGAGTAGAGGACCACCATGCTATTTAAGGAGGGGAGAATTGGTTTGGGTCATAAAAAAAAGAAGCAGGTTAAAACTTCCATACTAATCAGTACTAGGATTGGCCACTGCACCTCCATATTGGATGAGACAGAGACTACTGGGTCCTCCTAGTCCCCCTCAAAAAAAAGAAAAAAGTCAGTGGCAGATAATAAATAATAAAATAGCAAATTCTAAGAACAGTATGAAACAGATGAAAAGTGAATTGGGCAGAACCAAGACAACAATTTATACAATGATTACATACTATAAATAAAAACAACTTCAAAAGACTTAAGAACTCTGACCAATACAATAAACAATAACAGTTCCATAAGACCAATACGTATTGACAGAGACACGTGATGAGCTAGAGGTATAGAATGCTATACACATTTTCAAACATGAGCCAGTATGTAAATCTGTTTTCCTCAAATATACATATTTGTTAAAAGAAAGAACTTTCTTTTTTTGGGGGGACAGAGTTATGAGGGAGAATAGTAGATAAGAGGATAATCATAGTAATGCCGGAAAAATGTTAATAAAACATTTAAAAAGAGAGACAGCAGATATACAGAAGGGGACATGAATGACCAAAGTACAGGAGTATTAAATGTATACTTTTTAAAAAGCTATACAGGGGTGGCTAGGTGGCGCAGTGAGTAAGAGCGCCGGCCTCGGAGTTGGGATGACCCGAGATCAGATCCGGCCTCAGAAAATGAGCACCCACACATAAATAATGACTAGCTGTGTAACCTTGAGCAAGTTACTTAACCCCAACTGCTTTAAAAAAAAAAAAAAGCTATACAAAATAGAAACTCACTATTTCCTAAGCAATCCTCTTTTTCTGTTACTAGTATATGAAAAGATTCATGTTTTTAATTCAGCACAAAAAATTTTAATTAAAAATTTAAAAAAGAAGAACAATGAAAATATGAATGGTAAGTTCATATTGGTCAAATCTCTATGCCACAGCTTTAATAGGATACAAAAAAGAGCTCTCATTCTCCATGAGAATTTTTCATTCATTTCCTAAGATACCCAGATGTTTCCTTTTACAAATATGGTCAGTTCTTCATCTGCCTCAATCGATAAATAAGCACTTGATTATGTGTAGTTATTAAGTCCCAATTTTTATTCTAAGCACAGCATTAGTCAATGGAGGCTACAAATACAAGAAAGAAATAGTTCCCTGATCTCCAGAAACCTACATTCTCATATCCATTGTCTTCCCATTAAAGCTCAATTAATTGACATTCTTAAAAATAAATATTTGATTATGTGGTTATATGGAATAAAATATATTCTGCTGATGTTTATTAATTCAATATTTCCTAACCATGTTCATTCCATAGCACCTTTCTAAATTTCTCAATGTATTAAAGCTTATCTGGGATGATTTATAAGAGGAGAGGGATCACAGAATTCAGCAGTGAAGGACCTTAAGGTCATACAGTCCGGTTTCTCAGTTTGCAAGTGAGGAAACTCAGGCACAAAGAGATTTATATTTTACAGGGCAAATTACAGTGCAAAGCCACACAAATAATAAATAAAAAGGATCTGGATTCAAAGGAGGTAGAAGAGGACAATACTATGCCCATAAAGAAAAAGTTTTTGGAGACAAAGAATGCTATAGGCTTACGAAAATAATGTATTTGTCCTAACAATTTAAGGAGCTATCACAAAGAAGAGGGGGAAAATGTTAATGGGATAAGGCTACACAGAGTTTCCTACCATACAGAAAAGTTCCACACAGAGTTCTGATTCAAAGCATGGAAGGAAAGATCTGTATTCATAGGAAAATGTTTTTGGAATGTGGAAGAAAAAGGATAAAAATTACCCTAGTTGGCAATGTTTACAAAGGAGAGGTTAGGGTACTTCATTCTAAAGACCTTTCTTGAGTTTAAAAAGAAATGTTAGGGGGGCGGAGCCAAGATGGCGGAGTAGAAACAGCTCATCCAAGCCACTCTGCCCCCAGATTCCCCCTAAACTATGTAAAAGGGGACTCTGAACAACTTCTGGAGCCCCAGCACCCACAGAACGACACAGAGAAGCTAACCTCCCGCTGAGGACAGCCCAGCAGCCCTGCAGGAAGGACCAGCGCAGCGCTCTGAGAGCCGGCAGCCTGCAACTCGCAGAGCACAGGAAGCAGAGCCGAGCGGAGCCCAGGTCCGCATGAGCCGAGGTTTTAGCCCCAGGGCGGCAGGGCCAGCAGCTGGCTGGAGGAACCCCAGAACACCAGCAACTGTGGCGACTCCAGAATTATCAACATAGACATGCCTAGGACAAAGTAAGAGGTTAGTGTCCTATGGACTTTGGGTCCCGTATTTGGGGGAATGCGTCGGCTCCCTCCCCTGGGGGCTAGAAGCCGCTGAGGAGACACGCCATTTTGTAGTTTTCAGACACAGCTCTGGCTCCCAGCCTACAAATCGTGGGGAGATCCAGCGATCAGTCTTGGGGGGGTAATCGCTCTTGCTTTAACCTCCCTGGATCTGGATTGTGATCTAGGGTGGAAGTTGTGGGTGGGTTTACAGCTTGCCAGAAACGGAAGTTGCCCCCCACACGTTCGGGACGAAAATTCCTCTATCTGGCCTTAAAGCCATAGTGTGGCAACAAGCCCAAAAGTCAAGCAATTAAGTGGCAACATGCCAAGGCAAAGGAAACAGAAAAATGCAACCCTAGACTCCTATTTTGGGGGCATAGAGCGGGAAAAGGACTGTGAGGTCAGAAGTCCTGCTCCAAAAGCCCCAGGGAAAACATGAGCGGGTTGCAGGCCATAGAGGACCTTAAGAAGGACTTTAAAAATCAAATAAGAGAAGTGGAGGAAAAATTGGAAAGAGAAATGAGAAGGATGCAGGAAAAGTATGAAATGAGGGTCAACAGCCTGACTGAGGAAAACAACACCTTAAAAAATAGACTAACTCAAATGGCAAAGGAGGCCCAAAAGGCAATGAGGAGAAGAATGCCTTAAAAAGTCGAATTTGCCAGATGGAAAAAGAATCTCAAAAGTTCACTGAGGAGATTCATTCCTTCAGAGTTAGACTGGAGCAAATGGAAGCTAATGACTTTATGAGAAATCAAGATGCTGTTAAGCAGATCCAAACAAATGAAAGATTAGAAGGCAATGTGAAATATCTCATGGGAAAAACCACTGACCTGGAAAATAGATCCAGGAGAGACAATTTAAAAATTATTGGACTACCTGAAAGCCATGATCAAGGAAAGAACCTAGAAATCACCCTTCAAGAAATTCTCAAGGAAAACTACCCTGATGTTTTAGATCCAGAGGGCAAAATAGAGGTTGAAAGAATCCACTGATCACCTCCTGAAAAAGATCCCAAAAAGAAAACTCCCAGGAATATTATAGCCAGGTTCCAGAATCCCCAGATCAAGGAGAAAATACTCCAAGCAGCCAGGAAGAAACAATTTCAATATTGTGGAAACACAATCAGAGTAGCCCAGGACCTGGCAGCTTCTACACTGAGGGATCGAAGGGCATGGAATATGATATTCCAGAGGGCAAAAGAACTGGGAATGAACCCAAGGGTCACCTACCCAGCAAAACTGAGTATTTTGTTTCAGGGGAAAATATGGTCATTCAGTGGAATAGAGGACTTTCAAGCATTCTTGAGGAAAAAACCAGACTTGAATAGAAAATTTGACATCCAGACACAAGAAGGAAGAGATGCCTGAGAAGGTAATCAGGGAAAAGAAATCAAAAGGAACTTATCAAAGTTGAACTATTTACATTCCTAAATGGAAAAGCAATAACTGTGACTGATGATATCTTTCTCACTATGAAAATAATGGAAGAAGGGGGTGTGGTCATATGAATACATATGTGAATGTGTGTGTATATGGTTACAGTTATATATGGATAGAGGGCATAGGTTGAATTTGTTGGGAAGGGAGAATACTCAAAAGATGAAATTATGAGGTGAGAGAGGAAAGTGGCAAGAAGAGATGGGGAGAGACAGGGTAGGGTAAACTGTCCCATGTAGAAGAAGCAAGGGGAAGTGGTTGCAAAGGAGGGGAAGAATAAGGAAGGCTAAAAAGGCAAAACCACATTCACATTGAATTTGGTTCAGGGAGAAAATGACATACATACTAAATGGGATATCTCAACCTGCAGCAGGATAGGGGGAGGGGGATGAGAGGAGGGATGATGGATGGGAGGGCATCCTTGGGGGGAGGGGAGGTTGGAAGTACCCACTATAGAAGAGGGACAGGATTATGTAGGGAATGGACCAGGTGGGGGGTGGGATGAGTGGGAGGGAATTATAAGCAGCCTTGTACAATATATCTACTATGATAATGTTTTGCATAGCTAGACATGTACAACATATACTGAATTACTTATCTCCCCAGAGGGAATGGGTGACAAGGGAGGAAGGAAATGGATCTGAAACTCGAGGTCTTAAGATTAAATGTTTCAAATATATATAAATACTATTATTAATACTCTTGCTTATAATTGGGAGATAAGATGTGCAGGCATTGGGACACAAAGATTCACCTTCCTCTAATGGAAAAGTCGAAGGGGGTATGGGAGGAGGTATGTGAGAGAGCGGATTGGAGGAAGCGATATCTTGTGGGACTGCTATTCTGGGAGGTTGGGTAGGGGAATAACGGGGGGAAACTGATTGTAACTCAAAATCTGGTGGAAATGAATGATGTAAAACAGAAGTTAATAAAGCATTTGTTTAAAATTAAAAAAAAAAAAGAAAGAAATGTTAGGCGGCCGGGCCTTCAGCTGGCTGGAGGGACCCCAGAACACCAGCAGCTGTGGCGATTCCAGAATTATCAGCACAGATATGCCTAGGACAAAGTGAGAGGTTAGTGCCCTATGGACTTTGGGACCAATATTTGGGGAACGCTTGGCTTCCTCCCCTGGGGGCGAAAAGCTGCTGAAGAAACAGCTGCACAGAAGCCATTTTGCAGCATCAGTAGTGGCTCTAGCTCCTGGTCTGTGAACTGTAGGGAGATCCAGCAATCAGTCTGGGGGTTAATTGCTCTTGCTTTAAACTGCCAGGATTTGGATTGTGGTCTGGGGGTGAAGTTTGGGGTGGGTAGCCAATTTGCCAGAGTGGGTGGAGGCTTTACAGAGGCCACCCAACTGGTGGAAGTTGTGAAGACCCCACGTTTGGGCGGAAGCTCCCCTGTCTTGTGGCAGAGTCCTACTGTGGCAACAAGCCCAAAAATCAAGTAATTAAGTGGCAACATGCCTAGGCAAATGAAACAAAATAAACAGAAAAGTTCAACATTGGACTCCTATTTTAGGGGCAAAGAAAAACAATAACTGTGGTTGATGAAACCTTTCTCATTATGAAAATAATTGAAGAAGGGTACATGGCATATGTTCACAGATATACATGGATAGAGGGCACAGGTTGAATTTGATGGGAAGGGATGATTCTTTTTTTTTTTTTGGAGGGCAATTGGGGTTGGGTGACTTGCCCAGGGCCACACGGCTGGGTTTTTGTTTGTGTGTTGGGTGTCTGGGGCCAGATCCGAGCTCAGGTCCTTCTGCTCCGGGGCTGGTGCTCTGCTCGATGAGCCACTTAGCTGCCCCAAGGAAGGGATGATTCTTAAGGGGTGAAGTCAAGAGGTGAGAGAGGAAAGTGGCAAGAGGAGATGGGGAGAGACAGGGTAGGGCAAACTATCTTATGTAGAAGAGGCAAGGGGAAGTAGTTGCAGGGGAGGGGAAGAATAGGTAGGCAAAAAGGCAAAAGCATATTCTCATTGAAGTTGGCTCAAGGAGAGAATCACATACATACTAAATGGAATATCTTACCCTCACTCACTCTCCTGAGTAGGGGAAAGGAGGATGAGAGGGGGGATGATGAAGGGGAGGGCATTCTGGGGGGAGGGGAGGTTGGAAGTACCCACTATCAAAGAGGGACAGGATCAAAGTAGGGAATGGACCAGGCGGGAGGTGAGATGGGTAGAAGGGAAATATAAACAGTCTTTTACAATATATCTACTATGGTAATGTTTTGCATAGCTATACATGTACAACATATACTGAATTGCTTATCTTCTCAGAGGGAGTAGGTGACAAGGGAGGAAGGGAATGGATCTGAAAACTGAAGTTTTAAAATTAAATGTTTCATAAGATGTCCAGGCATTGGGGCTCAGAGATTCACCTTGCCCTAAAGGCAAAGTCGAGGGGGGTATGGGAGAAGATATGGGAGAGAGCAGATTGGATGAGGGGATATCTAGTAGGACTGCTATTCTGGGGTGGTGGGTAGGGAAAAATGGGGGGAAAATGTACCTCATAATCTGGTGGAAATGAATGATGTAAACTAGAAGTTAAGAAAGCATTTGTAAATAAATAAATAAATAAATAAAATAAAGTAACTGTGTGTACAACAGTGGAAAAAAAAAAGAAATGTTAGAGTGTATCCAGAAACTAGAAGAAAGCACAATGTTAACACATCTTTTTACTACATTTCACAGGTGTTAAAATTTAAAAGTAAAACACATTCAATAGAAACCAACAGTGTAGCAAGACAGTCCAAACAGCTTATGCAATTTGGGGCTGTACAATCAAGCTACTAAATACAAAAAGTCTACTGATGATGATGGTCATGATGAACAGAAAGCAGCACAAGGTCCAGAGCCCCATTATATTGTCCTGGATAGACAACAGATAAAGAATCCTACTCAGTTTATAACATTTTAGAAAGAACAACAAACTGGAACATGTCTAAAGGAAGGCAATTTAGGACAGCAAAGAAATAGGAAACTAGGCTATATGAGGATTGGTTCAAGGAATTGGAGATCTTTAACCTGTACAAAAGATAACTGAGGGAGGATATGATAGCTCTCATCAAAAAACTTAAAGGGGGGGGCGGAGCCAAAATGGCAGAGTAGAAACAGCTCATCCAAGCCACTCTGCCCCCAGATTCCCCCCAAACTATGTAAAAGGGGGCTCTGAACAACTTCTGGAGCCCCAGCAACCACAGAATGACACAGAGAAGCTAACCTCCCACTGAGGACAGCCCAGCAGCCCTGCAGGAAGGATCAGCACAGTGCTCTGGGAGCCAGCAGGCCGAGCGGAGCCCAGGTCCCCGTGAGCTAAGGTTTTAGCCCCAGGGCGGCAGGGCCAGCAGCTGGCTGGAGGAACCCCAGAATGCCAGCAGCTGTGGTGACTCCAGAATTATCAACATAGAAGGCAATGTGAAATATCTCATGGGAAAAACCATTGACCTGGAAAATAGATCCAGGAGAGACAATTTAAAAATTATTGGACTACCTGAAAGCCATGATCAAAGAAAGAACCTAGAAATCACCCTTCAAGAAATTCTCAAGGAAAATTGCCCTGATGTTTTAGATCCAGAGGCAAAATAGAGGTTGAAAGAATCCACCGATCAACTCCTGAAAAAGATCCCAAAAAGAAAACTCCCAGGAATATTATAGCCAGGTTCCAGAATCCCCAGATCAAGGAGAAAATACTACAAGCAGCCAGGAAGAAACAATTTCAATATTGTGGAAACACAATCAGAATAGCCCAGGACCTGGCGGCTTCTACACTGAGGGATCAAAAGGCATGGAATATGATATTCCAGAGGGCAAAAGAACTGGGAATGAACCCAAGGGTCACCTACCCAGCAAAACTGAGTATTTTGTTTCAGGGAAAATATGGTCATTCAGTGGAATAGAGGACTTTCAAGCATTCTTGAGGAAAAAACCAGAATTGAATAGAAAATTTGACATCCAGTCACAAGAAGCAAGAGATGCCTGAGAAGGTAATCAGGGAAAAGAAATCAAAAGGAACTTATCAAAGTTGAACTATTTACATTCCTATATGGAAAAGCAATGACTGTGACTGATGATATCTTTCTCACTATGAAAATAATGGAAGAAGGGTGTGTGGTCATGTGAATACATATGTGAATGTGTGTGTATATGGTTACAGTTATATATGGATAGAGGGCATAGGTTGAATTTGTTGGGAAGGGAGAACACTCAAGGGATGAAATTATGAGGTGAGAGAGGAAAGTGGCAAGAGGAGATGGGGAGAGACAGGGTAGGGTAAACTGTCCCATGTAGAAGAAGCAAGGGGAAGTGGTTGCAAAGGAGGGGGAGAATAAGGAAGGCTAAAAAGGCAAAACCACATTCACATTGAATTTTGTTCAGGGAGAGAATGACATACATACTAAATGGGATATCTCAACCTGCAGCAGAATAGGGGGAAGGGGGATGAGAGGAGGGATGATGGATGGGAGGGCATCCTTGGGGGAGGGGAGGTTGGAAGTACCCACTATAGAAGAGGGACAGGATCATGTAGGGAATGCACCAGGTGGGGGGTGAGATGAGTGGGAGGGAATTATAAGCAGCCTTGTACAATATATCTACTATGATAATGTTTTGCATAGCTAGACATGTACAACATATACTGAATTACTTATCTCCCCAGAGGGAATGGGTGACAATTTGAGGTCTTAACATTAAATGTTTCAAATATATATAAATACTATTATTAATACTCTTTTGCCTATAATTGGGAGATAAGATGTGCAGGCATTGGGACACAAAGATTCACCTTCCTCTAATGGAAAAGTCCAAGGGGGTATGGGAGAAGGTATGGGAGAGAGCAGATTGGAGGAAGTGATATCTTGTGGAACTGCTATTCTGGGAGGTTGGGTAGGGGAATAACAGGGGGAAACTGATTGTAACTCAAAATCTGGTGGAAATGAATGATGTAAAACAGAAGTTAATAAAGCATTTGTTTAAAAAAAAACTTAAAGGGCTGTCATACAGAAGAAGTATTAGCCTTGGTTGGCACAAGAGTCAGAATGAAGAACAATAGGTCAAAGTTTCAGAGAAACAGATTTTGGTTCCACATAAAGAATTACTTCCTTGCAATTAGAACTGTCCAAAAGTAAAAAGAGCTGCCTCATAAGGTGATGAGTTCCCCATCCCCAGAAGTGTTCAAAAGGAAGTTGGATTACCATTTGTTAGAGATATTGTTAGATTCAATGACCTCTGAGGTCCCTTCCAACTTTGAGGTACTATCATTCAACAAACTATGAGGATAGGTTTAAAAAAAAAAAGACAGATAAAAATCTCTTCCTTTGAGTAATGTCTCTGAAGTAGAAATATTCATAGCATTAATGAAGTTAAGCCTAAAGAAGCTAACATGATAGTAAGTCCACATTAATCCTTCCCTTTTTATTCAACACTGTATCATTTTAATAGCTCTCAGTGAGATGTCAAAATCCTGAGGCTGCACTCCCAGGAAATCAATTACTTTTCTTAAAATTACAGGACAAAGATAAATAACCCTTTGAGGCTATCAGGATGATAGTTCCCAAATCGTTCAACAAAACCCACAATCCCCAAATCCTATTAAATTTTCCTGTCATTCATCCTTTTCCCTGCATGTCATCTTTCTGTTAAAAGTGCTTCCAAGGCTGTCTATTGCTTAACAGCTAATAGCTAGTGTTTATTTTGCTTTCACATTTGCAAGCTGATTTACATATATTATCTCATTTGATCCTCACAACAATCCTGTGAAGTAGGAGCTATTGTTATCCCCATTTGACAGATAAAGCCACTGAGCTATAGTCAAGGAGGCACAGAGAGGCTAAGTGACTTGCCCAAGGTTACATAGCTAAATCATCTGAGGCAGGATTTGAACACAGGTCTTCCAAATGTAGCTCTCTATACAATGCAAGTCTATTTGGCATTTAAAACCCTTTACAATGATTCCAAATTACCTCTTCATATTGATTTCACATTATCCCCCCTTATGCAACCTCCAGGCCAGATAATGAACTACTTGCTACTGCACATTCCTAACAATCCATCTGCTAACTCTAAGTCTTTGCATCGATATATTTTATTTATTTTTCATTTAGAGTTTCCCATACCTAGAATATTCTTACTCCTCACCCCTACCTTATCAAATCCCAAGCTCCATTCAAGGCTCAGAAAAAGGGTTGCATTCTATGCCAGGCCTTGTTTCCTGTCCCTCCCAATAACTCTAGGTTTACTTGGTACAGATTTTTCTTAGACTTATCTAAGTACATGTTTGCCCAGTAGAACGTAAGCTGCTTGAGAGAGAAACTGCTTCATTTTGGGCCTTTCTCTCCCCCAAATCCAGTCCAGAGCCTGGCATATAAGGCCAGGGACTGAACCTCTCATGTCATCAACAGGAAAATCCTGCATAAGAAAACTTTGTGAATGCAGGCTGGATCCTTAGACTCTCAGAACCCGGTCCTAGATATCACCTTAAATGATTGGCCCCAGGTTCTGAGAAGTAGAACTGTATCCTAGTTCTTCTGAGCTCCAAGGCCAACTCCCCATCCACTATAGCAGACTGCAGGACATGTAATTGGGATCTTCAAATATGCTTACTGAGCTGAATTGGAAATGAATGAGAATTACGGCAAAATTATCACATAGCTAATAGTGTGAAGGGTGGGGATGGTGATGACATTAGTTTTTTGGGTTTTGTTTTGTTTTTTTTAAGAATAAAAGGAAGAGTTTTAGCTTTCAGGGAATTTACAATCTACCTAGAAAGACAAAACTAGTATGCATGAAGCAATTAGAATATCAGTGCTTTAAGTCTCCAGCATTCAGCACTGCATTTGACACATAGGGTTAAGAACCAGAATGGTGATTTCATTTGTATGTGGAAATCCTGGAAAAGGAAACTCCCTTTATTAATGCAAGTCAGCATATTCTCAGCAATTTATAATCTTCAAGACTTGCCTAAGGGTCTGAGAGATTAGTGATGGGGCACAGAATTACACAGCCAGTAAGTGCAAAGGTGGGACTTAAACAGAGGTATTCTAGACTCAAAGGCCAGTTCCCTATCACTACATGACACGTGAAGTACTTCTAAATGCTTATTGGGCTGAAGCGAATTTAAATCATTTTCTTATTAGGTACCTAACACTGAGTTGAAGGAAAGGAGGAAGGAGAATTTTTTTTTTTTTAAGGAAAAGTAAACCACATAATCTTGACTTTCTACCTGGAGAGACAAATGCAATTTTCATGAAAACAACCAGGAAACAAGGACTAAACAGTGCTTCCTAGCCTCTTACTGTGTGCTGTAACTAGCAAAAACCTGTAGGCAGAGGCACAACTTGAACTGCACTTTGGAGGATGACTAAGATCTGCATAAACAGAGGAAGAACATTCCGGGAAGAGAAGATGTTATACACCTACAAAAGATGTGTCACTGCAAGCAGACACTTATTTCTGATCATACATGCTTGCATATTTTAACATATGAATATGTGGATATATATGAATATAAAACAGGTTAATTTAGAAAACTATTTTAAAGCATCTTCTGTGTGAACAACATTTAAGTAGAAGTTTTTGGATATAAAAATGAAAATCATCCCCTGCCCTCAAAGAACTTACATTCTCTTACAGGAGAAACACCTAACAATCTGCTACAATACAAATAACATAGTAAGTACATAAGATGGAAAGTGCTAAAGTCCAAGAAAGGAAAGGTTCATTAATTCAAACACCTCTTAAGGGTTGCTGGTGTTTATTAGCACATTGGGAGCTGTGAAGTTTACAAAACAAGAAGATAAAATCTCTGTGATCATGGAGTTTATCATTTACTGTAGTTATGAAGCTAGTAAACAATTAGAGCATATAAGTAGTATTCATGATTATTCCAAGTTTTAAGACTAGAAACATTTAAATTCTTTGTCCTTTTCATTCCCTTTATCTTTATTCAATGTCTCCAAATCCTGTCTTTTCTTATTTTCTGTTGTTTTTTTTTTATTTTACTTTACTTCTTCAATTAACAAATCACCGATTTATCTCCCTCCCACTGAAGAAAAAACCCCTCAACAAAACCCTGTAACAAAAATATGCAGTCAAGCAAAGCAAATTCCCACACTGGCCATGCAAAACATATATACAGCTAGGTCTTGATTAGTGGAAATAAGGAAACAACCTCTTAAGTAGTTGCATTATTCAAATTTACACTGCATTTCATTGGGCTGGAACCAATGACCATGTTTTGCCAAATTTTATAACTGAATATATGCAACCACTTTGGGGGATTCATTATTTACACTAATCAGGACCTGCATCTTAACTCTGTCTATTCTGTCAGGGGAAGTAGGAAGCATGTATTATCATCAGTCTCCTGGAATGGTGCCTGGTCATTGCAGGGATCAGAGCTCTTCAGTCTTTCAAAGTTGTTTGTCTTTACAATGTTCTTGTTATTGTATAAATCACTCTCCTAGTTTTGATCACTTTACTCTGTATCACTTTATATGGTTTTTCTTCAATGGGAAGGAGAGAAAATGGTGGCTTGTTCATTTAAATAGCAAAGTAAAATTGAAAAAGAAAGGACAGGAGTTGGAGACACTAGATATATAGATGATAAAGTCTTCCCAGGTTTTTCCAAACAGTCTCTTTCATCATGTTTCACAACACAAGAGAATTCCACTATATTCATACATCATAATTTGGTCAGCTATTCCCCAACTGATGATTCCTCCTTAGTTTCCAGTCCTTGCCTCCTCAAAAAGGTATATACACCTTCCTTTCTTCAAAATGTTTCTCTGTTTTACTTTTTTCCCCATTCCCACTGCCAATATTTGAACACAGGTTTAGACTCACTTCTATTTGATACATTTTAAACCATACACATGACTTATTAGTACATTATGGACATTGTGAACATTCAATAAGTAGGTGATGAATGCCTTCTAGCATGGTTTCACAAAATGTTAAGCACTGGAAAGAGAAAATCGGATAAATTAACAAGGGACAGTCAGTCATACTACTTTATAGCGATGACTTTATACATAAGACATTATATTAGTCATTTGAACATTAAAATGTAGTGAGACAGGAAAAGTTCTGAGGATAAAGCGAAATGGCATATGATATCTTGGTCCTTCTGTTAGGAATACCCTGGTTCAAATTCTACATCTGACACTAATGAGCTGTGGTACCATGGGCAAGTCATTAAGTCTCTGTGAACCTCAGTTAACTTTTTTTTTCTTTTTTGGAGGGGGAAAGGCTGGGCCATTGGGGTTAAGTGACTTGCCCAAGGTCACGTGGCTAGTGTTAAGTGTCTGAGGCTGGAATTGAACTCAGGGCATCCTGACTCCAGGGCCAATGCTCTATTCACTGCACCATCTAGCCGCCCCTTAGGTAACTCTTAATCTAATATTTAGACATGGCATAATCCATCTCAGTAGAGAGAATACCCACATAATGAAACATGAAATAAAGTCACAGACATTTGCTGTATTCACACTAACTTAAGAATATAACTTACTTAAGTGGTGACATGGTTTAATAAATTCTTCCAAGTTTATTTTTTTTGCTTGTTTTTGACAGCAAATTTAATCTGATAATAAAAACTACTTTTGCCCAAAATAAAATGAATAAAGTAAAAATTATTCATTCTTATCACAAAAACTGAATACATAAGAGATGCAAAAGCCATTTGTTTTTGTTAGCTTTGTACATAAACCATATAATCATGTGACTGTTGAGAAAAAGAAAGATAGGAAAGTATAGCATTTAAGTGGAATAACAGTGGTGGCAGCAGGAGCCCTTCCAACATGCCAGGCACTGAGCTAAGTGCTTTACAATGATTATCTCATTTGATCCTCACAACAATCCTGGGAGGCAAGTACTGTTATCATCCCCATTTTACAGATAAGGAAACTAGGTATACATTTATATGTTCTTGTATATTTTATCTTTGCAGTGTGTTTGTGTATCTTTGCTGATGTTCAGTTGTTTTAGTCATGTCCAACTCTTTGTGATGCCATTTGGGGTTTTCTTGGCAGAGATACTGGAGTGGTTTTTGAATTTCCTTTTCCAGCTCATTTTACAGATAAGGAAACTGAGGCAAACAGGGTTAAGTGACTTGTCTAGGGCCACACAACTAGTAAGTATCTGAGGCTACCTTTGAACCCAAGTCTTCCTGATTGCTCTAAATACTGTGTCACTTAGATCTCCCCTAATTACATGTCTATGTACAAGTGCCCACCTGCCCCCCAAATGCTACTTCTATAAATCAGTGTCTTATTATTTTTTTTCTGACAGCACAATAGGACCTCAAAAAAAATCTAATTGAACTGAAAAACAAGGCCAAAAGCCACATTAATGTGCATATAACCTATTTATGTCTCTATATTTATGTTTGCAATTTCCCAGCGATAAAAAGGGTTGAAGTCCCTGTCTCGGGGGTGAGATAGGCACCAATCCAAAGTTATTATTTAGAAAGTGACTAAAGGTCTATAAATTAGACATTCATGCCAGAAAAAAAGCTCCAGCTTTTAGTTAAGCTTACTTAAACCACATTACATGAATAAGTGATTTTGGGCCTTCACTATCTTAATGATAATAGTCACTTCACACTTCCTTTGGCTTAAAGGTGCCTGTTATACTAAGAAATAAACAACTGTTCTAAAGCAGTATTAATTGCCAACATTTTTTCAGTTCTTCCTATAAAAGAGGAAGGACTTTCCAAGTATCTGGCTGTTTAAGACAAAAACTTAGTTTTATTTGAAGTAAATCCAGGAATCTCCTACCAGTCTGACTAATATCAAGCCAACAATATATTTTCCAGTGCCAAGAGGTCAGACTATAGTTGCTGTATTATACACATACTGTGGAAGTTAATTTCCTAATACATGGAGCCAGATAAACCAAATACATGTCATCATTACCAGGAAGGTACTTTTATTGGGAACATGCTTTTGAGAAAGGTGCCAATAACAAATTTTCAAAAGGTCTGTTTTTACTTAAATAATACTAATGCTAATAAATGCCTCTCCTGAGTAAAACCAGTATCTCTGAAAAAAGAAATGTACATTTTCCAGTGCTTCTTCTTTGAAAACACTATGGATGCTGGTTACAATAGGAATTCTTAAAGCCACAGTACTTATATAAAATAAAAGCAAAGAAGCAGAAAGACTGACTCTTTAAATTTCATCCCATTTTCTCTTCTATGAATCTATTAAGATTTCAGCATAGCATCTCTCTTACATTTGCACTATCTGAGCCCTGTTTTGTTTTTGTTTTTAATATGAAAGAAGATATTTATGATATTCAAGAGAAGGATTTCAATACATACATACATATACATGTACAGATATACACATATATACATTTGAGTATGTAGTGATCAACAACAGTGTCTAAATAAGAAAAAATAAGATCTTCATGGTCATGGGGGTACAAGAAGTATGAGAATGGTCTCACAGGAATAGAAAGACCTGAACTTGGTGTAAGTATAAGCCTTCAGTAATGGTTACCAACTGCAATCCAATTAAGGTCATTAGACATTCCCTTTCTTCTTCTTCTTCTTCTTCTTCTTTTTTTTGCTTTTTTGGAGGGGGGAAGGTAGGGCAATTGGGGTTAAGTGACTTGCCCAAGGTCACAAGCTAGTTTTTGTGTTAAGTGTCTGAGGCCACATTAGAACCTAAGGTCCTCCTGACTCCAAGGCCAGTGCTCCCTTTCTTTCAAGAAAAAAAAAAAGAACAATAATCACTTTATTTTTTTAATTTAATTTTTTTAAAGAAATTTTTTAAAGGTTACATATGAAACTTTCAATCTTTGATACAATCAGCCCGAATTTTCAGTGTATATTAAATTTACACAGTAGTACTAACACTGCTTTGCTTGTCTCTGAACATACATCCCCTTCTCAATGTACACTTCTGTTTTCTTCTGTGGGTTTAAAAATGTTTTGTTGGAGATTTCCCGTGCTTCCCATATCTCTCTGAGCTCACCCACTCCATCCTCTTTCCACCATCTTGCAATGCTGCCACCATGGTGTGCATGACTGTCCTAGCAGATGCTCTCAAAAGCATCAACAATGCAGAAAAGTGAGGAAGATGCCAGGCTCTCATTAGGTTGTGCTCTAAAGTAATTGTACAGTTGGTTTTCTTTATTTTTATTTTTTGTCTTTATTGATTTGTTCATTTACTTTGAGTTTACAAGATTCAATTCCCCAATTCTTTGAGTTTCAAATTTTCTCTCCCTCCCTTCCCTTCTCCCCCTCCCCCCCTCGTGGTGGTATACAATCAAGTATAGGATCTGCAGATACTTTCACATTAGACATTGTTCAGGTTATAAAGAAGGATTTTTATCAGATGGAATGAACAATGGGGAAAAGGAAATAAAACCAAACAAGAAAAAGAAAGAGAGCAGGTAACTTGCTTCAATCTGGATTCAAACTCTGTTCTTTCTCTGGATGTAGACATCTCTCTCCATCATGAGTCTTTTGGAGTTGACTTATAATTCTGCATTGCTGAGAAGAGTCCAGTCTATCAAAGTTGGTCACCACACAGACACTGTTATCTCTAATTATATATAAATTTCTACTGATCCTGCTCTTCTCACTCAGCATCAGTTTATATAAGCCTCTCCAGGTAGATATGAAGTCCATCTGCTCGTCGTTTTCTTATAGCACAATAGTATTCCATTACATTCATAAACCATAACTTATTTAGCCATTCCCCAATTGATGGGCATCCCCTTAATTTCCAATTCTTTGCCACCACAAAAAAAAGCTGCTATAAATATTTTTGTACATATGGGTCTCCTTCCCACTTCTGTGATCTCTTTGGGATATAACCCTAGAAGTGGTATTACTGGGTCAAAGGATATGAAATTATTTATAGCCCTTTGGGCAGTTCCAGATTGCTCTCCAGAATGGTTGGATCAGTTTACAACTCCACCAGCAACGTATTAATGTTCCAATTTTTCCACATCCTCTCTAGCATTTATCATTTTCCTGTTTTGTCATCTTAGCCAATATGACCAGTGAGATGTGGTACCTCAGAGTTGTTTTGATTTGCACTTCTCTAATCAATAGTGATTTAGAGCATTTTTTCATATGCTTATAGATATCTTTAATTTTTTCCTCTGAGAACTGCCTGTTCATATCCTTTGACCATTTATCAATTGGGGAATGATTTGTATTCTTATAGATTTGACTCAATTCTCTGTAAATTTTAGAAATGAGGCCTTTATCAGAGACATTGGTTGTAAAAATTCTTTCACAATTTCCCACTTCCCTCTTAATCTTGGTTACATTGGCTTTGTTTGTACAGAAGCTTTTCATTTCATGTAATCATAATTAATACATTTTGCATTTCATAATGCTCTCTAATTCTTGTTTGGTCATGAAATCTTCCCCTCTCCATAAATCTGACAGGTAAACTATTCCTTGCTTTCCCAGATTGCTTACAATATCATCCTTTTTACCTAGATCATGAACCCATTTAGATTTAATTTTGGTATACAGTGTTAGATAATGGTCTATGCCCAGTTTCTGTCATACTATAGTCCAGTTTTCCCAGCAGTTTTTATCAAATAGTGAGTTCTTATCCCCAAAACTGGGGTCTTTGGGTTTATCAAAGAGTAGATTGCTATAGTCATTGACTGCTGAGTCTCATGTACCCAATCTATTCCATTGATCCACTACTCTATTCCTCAGCCAGTACCAAGTAGTTTTGATGACTGCTGCTTTATAATACAGATTAAAATCTGGTATAGCTAGGCCACCTTCCCTAGCATTTCTTTCCATTAATACCCTTGATATTCTGGACCTTTTGCTCTTCTAAATGAATTTTGTTACCATTTTTTCTAAGTTTATAAAGCAATATTTTGGTAAATTGATTGGTATGGCACTAAATATGTAATTTAATTTACGTAAAATTGTTATTTTTATTATATTAGCTTGACCCAGCCATGAGAATAATCATCACTTTAGATAAATTTCTGGAAGCTTGAATAACAACCTAAGAAATTTTTCTCCCACTAAGTGACCAAATCTTATAATGACAATGTCTCTTAACAAAGAATTTGAGGCTCACTGCTTATTGTGAAGTAAGAGCTTAACAATCAAAACAACATGTAGTTTGTAGTATTATTTCATTGATAAATTAAAACTTTGTATTTTAAAAACCACTCAGGTCATAATCTTTCATAGCAAAATAAAATGTCGGTCTTATATAATTTAACATCTGAATAACTAGAAACTTTCTAGTTATTCTTTGTAAAATACAAGGACCTAGTCTGGTTTTAATATTTTTACTTTGCAAACTATTTGTAAATGGAGAAATTAGTTTTATAAAGGCTATAATCAACTTCACAGAAAAGCAATAATTAGCATTCTATTTCAGATTCCTAGTCATTTGCTTATTCAACTGGTCCAAACTTTATTTAAAACTGGAATCACTGAGGCATGGTAGAAGGACTTGCCGGCTCCCCAGCTGTGTGACCCCGGGTAAGTCATTAAATCTGAGCTTTTGTCTCCTTTTAAGTAGTAAAATGGGGTCAAACAATATGTGTCTTACTGGACTGTTAGGGGGATTGTGAGGATCAAATGAGAGGACAGGCATAAGATCTTGGTGACCATAAAGTACTCTATGAAATAGCTATTATTGTGATCCTCAGACAATACAATAGTCAGCTGGATAGAACTTCTCGTTGGTCACTAATTTTAGTCAGACATATTATTAAGACTAGAATCTTCTCCTTTAAGTTCTCTCATATTAGTGTAGGAAATATAATAAACATCTTATATTCATACAGTTCTTTATAAAAAAGTGTTTTCCTCACAACCCTGTGAAGTAGCCGAGCCTTCCTAAGACCTGTGCTCCTTTCCCAACACTAGTCTAATGCCTTGAAACAGAAGTTCTAAGGTCCTTGAGTGACCCAAGAGAGTCTATAAAGGTCTCACTAACACCAATGGGGAAGAGATAAAAGAGAAGAGCAACAATAATGGAATTAACCCTCTGAAACCCAACATAGAGCAGGGTTTCTTAATTGTTTTTTCGTATCATGAGCCCCCATGGCAATCTGGTAAAGTCTATGGACCTCGTCCTCACAACAATGCTTTTAAATGCATAAAATAAAACAAGTTGAATTATAAGGAAAACCAATTATGTAAAAAAATCAAAATATTTTTAAAACAAGTTCATTGACCTCAAATTAAGAACTTTGATCTATGTAGACCATTGCTGAATACTTTTAGACTTGAAATTCTTTAATAGAAGTTGGAATAAAGGGTAAATTTAGAGAAAATTAAATCAAACTCTGAATGTTCCCATGGGATCTTAACCTCAACACGTCCAAATCTGAAATAATGATCTTTTCCCACAAACTCCATCTGCTCTTCCTTTACTTCACTCTTACTGTCAAGGACACCCACCAGCCTCCTAATCACCCAGGTTTGCGACCTAGGTGTCAAGTCTCTCCTTCACTCTAGTCCACACTCCACCATCTAGTTATCAAAATGATCTTTCTTATAATTCTCCAACTTCCTAAGCCTCTGATCATGTCATCACCCTCCAATCAATAAAATTCATTGAGTTGCTATGGCTTTTAGGATCAAACACAAGATCCCCATAGATCCCCCTTTGGCTTTTAAAGTCCTTTTATAAAGTAGCCCTTTCCTGCCTTTCCATTTCTCATACCTCACTCCTGTCTAACTACTACCCCATGCAGCGACACTGGCCTCCTCCCTGTTCCTCCCATTTGACGCCGTATCTCCCAACCCAGGTAAAGGGGGTACAGGTGGAGTTCACTGGCCCCCCCACCCCATGCCTGGAGCTCACTAACTTCTCTCTGCCTCCTGGCTCCCCTCCAAACTCAGCTAAAATTCCATCTTCTGCAAGAAGCCTTGCTTGATCCTCCTTAATGCTGCCTTCCTTCTAAGATTATCTCCAACTTACTCTGATTACCTTGTTTGTACACAGTTGTTTGTAAATTGTTTCCCCCATAAGATTGAAAGCTCCTTAAGAGCAGGGCCTGTTTTTTTGCCTTTCTCTGTGACCCCAGTGCTTAGCACATAATAATGCTTAATGCTTAATAAATTCTTGCTGACTTCATTATTTCAATCTGTAGTTATGAGTAAAAAATATTTAATACACAATTGTATACTGAATATCTTCTCATTTGATTTAATATTGAATTTTTTTTTGCTAATTCATTTAATATGTATTAAGCACACTAAACATGCTCTCCCTAAAGTTACCACTTATCTCCAAATTGTCAAATACAATGAGCCCTTAGTTTTTGCCTTTTTTTTAGAGGGGGGAAGGCAGGGCAATTGGGGTTAAGTGACTTGCCCAAGGTCACATGGCTAGTAAGTGTTAAGTGTCTGAGACAGGATTTGAACTCAGGTCGTCCTCCTGACTCCAGGCCTGGTATTCTATTCACTGTGCACCTAGCCACCCTAATAGGCCTTTTCTTAATTCTCATTTTCCTCAACTCTTCTGTACCACTCAACGCTACTCCTAGATATTCTGTTCTCTCCAGGTTTTCACGGCCCTTCTCTTGTTTCACTTTCCACCTGTGCAAACACTCCTCAAAATTCTTTGCTGGTCATCATCAGTTCTATAAAGCATACCTCAACGCTCTGAGCCAGGACTACTTCTCTTTTCCCAATACGCTCTTTCTCTTGGTGACCTTGCATACCTATGGGTTCAATTACCATATGACTTCAGACGTTACAAACCTAGCTCTTAATCAACTATAGGCATCATAAAATTCCTTTCAGAAATCTCAAACTGAATGTTCTAATACACATCTCAAACTCAATATGTCCCAAAGAAACTGAGCTCAATATTTTTCTCTTCCAAATGTTCCTATTTCTGTTAAGTGCACCAGTCAGACAATGGCCATTGAGTGCTTAATATGCACATTAGGCACCATCCTTTCTTCCAGTACCCCAAGTCGGTAACCTCAGAGATCCTCAACCTTTCATTCTCCTTCACCTCACATATCTAGTCAGTAGCCAGTCAACTTCACCTCCATTTCATCTCTTGCATCTGCCTCCCTCTTTGCACTCACCCAGCTGTCACTAATTCAAAGCCCTCATCACTGCTCCCCTGGACTACTGCAGCACCCTCCTAACTGCTCTCCTTGTCTCCAGAGTCTACCTTCTCTAATGCATCCTCCCAAGAGCCAACCAAGTGATTTCCCTAAAACTAGGTCTAGTTATGTTACCCCTCTGCTCAATGAGCTCCAGCAGCTGTGGCACGAGGATCAAAGAGAAATGTCACTATTTAGCATTAAAACATTAAGAGCTTTTTACAATCAGGCTCCAGTCGCTCTTTCCAGGCTTGCTGAACATTGGCCCACTTTCTAAAATCTATAATCTAACCAAACTGGCTTTTTTTTTTCCTATTCCTCACACAAGACATTGCTTTTCTTCCATTTTCATTCCTTCCATCTCTAGCTTCCTTCAAAGCTTAGCTTAAGGTCTAATTCCTCCATAAGACCCTTCCTGATTCCCTTCATCTAGGGTCTAACCTAGACCCTCCAAATTACCTTGTATTTACATGCATCCAAGCTGTAGTAAGCTCATTGATGGAGAGAGGCTATTTAATTTTTTAAGTGTTTGTATCTTCAGTACTCAGCACAGTGCCTGGTACACAATAAATGCTTAATAAATGTTGCTTGATGGACTGAAGGCACTAAGGTAGGTTCTAGGAGCACAGATGCCCCCCGCCAAAAAGAAACAAAAAGTACCAATTCTGGAAAAAAAACACCACCACCAATTTACCATCTAAAGATGTTCCAAGGTATTCCCTAGGGCACATAAAGATTAACACCTTCAAATTAGGTGAAACATTTAAGTTCTCTGACAAGTGAGATGTAGAATATAATTTGGCAAATGCTTTTATAAACATAAACATATGTTTAATGCATTTTAAACATAAACAACTGAGATCAGGTTCTTCACGCACTTTTATAGCTGTTATTAGAGCTTTCAGCCTTAGATCAGGTTTGTTTTTTTTAATTAAAAAGCAGGAATAAATTTTTTTTCATCTATTTTCCTCACAAATGTTTTGAAGGCTCTGCACTTTGAGCTCTGGCTTAGGGGATAAAGGGCTGACCCTAGGGTCAAGAAGACACATATTCAAATCCAGTCAGACATATACTGGCTATATAATCTTGGAGAAGTCATTTAATTCTGTCACCTCTGATGCAGGCTTTCATCAGCTCATGCCTAGACTGTTCCAGGAGCCTGCTTGGTTGGTCTTCTTGCCATAAGCATCTCTCCATTTCTGTCCATACTGCTCCATTCAGCTGCCAAAGTGATTTTCCTAAAGTGCAGGCCTATGTCACCCCATACTCAATAAACTCCAGTGGCTTCCTTCCTATCATCTCCAGGATCAAATACAAAATCCTCTGTTAGACATTCAAAGCCCTTCCTAACTCAGGCCCACTTACCTTTCTTTTCTTACACATTATACAATCCCTACCATACTCATCAATATAGTGGCTTCCTTTCTGTTCCATGAACAAAATACTCAATCTCTTAGCTGTGGGCATTTTCTCTGGCTATTCCCCTATGCTTGAAATGTTCTCCCTCCTCATCCAATTCCAGTCTTTTCCAATCCCTCTTAATTTAGTGCCTGCCCTCCATCGATTGTTTACTAATTATCCTATAAACAACTTGTTTATATGTAGTTGTTTGCATGTAGACTCCCCAATTATTGTAAACTCCTCCAATGCAGAGACTGATTTTTTGCCTTTCTTTGTATGAACTGCACTTAACTGGTGTCTGGTGCATAGCAGGAACTTAATAAATGCTTACAGACTGACCTAACTCTCTGTGCCCTCAGGCAACTTGTTAAACCTGCAGTGGTAGAGTCAGCAGCCCCAGTAAAGGTAGAAGAACTTTCCTCAAGGGAAGTTCCCTAAACCTATTAAGTCACAGGTCAGAATCCCTCCCCACCACTGTTTCCAAAAAGCACCAAGGAAACAGTTAAAACCAAAGTGATTTTTCTAAAGTACCGGTCTGACCACATCATTCACTTACTCAATAAACTCCAGTGGCTCCCTACTACTTCTAATAACATTTAAAACTCTGTTCATCTTTTAAAACTTTTTACAACCTGACTCCAATTTCAGAATCTAGTTTCCTTCAAGTCTTCACTCACATCCCATATTCTACATGAAAGCCTTTCCTACTTCCCATCCCCTAAGATACCCCCATAGCTAATGTCTTGCCCAACAAAATCACCTGACCAACTTATATCTATTTTATATACATATACGTCATCCAGGCTAGACCCTAAGCTTGAGGTCAAGGAGAGTTTCATCGATGCCTTTGTATCCCTAGAACTTAGCATAGCGCCTGGCACTTAGCTTAAATAACACTTACAGATTGGTTATATTGTTTTTAGTAATCAATGATTTTTCAATTTAAAACTTGCACAATTTATACAAATCCTATGGACTAATGTTTCAGGAATCTCTGTACATTTTCAGTCCAACATTCAGTCCTTTTATCAAGGTCTCTGAATGAAAAATTTATTGATGCAGTTGATAACTGATGCTCTTCCCAAAAGCCACTCAGGGTATAAAAGAAAAAAAAAGTATTAAACTTTCATAAAGAAGAAAAAAGGATGAAAATTGAGATTTACTTAGGATATCTGTGCTCCAAATGAACATCTTTGATACAATTTTATGCAATTTTCTTTTTGATAGGATGAATTATTGATGCTGCCCAGTATGACAGCACCAGAAACACCACTTTCCTGGCCTCAATGTTTTGATCCAAGTACCAAAAGCCCAAATAGATTACACAATTCAACTATCCTTTCAGATTCTCTACAAGCATGCACAGTTGGTAATGAATCCAGTCTATTTACATTTGTCAAAGAAAACAAAAGTAAAGCAGTAATATTATTATTCCAAGGAAACGATTAGAAATTGCCAAAATCAGGGCAAGTAGAGGTATGAGAAATAAATGTGGCAGAGATTAGTACTCTATGCCTCATTATAAGGAGAGGGAGAAAACCTACTTTATTTAGTGCTAGGACTATTACAGATAGTAAAACAGATAAACCAAATAGTTTGACCAAGTGCTGGTTTAGTATTGATCCAAAGCGAATTATTATTACTAATTTGTTTGTCTGTCACCACATCATTAAAAAAACACCACCACCATGGTTTTGGAAGAATCACTGCCCTAAAAAGCTATTAAAACTTAAAAACTAAGAAAAAAAAAAACTTAAAAACTAATTTAAAAATACCAGGTTGTCTCCCACGCCTGGAATGTACTCCCCCTTTGCCTTCCTGTCTCAGAACCCCTAATTTCCTTCAAGCCTAATAAATTCAAGTGCTATCTTCTGTACTAGGCCTTTCCTTATCCCTGAAGGTTAGTGCCTTCTCCCCAAAGGGAAGACTAGACTGTTCTCACTTTTACCTAGGTAGTCCTGATGCCTTTGTGCCTGGCTCACTGCAGGCACTGAATAAATGCTTGTGAATTGCCCAGGGTCATTTCCAGTGCCATTTTCTCAGATCTTTAAAGGCCACCACAAATTAAACAAACGACTGATTAGACTTGAGAGCTTAAGGCGATCTGACTTCCCTCCCTTCCCAACAGGTTATTATGTACAATCCAAACAGGCTCTGTTAGGTGAGCCTCCAGATAAGAAGGCGATTCCAATGATCTCGGTTCTAAGAGACATTCTGCTCCTATCTGTCATTTGATTTAAAGCAGAGCAGAGACGGGGTAAGGGGCAAAAGAGTAAGTTAACGGCGGTTAACACAAGCCCTTCTCGGCTAGCCAGGAGTTCCGGGAGAATTTAGTCCGGCATTCATAGTTTCTATAAAGGCCTGAGAGAATGAGTGGTGAGGAGCCCAAAGAAGGAGGGGAGTAAGGAGAGAAGGGGGAGCGGGAGAGCGGAGGGAAGGGGGAGAGAAAAGAGAAGGAGAGAACAGGGGGAGAGGGGAGGGCGTGAAGACAGAAGGGAAAGGGTGGAAGAATGGAAAAGAACTGGAGAGAAGATGGGAAGCTGGAAAGAAGAGAGGGAGAGAAGAGAGAGCAGGAGGAAAGAAGGGAGAGAGGGAAGAGAACAGGCGGCGAGAGGCGAGAAGTCGGGGGAAGACCGCAGGAGGAGAGGAGAAAGGCAAGCAAAGGGGCTCGAAGAGCGCAGAGGAGAGCGCAGCGCCGTGCAGCCGCGGGCGCACCCGGCGCACCTGGGCGCTGCCGGCACACCTGGGCGCCCGGCCCGCTCCCGCCCCACCCGCAGCCGCCTCACCTTCCCGAGCTTTGAGCAGCACCGTGTTGGCCACGATGTTCTCAATCTCCATGATCAGCCGCCGCCGCCGCTGGGGAGGAGCCGCAGCCTCCGAGGCGCATCTCTGTCCCGGTGCCGGTGCCAGTCCCCGAGCGAGGCACTCCCGCCGCGACCCGGGCGAGACGCGTCTCCGCTGCCACCGCCCCCCGCCCCCCCCCCCGGCTCGCCCCCGGCGCTAGAGGGTGTCGGGGGAAGACCGGTCCCTGCCGCCGCCGCCCGCAGGCAGGAGAGGGAGAACGGCCGCTGCCGCCCGGCGAGGGGCTGGGGCCGATGGAAGGGACGAGCTCGGCGGGGGGGGGCGTCACGGCTCCCTCGCCTTCACGGCTGCTAACGCCGTCGTCGCCGCCGCCGCCTCACGGGCTCTCCTTAGCCCCATAGTCCAAGCCCGGACTGCTCCCGGGCTCCGTCAAGTTCCGAATGCCCGTCCCATGGTAGCCGCCTCCTCGTCTCCCCTCCCCGGGGAGGAGCCCAGGAGGCAAAGGCACCGCCTCCTCCGCCCCCGCGGTCTCGTAGGCCCGCCCCGCCTTCGTTCCCTGGCAAGCGCTCCTCCTCCGCAAGCGTCCAAAGGCTTCCCTCCACTAGGGGGACCCCGAGCGCCGGGCCCGCCCACCCTGCGACCCGCAGATGCGCCGGAATTCGCGTACTGAAGCCTACAACTACCTAAGGACTCTGCGGGGGCTGGAATCGGGAGATTAGAGGAGTGGAGGGGAAATGAACTGCTGAGCCTTCTGGGAGTTGTAGTCCCATAGAGGGACCGCAGGTGATACCAACTAGACCCAAGATAAGGAAGGATTGCATGCTGGGATTTGTAGGTTCCTAATAGATCTTCGCGAGAACTGGAAAGGAACAAAATTCAGTTGTCGCGAGAGTTATTCGTCAGTCGTCAGGTGGCGTGGCTGCGCACGTTGTTGCCTCGGTGCCGGTCTGTCTTCTTTCCCAGTTGCCGGGGCACCGCCGTATCGGAAGGCGGTACATACATCATGGGCAAAACCAGGGGCAAGGCCCTGGGGAGCCAGGCCGGAGGCCGAAAGGCCAAGCCCCCTGTCAACCCCAATCCCTTCGAGGTGAAGATCAACCGGCAGAAGTTCCAGATCCTGGGAAGGAAAACGCGCCATGACGTGGGCCTGCCGGGACTATCCAGAGCCAAGGCCATCAAGAAGGTGAGGACGCTGGCCAGGAAGCCCGGAGATGGGGCTGGGCTCAGTTTACCCGTGTGTAAAAGGACGAGGCTCCGTGCGATTTCGAGCTGGAAAGGAGGAGCCTTGGCGGTGCTTTAGCCCGTGTTTACGGTGACGATTTCCGAGGTCCCTCCGGATCTCCGGTGCTATCTGTCACTATAGCCTCGGGGGCTCCCGTCGTAAGGACCCCTGGGTTTTCAGCCTGATCTCGCACTGTGGCCCTTTGATTTGCTGTTCCAGCCGCATCAGTCTGTGCACTCTTCCCATCCTCGCTCTGCTCTTCTTCCTTTACCTACCTACCTTCACAGTGTCCCCCGTGCCCCCCACACCTCCAAAAGATCTCCTGACTCTCATTTCTCTTCGAACTTTACCCGCCCCTCCCTTTTGAGCTGATCTCATTTTCCTCATAGTTCTTAGATTGCAAATTATTTGAGAATAGCTTCAGTGCCATAGAATAATAGTGATAATATTAACTTGGCATTTGTATAGTTCTTGCAGCGTGACAAGCGCTGTTAAGCATGTTACAAATATTATCTGATTTGTTGTTAATAAGAACACTGGGAGGTAAGTGTTATTATCTCTTTTTTTTTATGCTTGTGGAAACTGAGGCAAATAGGTTTCGTGACAGGCCCAGTGCTACCCAGTGAGCCATCTAATTGCCTTTTATTCATATTCAGGGTTTATATTCTTAGTGTTTAACTCAGGTGCTAAATAGGATGGGGATTGGCTGTGTGATTTTACTGGTAAAGGGAGCTGAACTCCTAGGTGAAGAAAATCCCTCTTCAATCAATGCAGGTCTGCATTTTTCTGGTACCGTCTTAAAAGACTTGTGTAGAGCACTGAAAGTTTAAGTAACTTGTCCAGAATCACACAGAATCTGAGGCACAAGGGGGTCCTTTTTGATATGGTACCAAGAGCCCTGACACCTTAGATGGCTCTCCTCCCTCTGGACGAATTTTATCCGGAGTTGTCACAACCAAACCGATTCATCAGAACTCAGCAAACATTCATAGATCTGCTGGGTGGGAATTACTGTGCTGAGCCATTAGATATAATAAAAAGATCCTCCCTGGGAGGTAGCTGTGATAAAACGGGAAGCACTGGGAGATGGAGTTCTGACTCAGTGTCTTCAGTGAAGAGGCCAGTACCTACATGAGCCATCTCTTGGGGTTGGTCAGAGAACAAGGATGATAGTGTCTGTAAAGCCTTTTGTAAACTGTAAAGCATACTGTGTAGGCTGCTGTTGTTGGGAGGAAGAATGAAGATGGGTAAACAACTGACTAGAATGTCTCTCAAAATTATTAAAGGGATAGGGGAAGACAGAGACCTGAGAGATTTAAAGAGGGGCAGGGATTACTTCTAGCTGGTAGAATCAAGGAAAGGATGCTAACTTTATCACTTACTGTGTGCCACTCACTGTGCTACATGCTTTACAATCATTATCTCATGTGATCCTCAGAACAACCCTGGGAGGGAGGTGCTGTTCTTATTCCCGTTTTACAGATGAGGAAACTGAGGCAAACAGGTTGACTTGCTCAGGGTCACATAGCTACTAAGCTTTTGAGGTGCTGTTTGAACTCAGGTCTTCTTGACTCCAGAACCAGTGCTGTATCCACTGTGTCCCCTAGTTAGCCCTTCACTGCTATTTAACAAACTCTTTTTTGATTCTTAACTCATTCCCCTCTCAATTACTATTTCAGACCTTGCTCTTTCTCTTCCTTTTTTTATCTATTTATTTTTAGTTTACGGCATTCAGTTCCACAAGCTTTTGAGTTCCAAATTCTTTCCTCCTCCATTCCCTCCCCAAGACAGTATGTAATCCAATACAGGCTTTACATATACATTCACATTTTCACATTAGTCATGTTGCAAAGAAGAATTATAACCAATGGAATGAACCACGAGAAAGAAGAAACACAACAAAAGAGAGAGCAAATAGTATGCTTCAGTCTGCATTCAGTACTGCTTTCTCTGGATGTGGATAGCATTTTCCATCATGCATTACTTAGAAGAGCCAAGTCTATCCAAGTTAGTCATTGCACAGTGTTTGCCCTCTGCCTTCAAGTCCTCAGTTCCACTTTTACCCTCTAAATTCCCAGAAGACAACATCACCTCCTATTTATTAAAATTTCACTTTAGACTGTGAGTTCCTTGAGAGCAGGGTCCATCTCTTGTCTTTCTTTGTATTCACAGCCCATTACAATGCATGGCACATTGTAGATGTTTATTAAATGCTTATTAACTGAGATTGATCCAGGGTATCTTTGATTTGAAAATAACCAATTTAAGCTCTTTGTACTGGTACAGTGGGAAAAGTGCTGGCTTTGGAGTAAAGACCAAAGTCCTAGCCTGCCTCTGTCACTGTAATTTGTGTGACCTTGGGCAAGTCACTAAACCATTTTAGGTCTCAGTTTCCTCATCTGTAAAATGAAGGGGCAGGACCAGATGGCCTCTAAGGTTTCTCTTCCAGCTCTAAATCTATAATTCTATGTTAGAATTTTTTTATTGAACATACTCATCATTTTCTCCTTCCCTTCTATTTCAGAGAAATTCCAGAACTAACCCTGCTACCTCTGTGGTGTCATTTCTTTAATTATTTCCTCTCCCTTATAGGTGATATTTTAAAGATTTAGGGCTGCAAATGACCTTTGGAATCATTTGATAAAGCGCTTCATATTACTCTTACTCATTTCAGTTTTTTCTCTACCAGCTTCTTTTCCTCTATCTACAAACATGATTAAGTTTCTCCATCCTAAAACAAAACAGAACAAAAAAACTCCCTTCAACCTTTTTAATCCTCAAAATACTATCCTTTCTTTCTTCTGTTCCTTCAGAAACTTATAAATTCATTGCCTCCCCCTTATCACCCTTTCACACCTTAGCTCCCTGTAATCTTACTTCTGTCCTCACTACTTCTAAAGTTCCTCTTTCATTGGTCACTGTTCATCTCCTAATCATCAGATTAGCCTGAATCTTCCTCAAGCCTAGAACTAATGGTGCAAAAACCCTGCTTAAAACCCTTCAAAGCTTAGTAGAGACCAAAGAATACCAAGACTTCTTAGCATGCCTTTCATAGTCCATAACTGGCATCTGCCAGCAGAATTTGCACCTGAGTTTTGGCTAAGTCCAACACATTCCATAGGCCATGTAGCCTCTCTAAGTAAAACACTACCTTTTATTCAATGTCTAATTAATTTGGACTTCAATTTGGAGGTCTTCTGACTCCAGGCCAAGTGTCTTTCCAGTACAAACTATTTGCTTTCTCCATTTAAAAACAGAGTAGATATCCTAGAGACAAGGAACTGATCCAGTCAGGCTTGGAGGTCCCTTTGGTTCCCAGGCATAAAAACAAATATAAGAGCAGAGACCTTATTTACAGTATCAGTGAGAGGGCAGAGTAGTAAGGCACATTTAAATGTAGTAATGTGGTCCCAGAAATCTGAGGCTTTCAAACAATCACCCTATTAGGTGATAATACTTTGGGGAATTAGGCTAGATTAAGTGGGCAACAATTGGTCGTTAATCTCCAAACTTTTTGGCTTGACTCTCTCTTGTTTTCCCTCTCTCTGGGTTGCTGTAATTGAATACATATTTGGACTGCATGTTATATTTTTGTCATCAATTGCTACTCCCACACTCATACATAGAGTAAGTTCATCCTTCTTTATACCTGGAATATCCTTCCTTCCAAGTGTTGAAATCCTGCCTATCCTTAAAGACGCAGCTCAGATGATACCTTCATCATAAAACCTTCCTTTAACCCCCTTTCTTCCTTGTGGTCAGAACTAATCTTTGCCTCATCAGACCTCACTCAGTACTTTGTACTACTTTTGCACATATATGACATTATAATTGTATAGGTAATTTCATCTGCTTATGCTTTCTATTCTTACTGGATTACAATCCAGCTCGGTGAGGGTGGAGTCTGGCTTACTTTACATTGCTCTGCCCCTAGAAGATGCTTCATAAACATTGAATTGAATTGTTGAAGATGGACTCACAGAAAGTACTGCAGACACAGCTGATTTCTTTAAAGGAAACAGAACTGTCTAACAGCTGGACAGAATAGCACATTGTGACATTTATAACTGTTTTGTAGTCAGCTGTGCCCCATCCAGCTTTATTTAGTACAAACTAAGATTTGTTGTCGTTCAGTTGTTCTTCATGACCCCTATTTACAGAATATAGTAGGTACTTGACATAGCATCAAGGCTGACTCATTTCTATTCTTTTTTAATTAACCTCTACCTTTCTTAGTCTTAACATCATGAACAAACTTAGAAAAAACCCACTTTGGTAGGCAAGAATCAGAACGTGGTTTTACTTGCACATTCACAGTAAGATATTTGAAACATTAGTATTTGGATGTGTGTGTGTATGTGCAAACGTGTGTACTCATATGTATATATATTCCTAATTGACTAGATATGTGTATCTTTAGTTAGCCCATCTTTCTAGATTATAAACTATTTAAGAGCAGTGGTTCTGTTCAGTGTTCATTATAGTCCTTATAATATCTAATCTAGTACTTGAACTCAGTGGCCTCTTGGTAAATATGGAAAATGATTGTGGGTTTTTAGAATGAGAACAGGAATGTGAATAACGTTTTGTTGTTTATTTCCATAGGCAGGATGGTCAAATTAGAGTCTTATGCAGATGGATTTTTCTCCGTCCACAGAACATACAAAGAAAACAATTGGTTTTTTTTTTTTTTAAGCAATTGGGGTTAAGTAACTTGCTCAAGGTTACAGGGCTAGTCATTATTTATGCGTGGGTGCTCATTTTCTGAGGCCGGATTTGATCTTGGGTCATCCCAGCTCCGAGGCCAGTGCTCTTACTCACTGCGCCACCTAGCCGCCCCTAAAAGTCAACTTTTTTTCTTTTTGCTTTTTGCTTTTGTTTGGAGGGCAATTGGGGTTAAGTGACTTGCCCAAGGTCACACAGCTAGTAAGTGTTAAGTGTCAAGGCCAGATTTGAACTCAGGTCCTCCTGACTCCAGGGCCAGTGCTCTATTCACTGCGCCACCTAGCCACCCCCGAAAACAATTGTTTTTGAATCTGTAAAATCTATTTAGTGGGATACATACATCAAAGAATGAGCTGGGTTTTTTCAGGTGCAGGGAGCAAAAAGTTCAAGAAAGATGAAGAATGTTTATTCTCCCAGGTTTTAGAGGGGTTTAAAGTGCAACTGAGATTGCTTTTATTTGTAACCTGCTGCAATTAGACCTTTCTTTGCCTTTTGGGATGCCAACAGTAAATAAGATAAATAAAGACCAGATGATTTGAGAAACTTCATAATGGTTTTCAAAGATCAGTTACATAAGTCACTGTTTTTTTGTTTTTCTCTGAGGGCTCAAAATTAAATAAAAACTGAATGGTGCTTTCTAGGTGCTTCTTTAAGACTTAACAGGTAATAACACATTCCTCTAGCCTGTCCCCATATCCATTATATACAGTGTAAGCACAAAGTAAGTGTGGACTGGCCCAGTATGAAACTAGGGCAGTATGTTGTTGCAATAATGAAATATAGAGCAAAAGAATACAAGCTAAGAGTTCAGAGTTAAATTGTATTAGAAATTAGATGCTTCATGGAATTAGTTGAATGGGATAGGAGCAGAGAACTTGAAGAACATTTATAATGTATTTTTTATCTGTCATAGGAGGTAAAGATTCAAGACTAGAATAAACCATAGAAGAATAACCACTAGCTAAACTGAGCCTATCAGTTGGGCTGTGGTATTGAGTCTTTTAAAGCTGAATTGGTTAACCTTACTAGTGATTTGATGAAATTGAAGACTATAAACTAAATTCCAAAGTATAACATGTTCTGATAGGTCATATCCAACTTTGAATCAAAGAGTCACAGAAGAGGAAGCAGTTATCTAGTTATTCTTTCTGCTTGTGGCCTCCCCTTAGGTACCATTTGCAGACTGAAAAGGGCCTCATCACCTTCCAGTACTCTGGCTTTGAAATTGGCCTCATCTCACCTTTATTTATTTATTTGCAGGGCAATTGGGGTTAAGTAACTTGTCCAAGGTCACACGGCTAGATTTTTGTTTGTGTGCGTTAAGTGTCTGAGGCCGGATCCGAACTCAGGACCTTCTGACTCCAGGGCCGGTGCTCTACTCACTGTGCCACCTAGCCGCCCCTCATCTCACCTTTATTTCATTAGACTTTTCAGTCCAGATGCTCTTGGTTTTACTACATCCTGTGTAACACAGAGACATTTAGAGTTAACTTGACTTTTCCCACCAGAATTCAGTTCCATTTATTCAGCAGTCAGTAAGCATTTACTAAGCACCTACTGTCTACTGGGCTATTGGATACAAGTAAAAAAATTTTAATAATCCGTACGCATAAAAGTTTACATTCTGATGGGGAGATAAATAAATACATACATCTCTTGATTCAGAAGTGCTTTTTAAAAAAGTTTCAAGTACTTCTTCCCACCCTACACTCTCCTCTCTAGTGTTTTCACCAAAACATATAAAAAATACCAAAGTCATCCCTTGCATCCCAGGCCATCACCAGTAGTCCTGACTTTTGTCTTGCCCTTGGACTTCAATAACTCAGGAGGAGAGAGCGAGGCTGATGACATTGCACAACTCTTCCTTACTTAAATCCAATTCCTGTGCAAGTCAAGACATTATCCCATGATGTCACTGGTCCTCTGAAAAGAAAGGACAAACAGCTACAACAACATCTCTGTGGCTAGGCGGCGCAGTGAATAGAGCATCAGCCCTGGAGTCAGAAGGACCTGAGTTCAGTTCTGGCCTCAGACACTTAACACACACACACACAAAAAAAAATACTAGCTGAGTAACCTTGGGCAAGTTACTTAACTCCAGTTGCCCTCCAAAAGGCAAAAAAAAAAGAAAAAGAAAAGAAAATATAGAAATCAAAAGAAACCTAGACAGGTAAATGCATTTGAACAAATTGAAAGGGCTAGATTATAATCGAAGAAATAAGGGTGCTTTAACTGTCTTCAGGGGTCATAAAGAGAGAAAACAGGACTGGGAGGAATATTTGTTTTGTTTTTTATGTTCTTAAGAAAAGAAAGGGGGAGGGAAAAGGAGGAAGAAAGTTAAGATTTACTATATCTCATCATCAGAATCTTCACAGACTTAAGAGAAGCAGGGGTAGGGGAAGCAGGCACCATAAACTTCATGCTTACCTGAACTGTTCAAAGGAGAGTTTTAACACTCTCAAACATAATTTAGTGTAGAAATACAGTAAACTCAACAGGGAAGCAGATAGGGAAAAGAAAGGGGGAATGTTTTAAGAGACAAAATAATACCTAGAATAGAATAGACACAAAATCAAAATTCTTCTTTAGAGGGTGGATAGGGTAGGGAAAGAGATTGAAAGGAAGAAAGAAAGGGTAAGAACCAGTGGTGGAAGAAGGAAGGAAGAGTACTACAGTAGAAGCAGATCATTTCTGTTGTATTTCACTTGTCTTGATCACATGCTCTTACTGTTGGCATCCTTGGAGGTGTAAGGAAGGAGAAGTGAAGAAAAAATATGAGAGGATATAATAGAAGAAAATGCACAATTAATAGTCATAATCATGAGTATGAATGGGAGCAACAGACCCATAAAACAGAAGAGAATAATAAAAAACAGAATCCAGCAATAATGTGTTTATAAAAAGTACGCTGGGGGGGGGAGGGGGGGGACAGTGAATAGAGCAGCAGGCCTGAAGTCAGAAGGCCCTGAATTCAAACCCAGCCTTAGACACTTGACCCTTAACTAGCTCTGTGACCTTGGAAAAGTCACTTAACCCAAATTGCCTTCAAAAAAGGCAAAAAAATTTTTTCTAAGTTAAAAAAAAAATAAAAAGTATATTTAAGCCATAAAGATTCATACAGAATTGAGAGAGAGGACTAGAGGAGAACTTATTATGTGTTAGATGAATTTTAAAAAGCCAGGGTAACAGTCAATATCTCAGACAAAGCAAAAAAAAAAAGTAAAAATAGTCATGGTTAAAAGAAAAGGGGAAAATTACATTATACTTAAATCATTGACAATGGAATGATGTCAATACTTCATATACATATATATATATATATGTATATATATATGTATATATATATACATATGTATATATATATATATACATATATATATATATGTGTGTGTACTAAATGGTGTAGCATCTAAATACCTAAAGGAAAAGTTGGTTAAAATACAGGAGGAAATACATAGCAAAACTATAATAGTTGAAGTCCTCATTGTTCTCTTCTCTGACCTAGACAAAACCAACAAAAAACTAAACAAGAAATGAGTTAAAGACTTGAAAAGGTTTTGAAAAGTTAGATGTGATAGATCTCTGACAAGTACTGAATGGCAAGTGACAGAGCATTTTTGTTTTTGCTTTTTGGAGGGCAGTTGGGGTTAAGTGACTTGCGCAAAGTTACACAGCCAGTAAGTGTGTCAAGCATCTGAGGCTGGATTTGAACTCGGGTCCTCCTGACTCCAGAGCTGGTACTCTATTCACTAAGCCACCTAGCTGCAAGCACCTTTACAAAATTGACCAGATGCTAGGGTATAAAAATCTCATACATGCAGAAAAGCAAAAATATTAAATATCCTTCACTGACCATAACTCAGAAATTCTATTCAATTAAAAAAAAAAGGATTCATCTTTTAAATGGAGGCTAATAAATAATTTAGTCCTAGAGAGTTGGTAGAGCAGAGAACAAATCATACAAAGAACAGATAGTTTTAGCAAACAGTATTAAAACTTTTGGAGCATAGACAAAGCATCCCTTACCTTGAGGGAAAACCATAAATACTCCTATCAGCAAAAGAAAGAACAGATCAACGAATTAGGCATGCAACTAAAAAAAATCAGAAGTTCAACAAATAAAATCCCAACTAAATACCAAAATAGAAATTCTAAAGATCAAAAGAGATTAACAATTTAAAACAAAGTAATAATGAAACCAATCAGTAAGTAAAAAGTAAGAGCTTTTTTTTTTTAACTAAAACACTAAACCATTAGCTATTCAGGTTGAAAAAGAGAGCAAAACCAAATTACTAGTATCAAAAATGGAAAAAGAATTCACAGTAAATAAAGATATAAAGATTATCAGAAAATATTTTGCCCAGTTACATACCAATAAAATATATAACAAGTGAAATGGATTAATGTTTATAAAACATGTAAAATTCCTAGGTTAATAGGGCAAGAGTTATAGAATTTTAAATTCCAGTTCCAGGAAAAGAAACTGAACAAACTTTAAATGAACCCTCCAAAAAAAAAAAAAAGATGAGAGATTTTGTTGTTCAGTCATATCCGACACTTTGTGACCCCATTTGGGGTTTTCTTGGCAAAGGTACTGGAGTGGTTTGCCATTTTCTTCTCCATGTCATTTTACAGATGAGGACTGAGACAGAAGGGTTAAGTGACTTGCCCAGGGTCACACAGCTAGTAAGTATCTGAGGCCAAATTTGAACTCAGGTCTTCTGACTCCAGGCCCAATGCTCTATTCACATCACCACCTAGCTTCCCTACTTTGGTAGATAGTATCTATTTAAGCCAAGAGCTATCACTATATATAGTTGATAAGTAATGGAGGTCTTTCTAGGAAGCTCTAGGATAAAATTGTTATTATTTTATATAGAAATGCTAGTTAAAGCAACAAGCTGAAGGAGTCAGCAAAGGCAAAGAGGAAACAAAATTAGTGATTTTTGCATTTGGCATGATGCTCTACTTAGAGACCCCTTGAAATTCAACAAAAATCAATTGAAACAATAACTTAAGCAGTTGCGTAAGTTAAAATAAGCCCACATAAATAATTATTTTATTTGTTAACAACCCTACCTCCTGCCCCAAAGAGATAGGAAAAGAAATTCAGTTCAAAATAACTACATAGTTTATAAAATATTTGGAGATTTCACCTACCAAGATATATATGGTGTAATTACAGCTACAAAACACTTTGTATAAAAAAATACACAACTAAATAATTGGAGAGATAATTAACTATTCATGTTTTGAGCCATGTCAATCCTGATTAATTTGTTTATTCATGGCCATACCAACCAAATCTATCAGAGTATTACTTTAGAGATATAGGAAAAAATGATAACATATTCTGTTATGAATTTAAAGATAAATAATTTAAAAAAGAAGGAAGGAAAGAGGCATAGCAGTATCAGATTTCAAATTATACTACAATGCAGTAAACATCAAAGCAATTTGATACTGGTTAAAATTATACAAAAAAATGATGAATGAAACAGATGAGGTATACATACTCTCATAGCATATAAGCTCCAAGTAGATTTATGACCTATATATAAAATTTTATATAACAAACTAATTAGCAGAGCAGGGAAGTAAATAACTTTTACTACTATGGATAGAGAAAGTATATTTGATCAAGAATCATAGACAATAAAATGCACAGTTTTGATTATAGGAAATTGGAAAGGTGCACAAATAAAATCAATGCAATTAAAAGGGAAAGTTACCTTGGAAAAAATATTTGCAGCATATTTCTCTAATAAATTAAAGTCTGATACCCAGGCTATAAAAGAAATTAATGAAACTATATTAGAACAAAAGACATTCCTTTAAAGATAAGAGGTTAAAGGATATGGACAGGCAGTAGTCAAAAAGAAATGCAGGCTATCAAAAAACATTTTTAAATGTTTCAAATCATTTACTGATAATAAGAGAGAAATTAAAGCAGCTCTGAGATTCTCCCTCACACCCAGAGACTGATGAAGATGATAAAAGAGGGGATGGCAATTTGGGAAAAGCTGTAGAAGAGCAGGCACATTAATGCACCATTGCTGGAGCTGTAAACTGGTCCAGCCATTCTGGAAAGCAGTTTGGAACTGTGCCCAAAAAGTCACTAAACTGTCCTTAGCCTTTGACCCAGTAATACCTGTACTAAGCACATGCCCCCAAAGAGATCAAAGAAAGGAGGAAAGGATGTATTTGTACAAAAAATTTTATAGTCCTGTTTTTTTGTTGTTGTTGTTTTAGCAAAGAATTGTAAACCTAAGTGGTGTTCATCTGTTGGAAAATGGCTGAACTGGTTAATGGTACTTGTATTTGAATACTAGTGTGCTATACGAAATAAAGGAAATGGTTTTAGAAAAACTTAAGAAAACTTGTACGCAAAGTAAAGTGAGCAGAACCAGAAGAGTTTTTACAGTAAAAGCAATATTGTAAAGATCAGCAACACTGAAAGACTTAGTAACTGATCAACCTGGTTACCAGCCACAACTCCAAAGGACTCATAATAAAATGTGCTGCTCCCCACTTCCACATAGAGAACCGGTGCACTCAGTGCAGACTTAAGCAGAGTTTCTTCTGTTTCTTGCTTTTTGTATATGGGGGGGAGGGGTTAGACATAACTAATGTAAAATTTTATTTGGCATGTCTGCATATTTGTAATGAGTTTTCTTTTTCTTGCCTTCTCAATGGGTAGGAGAAGGGGAGAGGAAAGAGAGAGAATTTGGAGCTGAAAATAAAAATAAAATTGAATTTAAACATTGAAAATAAATGCTTGGAAGTCTATCCCATTTAAAAATTTTGACAGACTTTCTCATAGCACGTTATGTCATTTTTCTTGTCTGGCAAAAGGTACAGGGAAGAGGTCATAGCAAAGAGATTAGATCTGTGATTTTATTGGTACAGGGAGCTTGGTGAGGAATGCTAGCATTGAAGGTCAGCACTTTCTTTATGGTTTTTGAGAGTTGCCTGGGTCACCTAGAGGTTGAGAGATTTGGGCTGAGTCTCATAGCCAGTATGTATGAGAGGTAGGACTTGAATTTAAAGCCAACTCTATGCACTATGTGAAGTCTAATGGCACAGTGCACAGAACACTGGGCCTGGAGTCAGGAAGTATTCCTCCTCCTGAGTTCAGATCTGGCCCCAAGATACTTAATAGGTGTGTGACCCAGGGCAAGTCACTTAACCCTGTTTGCCTCAGTTTTTTCATTTGTAAAATGAGCTGGAGAATAAAACGGCAAACCATTCCAGTATCTTTGCCAAAAAAAAAGCCAAACCCAAATGGGATCTTGAAGAGTTGGACATGACTTAAAAACCAGTGACTGAACAACAGATTTTAGCCACTCTGGCTGTGCCGTGCTGGCGCTCATTTGCTGAGCTGAAACAAAATCTGTGATATTTGAGGGGACTCCCTCGTAGATTCAGGCATTGCCCCTTTATGAGTATGTCAAACCACCCCTACTCAACCTGTTAACGTGTTTCGTTTTTATGAACTTTGGCATTCAGTCATGTCAGTCATGTCAGTCCAGCTTTGTTTATTCTCATCACATTATAATCTACTTTAATCTTGAGTGAGGCATCTAATATCATGAATGTGGGGGACTTTGTTTCAGGGAGAAACATCAGTGGGTAAAGAAGGAATCTTTATATTATTGCTTCTTTTCAAATATGCTGTAACCATGAACCACAATTACAGGCTCTTGAACATTCTCGAAATTGGAAGTCTTGTGTGCTAAGGGTCATTTGTATTAAATTATTCATGTTGTATTTGTAGGGAACTCAAAACAAGCTACTACCTCTTTGACCTTGTGAAAATCTCTGGGCCTCCTGCTCCCTCATCTGTAAGGTGAGAGGGTTGGGCTTGGCTAGGTAATCTCTCAAATCCCTTCCTTATCTGAATCCCCGATTGCTACTTGAGAGGTCTGTGGGAAGAATGTAAGATGGCCAGGGTCCCTTCGTATGTAATAACATAAGTGTATAGCAGAGAGCCACTGTCTTAGCTCTGTGATGTCTCCCAAGGAGAATCTGTGGCTCAAGAATGTGTAAAGCTTAACACAGTGCACATTTCCCACAGACAGCTATAGTGCCTGTTCTAGAATTCTATTCTAAATGTTAGTGGGTGGTCTATAATTTGCATTTATTAGTCCCATCAAAATTTTAAGCTATATTTTTGTGGGAAAGAGAGTGCTTGAAAAAAATAACCATTTGAAATTGCGCTGGCCTTTATGAGGGTCAGACTTGGTGTTTAATATTTCCAGCCACTTGTTCACAAGGATTACTCTTCTATTTCTCTTCTCCACTGTTTGATCATCCCAAACATAAGCACACTGTTGGTATAAGTCTGCCACTTACATTTCCCAAGCCATGTCCAAGTATATGAAACAGTTAAAGGCCACAAGCCTGATCTGATGTCATTTATCAAATTGAACTCTTAATGTTACTGCACAGCACATTCTCAGTTTTCTTCCCCTTTATTCTCTCTCAAACACCTACTATTACTGACCTGAATACCTAGAACAGTAGTATATGGAAAAGAATGGAGGAGAAACACAGAACCAAAACAAAAACTGGAAGTAGGAGAGGGTTCCTAAAAACCTTTGTAAGCCATTCATTGCCAGCAGGCCAGACTGTGGAAAATAATAGCAGAACTATTGTTGTTTTGAGAGCTTGTATTATGAAGTTATGCTTTAACTCTTATCCTTTACAAAGGTATTGACTGTTTTCTAAAGCTCTACTGAAAGTGCTAAAACTGTACTGCAGGAATATTTATTGAATTATTTCCATCCTTATTGGATGGTGAAGAAAGTAGATTGTCTGGTTTTATTAAAGTATTGTAGCCAAAGTACCATTTTTATACACATACACATTTTGGGAAGAAATCAAGAAAAATGTTTTCCTCACATAATTCCTCACTGGGCAGATTTGTTTTTTCTGCTTTGAAAAATCAACCACTGCTGGCACCATAGTCTTCTCTAAGTAGAATGTGCTTTGTCGTTGCCAGGGCAGACAAAATACTAAATTAAAGGAGCCACTGACTTTCTGCCATCATCTGATATAGAATGGGAGAGAAAAACCAGAACCTAGTTAATACTTCTCTGCTGTCCTTTAGCTTAGTCTCAATCCAGCTTTCCTTATCAGTTTTCTCTTTACTTGCTCGTGTGTTGTTGCTTGTGTGTGGGGGCCCACTTCAGAGAGGAAAAGGGACAAAGAACTTGTTTGGTCTTTCTTTGGGCCCAAGATAGTTAATCCAAAAATTCAAATGGAGGGGGAAATATCTTCCTTTGTTCTGTGAAGTTTGGATTCAGTCAAAGGGCCGCATTTGAGGACCTAGAGGGCTGCATGTGACCTTGAGACCACTGGTTCCCTACCCCCTATCTAAATTGTTCTCACAAATACACATATGGTTTTATTGCTGCTAACCATTTTTTAAGAATAAGAGAAACTGAAGAAGGAAGAGGAAAATGTTAGAGGATCTAAAGTCTGAATAACTTTGCCACTGATTGCTTTGTAATTATGGTTGAGTCACTGTTCTTTACTAAATGGGAGTAAGATCTTAAAGATTAATGAAGGGAGCAGCTAGGTGGCACAGTGAATAGAGCACCGACTGTGGAGTCAGGAGGACCTGAGTTCAAATGCAGCCTCAGACATTTAACACTTACTAGCCATGTGACCTTGGGCAAGTCACTTAACCCCAATTGCCCTCCCCCCCAAAAAAGATTGCAAGGGAAGAGTTCTTTAAGTACAGCGTACCATATTCATCTTTAGATATTATTGAATTAACTTATGAGTTATCTGTACCTAAAATAACAGATTGCTTATTGTATATTATCATTTGTAAAATTATGTTTTTAACTAATTGTTCTCTGTAGGTCTTCTACAAACTAACCCCTAAATGATCACTTCTGGGCTTGTAGTCAGGAAGACCTGAGTGTAGCCTTAGTCACTTATAAGCTGTGTATCCCTGGGCAAGTCATTTAACCTCTAATTGCCTCAGTTTTTTCAAATGTAAAATAAGAATAATAATAGCATCTAACTCTCAGAGTTGTTGTGAGGAACAAACTGATAATATTTTTAATTTTGAGGATCTGTTATTTTTTTTCAGTGTGTGTAGTCCTTCAGTCTTTGCAGATCAGAGCCCTTCTATGCCTCAGGAGACTGTCTTCATGAGTTGCCTTGGCCAAAAAATTCATTCCCCTTAGCCAATATTCTACTTGTGATTCTTTCCAAACTTAGAAAGATTGGACCCATATGAGAAACTTTCCTAGATTGGTGTTAGGCCTGCCAGAGCATAAAGTACTTTGGTATATCTTTCAAAAACACATGATCCTCTTTTATACCTATATGAGGCTTTGAAGACAAGCAGTTTGGAGAAAAAAAATCTCTTGGAAAATACTGTCTCAGTCTTAGACTCTAAGAGAATAATCAGATTACTTCTTAGGATCATATATTTAGAGTTAAAAGTCTCATTACTGGCCATCTTGTCCACCACTCACTCATTTATAACAGATGAGAAAATCTTGGAATTCTGGATTTGAAAGGCCATATGGTACAGTTTATACCTGAAATATATCCCATTCTACAGCATACCCAGCAAATGGTCAAACCTTTTATTGAAGACTTCAGTGAGCAGGAACCCACAACCTTGTAATGCAGCCCATTTACTTTTGAATAGCTTTAGTTAACACTTTCCCTTATATTAGGTTTAAATTTAAGTCATTCCCCAATTGATAAATGGTGAAAGGATATGAACAGGCAGTTTTCAAATGAGGAAATTAAAGTTATCTGTAGTCATATGAAAAAATGCTCTAAATCACTATTCATTAGAGAAATGCAAATTAAAACAACTCTCAGGTACCACCCCACACCTATCAGATTGGCTAATGTGAAAAGGAAGATTATAGGTGTTGGAGAAGATGTGGTAAAATTGGGACACATTAATGCATTGTTGGTGGAGTTGTGAACTGATCCAGTCATTCTGGAGAGCAATTTGTAACTCTGCTTAAAGGGCAGTCAAATAGTATATACCCATTGATCCAGCAAAAAACACTACTAGGTCTGTCTCCCAGAGAGATTAAAAAAAGGGGGGAAGAGGAAAGGACCTATATGTACAAACATACTTAAGGTAGCTCTTTTTGTGATGGCAAAGAAATGAAAATTGAGGAGAACAAGTGGGGAATGGTCAAACAAGTTGTGGGGTATGAATATAATGGAATACTGTTATGCTATAAGAATTGATAAGCAGGTGGATTTCAGAAAAACCTGGAAAGATTTACATGAACTGATGCTGAGTGGAGTGAGTAGAACCAAGAGAATATTGTACACAGTAACAGAAACATTGTGCAGTGATCAGCTGTGATAGACTTAGCTTTTCTCAACATTACAATGTTTATCAAGACTTCCAAAAGACTCATGATGGAAAAGGCTACCCACATCCAGAGAAAGAACCATGGAATCTGAATACAACCTCTGTCATTTTTCCCTTTTGTTCTGTTTCTTCTTTCACAACATCACTAATGTGGAAATATCTTTTAACATGATTGTATATGTGTAACCTATATCAGATGCTCCCCATCTGGGAGAGGAGAGGGAGGGAGGGAGGGAGGAAAATTTGGAACTCAAAATATTATAAAAGGTGAATGTGGAAAACTATCTTTACATATAATTGGAAAAAATAAAATTCTATTTTAAAAACATTTAAATTTACCCCTTTTTAACTCGCCCATTGTTCTTAGGTCTTCCCTTGGGGGCCAAGCATAAAAAAATTAATTCCTATTCCATGTATCAGCTCTTCAAATACTTGAATGCTATTATCTTGTCCCCAAAGTCTTCTTTTCTCCAGACTACACAGAATCAATTTCTTCAACGCATTCTGATATTTACAGTTACAAAACGCTTTTCACATAAATAAAGTCAAACATAAACAGTTGGGAAAATGTTAATTGCTCATGATTAGGCTAAGCCAATATAATAAAAATGATAGTCCTAGAACTAAATTAATCAATCTGCCATACCAGTCAAACTACCAAAAAATTACATTATAGAGCTAGAAAAAAAATAAGTACTTAATAAATGCTTTAGTCATTCATCTGCAAATGTTATGAACACCACAATTATACCTTTATCTGAGTAATTGATAAAAATATCAAATAGCACAGAACAAAGCATAACCCATTTGTCCATTCCCAGCACATATAAAAACCAAGTGTAACCTATGATCAGTATTATTTTTCTGTTATTTTTTTTTTCTTGTCAAAGGAATCTACTTTTAATTGTAACAAACAGTATTTGATGGCAACATATATTTGGACCAATACGGTAAATTTTCTCTTCCTTTATCATCGAAGGGATCTAAACTTATTCCATTTTTTCCAAATAAAGCAAATTTAATGTAAACACATTGCTAGTTTTAGCTGCCACAGCTGAAAAAGCAGTTCGGTATATTTGGTTTGTCTGCTCCTTCCTCCCTTTAGCACCGTGAGCATCCCACTAACAAAACTAAGTGATTTGCTAAATTCTTTTCCTATCTAAAAATGGAGTACTGGTGATTCAGTTTCCCCCATTTAAAAAATGCTGACATTGATCTTGGGAAACAGATTAACATACTGAAAGAATCATTGGATTTGAAGATGGAAAACCTGGGTTTCAGCTCCAAACTAGTACTACTGTTCAGTTGACTAGCTCTGTGACTATACATGTCATTTAATTTCTTGAATCTTATGCTTCTTCATCTGTGTAATGGGCATAAAAATACTATCTACCATAAAGAGTTGTATAGCACAAATGAAATTATATATGCATGTATAACTCACTAAACAATCATTTGTTATTAGGAGGAAGAGAAGTCTTGTTTGAATTCTATTACAAGAATCATGGAAGAACACCCAAATATGGAAGAACACCCAAATTCTAAGAGTCAGATTTTACCTTGCAGCACACACTGTTTTGATTGGTCCTTTAGTCTTTGAAAGTTGTTTATTAATTTGTTTTGTGTTTTGTTTTCCAGCGTACACAAACCCTACTAAAAGAATACAAAGAAAGGGACAAGTCTAATGTATTTACAGATAAACGCTTTGGGGAGTACAATACTAAAATAAGTCCAGAGGAAAAGATGATGAAGAGGTTTGCTCTAGAACGACAGGTATGGGAAAAGTGTTGTAAGGGAAGTTTGGGTTTGGGGCTTGAGGGGTTATTTTTTGGTTTTGGTTTTTCATTTCTGAGCTGCCACTTTATGTAACCAGTGAAGACAGCCTGTTTTGTTCTCATTGTTCATTAAATGTGCTTACTATTTAAGCATCTCATTTTCCCTGGCATGGGACTGGCTGCCTCTCATTTGACACCTCTTTTGCCTCCTAGACTCTTTATAAAAAGCAGCTTAGTAAATATTAATTGAATGGATAAATGTCCTATCTGAAACAAATGTCATCTCTGCCTGCTGGCTGTTCTGGATCCCCTGCTACCTTTAGTACTGTTGACTGAAACTACGGTTTATGGTGGCATGCCTAAAACTATTTAGTGTACTTTTTTCTTGGAATAGACCTGGGCTATGGAAATGTTTCTGATTGTCTGTTGAAATAAAAATTCCTCTTCTCTGGGTAATGGTATATTTTTGTAAAATTACTTTGTTGACCAAAATTAAACTCATCCATTGGTTGGAGAGAGAAGGACATGGAACAGAATAAAATTTGTAAAAAAAACAAAAAAAACCCCAAACATGTAATTATGAAAAGTGTTTGTTACTATTTAGTTGAATGAACTTTGGCAGACTACCACAAACTATTGTGGAAAATGTTAGGTAACTAATTAATGCTATTTTCTATTCTTCCAGCGTAACAATGAAAAGAAAAGCATTTATAATCTCAATGAAGATGAAGAATTAACTCATTATGGCCAGTCTTTGGCAGATATTGAAAAATTTAATGACATTGTTGATAGTGACAGTGATACTGAAGAAAGAGGAATGTTGTCTGGTAAGAATAGTAGAAATATCACATTATTCTAAGTTTTCTTCTTATTAAATTGATCTGCTATTATCCTTTTTCCTTCTATTCCTAAAAGTAAATCAAGACCTGTAGAAAAAACGCTGATGAACAAAAAAGATAAGTTGACAAATGATAACAACCATAGTCCTAGAAGGGACCTTTTAGAAGCAAAGTGATGAACCCCAGAGATAGAGTAACTTGCCCAAGGTTGACACCAAACCTGTCACCAGAACTGGAATGCTCTTTCTGCTTTCTGTGCTTGACATTGTGCTGTTGAACTTTTGTATTAGTGACTTGGATATGAAAGGCATAGGTATAAATTACCCATAGGCATAAATGACCAATTTGTAAATGTCATAAAGCTTCAGGGAAGAGCTCACACACTGAGTCAAGATCCCAAAAGGTCTTGCCAGACAAGAATGCTTGGCCAACCTGATCAGGAGAAAATTTGAAAGGTCTGCATCTGAGGAGAAAAAAGCAATTCCTCAACTTCAGAACAGGGGAGATATCTTATTCCTGAAACATAAAATTTGTGATTTTTGCTGTAAATCACACCATCATCTTCATTATCATTACAATCTGCAGCAGTTGCATTCTCCGCTGAAATGTTTCTCTGCTGCTGCATTATGGTATAGAAGTGACTCAGGGTGCTCCTCTACCCAGGATTGGCATACTGTGGCCCAAGAGCCAGATCTACCCCTGCCACCTGTTTTGTATGGTCTGTAAGCTCAGAGTGATTTGTACATTTTAAAATAAAGCTATAAAAATCATTCTTGCGGGCCATATGAAAACAGACAGTGGGTATGGATTTGGTCATCAGGCCATAATTTGCAGACTCTTGTCATAGACTATTCCATAGAAAGCTTAAAGAATGGGCCTTTTCATATGCATTGGGTCTCTTCTGAGAGCTGGGCTGTGTGACTTCTGAAAGCTAATCAAAAGATTGGTCACCAAAGGATACATCTTTAGCCATAACAGCTAATGAAGGGCATCTACCAATGTGATGAAGGTCCTGTAGTATCTGTCAGTACAAGGTACTACCTGTTCCCTGCAAAATAACCATTCCTTTGAAGTAATAACAATTACATAGCATGTTTAATCTTTGTATGCTTTTTTAACTAACAAACTTCAAAGCAAATTTCTTTGACAAGTGATGCCAATCTCTGTTTTTTGGGTTTTTTTAAAGGGATTAAACCTAAAAAATTAAATGTTTTGCTTCTCTTTGTAAGAAGAAATTAGAAATCAGGTCTTTCTACATCCTCAGGCCTCTGGTTGTGAAATTACAGTAATGTAATTAGGAATTGGGTTTTTTTCATTGACTTCAGGTCAGAGTTTGTCAGCTTTTGCAAAATCTTGAGAACAAATGCTAAAAGATGTAATTTGGGCGGGGATTTGTCTTTTTTTTTCCTTAAGCATATGGAAACTGAAGAAATATAAAGCATGTAACTGCCCTTTGATATTTGTATAAACCATTGGGAAAAAAAAGGAATTGAAATAACACATAGTTTAAAACCAGCTGTTCTGTGTAAGAACACTGGGAGGTAAAAATCATGACTCTTAGGCAACATTGTTGTCAAATTATACTGCCAGATGCTGGGCGATTTTTAAAGAGAAATGGTCACCATTTTATTTTTCTCTTTTCAACTTTACATTGTTTCATATCATTTTGTGGCTGTTCAGCAATAAACTTCATCACTTTTGTTTTTGTTTTTTTTTTTGGAGGGCAATTGGGGTTAAGTAACTTGCCCAAGGTCACACGGCTAGGTTTTTTGTTTGTGTGTGCGTTAAGTGTCTGAGGCCGGATCCGAACTCAGGTCCTTCTGACTCCAGGGCCGACGCTCTACTGACTGCGCCACCTAGCCGCCCCCAAACTTCATCACTTTTAACCCTCGTTTAGCCCATACTATTTACTGGATAGTGCTGAATAGCCATCCCCATTCAGTGTATGGGAACCTAGAATACTAGTCTAATAGGAATAAAAGTATATGAATGTTTCTTGTAATTTTGCTTGACAGATAAGTTCTGTTTTAACTTTTTTAGTAATAGATTCACCTCCTCCACTATTTCTGTAGTTGAAGTTATACACAAAACAATTTGTCTTGCATTTTCCAAAACTTAAGCCTTATAATTTCTGATATTGATCTGAACTCCAAGCTAGATGTTTTGGGAAATTTTTGAGTAAAATTTATTATAGCAGCTATCTAATTATGTGAGAGTGAGAAGGAAGGCATGTAATTTCTGCAGAATGATTTAAAATGACATTTTGGGATGCATATAAATAAAAAATGGCAAAGCTTTTGAAATTGAATCTTTCCATAGTATCACATCTCAGTTAAAAAATAATTTAGTTGATAAGAGGGGGAAGAAACAAGTAGAAGTGGAAATGACAGACATAATTTTTTGGATGTCAATTATAGAATTTTGTAGACATCTGAAATTTTGACTACAACTAAATAATTTCCTTATGTATTATTTGTTGCCTTTTGTAGAACTAGGAAGTTTTGGCAACATACAGCTTGTATTGTATGTGTTCATCTATGTTGTGTCAATTTAGTGTCTTGGAATGTTTGACCTTGCCTAATATTCCCCATCTGGTCTTTTGAAGGGTTGTATAACATCCAAATGCCCTCCAGGCAAAATCAAACCATTCTAGCATATGCCAACAAAGCTACAGACCAGAACATTCCTACGTCTTGTACCCCTGAGCCCCCTAGTGACTCTAAATCAGTTGGTTCTAGACCATTCTAAACATCCCTTAACCAATTAGTTGCCTTCAAGGCAGCTTCTGACAACCTGTCTATGCTGGACTTGGAATAAAGAGAGATGGGGATTCATGTTATACCCCTGACATTTAGCAGGAACATGTCTCTTAAACTCACTAAGATTCATTTTCCTCATCTGTACAATAGTGTTAAATACCTGTTGTGCCATCTACCTCACAGGATTGCACTGTGTAAATCAGTCCTTACTGTGAGGTGGATGTGCCAGGTCAGGAGTATTTCTCTCTCACAGCTATTGCTGTGCCATCTGGAGAGGTGCTGAGGGGTATCTCCCCCCTCACCAGTCATTTTAGAACTTTCTCCTGTAAAGCAGCAGTATTTTCTGAGATGGAGAACTGAGAAAACTAATTGTGACTCTATTCATTTGAGAAAGAAAAGTCTAAAGAATACTAGGTTTAGTGTTAGAAGACCTGAATTTGAATGTTCTAGTTAGGTAAGAATACATCCCTAAAAGGGTTCAACTTTGAGACTGGTGAAAAAGCCTTATGGTCCTTAAAGATTAAGCTGCAGGGTAGATAGTAAGGCCTGATGGTCTGGCACCAGAGCAAGGTAGATTAAAAGGCCCAGTGGTCCACCATTTTACTGGATGGACTTGTTCTTTGAAGTGCTGTGAGTGGCCAGATGAGCTCTGAAGGCCATGTCATTCCAGAGCCATGGAAAAGAAGAGAAGGAGGCCGAGAGTTATTGTCTGCTGTGGTAGTAAAGGCTCCTTCCCACACGGTATCAGCATAAAGCCAAGATGGGGGAAAAGAACAGGAGTTGTGGCAAAAAGCTTGAGGAGGAAAGGGAAAAGTCTGGCAAAATCTGAGCAGAGGGCAAGGGGAAGGCCTCTCAGTTGCCTGGTCTGCTCTGACCCTTCAGTGTCCAATGGAATCTGTTCATCTCTCCTTCACGTTTAAGAAACACCCACCCTAATTTTAAAAAATTACCTTAAATACAATGTGTATGTGTGTGGTGTGAATATATTTTAATTTATATAATGGATGTTTCTGAAAAGTCAAGTATAAATCAAATCATAGCTGAAATGTACCAAAGGAACCTGTTTTAAAAGAACCTTAAGGTGAATCCTATAATGGGATGATCATCCCTGAATATAGAGTTTATTGAACATAAATATTTACATGATTTGGGGTGATCATTTTCTAGGTATAGAACAGAAGTTATAAGATACTGAACTAAATGTAATCCTTGAGCACAAATGGAAGTTGATTTCTTTTTCCTCTACTTGTCTAGTCTTTTTAAAATAAATCCTGGATTTCATTTTATTTCCTTTTGTTTTGCTTCTTTCTCCCCAAAAGTTGATTTCAGGGGAAAAAATAATCCTGGTAATTGAAAGTTCTAATGGTAGGGTTATGTTTCAATACATTAGATTTGCCTGAAGACTCAGATGTAACATTTGATAAGTGTCATTATGTATATGTTCAAGATGGTTCGTGTGAATTTTTTGCTTGAATGTGAATTACTCAGTCCTTCTTATGACTACTCTAGGAGAAATGTTGGCAGAGTACTGTAATAGTACACTCCCAAACAGTGAATCTGTATGTGGTTCATGTTAGTTCTCATCACTATTTTTCTGCAGCTGAGTTAACTGCTTCACATTTTGGAGGAGGTGGCGGGCTTCTTCGAAAGAAAACCTCTGAACCAGGAGAAGAGGAAGAGAAACCAAAATCACGCAAAGAACTTATTGAAGAGCTTATTGCAAAATCAAAACAAGAGAAGGTGGGTTTGTGTTCTTAGCATGGAACAACTTAGTAATAATGAAAGTAAATGCCTCATCATGGAAAAACATACAGGAAGATGAAAGATTTTGTGTGTATATGATTTTATTACATTTAGACTATGTTTAAACCCTTTAAAATGTGGTTAAAAATAATTACTTTTAAATATAGATATTCTGTAGAAGAAATAAAGTCCTACTCCAATGTCTTATTGTGATATGAAAACGACGCTGGGTTCCCAAAGGCTATGCCAGTGCAGAAATGGGGAGGAGGTAAGCTCTGGCAAATTCTGCCATGCTGAGAAAACTTTAAATATGCCCCTACTAACAGACCAAGTTTTTTCCATCAGACCTACTAAGGTAATTACAAAGATGTGTGTGCCCAGTAGGCTGGCCTCCTGGTGATATATCAGCTTTCTTGTTTCACCTCTCCAAGACTCAGTTTCTCTCCCTGTAAAACAGGAATAATACTTGTATGATCTGCCTCACAGCATTTTTATGAGGCTCAAATAAGAGACATGTTGCAACAGAAGAAAATGAGCCATGATCTTCTGTTCTATACATCTCCCTTCCTTCCACCTTCTACTTCTGCAGTGATGGCAGCAGACAGGTGGGAAAGGAGACAGCAGCAAGACCTATGTACAGATTTTAGACTATCAGTACATTTCAGTTTGTCCTTTTGTGTTCTAAATGTGAGATCCTTCACCAGTAACCAGAGTAGACATATCACCAGAGGAGCTTAAAATCCTATCAGTCTTGACATGCTTTGCTATAACCAAAACCAAAAGAAAAAGAAGGAAGCCACAGCTAAGTGGAAGACTGGTTCATTGGTACTCCTTGGACAGGCAAAGAATGAAATTGGCTGTGTGGATTTTATCAGACACCCAGAGGCAGCAAAAAACATTCTTTCGTGGGATATTTGGTTATTATGTATTGTGATATTAATAAATATAGACAAAAAGTTCATCATGAAAATAATAGCAACCTGGACACATCCATCAGTTGGTGAGGATGAAATGTCCTGTAAAGAGTGCGTGCCTGCAGTCCTGCCCATATCCAGGTTTTGTGAGAGTCATCCAAATCGGAATCAAGTGCATCCTTGATGACAGCATCAGTAAGGAGCTAGCAGGCACTCTCCAGTGATATTCCATAATGGACCCTATCTTGACCATTTCACAGTTGTGAGAAAGACATGGAGAATAATAAGACACCATGTACATGGTGCTGACAGTGAAAAATATTTTAATTCATTTGCTAAAACAAAATGCTGTAAGCTTTTTTACAACAAAGGTATTTCTCCTCCATATATTAAGATCATTCAGGATTCCTGAATGGAATACATTAAAACAAATAATGCTATTCCATGAGTCCTCTAATTGCAAAGATCAGATGAGCCATAAAAGAGGGAGATGTATACTTATCAAAGTTATTTGTCACTGGGAAGGAGGAAATCTGGCATAGAGTCTATCATGAGAAGGGATTCCTTGTGAGGCCCTTCAAATACTCCTGTTTGCACATGACATTGTGCTCATTAAACTCTGTCAAACTCTCCTGGAAGAAGTCTTTAATTACTAAAAACAGTTCAGTCTGCCCATCTACACAGATGCTTCATCCACATTTAGATGTGGATGCAGAATGTCCAATGCTTTTATTTCAATATGTATTTGGATGGAAAAATTACCCCTAGAAGAGAAAGAAGATGGCAGACTATAATTGCTTTGGGAAAATTGCAAATTATGAAATGAAAGCAAAGACCCTCTTTGTGTATAGCAGCATGACATAGCCTACTACTTCCACTAAAGAACTAAAATTGAGTATCAGCCAGAAGGCCTTGGAGAGTATCCAACAACATAGAACCAAGGAGGGACTCCTCAGAAAAACAGGAGGAAAGGCTGTCAGCAAGGAGCACTGGTCATGTCTCAAGGAGTGGCAAATAAACAGTCAGAGTGTTCTGCTGGTCCTCTCAAAAAGTCAGGAGAAAGCAGAGAAAACTTCTAGCATGTTGGGTGAACACCCTGTACTGAAATGTTGGAAGAACATGGATAAGGATCTTAGAGATGAGCAGGCCTGGAGGGGCTGCAATGTGCTTCATTGGAGGAAACTCTAGAGTGGTGAGATCCCAGATCCACTTGAGTATAAATAATGTTAACTTTTACCTAGTATATACTAATAGTTTCAGTGATTAGACACTTGCATAAAATATATTTTTTTCCATTCCCAAATGCTTTATTAAATTGTGGTTTACATCAATCATTTCTGCCAGATACTGAGTTACAACTTTTTTTCCCCATTTTTTTCTCTACTCCCCCACCCTAGAATAGCAGTCCCACAAGATATCCCCTTATCGAACCTGCTCTCTCCCATATCTTCTCCCATACCCCCTCGACTCTCCCAGTAGGCATAAAATATATTAATAAGGTTGTAATTTAGATTATGCTTATAATTAAAATATTTTTCTCTTTCATACATTCATTTGATAAACATCATACCTCCTTTGCCACGCACACAACTCTTACAGGCATTGGGATAAAAAATATGTCATTGAGGTGAAGAACTATCTTTATAGGTAGATAAGACATTGTCTCTGATTCCCAGAAACTTTCTGTTATTGAAAATAAATACATTAGCAAACTGTGTGACAAAATAGAATATAATGCATACATGAATAAGGTACAAGCAAAGTGCTCTCTCTCTAGGTAGGAGGGGTCAGATAGGATGATAAGAAATCATATCCCCTTCATTTTACAGGTGAAGAAAATTAAGTCCCAGAGAGGTTAGAATGCCATGTAAGGTCACACAAATCCTGGGGATTTAAGTCTGGTCCTATCACTCCAAATTTGATGCTCTTTCTACTCTGTTGCTTCTGGTGTTGTATGGGGGCTAGAGAAAGAGATTATGGGGAACAACAACAGAGGAGAGGGTGTTTGAAGGGGTATCATTTTTATAAGCACAGGTGTAGCATTTTGGATTAATTGTGTTAACTAATCATGGGTGGTACGGTATGGGTTTTCTCTAATCTGTCAGTTTTTATCTTTCAGAAACAAATGTTAACTTGGGCTACTTGTATTTTTATTGTCATATGTTGGCTTTGGACTATGTGGTTGCTTCTTTTTTTTGCTAAAAACTAGAATATTTAGTCTGAAGTGAGTACTAATGATGTAAGGTGTTTTTTTTCCCCTAGCGTGAGAGACAAGTTCAACGAGAAAATGCCCTTGAACTCACTGAGAAATTGGACAGTGATTGGAAAGAAATCCAGTTTCTGCTGTCTCACAAAACCCCCAAATTGGAAAAAAAGGATAAAGAAGAGAAACCTAAGGTAGGAGCCAAGCCATTTAACTAAATCCTATCCTGAATGTCTTCTAATTATTTCAGCCAGGGGAGAGTTTTTAAGGCCTTTAAGTGTGTGCTGGCCCTTTTTCATTCATTCCACCACCACTTATTTAAGGACCACCTTTGTACAAAGTAGGACATAGTCCTTGCCCTCAAGGAACTTCGAGTCCAGCAGGGCATGGGAGACGTGCACAAGCATGAGGTTGCTGATGCAGAACTGAGTATAGTAAGTGTAGGGAATCTATAACCAGCTGTGTAAGAGCTGAGGACAGAACTGAGATTTCCAACTTGAGGGATCAGGAGAGGATTCACAGAGAAGGCAATGTCTGAACTGGGGCTTGAAGAATCCTAAGATTTCAGCAGGAGAGGTGGGAACAGGGTGAGGAAGCCATTCCATGCCTAAGCAATGGCAGAATAAAAGGTACCAAGGTGAGAAAGAGCCCTGAAAATGAAATTGTGATTAGGGCTTATTAACATCTGACAGGAAGAAATATGAAATAAGATGGGAAGGGGACCAGAGTATAATCTGGGTGTGATTCTTTTTGACTTTAATAATTTGGGGGGGGGTTCTAGATTGTCTATTTTTAAAAATTAAGCTATTGAAATCTTGCCACTGTGAGGGGAATCTAAATCATTTTCAGTTTTGGATGGATGTATTTTACTGCCCTTCCAGATGGTCTAGTTTCTGGATTTAGGAGAAGTTTCAACATAAATTTTTATTTTTCAGATACTGCTCTATCCTAATAGACAAATTCTTTCTCAAATACATTTATTTTTATTATTTATCCAGTTGATTCCTAAATACTTTTTTTTCACTCCCAGTTAGTTAAAAACACTCTCTTAGGGCGGCTAGGTGGCACAGTGAGTAGAGCACTGGCCCTGGAGTCAGAAGGACCTGAGTTTGTATCAGGCTTCAGACACTTAACACACACAAACAAAAACCTAGGCGTGTGACCTTGGGCAAGTTACTTAACCCCAATTGCCTTGCAAAAACAAAACAAAACGAAACAAAAACACTCTTAAATTGAGTAGCTACTCTTTGGAAAACAACTCTCATTTGACCAGGCTTTGATTTCACCTGACTCAGCAAGTGAAGTGTTTTGAGCCAGGCCTATCATTTCTGACAATTTCTTTCAGTTAATTAATTAATCAATTTTTTTTCCTTTTTTTGCGGGAGGTGGGGGAGGCAAGGCAATTTGGGTTAAATGGCTTGCCCAAGTTCACATAGCTAGTAAATGTACAAGTATCTGAGACTGGACTTGAACTCAGGTACTCCTGACTCCAGGGCCAGTACTGTATTCACTGCACCACCTAGCTGCCCCTATTCCTGACATTTTTAACAAATTTCCTATACCTTAGGCATACAGTAGCATGAAAGGTCCCTTCTAGCCCAAGAAAAATTCTGTTTTTACTAACTTAATGTATAAATATTTTTATTTTTGAGTGAACACATGCAAATCCACATGCTTTAAAAGGGATTTTTAGTCTTCCAAGGCTTCTTTTTCACTTATTTCATTAATCCTTAAGTACTATTATGATAGTTTTTCTTCTGGCAGAAGAGAGTTAGATGTGGTTTGGCTGCTTCCAGACCTGGTCCTAGCCATTGCTAACTGTTGCCAAACATCTATTGGCAGAAATCTCTGAAGACAAAGCACTTCTAACTGAAAGGGCTTGTTTTCCCTTAGCCTGATGAATATGACATAATGGTCCGGGAGCTTGGATTTGAAATGAAGGCGAAGCCCTCAGACAGGATGAAGACTGAGGAGGAGTTGGCTAGAGAGGAGCAAGCACGACTCAAGAAGCTAGAGGTAGGTACCGCAGACTGGGTCGATTGGCTCCTCTTCCTCTTTTGTTGTATCCTTGGAACTCATGCTACTGGTCTTGAGTCAAAAGAGGCTGAACAGCAGCAAAAAGTGATGGAAGTGCTTGAGTTTATCTTGTAAAACTGTTTCCATTTTTCTTTTATACCTAAAAAAGGTGTTTAAAGAAAATGCTACAGACTGAAAATTCAGCTTTCAGTTATTATCAGTTATTGAGTAATTTCATCCTTTCCCAGAAGTAGATTTAAGTATCATTTATAGACTGAAAATATATGTTATATCATATCAGTGGCATCACTCATCACTTAGCATATTTAGAAGAGATAATTTTTTATTTCATGCACTTGTTACTCTGTGTATACAATACCTGTGTACACAATATATTTCCACTAAGGAATTATTTTATTTGATTGAAAAGACTGCAAGAATGAATATTGGGGGATTTTGGTGACTATAAAAATGTTTCTGCTATAATTAAAGACATAAAGCTTTCAGCTACAAAGAAAACTACATTTTCTTTGGTAAATAGGATATGCTCTAAAATCTCATGTATAAGTCTTGTGATGTATTTGTTAGATTTGTTGAAGAAACCTAAGTAGAAAACATTCATAAAGCTTTCAGCGTCTGACATGAATCCACAGAAGAAGGGAATTTAGATTGGGGAGTATACAATTGTGAGTGCTCCAGGATCTGGTAGTGCAGTGAGACACCCTAGAACACAGCAAAACATTTTTAATCATTTATTCAGCAGTTTATTGCTGACAGCAAGGTGCCCAAGTTTTGTCTCTTGTCTTACTTGCCAATGTAGAAATGTTTTTTGTTATTGTTGTTTGGAACAGGCTGATAGACTTCGCCGGATGCTTGGAAAAGAGGAAGATGAAAATGTTAAGAAACCAAAGCACATGTCGGCAGATGATTTAAATGATGGCTTCGTTCTAGATAAAGATGATCGGCGTTTACTTTCTTACAAAGTAAGAGATTTGGGTTTTAGCATCCCAAGTTGCTTAAAAATCACTTTTTCAGTAATGGTGTTCTCTAGTGAATTCATTTTAGTGGTATACTTTTTTGAAGGAAGCTCTTCATTTTTTTTTCTTTAAAAAGGCAGGTTCTGCAGAGTGGTATGTTTAGATGTTTACTGATATAATCAAATGTCAAAGCATTATTGAGAACATGATAACAACACCTATCTGCCTTGCCTCCCTGGAGAAGGCTCACGGATAGTAATAAAATCAGCGAAATCAGCATTTTTTACTGTTTGTTTGTTCACTTCAGCTGTTCCTTATCGTAGGTGAGTGTTAACCTATAATGTTAATCTATAAACCTATTTAATACAGCAGTACTCATAGTGTAGTAGAGTTTTAAATGTCACTTAATATCAAGTTGAATAGCTGTAATTCACTTCATCAATTATTAATTGCCTAATCTCCCTCAAGCACTTGAGTTTAAAAAAAAGTTCCTTCCTGCAAGGAACTTATATCCAAATATTACCACAATTCTGAAATGTGTTCACCTTGAAACATCCAGGACCTTTAGGATCATGGACTTTTAGTTTTAGAAGAAATGTCTGAGGTCCTGGATTCCCGCTTTTTCCTGAAGCATAAATCCCCTCTCCAACGTGCCTAACAAACAGTCATGTTCCACCCAAACATCTCCAGAGATAAATCCTTACTGCTCATAGAGTTTGATTTTTTTAAACCTCATCTGTTAAAAGCCAGTTCTTCTTCCACTGAACTGAAATCCCACCCCTAGCTCTGTCTATTCCTTGGTCTTAGTTCTCCCCTCAAGGGCAAAGCAGGTTAAGTTTCATCATCTTCCATATGACAACCCTTAAAATATTTTAAAAGACAGATCGTATTCCCTCTAAGACCTTTCTTCCCAAGGCTAAACATTCCCACACCCATCAGCCTGTCCTTACGGGCTGTTTTCAGATCCCTTTTCCATCCTGGTTACTGGGCTCTTGTCACATTGCTGCCCGTCAGCATTCCTTGTGAAGTTGGGCCCTCAGAACTGAACACCATGTTTCACATGTGCTCTGACTGGGGGCAGAGAACAGCAAGACTGTGAGCTCCTTGTTGTGGACATCATACCTCCGCTCATGCAGCCTTAGCACAGGGAGGCTGTTGAATTGTTGGTGCATAGCTGACTGCCAGCTCCTTCCCTCTGCCTCTCTCATCCACATCTCCCTTGCAGCCTAGCACAGCAGGCCAGGTCAGGTCAGCAAGCTCTTTCGAAGCACTTACTGTGTGGGTTTCTGACACCATGCACTAGGGAAACAAAGAAAGGCAGAGTTGGGGGAATGTGGAGGGTAGTAAATTGACTTGTTGAAGGATCAGCCCAGAGGCCAGCATTGCTGGATTGTGGAGTGGGGGGAGATATAAGGAGACTAGAGAGATGGGGAGAGGCCAGGTTACAAAAGGCTTTAAAGGCCAAACTGGATTCTTATGTTTGATCCTGTGGATCATGTGGATAGAAGAAAAGTCTATGAGGAAGAGTCTGGAAGTGAAACTACTGCTGTCATGCTTAACTGTTGGTAATAGATACAAATAATGCTTAGACCCTGCTTTAATTGTGCCCCTGTTCAGGCTACATCATGCCCAGACTCTCATCTTTACTCTTTTATCTCACACATTTTGTCTTAACTATTGTGCCTACTGTATATCCTATGAATGATTGATTTTTTTTTCTCTTATCAGGATGGGAAGATAAATCAAGAAATAGAAGACCCTAATGAGGAGGAACAAGCTCAAGAAGGCAATGATGAAGACAGTGAAGGGGAAGGGGAGGAAGAGTCAGATACTGAAGATTCAGAAGAAAGTGAGGCCCCAGATGGGCACTCCGACCTTGAATCAGATATGGACAGTGAGGAAGAAGACATTGTACACGAGAATCAAAAGAAAAAGCAAGTCCAGGCATCTGAAAAAAGACTGAGTGATGCAGACCAAAAAGCCAGATCTGAACTGCCATATACACTGGCTGGTAGGCAAACAACTGGGCTTTTCTTGGGTCTTAGGAGACTTAGAAAAGACTCTCGTTTCATTAGTTGTCTACACTTCACCTCATATATCAGTAAAGGAAAAAACACACTTTTACTTTAGTTCTTCTAAACACCTTTTAGGACATTTCAGCTAGATTAACATTTGCCCATTTAATCAACCCTTCTATACTGGTGAGCAGAGAAATAATTCCTACCATTGTAGGGGCTTTGTGTTTTCACGCTTTTACTTATTGTGGGGTAGTTAGTGATAAAGAAATCCTGGTAATGAAGTCAGTTTCCTGCATGACTCTAGGCCAGTGCAGATCAGCCTCTTATATAAGACCTTGCACGACCACTTCCTAATTAATGTTGTTATAAGCAGAAATAGTTTTTGTGGTATGTAGAATAAGTTTGTTAGGGAAGAGGCTATGTCCAAGCAGACTACCAGTTAGGCTCAGTGCACAACCTTGATGGGCTCTTCCATGGAAAAGGCTTTTCTTTTTAGACTCAGTGTAGATTCAAATGCCTCTTAGATAGGACATGACTCAGTCACTATTTGTGTTGCCTCCTTGTCTCACCCCCCAACATTCCTTGGTGATGTCACCTAGATGGTTTTTCACTAATCCAGACTATGTTGTGGCCCAGTAAAACAGGGACTCTGTCTGATCGTGCTGTCTATCCTTCAGTGCTTCTGCGGGGTGGCTCATCTACGATAAATAGCATTTATTGTGGTTCAGGCATGGAAAACAGGAATCAGTGAAATCTAAGAAGCAATTGTTGAGAGAAACAAGACATAGAAGAGGGCTGAAGCAGTAGTCTCTTTGGGAAGTTTTCAGAGAGAGGCAACGTGGCATGATGGCTAGATATCTGGCTTCGTCATCAGGAAGGCCTGAGCGAGGTCCAGTCCTGCCTCTGCTGCATACTGACCGTGTGACCCGGGGCAAGTTAGCCAACCTCTCAGTGACCCAGGCGGTTTTCTGAGGCCTTCAGTTGGAGAGCAGCTTCTAGTCTGCATTGGTACAGGGAGATTGCTCACTGGCAGGTTCCTCTACCAGTGATATCCTAGATCCAGACCAAAAGGTTTTCAGAAGTAAGAACCTTTTGGTCTTAGGTTGGGGCCTTTCCTCTTCCATTACATCTGTCATCATTCAGAAACTTGTGGTGCCTCCTCATTCCCTATAGGATCAGACCCATACTCCTCAGTTTGGTATCTGCCACCATCCACATTCTGGTTCCTCCTCTCCATCCAACCTGAGAGCTGACCATGCCCCATTTTGTACCCTCCGTGAAGGCTGGGTTCCTCACTAATCACAATGCATTTCCAATTCTAGTCTAAACTAAACTGATCCTCTAAGTCAATCAGGGTTTCAGGGCATTGGGGTGCTATGGTGTGGTGGAAAGAACTGGATTGGGCATCATCAGACAACCTAGTTCTGAAATCCATGTTTTGCTCCTTACCACCTTTGTGGTTTGGATGCCTGTTTCCTCATCTAAAAAACAAGGAGTTGAAGTAAATAATCTCCAGAGTCCCTTCCATTTCTCAGTACCATAGTCAGAAAGAATTCAGAAGAATTTTAGTTCATCCTCCTCTTTGAACTTTTAAGATGATTCTCTATGGAAAAATATTTGGGGATCATTGCTTTATGAGATTTAGGGGAATCATTCCTTTGAGATTTTTTTTCTTTTTTTGCCTTTTTGGAGGGGGTAAGGCCGGGCAATTGAGGTTAAGTGATTTGCCCAAGGTCACACAGCTAGTAAGTGTTAAGTGTCTGAGGCCAGATTTGAACTCCGGTCCTCCTGACTCCAGGACTGGTGCTCTATTCACTGTGCCATCTAGCTGCCTCGTGATGAGATTTTTGAGCCTCTAAAATTCAATATGAAATTAAAACAAGCTTCAAGATTTCCTTGGTATAAACAAATAGCAAACATTAAATATGTTTATCCCTTTGTAATTAGAATCTGCCAAAGAAAATAACTTCTTACGATCACAAATCTGGAGCTAGAAGGGTCCCCAAATGCTAAGTCCAAGCCCCTCACTTTATAAATGAAGACACCTAGTGTTAGGAAGTTTCAGTGACTTCTTGCTGTCATACCCACAGGTAGTAACAATCAGAAACCGTGTTTGAGCAGCTAAGTTTCTTAATTCGAGAGCCAGTTATGTTCTCCAATGTACCACACTGTTTTTAAAGGAAATTAAATTTTCACTGTAATGGGCATGAGTATTCTTCAGGAACAAAGTGTTTTCCTTTGCTTTTTGGATATACTGTTTATGAAACATTTTTGGTTATTTTTTTATAGCTCCTGAGACCTATGAGAAACTGAAGTCTTTACTCTCAGGAAAATCAGCAGAACAGCAGCTTGTGGTGGTCGAGAGAATTCAGAAATGCAACCATCCAAGTCTTGCTGTGGGAAACAAAGCCAAGTTAGAGGTATGTCTGCTGGGATTGGAGGACTCTGCAGGGCTGTGTTCCCATCTTGAGTCTTGGTTTATAAGACTCCTGTTGTCTGGAGTGGTGCTCTAACAGAGTGGGCAGACACTTCCACCTGTAGCAGCAAGCACCCCAACTGCCAACACAGGTTCTTAGATCTGCTTTTCAAAAGGAAAGCAACTCAAATTCGATTAACAAGCTTACTTTAATCAAACAAACATATATTACCTAGTTCAGGGGGAAAAGGTCAGTACCCCGAACTTCAGAGTATACAGACAGATCAAACAGACAGGCTTCCAAACTGTCTAACCATTATCAATATCAAAATCACAGTTACCAGAGAGGGAAGCATCAACATCTGGGTTTTCAAAGCCAGGGGGCTCTCAACAGCTGCCCATAGTCTCATCTGGTCAAATCACGGAATACTTCTCAAAGTGAGCCCCAAAGCAAAGCCTCACATCAGGGATTCTAAAGCCATCTTGGGGGTCAAAGAATGTAACCACCCTCTTGACCCACTGCCCAATCACACAATATCAAGGTGTGGTCATTCCTGAAAACCAGGCCTCCTACCACAGGCTCCATGTGACCACATTCAGCCTATTAGGAGGCAGAGTATATTTTCAAATTAAAGAAGGTTCTCAGAGTCACTTAAGCCAATCAAAGGGTCTAGGGGCAGGGAAGATCTTCAAATCTGCATTTCCATTACACCACCCTGCCTGGATCATTATCGGTAAGGACTGATTGGGTGCTTAGTGCCAGCACAACCCTCAGATTCTACAGTGTACTCAAGCGCCACTCCTTTTTGACTCTTTCTTCTTCTGTATCCAATTAACCACCAAAGTCCTGGTTATTTTCCCTTCTGGTTGTTTCTCAGACTTGTCCTGCCCCTGTTCTTTCAAGTTCCACAGTCCTTCCTGAATTATTAAATGGTCTTCTGGTCTCTAGACCCTCTTTCCAATGTATCCTATGCACTGTTGCATTTCTAAATTGCTTCTAGTATGTTAGCTCTTGCTCAGAATCCTTCATTATCATCAGATCAAATCCAAACCTCTCGGCCCAGTTTCAGGACCCTCCACAAGCTGACCTATCCAGTTTTCCTCTCGATCTTTCCTATAATATACCCTCTTTGCCAGCCATGTGTATCTAACCAGCCAATAAACTTCAGAATTTCACTCGAAATTAACTCAGGATGGTAGAGATCAATGGATTTGGAGTTAGAGGGGCTTGGTTCAGATACTGATTCTATAACTTATTGACTTGGGTGACCTTGGATAAGTCACTTACCTTCCTTGGGCCTCAGTTTCCTTTTTTGCCAAGCAACACCTTTGAATTCTAATCTACAGTTCTGTGAACTGGAGCCCATACAGACTGAACCTGCCACTTTGTCCTCATTATTATTTTGACTACGCTGGACTTGGGCCTGGCTTCAGTTCTCAACTCCAGAGCTTGAACAGATCGCTCAAGCTCTGAGCCTTGGGTTCTTTCTTGTAAAATGGAGATTGACTATACCTGTTGTCCCTGAGTCTCCAGGTTGTTGTGTTGCTCAGGTATCAAGCTGAAAGCACCATGTCAGTGGCTTTCATTTTGTTGCTGTGACGTCATAGTCCACGCTCTGCTCTAACCGCTTGTGGCAACCAGCTCTCAAGTGTGCATTTGCTGTGCGCAGGCCATTGAGCTCAGCGCCACAGGCAGCAGACAGGAGCCGTTGCTGCCTGTGAGCTAACTATGGTACAGTAGGGATACTGTACACAGACAAATACACATACACTTCTACCAGCCAGAGTATGATTAGTGACACCAGATACATAGCAAACCAGAGGCATGGTGGTTCAGAAGAAAGAGGGAAGCCACAGCCACTTGGGGGCTGGGGGGAATTGGGTCAGGTGGCATCTGAGGGGTGGGGTTTGGCCAGCATTGTGCAAGGAAAGAACCTTTCCACTGGATGGACAGCATGAGCAAAGACAAGGGATCAGAAAGTATGGGACTTATTAAAGAGACAGAAGGACTCCAGCGTTTTCCCAAACTGCTTTCACATTTATGCCTACAAAGACTACCCTGTGAATAGGACAGGTGGCATCATTGTTATCTCCATCTTATAGGAGAAGAAGCTGAAGATGACACCTTGCCCAGCACTAAACAGCTAATTCCAGACTGAAATACTTGTCATAAAAGATGTGACTCTTACCAAAAAAAGAGTTTTCAGTTTAGTAATTAGCAGCAGCTAAGGCCAGACAAGAAAAATCCTCCAGCAGCAGAAACCTAAAGCAGCAGATGACTTATAGACAAGTCTCCCTCAGTCTCCTGCAGATTCCTGTAGCACTTGGTCTGTACCACAAAACTTAACATTTAATGCATACTGTCATGCATTGTTGGAAATTATTTTATTTGTGTTGGTCTTATCTTCTTAGATTGTTGGTTTCTGGAGGGCAGAGCTTTTGTCTAATGTTCATTCTTTTTTTTTTTTTTTTTTGAAAACTCTTTAATATAACAAGGAAGAAGGGAGTTAGTTTTTGTAGCCTCGGCTAGCACAGCGGCCCCTGGCATGCTCAAACTTTCAGCCCTTGGATCGGACGTATGGTTTGGTATGGCTGTGGGGAGTGCCCGGAGCCTTCCCAAAATGTCTGTACACCTCTCTGCCCTTTCGGGGACCAGACAGCAGAACAGTGCCCTGGCCCTTGGGTGAGCTCATGGCCAGCTGGTCAAAGGTGAGGATCTTCCCACCAGCCTTGAGGATGCGATTCCTTGCATTGCTAGTGACACAAAGGGCACACACCTTCAGCTTGGGGACATCCTGGATCCTCATGTCGTCTGTCATCGTCCCAACTACCACAGCGGTCTTGTTTTCCCGGCCAGGAAGCTTCATTTTCCTGATCATGCGTGACAGGGACAGGGGGGGCCAGTTGGTCCGGCTCATGAACAGCCTTTTCAGGACCACCTTGTTGAAAGTCGAGTTGGTTCTGCAGGCCAGGAACCGGTAAAGCTTCCCCAGCAGGCGCAGGTAGATGTCTGGCTCTTGGGCTCCTTGTGCCGGACTTTCCGGTCCTTGTTGTGGCGGATGTCGACTCCCATGCTGGCGCCCTACCGAACACTGGCCCAAACAGGAAAGACCTAATGTTCATTCTTTATATCTGTATTTCTAAATCTTAACTACTAAGAGCTAACCTGGAATGAGGCAAAGGCACTCGATAAATATGTGGTGACCATTTTGTTGTTTAAGGCTTGCTTTCAGTACAGTTGGTTGGGTAGACAGAAGGGGAAAGCTTGATTGAAGCAGTAGGAAGTGTCCCAGGCAGGGCTTCAGGCTTCCAGAGCTGTCCTTCTGCTCCCAGTTAGCTGTGAAACCTTGAGCAAGCCCTTCCCCTCTCTGGCCTCATCTGTCACTCTAAAATGAGGTGCTTAGACTAGATGATGTCTGTCTTTAGGATACTGATTATATTCTACAACCTGGTGACAATAAGGGAAGAGTAAGTAAGAGAAAGGGGAGAGATGGCAACAGAGATGAGATGGGGAGGAGGCAGGTGCCAGTCTGGTCTGGCTTTTCTTCCCATCCTGGGTGGCCCTCAGCTCTTTCATTACACATTCTATCTGCAACTACACTTATCTTCCCTCTTCCATCATTCCATTTGATATATTCCAGTGACTACTACTGGTGGGGAGGGAACCTAGGATGTGTGACATTGGTCAAGTCACTTTCACTCTAAGGATTTTGATTTCCCTAAATATGCTGGTGCTACTTTAATCAGTGAACCTTGAAATTGCAAAGGATCTAGTCTCATAATGTCTTTCCATATGCTTTTAGGTAGAAACCATAGGTACTGAAAGTATTTAAACTGCATGAGGATTATTTTCCTTTTAATACTAATCAATATATCATTTTCTCGTTGATGTTCTTACAGAAATCGTTTGGCTTCCTCTTGGAGTACATTGGGGATTTGGCTACTAAGGCTCCACCAGATCTGAAAACTATTGATAAGTTAACTGTGTAAGTAAAACATGCTATTACATTGATTGAGATAGACTGAGAATTTGTGTCATCTTCAGAATAAAAAATGCACTCAAGATATTATAAAAGGACTAGGGCAGGGGTGGGGAGCCTGCAACCTCGAGGCCACATGTGGCCTTGTAGGTCCTAAAGTGCGGCCCTTTGACAGAATGCAAACTTCACAGAATATATCCCCTTAGTAAAAGGATTTGTTCTGTAAAACTTGGACTTAGTCAAAAGGCTGTACCCAGGGCCTGAGGAGGCCACAGGTTCCCCACAGGTTGTGTGGCCACATACGTAACAGTTTATCTGTATCCCTTAAATATTTAGAGTCTGTTAGTCCAAGAAAGGGACCTTAGGGAACACCTGATCCAACTTTTTTATTTTATTGAGGAAGAAACCACTGCCCAGAGAGGGAAAATAATTTACCCACAAGTCATATAGTGAAATTAGTGGCCAAGTCTGAGCTAGAGCCCAGGTCTACTAGAAAAGCTATGATCTTGATCACCCAGAAAACTAGCAGAATATGAAAAAAGTGATTTTGGCTTAAAATCTTCCAGTTCTAACTGTTAACAAGAGTTTAGTGTGGAATTCTGTCAATGAGAACTCGCAGGTAGCTTTACACTGGTGTTGAAATTTTTTGGTTGGGTTTTTTTTTTTTTCTTGGTTTTACTATCTGGAGTGGTTGAATGATGACTTGTGTTTCTGGTTAACAGGCAGTTGTACAATCTTTGCCAGATGTTTCCTGAATTTACAAGCAGCTTTGTTAAATTTGTCCTCCGAGACGTTGTGCATGAGATGGAAGAAATGATTGAAAACAAAGGCCGTGCAAAATTTCCAGGATTGGACGTGGTAAGTAACATATTCTGTTGAGTAAAAATTGGTTACTTTTCCCATAATGTACAACAGCTTAGACATTAAGTTCTCTTTTACATTTCACAAAAAGGCTAATTATTAGAATACAATACAGCATTACTTCCAAGACTTGTGTGGTCCCCAGGGCTTCATGAATAATCTGAAAAATGGACTAGAATAAGACCTGGGAGAATTTTTCATGTACAAACAATTAATTAAAATGCTTTTAATAAAAAAGAAGCCTCAATTTGATTCAAAATCAAGAGGACCTTGTTTTAATTTTGATGCCAAATAGAATTAAAATAACTCATTATGGTAATGATCACTTAATTCTGTAGCACCATCGGGAGTTCCCTGTGCTAGTGGGATCCAAGATCCTGTGCAGAATGAAGGTTTGCCAAGTGCTTTCCTCCAAAGATCTGGGGGAGCTTGATCATCATGGTCACTTCTTCCACCAGGCCGATTCTCTAACTCATCCCAGTTAGGATATGCTCCTCCAAGGTTACCACCACACTGTGACAAGGGCATTGGAAGAGAAGTTAGTAGGCTTTAATATCCCCTTTTTACTAAGGAGGTTTAGAGAGACTTGCTACTAGGTGTTGATGCCTGCATTCAAAACTCCCTAATTTTCTCACTCCAGATTCAGTTTTTCCTTTTAGAAAACATCGTCTTTTTTTTTTTTTGCAGGGCAATTGGGGTTAAGTAACTTGCCCAAGGTCACAGGGCTAGGTTTTTGTTTGTGTGTGTTAAGTGTCTGAAGCCTGATACAAACTCAGGTCCTTCTGACTCCAGGGCCGGCGCTCTACTCACTACGCCACCTAGCCACCCCCAAACATCATCTTCCTTAAGCCCAAATTAACTTCTTTTACTATAATGGTCAAAAACATGTATTGGTCTCTTTTTTCACAATAATAGCAATATCAGGATTATCTAAACCACTCTTAATGACTCTTCTCTTAAAGATAAAGTTGTGTACAACGTCCACATTGGCTTTCATATGGCTTTTATGGAAAAAAAGCCCTTGTGTTTAATGGTCACTCTAATGCATATTTACACTAACTTAATTCACTGAAAGCATACTTTTGTTTGTTAGGTCAGACCAGTTAACAAGCATTGATCCCTTCCTGTTGGGAGGTCGTTCTGATCTTGTGGCTCCCCAGCTCCTTGGAGGTTGAAGCTTTATCTTTTTACATCATTTTACAGGGCTCCTACCCTGCTGCCCCTCAGTATTTCAGTATGTTGTATAGCATGTATTTATTTTGTAAGTTAAATAAAATTTAAGTTATGGTGGGGTTTTATTTGTTTGTTTGTTTGTTTGTTTTTAAGGATTTCATGAGATTTTTTGGAGTACTACAAAAGTAAGGTCAGAAATTAGGTTTTATGGCTTGTTTATACCTGAGGCCAAATAACTAGAGATTTTATATATACATACATATACACATATGTATGTATGTATATACACATACACACACATTAATAAATTGTCTTAGGAAAACAGCATGCTAGAATGTAATAAATATTAAAATCATCACCTACCCTATGCCCCATTAATCTTGAGGAGAATAAACTAGATTTATTTAAAATTAAGCCATTGTCCAAGCATTTGGTCACAGAATCACAGAATATAAGGATTTTAGAAGTCACCTAGTTAGATTTTCCTTCTTTTTATAGAAGAGGAAAGTAAGGGACAAGAACTTGCTCAAGGCCATCCATCTAAGAAGGAGCTTGGCAGGATGTAGCCTCTGGCTTCTGGCTTCAGTTCTGGCTCTTGTTCCATGAGGCAGCACTGCTCAGGGAAGACCAAATACTAGAGGTATTTGATCCTTTTGTAATGTGAACAAAAATTTAATAAACACAGGTAGGGAGCCAGAAGAACTTTAAGGTGATAGTGGGGCACAACCACAAGAAGGTGGCACTTCCATGCTGGGGAGCAAAGAGCCAGAGACAGCCCTGACATGCCATGTGGAGGAGTGAAGGTGTTTCTGTTCCCTTCAGGCCTCTGAGCCCGTTTATCAGGCTCTTTAAGTATCTGGTTTACTAATCAGAAGCCCTCGAAGGTGATACCTGTGCTCCTCATAAACCAGTTATTTGGGGAAAATGGTTAACCCTAGGCCTTGCTACGAGGTGACAATGATCAATAGCAATTCTCTTTACCTCAGTCCTGAGTAAAGGCAGAAATCATCCTTGTTCCAGATTCTTTTTAAAAGCAGAGAGATAAGTATATAAAGTGTCAGAAGAAAATGAAGGGGACGTGGAAGTGCCCTTCTACTGATCTAGCCCCCTCCATAGAGAATATTAAAGAACTGGGGAACTAGAAGGTAATTCATTGGTTAGGTAGTCCTGAAGTCACCCAGGCAAAGAATCTCATCTATAGCCTCACCAAAATGTTGCATACCTCCAGGGCAGGGATGATATTGCCCCCAATTGGTAAGAAGCTTTTCCATAGCTGGAACCAATATCAGTTTCCCTATAATGCCATCTTTTGACCCTAGTTCTGTTCTCTTAGGTCAAACAGAGCAAGTCTAATTTAGGGTATTCAGGCGTACCTTTTGACTGTTCTTGTTACCCTAATATAATATACAAGTCTGGTATTTTTAGAAATGGAACCTATAGTCCACGTCTATGTCATTGCAAGAGGTAGAAATGGAGAGGTACCCAGTAGTCCACAAGAGACGTCAGGCATGTCAGCAGCAGCAGCCATTGGCTAGGACATGCCACCCTGGCCACCTGCTGCTCTTAGCAGAAACTGATTCTCGGCAGTATTAAAACAGGGAAAAGAGGCTTCTCTTTCCATTGAATGTTGTTAGTGTCTCTGACAATGCTAATGATAGATAGACTGTCCCTGGAAAAGACTTTTAAAAAGAATTTTTGTAGTCGACCAGCATCTCTGCTAGAACTTACCAGATTTCTACAGCCCTTTCCTTTCAGCAGAGGAGGAAACTCAAGCTCAGGATGAGATGATTTGCCCAGGCTCTTTCCAAGCTGGATATCAAACTCAGCCTTATGACTCCAAGTCCATTTAATCCAGTGGGACAATTAACTGCTCCTATGTCAGCACACCCCACCCCGCAGAGGTCAGGGATTTCCTTGGTTATGCATCTTCCAGATTAACAGTTGCATCTTTCAAAGTAATTGGCCATCTGGAGGGGTCTGGGAGGGGCAGGATAAAGACAAAGAAATGCTTAGTAACCGGACCCCTATGGTTTTTCTGAAGAGTTAACAAGTAGTGTATCTAAATCTATTATTAAACCTTTGGAAAAATTCACATTAGATCTATAGGTGCACGTTAGCCAGCTTTATGCGTTTTTCCTTTGTATTTAAAATCAGTACATTCAATTCTGAGTCCTTGTGTTCTGCTACTTTTCTAATCTTTTGTTAATAATAAATTTTTTCAGCTCATTTATTTGAAAATTACTGGAATAGTATTTCCAACTTCTGACTTCTGGCATCCAGTAGTAACTCCTGCACTCGTGTGTATGAGTCAGATCCTCACTAAGGTATGTCATGAAGTATTTAACTTTCATCTAAGACTCCTGCCATATATCACCTTTTTTTTTAAAGGGAGCCCAAGGTAGTCAATGCATCATGATTCATATTCTGATACGTTTTACTGCCCAGTCCTCATCGTGATTTACTGTTAAGAATCCTGCCTGCCAGCTGTGGGTGGTTACCTATATGAGGAGATAGCCTTTGAAAGCCTGAGGCCACAGCCATTTCTTAGGTCACAAAATTGACATCAGGATAATAAATGCTTTCAGGCTCAGACCTTGAAGCTCTGTATTCCAAACAGTGCTGTGATGCAAGTTGGAAAAGATGAGATTAAAGGGCAGGGCAAAGGGGAATCTTCCAAAAAGGTCATTTCAAGTTGGTAGTGACTGGGTTGTCCTGTTTTGTTTTGCTTCCCTCTGTTGGCTTTACTAGTTAAAACAAGGCTTACACTTTACATTGCAAACTTCAGTACCTCAGTGGCCCATGTTAATATGTAGTGAGGATCTGCAGTTGTAAACATTATCTGTGATTCATAAAAGGTGGTTTATAAATGACCTGTACACTGATTGTGTAAGTTAATCAAACCTATTGCTGGTTTCTGAATCTAAAATAGTGACTCAATATATTGCAATTCTAATATACTTTTCCATTAGTGCCCTGTCACATCACTCCAAGATGTTATTAAAGGACTGTTTGTGTGCTGCTTATTCCTGGAATATGTATCTTTGTCCCAGAGGTTTGTACCTGAACTCATCAACTTCCTAGCAGGGGTGCTTCACATAGCAACTCCAAACAAAGGTACTCCAGGTGAGTTTCTTTGAGGCAGTAAGTAAAATTCTGTCTCCTGGTTAAGTTAAAAACTATTTTGAAATTTCTGCGTTGGCATCTCAGTTTTATTTCCTAAATTATACTTTGAACTTATACAGTTTCTTCAGTCATCACGATAGGTAAGAGAGTCTTATTTCTAATAAAGGGACTTTAAGGTTCTTTCCTGTGTCAGCATAGTGGGCTCCCGTTTCCCCATTATCATTTTCACATCTTATTAAAATGTTTTGCAATACTAGGTTTGAAGTCAAGAGACATGGGTTTTGTTGCTGGTTTCACCTAGCTGTGTGATTTAAAGCACAGCTCTTTTCTCCCTGCCTCAGTCATTTCATCTGTAAAATAATGAGGTTAGGGTAGATGAACTAAATTAGTTCCTTTTTAGAATTAAGATTTTAATTTATTTTTATAAGCATTTATTCTCTACACACATATACTTTAGTCGAACAATGAAAAAAAGAAAAAGAAAACCCTCACAACAAATATGCTTAGTCTAGCAAAAGAAATTCCCACATTGTCATTGTCTAAAAATAGACATTCTGCCTTTTAAGTTCCTCTCCTCTCTGACAGGAGGTGGATGGCATGTTTTGTCTTCATTACAGAGACCAGATTTCTAAAGTCTTTTAGAATTGTTTTTCTTTTTAATGTTGTCACTGTATAGACTGTTTTTCTACTTCTGTTTACTTTACTCTGCATTAGTTCACACAAATCTCCCCAATTTCCCCTGAAATTATATATTTCATCATTTCACAGTAACACAATAACATTGTAATTACATCCATATGCTACAATATATTTAGCCATTCCGTAGTAGGTAGAGTGCCCCCGTAAATTTCTAGTTTTTTGCCACCACAAAAAAGTTGCCTGTATAAAAATGTTTTATCAGGGTTGGGGAACCTGCAGCCTTGAGGCTACATGTGGCCTTCTAGGTCCTCAAGTGCAGCCCTTTGACTGAATCCAAACTTCACAGAACAAAATCCATTTCTCTTGATTTCAAACCTAGCATTCTTTAGAAAACATTTTAATAAAATGTGACAATGAGAATGGGGGAATGGTCCAAGGATCATCTAAGAAATGAGAGCCCACTATGCTGGCACACCTCAGAGTCCCTTTGTTAGAAACAGAACCCCTTCATCAGAGGATTTGTTCTGTAAAACTTAGACTCGGAAGGCCTTACCCAGGGACCTGGAAGGCCTTGGGTTCTCCACCCCAGTTTAAGTGTGTCATTTTTCCTCTGTCTTTGATCTCTTTCAGGTATAGACATAGTCATGGTATAACGGGTCAAAGAGTATAAACAGTTTTGTAACTTTGGGGGCATAATTCCATTCTTTCCAAGAATGACTGTACCCATTGCCAGCTCTAAGAACAGTGTATCAGGGCGCCTGTTTTCTCACAGCCGGACCAGTATTGGTCATTTCCCTGTTTTGTCGTCTTTGCCATCTTTGCTGGGTGTGAGGTAGAGTTTCTTTCATTGGCCACCTAGCTGTCTCAAAAGATGTGAACAGGCAGTTATCAAATGAAGAAATCCAAGCTATCAACAACCATATGAAAAAACATTCCAGATCTCTGGTAATTGGAGAAATGCAAATTAAAGCATTTCTGATGTTCAAATCTGGTTTCAGATACTTTACTAGCTTTGTGACCTTGGGCAAGTCATTTAGCCTCTGTTTGCCTCAATTTCTTCTACTGTGAAATGGCGATAGTAATGGCACTTACCTTGCAGGGTTGTTGTGAGGATTGAATGAGATAATATTTGGAAAATGTTAGCACATTGCCTGTCACATAGTAGGTACGATGTTTATTTCCATCCTTCTGCAATTTGTTTATTGGGGGGAGTGGCTTTTAGTCTTCTACATTTGAACTGACTCTTATGTACAATATCTTGAAAATGAAACTTTTTAGAGAAACTTGCTGTAAAGATCTTTCCCAGTTAACTGTTTCCCTTCTAATTTTAACTCATTCAATTTCTGTAAAACCTTTTTAATTTTATATAATCAGAAATGGTCTAACTGTGATCTTCTCTCACTTCTTTGGTCATGAATTCTTCCCCTCTCAAAGATCTGAAAAGAGATTATTTCCTTGCTTCTCTCATTTGCTTATGACATCACCTTATCATATATTCATTGGGCATCCAGTGTGGGATATTGGTCTATGCCTAAGTCTATACCTATGCCAAACTTCTTTGCAGGTTTTGTCAGATAATGAGTTCTTACCCACTGGCTAAGGTCTTTGGGTTTATCCAACACTCTTTGTTCTTTACTTCTTTAATATTGTGTACCTCATCTGTTCCGCTAATTGATCTATTTTGAAGACAGCACCGATTCATCTTAATCATTACAACTTTGTTGGAAAATCTGATATTGCTAGGCCGCCTGCCATTTTCCTTTTTTTCATTATTTCATTTGAGATTCTTGTCCTTTTGGTCCTTCACAGGAGTTTATTAGTCTTTTTAGCTTTATAAAGCAATCCTTTGGTAGCTGGGCACGGCACTGAGTAAATAAGTTACAGACTATTTTAATTTTCATCATGTTGACTTAACCAACCCATGATAAGTTAATGGTCCTCCTTTTATTTAGGCCTGCCTTTATTCCTGCAAATATATTTTATAATTTGATCATGTAGTTCTTGGATGTGTCTTGGTAAATGCACTCCCAAATAATACTCATGAATGCTGATCATTTACACAGATTTATTTTATTTTATATCCTGACACTGCTGAAGTTATTAATTTTTTTAGTTAGCTCTTTAGGATCTTCCAAGCAAATCATCACATCATCTGCTTTAAAAAGGGATAGTTGCATCCTTTTCCTATGCTTAGTTCCATCAATTTCTTTTTCTTCTATAGCTAGAATTTCTTTGATAAAATTTTTAGTTATTTGCATAATTTCTGTTTTGACCCACCATTCTTCATAATTTCACTTGATAGTGATTTCATCCACTTTCCCCCACCTTTCTTGACTAGGACATTGCTGCTTGTAATTTTTTTTTTTTTTAAACTCAGAAGCTCTGGATTTTGACTGTGATGTTTCTAGGAGTTTTGTGTTTTATTTTTCAGGAAGTGACCAGTGTGTTCTTTCTATTTTCACTTTGCCATCCAGTTCTAAGAGTTCTGGGCAATTTTTATTTTTAATTTCTTAAAATATGATATCGTGGCATTTTTTGGCCATGGTTTTCAGATAATCCAAACTCTTAAATTTTCCTCTCCTTGATCTGTTTTCCAAGATAGTTGTTTGTTTTTTTAAAAATATTTCTTGCATTTCTTTTATATAGATATATTTTTTAACATTCAGTTCTTTTTTATAGTTAAATGTTCAGTTCATTGTTTAATCATTTAAGAGAGTTAAGTTCTTAGGTAAGGTTTCTCACCGTCTGTTCTAAGATATCAGTTCTCTTTGACATTCTTTTGTCCTTAGCTGTTCCATTTTAAATCTCTTTTTTCATCTCTTCCAGGTCCTCTTGTAAGCCTTGCATCCAGTACACCTTTTATTTTTCTTCTCACTGCTCTACTTGGGCTTGTAGAGTCGCTCTTTTAGTCAGGATTTATCCTATATGCATCTCTTAGTCCAAGGAATTTACTCATAGTATTTCGTGTTTTTCTTGGCTTGCTTATCTCAGCTGCCTTGGTGTCTAGATTGGGGATGGGCCAGAGGGAGAAGGGACTTGTGCTTGGGTCTTAAGTTAGGAATTGTTTGACTTTGTCCCCTTCTGTGATTCAGTGCTAGGTTATCTGAATGTTGAGTTGATCTGGGATTGCCTGGATGTCCCCAAGGCCTTTTTATCCTGTTGTGGTAGAAACTCCCAGGATAATTGAACACTAACCTCTGCTCAGGGCCCTTCTGTTATTGCAGGGGGCTTGTACTCAGGCCTGTACCCCTTCTTGAATTCCACACAACCTTTTTCTCCCCTTCTCTTCCATCAGAATTCAACTCTTGCCATGGGGATCTAGGACTAGCCCTAGGCTGATCTCTGCCTCTCATTACCCTTCTCATGTCTCTGAGCTTGGGACCACCCTTTTCTGGGCTCCAGGAGGGGACCATTCTCCAAATGCCTTGGGGTTGCTTTGTACTGCACTTGCCACCTATCCCGGCTTGTCTCCTGGATTTTTGCAGGATTCCAGCTTTCTTCTGTATACCTTTGCTAGGTTGGGGGAGTCTTCACATCATTCTCCTTATTATTTTTCTAAAGAGGGCACTTTGAAGCTTTGTTGAGGTGTTTACAGGGGATCTGGGCTCCTCTAGTTCTACCATCTTCCCTCATAATCTGTTTTTAGTACATTCCTCACAAAAAACTCAGTGAAATGGGTAGTATTATTATGTGTCTTACACTTTCAGATCTCAGTCACACAGCTAGGAAGCATCAGCTTGCTTTCTGACTTAATCATGGTTTCTCTTTTGACCAGTTTCCTTATCTGTAAAAGAGCAGTTGTACTGAATGGTCTCTAGGGCCTCTCCCAGCTCTAAATACTGTGAATCCTGTGGCCAAGTCCAGGCCCTTGTCTCACACTGCTTCCCTCCGTTTTATCAAAGAAAGAAGAAAGAAGGCAGGAGACTAGGAGAGTGAGATACTCTAGTCTAGTGAAAGCTTTGATTCCCCCGATTCTTTCCATCTCCATCCCAACAGCCCCTCTCTTGTGCCTTCAGCTCATAGACCTTTTGTCTCTGAAAAACAATACAGAGTTGGAAGGAGGCCAGTGCAGGGCCTCTGGTGAGTCTGCTGTTTTTGCTTCACAAGGACTTCGGCTTTCCAAAGGGGCTACATGATCTTTCCTGACCCCAGTTGTGTTTCTTTCAAATTATCATGTGTCCTCTATTTGGAATTCAGGGTTCTAACCCTTTGGTTTGACTTTTTATATCCAGTAATGCTCACACACTTTTTCTTTATGTTACTGTTCCACCTTGATATTTAGGTTATACCCTGGTGCATCCTTTCAAACCACTAGGAAGGAATTCAGAACTACTCCTTGTTTCTGATAAGGAAGATATGAACACTTGGCCCAAGAAAGGCCTCCCCCTCGGTAAAGTGAATGGGCTAAAGGGAAGCAGTGAAACTGAAACAAATCACATCAGGTATGTGGAACAATCTGAAGAGACTGGAACTGGAAGGAAGCAAAAACTCTAGCTGCAAAGCTAGTACTCGAGTTGTGAGCTGGAGTCATTATCTGTGTTTTGTTCAGAATTTTCCAGATGGTGATAGTGCTTTGTATTCACAAAATATTTTCTTTACAACATTGTTCTGGGGGAGGGAGTTCAGTTCAAGTCAGTAAACATTTATTAAGTACCTCCCTGGTGTCAGGCCCTATGCTAAGGCTGGGGATACAAATAGGATAAAAAAAGGCAGTCCCTGCCCTCAAGGAGTTTGCAGTCTAATGAGGAAGACAACACACAAAAGGAGTGAAAACCAAGCAGAGCTATTGTTGGAAAAGCAGGATAACTCCTGTTACATTTCTCATTTTACTGGTTAGGAAGTAGAGGCCCTGGAAAGTTAGGTGACTTGCCCCCAGTCACATAGATAATGAGTGGTGGCGCCCCTCCCCTGAGCTGTTTGCAAGTCCAAGGCATTGTCCTCCTTCCTTAGGCTCCTGTGGTGCTTGGGGTATCAGGCCCTCTCCTTACTTGTTACCTTTAGTGCAGACATTTTCTTGGCTCTAACAACTAACATGATTTGGAACCCCAGTTCAGTCCCAGACAGCCAGCTGTGAGCAAATATTGGCTTGGCTGAAAATGGATACGTGCGCATAGGACCTTAGTATGGTGCCTCTTCAGGCCCACTGCCCTCAAAGACATCACTAAGTGGGGGGAAAGCTGACGCTATGATGGCGGAGGGTGTTGGCAAGGCTGCCCTGATGAGGCTTGTTGGCCTTGTAGTCCTGAGGCATATCTGTTTGACTGTGGACTACATTCTGTGACTACATTTTTCAGGCTGATCGTGTTGTCCCACATCTTTTCCTCTTATGCAGGGGTATATGTATAATTTTCCAGATAATTTCTGTTCTTAACTCCTTAGCATGTCTGCCTAGTAGTGCATGTCTCCATATTGATTTCATCTGTTTGACAGAGTAGGCTGCTGCTGATTCCATGTAAAATGTATAGATGTTCTAATAGTGACTCACTGGAATTAGCTGGGCTCTCTTTAGTTATACCAGCTATTTTCAGAATTATCATTAAAGTTCATTTCTCACTAGGGCCACCAGTTTCTCTTAAGAGAGTTAAACCAAGTTTGTCAGAATAGTTGAACCTGAATGTGTGATTCTCTTGCAGGTTATCGTGTGTATCTGTCTGTTTAAATCTCATCAAGCGGTGTTTAGCTCTGTACAGTACGCTGCCATCGCTCCCTGAAATAATGAAGCCTATCAGCATCCTCCTTACAGAGCACATTCCAGAGTGTGGATACCCCAGAGAGCTGCAAGTAAGTACAGTCCCAGGATCACAGAACTGAAAGGGGCCTCAGAGGCTCTCTGGTCCAACATTTTCTTTTTACAGAGGAGGAAACTGAGGGTCAAAGAGGTTTAATGAGTGGCTCAAAAGGACACAGGTAGTAAGTATTGGAGGAGGGATCTGAATCTGGGTCATCTCAAGAGCCAGTGCTCTTCCCACTGTTCCACTCATTTGTGTTCCCTAAGAGCTTAGAGCGTGGGTGGGGAACCTGCCGCCTCAAGGCCGCATATGGCCTAGGCCCTTGGGGGCAGCCTGGTGACTGAGACCAAGTTTTACAGAACAAATCCTTTTATTAAGGGGATTCTGTGAAGTTTGGATTCAGTCAAAGGGCCACACTTGAGGACCTAGGGGACCACATGTGGACTTGAGGTCGAAAGTTCCCCACCCCTGGCTTACAGGGTTACAATGGGCTTCATCTGGGAAGTGGGAACAGGTGGATGTTTCAACCACAGAATCACAGAATTTGAGTGTTGCAAGGGACCTCAGTAACTATACAGGACAACCCACAGGTTATAACTTCTAAAATTCAGTGTTTTTCTTTGATACAATTTAAATCTACAAATGTCAAGGAAGCTTTTCTTCTGGAAGGTGTAAAAATGCATGACCAAATGTGGTGAGCTTGAGTTTATCTTCCTCATATCCTTGTTTAATTAGAGATTTTGCTCAGATGAATTTAAATTATTGAGAACAATTCCTGAATTGCTTCTCTTGTGAAGAACTTTTATTCTTATAAGAACTCTCCTGGCAGGATCATGACTTTCTTGGCTCTTTGAGTAAACACGGCGTTTCTCGGCTTGTGGCAGTTTGACTTTGAGCAGTTCATACTTATGTGAATAATGTTTAGCTGAGTATTCCTACTTACGGCAGACAGGCGGCACACAAACGAACCCATTTCAGAATCTGATTTCTGACTGAGTTCCCCACCAGATTTCTCCAACCTGCTCCCAGCCTCAGTCTGGCTTCCCTCACAGGCATATTGGCAGCAGTGGAGGAGAGAGGGAAGGGCGAGGCTGAGCTGAGTAGAACAGAGGCCTGAAAATTCAGTTCTACAGACAGTTACTAAATGCCTGCTCTTTGCAGAGCACTGTTGCCTTGAGGAAGGTGCACAATTAAAATAAGATATGGTCCATGATCCCTGCCCTTGTGGAGCTTACGGTGTAACAGGGGGGTGTGATCACAGATAACTGAGTGTCAGGATCACATGTTGAACAGAATCAAGAATTACAAGATGAAGTTATTATTTTCTTATTATTCCAAAGGTCACCACTGGCCTGCGTTTGAGTTGCTTTAGAGAATACTGAGGAAGATGATGACAGGTCATCACCAAGAAAGGAGGAAGGACTTCTGGGGATACCCAATAGCATAAATCAAGGCATAGATGTGATCAGGAGCAGGGCATGAATGCAGAACAGGAGACGGAAAGGCCCTTGAGGACCGGGATCTCTAGTACCTAAGCCTGGTGCCTGATGTATAATAAACACTTGATAAATGATTGCTGAGCTGACTTGACAATACAATAATAAGGAATAATAGTGAGTATTCGTGTAGCACTTTAAGGACTGTAAAAGTGGCTTGCCTTGGGGAGACTAGGTGTGCAGTGAATAGAGCACCAGCCCTGGAGTCAGGAGGACCTGCGTTCAAATGTGGCCTCAGACACTTAACACTTACTAGCCGTGTGACCTTGGGCAAGTCACTTAACCCCAAATGCCCTGCCTTCCCCCCTCCGAAAAGCAGGAAAAAAAAGTGGCTTGCCTATATTATTTCATTGACTGTCACAACCCAGAGAGGGAGGTACTATTTATGCTCATTTTGCAGATGAGGAAATTGAGACTGAGAAAAGCTAAATGACTTTCCCAAGGACACTCAGCTAGTAAGTGTCTGAGGCAGGATTCAAACTCAGGGCTTCCTTAGTCCAGTTCCAGTATTCTGTCAGCTGCACCACCTCTCAGAAGCCAGCTTATATTGTAGAGTCGTATGAGATAACATCAGAAGCTGGGGTATGGGGAGGACAAAGGGGAAGAAGAACAAAGGACAGTATGGCTTTCTTTGGTGGCCAGGAACCAGGCTCTTAAAACAGTTTCAGGGGTGCTTGGGATTTGGTATTCACTCCCTTGACATGACGAGTAGAAGAGGAGCCCAGTGGCCATGGCCTTTGGAGCAGTACACAGGATGGTGGAAAGATGGGCATTTGTGACTGGGGGTGCAAAAGAACTCAACATAGCTCTGAGGCCTCCTGCCTGCCTTCACTAGAGCTCAGAGGTTTCCTGATCCTGGAGTAAAAGTGTAAAGGAGGATGGAAAGATGAAATCATGCTGGTAAGGAAGGGGGAAAGGGCTTCTTCCTTTAAAGCAGGCATCTTTAGGGGAACGCATCCCTCTGCCTGCTAGAAAGACTATTACAATGAGAAGGATCAGTCATTCTAAAAGCCTTCAAATGGCCCAAAGGACTCCTCAGAATTGCCTATAAAAATCTGTGACCCCAAGAAAACCTTACCTTTATAGACCTTAAAGCACTATAGGAATGAGAATTAGGATTATGAAGAAGCCTGTGTACCAGGCTGGGCATAGAGAGGGAAGTTTTTCAGCCAAAGCAAACTCCCAAAGGGAGTCAGGGAAACTTGGCACTCTGTGTCAGTGGGTGGAACACCTCCAAGGACAGAATAGCCAGGCTGAAGCAGGGAAGTCCTGCCTTAAGGAGAAAAAGAAACGAGCAGACATTAACTGACCTTCTGAAACAAGCTTCCTTGTTTTTTTAGGAGCTGTGCCAAAGTATATTACAAGAAATGGAAAACCAAGAAAAAAATTATCAGCCTTTAGTATGTGAAAAGAGCAAGCCAGTGCCTCTGAAGCTATTTACACCCAAACTGGTGAAAGTGTAAGTGTGGAAACAGCTCCTGTGTGTGTCTGAGCCTCTGGCCACAAAGGAGGGCTTCCTTCATTGATTTATCTGTTGAGTCGGTAAAAAATTGAGTGATTGAATGAGTGCTAAGTGCTATTGGGGGTGGGAGAAGTAGGAATGTTTAATAAAAGGTAGCTTCTGCCATCCTGGAACCTACGGTACGTGCTTGTCCCATAGCAGAATGGAAGAAAAGATAAAGGTCTGGAGACAAACTCTGGGAAATCTTCCCTGCAGACCTGTCTTTCACCTACCTGAGATCAGATTTTCCAATTCTAGCCTCGAGTTTGGAAGAAAACAAGGGAGCAGTAAAGAGGAACAGGAAAGAAAAAGATTAATTCACAAGCATAAACGTGAATTTAAAGGAGCTGTCCGTGAAATTCGCAAAGATAATCAGTTCCTGGCTCGGATGCAACTTACAGAAATCGTGGAAAGGTAATTTGTGTTTGTTTTGGCATCACTTTGACTTGTTCTGTGTTCTGCTTGGCATTCTCCCACAATTCTTGAGCCAGATGGAGCCCTTGGACACCTGAGCTCCGAGCCATATGGATTGTACTTGCCTTTTTGGGAGGTGGTGGTGTGCAGGCACGGTTCACCCATAACATCTGAACTCAGAACTCAGCTTTCGGCAGCCATGAGAGACGAATGGAAAAGCTCCTTGGGCCTGTGACTTTTTTTCTTGCCTCCTTCACTCATCCAACACTTTTCCAAACTGGATAGTAAGAACACCCGAAACCATGTCACTCTGAGACAAATGAATGGAGAGGGGTATTTAACCTAGAAAAGAAACAATATCACTCTCTTCAGATGTTTGAAGGGCTGTCACAGGAGAATGATTTGATTTATTCAGGGGGACAGAAATAGTAATTGAGTTAAACATTTTCTTAAATACCTGCTTTGTAAAAGGCACTATGCTGAGCCCTGAGGATACAAAGAAAGACCTAAAATAGTCTCTCTTGAAGAATTTAAATCTTCTAGGAGACTCAGCTTTGGGGAGCAGAGTGACTAGACAGTAATTCAAAGAGAATCAGGAAAGGCTTTACATTGGGCCTCTGAGGGAACTAAAGAGTCTAGGAGTTGGAGGTCCCAGGCATGGGGGAGGAAGGAGCCTGCTGGTGTGGATTATTGAGTGTGAGGAAGTCCTAGTAGTTCAGTTTGTCTGAAAGTTGAATCCTTAAGAAAAGTAATATGAAATAAGACTGGAAATATAGGCTGGTGGGTCCCCAGTTGTGAAGGACTTTATATTCACACAAAAATTATCCTAGAGGCTATAGGGAGATGCTGAAGGATTTTGAGTTGGGGGGGGGTGAACATCTGTGCTTTAGGAAAATTAATTTGGCAGCTATGTGGAGGATGGATCAAAGAGATAAAAGATTAGAAGCTGGCACCCCAAGTCAGAGACTCTTCATTAGTGCAAAGAAGAGATGAGAAGGTCCACACAAGGGTGATAGCTGCAAGAGAGGCTGTATAGATCTGATCAACAAGACTTAGCTGCTGCTTTTATATGGGGGTGAGAGGAGAGGCAGTGAGCTTGTCTAACCAGAGGGATGGGGTGAAGTTTTGGAAGAAAAGCGAGTTATTTTGTACATATTAAATGTGAGATGACAAAGGGACATCTGGGTAGAGATTGCAAGCTGGCCATTGCCATTGGGAACTGGGATTCAAGAGAAAGATTAGAGATGGTAGATGTGTAGATTTGAGAATCCTCTCCATAAAGATAATCAATGAACTCTCAAGATACTAAGGGAGGAAAAATGGTGTAGAGAGAAAAGGCAGGCAAGAACAAAGCCAGAGGGGAGGAGATGGACAGTCATCCAGCAAAGGTACTTAGTAATTACTGTCAGACTGGTAGGTAGCAGGAGAGTATTCAGGATGGCATCCTGGTCAGCTTTGTCTAAAACTGCAGAGAAGTCAAGAGGACCATTAACTAAAACAACTAAGAAATTATTGATAACCTTGGAGAGAGTAGTTCAGTCTAGTGGTGAGATTGGAAGCCAAATTTAGAGATGAGTAAGTGGAGACAGCACAGGTTACTAATCCCTTCTGGGAGTTTGACTTTGAAAAGGAGAAGAGATACATAAGACTTTACAATATGGAGATGACAAAAGTCAAGAGAAGGTATGGGGGGTTTTGTTTGTTTTGTTTTAAAGGACAGGAGTATTTGTGGGCAGACAGGAAAACCAGTGGTTGAGGAAAGATTGAAGAAGAGCCAGAGGAGAGATGATTGAGGGCAATCTCCTGGGCTCAAGGGCGTAAGTACAGCGGTAGGTGGTGGCAGAAAGGACCCCCTCCCCTTCAGAAACCAGAGGAAAGACAGTGAAATTGGTTGGTGATGTTGTAGAAGGGCATTCATGCCTCAGCTTAGAGTCAATCTGTAAGACTTCTAAGGTCCCTTTGTACTCTAGAGGATTCTAAAGTACTATAGTATTGATGATTTTGTTGGGTAAACATTTATTGATTACCTATTGTATGCAAACTTAGATTTAAACTGTTACCAAAGTATAATTACATAAAGTCAAAATCACTTGATGTATTCTTTCTTACATGTTCTATCTCTTGGTCTTATTTGTACATTAATTCTATATTTTATTTTTATTTTATAGGGATTCTGAACGAAAACGAAAAGTAAAACAACTTTTCGGTAGCCTGGCAGCTCAGGAAGGCGAATGGAAGGCCCTGAAGAGGAAAAAGTTCAAAAAATAAGTTGTTTATGAGTAGAAAATAATTTACTTTATATTTGTACGGAAACCAAGACTTTTGAATTCATGGTGAATTTTTGATCAGTGTTCCGTGGCTAGAGCTATGCATGCCCACCCATTTTGCAAATACAGCCTCTAATGTACACGTTGAGGCATTGCTGTAATTGAGCCAATTCCTTAACTGTTAACATATAAATGAATTTTGGTCAATTTGTAGTTTAATAAGATATCAGCCTGGAAGAAAATTGGTTAATTTATAACTGACTTAGTGGAGAGGCTCAGTGAAGGTTAACCAGCAGGCCCTTTCACTTCAGCTTCCTCCTCAAATACAGTACATGACTTCTGAGTCCTTAGAAAGGCCAGAATGGGGACTGCAGACCTTACTGACTGACTCATGATCTTGCAGGGTCTCAGAGTTATAATGTAGAAAAGCATTTCTCAGTGGAGAACACTCAGTTTGGAAGTTTTAGGAGTTTGGATTGAGGTGGGCTGGACTTAGTACTACAAAAAAGTTGTTTTTGAAAGCAAACTCCTGGGAGCAGCTAGGTATCTCAGTGAATAGAGCACCAGCCCTGGAGTCACAAGGACCCGAGTTCAAATCCAGCCTCAGACACTTAACACTTACTAGCTGTGTGACCTTGGGCAAGTCACTTAACCCAATTGCTCCTCCAAAAAGCCAAAAAAAAAAAAAGAAAGTAAACTCCCGATACCAGCTTTTTTGTTGTTGTTTATTTCTTCCATATTGTGGTAGAATAGTGATTCAGCGATTGGGGATTGTTACTAGGGTTTTCTACAGCTATAGAAGAAAAAGACTTCAGAGCTTACACTCAGGCTTCAAGTGTTTGGATTTAAAGAACAGGCGATACTTGCTTACAGAGAATCAATGTAGTTATAAGCCAACAAGCATGTATTGAGTGCTTGCTTACTATGTGCCAGGCAGAAGAACATATGTCAACTATGACACAGGTGCCCAGGCCCCCTCTGGCCTGATTCATACAACATGCCATCTCTTCTGGGACTGGAGGCTGACCCAAGTAGACCCCAATCATTGGGGTTTACAGAACTTTATAAACAAATCCATTAAATATACAAATCAAGAATTAAACCAATGATGGACACACACACTTTAGTAGACGTAATTCCTTTTGAGACATAAGGATTATATTTATGGGTTCATCAGCCGGTCTGCCTGTTTCTCTCTACATTTACCCTTCCCTGTGGTAGAAAGGGCCCAATCAGGGGCAGCTAGGTGGTGCAGTGAGTAGAGAGCCAGCCCATGAGTCAGGAGGACCCAAGTTCAGATCCATCCTCAGATACTTAAACACAAAAAAAAAAATCTAGAAAAAAACTTGAGCAAGTTACTTAACTCCAATTACCCTCCAAAAAAAAAGGACCCAATCTAACCAGACTGTCTCAAAAAGATCTCTTTGGGCTCTTCAGTACTTAAAAGTAAGGAATGACTGAGCAGTTCTTGCTGTTGACAGATCCAGAGAAATTATACTTTAAAAAAATACTTATTCAAACTTAAATATAAAATAAGAAAAAAAAATGTCATGTTCATAGCAGAACGTAAGAGAAGATTCAAAATACATAATAATAAACTTTCATTCCAAGAAAGCCTGTGTATTAAATACTGCACGCTGGGTTGAGAGCTGTCCATCTTCGCTTTGCTCCCTTCTAGGTTTTCCCTTGTTCTCTGCTCTATACTTTTTACTTTGCTCTCTTTTCTTCCTTCCCTTCCCCCCAGGCTACAATTAAGCGTGGTTATATTTACATGTAGATATTCACGTGTACATAGACCTACATACATACACATATGCTTTCCCAAACAGATTCCACTTCTAATCTTTGTTTTCATATTTGTGCATATTTCTTTTTTCCTATCTCTCCTGACTCCTCCACTTCACTTCTACTCAATACCTTGCCCTCCTATTACATTCCCATTAATCTAAACACCCTTCTGTATCTCCCCTTTACCCTGTTCCCTTACCCTCCCCTCTACTGATCCCTCCCTTATCCTCTCCCCCCTCTCTATGCCCTTAGTATTTTATTTCTTTTTAAATTTAGAACTTTTATACTCTTCTAGATGTATATGTCTTCCCCCCCTTAACCCCATTCCTGATGAAAATAGGTTTCCAGAACTAACATCCCTCTTTCCCCATCTAATTCCTCTTCTTTCCTAACACATCTCATTTGTATAAGATAGTTACTCTTTAGCTGTCCCTTTAATGGTTTTACTTTTTGAAGTCATATCATATCATGAAGTCTGCCCCACTCTTTCTTATGAACTACCCAATTACTAATGACAACCTTAGACATATGTTTCAGCATTTTTCATACATAAAAGGCAAAGCATCTGTTCTTATTAAGTTCCTTGTAATTGGTCCTTTGTATGTACCTTATGTTTCTCTTAATTCTTGTATGTCAAATCTTCTGTTAAGTTCTGTTTTCTTTTTAACAAAGTCCTAAAAGTCTGACAGTTCACTAAATGGCTTTTCTTTTCTCATTCAGAATAATGCTAAGCTTCAGTGGATATAATATTTTCAGACAGCCCAGTTATTTTGCTCTTTGATATATAGTGTTCTAAGACCTGCAGTCTTTTAAGTGCAGTCGCTGCTCAGTCTTGTATAATTCTAATTGTGTCATTGCCATATATAAATTGTTTTTTGCTGTTGCTCATAATATTTTATCCTTGAGGTAAGGGTTTTGGAATTCTACTATAACATTTCTTGGGTTTTCCTCGTAAGATCTCTTTTCAGGTGGTGATTGGTGGGGTTTTTTCTATTTCTACTTTCCCCTCTTATTCTAATGCTTCAGGACAATTTTCTTTAATTATTTCTTGTATAATTGTATCGAGTCTTTTTTTGATCATTGCTTTCAGGTAGGCTGATTATTCTTTTTATTTTCTTGGTCTGTTCTCCAGATCAGTTGTTTTTCTTATGTTTCATGTTCTCTTTTATTTTTTCATTCTTTATATTTTTTTGTTTAATTATTTATTGATCTCTTATAATTTCACTGGTTTTCTCCTTGCCCAATTCTGATTTTCAAGGACTTATTTTCTTCCTTATGATTCTGTATCGCCTCTTCTAGTTGGTTGACTTTCTTTTCATAATCTTTTTGTTTTTCTTCGATTTTTTTTTTTTTTAGTTTTTCCTCATTTGATTTTTTTTAAGCTTTTTTAAAGTTTTTCTATGAATTATTTTTGGGAAGATGACCATTTGACATTACTCTTTGGGGTAGAAGAGGGTTTCTTTGCTTCACTATCCTCCTCTGAAGATGAACCCTGGTCTTCTCTATTCCTATAATTTTCTATGATTGGATTATTTCTCCTTTGCCTGTGCTGCATTTTTAGTAGCCCAATTTTTGTAATCCCCTCTAGTCCTGGGATATGGGAGGTGATGCCTCTGACCTCAGATCCTCCTTCAGTTCCCTTCTCTGACCTTGAACCCAGACCAAGACCTGCGGCCTCCTGAAAGTGTCCACAGTCAGTGGCATTCCTGCCTGTCCACTGCTGCTGCATTCACATGGCCTATGATGGTTCCTTCTTGCCCCTTCTACTCTCTGCAGCACCACAGGGTCTGGCATTCCCTATCATTCCCAGCTCCTCCCCAACCCCCAGAAGTTCCTATAGTTAGGGTCTAGGCAGCCTTCCCACCCAGCTCACCCTGGGATTGCCACTTCCGGTTTAAGTGATTCCCTGGCCTGGAGGTGTTTACTCTTCTGATCTCTGTTTGTCCCAGAACAACTCCTGATCTGCCCCTTTTCTTAAAAGATTATTCCCACTCAGTGTTTGCCCTGAGGTACTGTTCTATCACTTTTGTGGAGGAAAATTTTGAGATCTTGGAATTTTCTGTCCTACTCCGCCATCTTCCCAGAAGCCTCCTCAAGTTATGCTTTTATTGTAGCAAGATATATTTGGGATCTCTGGATTCCTGGAGATTTCTTTTTATGAGATAATTCCTCTCTCACGTACTTTTGGTGAATGCTCACAGATTTTCCAAGCCAATCACATCAGTTAATTCCTTGCTACAAAAAATTGGGGGAGACCATTTTATTTTTCATACCTCAGCCTTTAGCCAGCACTTGTTGCTACAGGATAAAATCAGAAGCTCTCTGGACCTCAGCTTCTCCATCCACCAAGAAGGGTTAAATCAGATGGCCTCTGAGGTCTCTTCACAGATCTATGAGCCTATGACTAGATGATTTCTAAGATTCCCTCCAGCTCTAAACCTATGAGAAGGATCGGTTTAGAGAGGGAGGAGGTTTTGGGTAGAAGGAAAGTCATAAGCAAAGGCACAGGGACTAGAATATGCATGGTATGGGTGGGAGGGAAGAGATCAGTCTGGCAGATCCGGCTCCATGCTAACAGTGCAGGACTCAGGTTTCTCCTGCATTTGGCAGAGGGAACCCTCATGCCTGACCCAGCCCTCCCACATTCTGAACATACCACAAACAACCCAAATGAAGAGGAGAGAAATGAATGAAAAATCAGAATCAGGAAAGCAAGCCCCCATCATATAAGAGAGTGCCTTAGATTGTCTCAGGCAGAGAATGACTGAACAGACTAGTGTATTTATGTAACCAAATAATTATTGCATCATACGAAATTACAAAAGCAACAACTTCACAGAATCGTGAGGTCATAAGAACTAACACTGGGAATGAACAAAACCAAGAGAACAGTTTATACTAAGGTAGCAGAATTGTAAAGAAAAACAATTCTGAAAGGCCTCAGAATTCTGGTCAGTGCAGTGACCAGCCACGTTTCCAGAGGACCAACAATGAAGATGTCACCCACCTCCTGATGGAGGTAATGGACAGAGACAGCATTTCTGGACATGGCCACTGTGTGGATTCACTTTCCTTGACTAAACATTTCTTACAGAGAGTTCCTTTCCTCTTTATTTTTTTTTCAGTTTTTAATTGGAGAGGGTTACTATGAGGAAAAGGGCAGCAATGGTGATTTAAAAGGGTGGGGGGCATTGTAACAGTGCACAGGAGAGAGAAGTTCAGAAAAAAGGTCAAACAGGACAGTTTTGAAAATAACAAAACATATATTTTTTAAAAAATTTAATCAGTATGAAATGGAGATTAATAGTTTCATATAGAAAGAATCGTCTATGTTCTATTGTGCATATAGGAATGTCCTTTTTTATATTTAAGTTCAAATTTTTAGTTTTTTTAATGAGTCAGCTATAGACAAGACCCTGGACTAGATACTGGGGATACTGATACAAAGTGATCCACAGCTCCTGTTTATAATAAAGGAACTTAAAATTTAAAAGGAGAGATATGATTTATGTAATGATGATGTAACATGAACTAAAGCTCTAAATCAATTCCAGTAAGAACTATATGGGAGCAGAGGCAGCTGGTGGAAAGAGTGCTGGGCCTGAAGTCAGGAAGACTCATGTGCAAATCCAGCCTCAGACACTTACTGGGTGTCTGATCCTGGGCAAGCCACTTAATCTCCATTTGCCTCAGTTTCCTCACCTGAAAAATGGGAATAATAGCACCTGCCTCACAAGGTGGTTGTGAGAGATTTGTAAAAAGCCCTTACACAATGCCAGCACATAGTAGGTACTTAATAAATGATTATTTCCTTCCAGTTTGGGAGCTTTGAAATAGGATGTCAAACAAGAAAAGATGGAGAGGAGAAGGCAGGGAGCCTTCCTCAAAGCCAGGGAGGAACAGGTAAAGGCCTTGTAGCCCAGGGTGAGTCACATCACCTCCCAGTGCTCCCAGCAGCTCTGTAAGCTTGTGGAGTGGTAGAGGAGGTTTCCTCATCCGTCTGTGAGATCCCAGGCCACACTCTACCCCCAAAATATGGAGAGAGTTTGTTCCAGGAGTGAGGGATGATTGATCGCAGGAATCCACAAGAGGGCAGGACGAGATCAGAAAACGGCTGGGAATCCGGGCCCCTGGGCCACTTCCCCAGACTCCCTCCTCCACCATGGCAGCAGCAGACCCCTGTATACAGAGGTTACTCACTGCTTCGTGTTTAAAACCCTCCACCTGGCTTCTCTTTGGGCTGGCAGCTCGGGGATGCCCAGGAGCCAGCTTGCTAAGACTTGTGATAGCATCAGAAGCAGATTCCCCAGCCACAACCCACCCTGGCCCCACACACAGTGACTGAGGACCAGAGGAATGGGGGCGGGGGTGGGGTCATCATCGAGGCCCAGCTGCCATATGCCTCCCTCCCATTTTTCTGACTTTTCTCTTTCCTGGCTCATGCCTCTCACTAAGTAACTGACTAAACCATGGTCAAGAGTACAACTGTTATATTGAAGTCTATTTCTTGCCACTTTATTTTGGGGGGAGGCAATATGACTAGTACAGAAATATGTTTTGCATGACATTGTAGAAAATGGGTCTGGTGCACTTCTCCCTTTCTTAATGGGTAGGGGAGGTGCTGGAGGGAGACAAAACGGGGAACTGAAAATAAAAATGAATATCAAACCTTTAAAAAAACTTTTAAAGAGTACAATTGCTATGCTTTTAAAGTACTGTTCTCTATAAAAAATAATAGGAGGCATTTCATCTTTGCTCACATAATTTTTTTAAGCACACATTTTATCCTTGAGATTGTTTACACCCCCACTAATCTGGTCAGATACCATGTTTGATTTTGTTAGAAAAGTTCAATAGCCTGATGTAGTCGTATTGAAGAGGGAAGGGTGATAAGGAGGGGGGGAGGGTAAGTGGTTCTGCCAGGCAGGGGTCCACCCTGGCATTCAGTCTGGAAGGAATTCACCAGGCTAAAGCAAACTTTGAAGCTGAAATTGTAAAGTTTATTGTTATGCTGTAGAGAACAGCGGGCTAGATTCTTATGGAACCTGCAAACTCGCAGAGGCCACAGGCATAGCTTTAAGGGGTCAATTATGCTAACTAGGCGAGTAAGGGTGGGATCAGGGAGGAGTTAAGGAGTGGTCAGTGCTCAAAGGACAGTACACTTTTAATATCAACTGTGCAGGTGTATTGCCCATGATTCACGGGGAAATAGCTCAAGGGGGTAAGGGGAGGCTAGCTGGAGGTGTGGTTTTAGGCCTGATACATCACTAAAGAGTGCCCAGTCTGCCACCCACCAAGGGCATCAGAGACAGTGTGGGTATATAATTGACTAAGGAGTTACCCTATAGATAAGGTATTGAAGAATTTATGGTGGGGCTGGCCACTCTAAATAAGGGAGATAACATTTACATAACTTATTGTTTCAAGCAGAGATAAACAGGTCATGAGTTGTTGCTGGGCAGAGTGCTGGAAGGGGAAAGGGGAAGAATCAATGCTCTGAGGCTGGGGGCGTGGAAATGTGATCTTACAGACTGGTTTTACAAATTGATTTTACAGACATAGATCCCAAAGCACCCCATTTACAAACTGATGTTACAGATTGATACTACAGACATATACATCACAAGGACCCCATCAGTATGTTGGGTACAAGTAGTCCAAGAGACTAAAATACTGACTCCTGAAAGAAACTGGTTTATACACTAAACATTTTGTGCCTTGGTCAGTAATTAACATGATTTCTGTATAAAAGGAAAAAAAAAACTCAACTCTATTCACGCTACTTTCCATCTATAGTTTATGTTATCCCAGGTCCCTGAATTTGTTTGTTAAATTTGATTGAATTAAGGTTTACTGTAAACATTTGCTGTCATCCTGACAGTTATGTCATTGCCAGAGATTTCAGTAATTAAAGTGAGAAATAGAAGCTAAGGTTATTTTCCTTATTGTTTAAAACTAATGTCCTTAATAAACAGAACTCTACAGTTTTTGTGCTTTTGTAAATTGGATGTCTTAAGCTGAGTATAGTTTAGGGGATCCTTTCTAATTCCAGGAAGGTACTGCTTTCTCAACACTGTGATCTGATCTGTGACACATCTGTACTATACTCTGTAAATGGCTAACAAGTCAATCTCAAACAAACTGAATGTACAAATAGTGCTGCTGCTGAAATCTCTTCAGAAGAGTCATCATGATTTAAAAGATTTGTTGTTTAAAAAAATTTTTTCCACATCAAATGTCAATCAAAACTGAAGATGAAATACTAATGAGTGTTGAATTTTCATGCTTTAAGTGTACCTCCTTTTTAGATTTTATTTTTTCAGTTTGTTCTCTGCTATTTTTACCATACTGTGTCATTTAAATTTCATACATGCTAACTTTCATTTGTGCGATTGAAATAAAATTCCAATATATTAAAAAAAAAAAGTACAATTGCTAGACAAATTCAGAGGAAGGAGTCTTCAGTATGAACTAGAGTCTTTGAAAAGGCTTCACGAAGAAGGTGAGATTGGAGACCGTCTTAAAAATGTCTTTACAACACAACATAATAAACATGTATTTACACAAGGGATATAAAGACAAAAACAAAACAGCCTCTTCCTTAAGGGCTTTACATTCTATTGGGAGAGAAAATAACACACATATGGGGAAAAAATAAGTTGAAAATATATACAACTTAATTGTGAAGTAGTTTGGGGGTAGACGCCTATTAACTGGAGAAATCAGGAAAAACCTTTTGTAGAAAACTGCAGCTAGGGAGTGGTGCAGTAGATGATATGGATAAAGATGAAGGGGTGCCCTGGAGTCAGGAAGACTTGTTTGGTAAATGAGTTCAAATCCAGCCTCAGATACTTACTAGCTGTGTGACCCTAGGCAAGTCATTTAACTCTGCTTGCCTCAATTTCCTCATCTGTAAAATGAACTGGAGAAGAAAATGGCAAATCACTGCAGTATCTTCACCAAGAAAACCCCAAATGATGTCACAAAGAGTTAGACACAACTGCATAACAACAGCTTCCTGCCCTCAGACTTCTCCAGGCCTCAGTTTCCTCATCTGCTAAATGAGGTTTGACAAACGTCCTGTCCAGCTCTAAACTTGATTACCCTGTAATCCTAGGCCCTTCATAGAGGACTTTGTGGTTTTCTGAAGGATGAAGGCTAGAATCTAGATGGCCCTGGGTCCAGGGAATGGATTTTATTCTCGAAGCTTTCTAAGAATTGCCAAGGGGAAGGGGGAAAATGGGGAGGGGAGAAGAGAACTATAGAGCTGTGGGATTTTGGTAGAGCTCTAATAGGGAGTTGGCAAGATTTCACAAAGTATTGTATTATTATTACCTGAGAGGAGTAAATCCTTTCCCAGCCCTCAATGCTAGACTTGTTCCATACATAATCTTTCTCCTATAAGCTGGATCAGGGCCCACTTAGAAAGCAAAGGAAACATGAGAAGGTGTTAGTTACTTTCCTGTGTGTGGTCATATTAGTCCCATTTGAACTGATTGATATTCTTGAGGGAATCCAGCTAGAGTTAAGGCAGAGGAGGGAATGAATTCCCTCAGCCCCATCCTGTGTTTAATTCTGGCCAATTCTAGATAGAATCTAGAGAAGGATGTTTGATTTAAGGCAGGGCAAAGACCCTCTACAATACCCTTGTAGCAAAGTTTCTCATCATTGGGTCTGTGATCTTTTATTTCACTGTTAATATTTTGATAACTTTGAATATAATTGGTTTCCTTTGTATTTTATTTTATGCATTTGATAACATTCTAAGAAGGTAGACCCACAAAGGGGTCCCCCCACCCTCTCTCTCTCTCTCTCTTTCTCTCTCTCTCTCTCTCTCTCTCACACACACACACACACTCACACACACACACACACACACACACACACACACATATATTCCTGATCTAATCTAACTCCCTCATTTGACAGATGGGGAAACTGAAGCACAGAGTGGTTATCAGAGACAAAATTTGAACCTACAGCTTCCTAAATCCAAGTTCAAATCCAGTGCACTAACCATTACCTTGTGGACTGGACTTAGAGCTCAGAACTAAGCTCTGTCATTTATTATTTTCCACAAAGCCGAGCCCTTCCTTCACACAAGGTCTAGCCTCTCTGCTTCAGCTTCCCAGTTTGCCAAATGAAGGAGTAGGCCTGGATCTCTAAGGTCCCTTCCAGTGCTAAATCTTTGATCTGATAACCTTGAGAATATCACTAGATATTTCAGGGCCTCAGTTTACTCATATACCAAATAAGGAGGTTGGACTGTATGATCACTTAGGTTTTTTCCCAACAGTGACAGTTTGTCCTTTTATTATTTTTCATCCTTGCTACCTACTCCAGTGTATTCATTGTGAAGGAGGGACAAAGTGTTAACTTTTTATTGTCATGGCAATTAATTTGTCTTTTACTTGTGAATGGCTACCATTACTTTAATGGACCAGTGACAGGAAAAGAATCTTCCCTTCAAGGTCTGGCCTTGGAGTCACTGCAGTTCTATCACATGTACGACAGGGAGCGCAAGAAGACAAATACTCCGCGTCAGGTATGGCCAGGCCATGTGCACTACACTGCTCAGGGAGGAAGGATCCCCATTGGGCACCCATGGGTTGGTCATTCGGCCTATATTTAAAGCAGTAATCCCCTCTACAGTACTCCTGACACATGGTCTGTCTCTTACCTCAGCACTCTCAGGAACTGGGTTCAAATCCTGGTTCTCCCACTTCCTTACTATGTGACCTTGGGCAAATTACTTAACTTCTGTGTGCCCCCCAAAAAACAGCAGCAAAGTGTAGTTTAAAACTATCCTCACATCTCATCTCTTCTGTAGCTCCCCCTGCCTCATTTCTTTCCCTCCTTCTCCCTCTCTTTCTCCTTCCTCTTCCCTTTGTTCTCTTGTCTTTCTTCCTTTCACCCTTTCTTACTCTCTTTTCCTTCTCTTTCTCTCCCTCCCCTTCTCTTTCTTTTCCCCTCTCTTTCTCCTTCTTTCTCTCCCTCCTCTCACAAACAGTCAAAAATCCTGGATAATTTCTCCACCAGACCATTACAATACCCTATTTAGTTTCCTTTACTCTTCCCTTTCCAATCTATTCTCCCCACAACTGGACAAAGGAATACTGCTAAAGTACATCTGACCATGTCATTCCCAAGCTCAAGGAGTTCCAGCTGCTCTCCATTATGTACTGGGTAAAATACAAACCGCTTAAGTTAGCACTAAAAGCCCTTCACAGTCTGGCTCTGGCTCACCTTTCCAGACTTCTTATACATTACAGTAGTGCTGCATCAGACACACATTAAATCTGTAATACAATCATACCTACTCACCGGGAGCCATGGCTCCCTTAGCCAATGGCCTTTCAGCCTTACAACCACTTAATTTTCTAAATTCTGTTTTTTGAAAGGATTCTCATTTATTAACCAATACCCCTTGCAAAGAATTAAGCAGATAAAGCCTCTTAAAATCTTGATAAGAATCTTCTCAATAGTTGTTTACTAATTTTCTAAATTCTAAGAGATCTCTCAACTCTGACATCCCATGTTCTAGGTCTCTTCCAGTTTTTGTCTTTTTATTATGCATTTTGAAATGCCAAAAAACATCCACATTTACACATTTAGATAAGAACAGGAAAAGGGTTGCACATGAAACCTCAGATCTCTGTTTTAATACAGCTTGTTTTAATGATATATCAAATTTATCACAATAATACCAACACCGACCCGTTTGTTTGCATGCCTTTTTAGAATTCCCTCTGGTCTTTCCTGAATATTTTTCATGTGTCTTATTGACTCTTTTTTCTTTCTTTCTTTCTTTTTTTTTTTTTTGCATCACTATCCCTAACTTCCCCCAGTCTCCTATATAAATATCCCCACCTCAAAAAAAAGTCCTTCCTAATAACAAATGTATGTAGTCAAACAAAACAAATCCACACATTGGCTGTGACTGGAAATGCATGTTTCATTCTACTCCCATAATCCATGTCCTCTCCTTCAATAAGAGGGAAGCATGATTTGTTATCAGTCCTCTGGAATCACATATGGTTAGTCATTGCATTGATCAGAGTTCTTAGGTCTTTCATAGCTGTTTTCCTTTACCATGCTGTAATCATGGTATATGTAGATTATTCTCCTGGTTCTGCTAACTTCGCTTCTCTCATTTCATGTTCATCCTTTGTTTTCAAAGAGAACCAATGACATCAGAGGAATCAACAGGAGTTTAAGAAGACTGGAAAGGCAAGAAGCATTCAGACGTTGGAGGATTTTAAAAACCAAACAGGGGAATTTATATTTGATCCTGGAGGTGAAAGGGAGCCACTGTAGTTGATTGAATGGGGGAGGGTAGAGAAGTGATAGAATGGCAGGGAACCTGCACCTGTGTCTTTCTAGGTCCTTAAATGCAGCCTTTTTGACCAAATCCAAATTCTATTTGGATTCTAATTTGGATTCGGTTCAAAAAGCTACATTTAAACAAGTTTCCCCACCCCTGTTTTAGGAAGATCAATTTGCTAGCTGAATAGGGGATGTACAGGGACAGGGAGAGATATGTTCAATGATCCCCCAGTGGATGGGCACTCCCTTAGCTTCCAGCTCTTTCCTGTAGCAGAGAGCTGTTCTAATTATTCTACATATCAGTTCTTTCCCTTTTCTTTGATCTCTTTGGAGGCCCCTTCCGGTTCTAACATTTTATCTTCTGTGTTCCAAAGGGCCTTTGAACTAGCTATCTAATATTCTATACCTCTAAGGGAGCACCAGGCTTCTGGCTGGTCCCCTCTGGGAGGGAAGTTCATTCGATTATTGGCACAATCCCCAATCATCATGAGCTAATTCAGGGTGCTCAGCACATCAGATGCTGACATAAGTTGATTATACTTCAAAGTAATCCCTGAACCAAGTGTCACTGAAACTTTGACATTTTGAGGCTCAAATAAACTTCCCAGGCCTGAAACAGCCCGGCCTTGCCAAAAGCAACAAGCCACAGATGGTTGGTGGAAGAGGTTGTAAGCACTGTATCCATTCTGCTTCCTTGCACATTCCTTGTTTCTGGGCAAAATGCCCTCAGAAGAGTCATCCAAACAATCTGCCTTCTTTCTTTCAATTACACAGAAGTTTCCACGTCTTGTTTTCCTGGACACGTTTTTTTTTTCTATTTGGAATAATACTTATGAGTGAGCCTGAAACTTGAGGAACTATTATATGTTTTGTGGGATGGAGGAACCCTAACTTCTAATAACTCCCTCTGAGGCTTTGAGTAAGCTGTATAAGAGCTCTTTGGGACCCAATTTCCTATTCTTTAAAATGAGGGGGAAGAGAATGAGATAATCTTTGAAATCCCTTCCACATCTGATACATGATTCAATGTAGTACCAGGAAATTCAGACCTATCTACAATTATCTCCAACTTACTCTGTGTCATATGTATTTTGTGTACGTATTTATTTGCAGGCTATCTCCCTCCATTAAATTTTGAAGGCAGGGACTGGTTTATTTACTTTGTTTTGGTTGTTTACTTTTCTGTACCTGGCACAGTTCAGTACCTGGTATACAATAGGCACTTAATATTGCTTTAACTTGACCTTATTCCTCCATTCCACCTACCACAGAACTCTGGTCACACACAACAAAGGGATTTTACTAAGTCTTTTTTTTAAGTCTGGTAACTCAGGACTCTGATTAACTGAGTCCTGGGCTCTTGTTACCAAATTTCTTCCCATTGAAGGGGTGTGGTGGGGTGGGTCCACTGCTCACACTGGTGGCTGGCTGTTCACGGGCTTCCCTGGATGCCAATACTCATCAAGTTTTCTCTTGATATTTCTCTTCATGTCCAAAGAGAATAATGGATGTGCACAAGTCTGAAAACGTAGTTAAGGCAGAGACACCAAGAAGAAAACTCAAGTCTCCTGGCTACCCACCAAGGGCTCTTTCCATATAAAGTTGACTCTATTTTTAAGACCAGCCCTGATGATAGGACCATAGATTTTCAAGTTGGAAGGAATCATAAAGACCATCAAATCCAACCCTCTCCTTTGACAGATGAAGAAACTGAGTTAAGTGACTTGCCTAGGGTCACACAACTAGTACATGTCAGAGACAGGATTTGAAATTAAGTTTTCCTGACTCTGAGTCCAATGTTCTTTCCTTAACACCACACTTCTCACCTGAGGAGGAGGATGATAATAGTAGTGATGAAGGGAAAATGATTATGAAAGAATCTGTATGTTAAAGACTTTGAGTAGCTAGGTGGTACTGTGGATAAAGTGCTGGGTCTGGAGTCAGGAGGACATGAGTTCAAATCTGACCCAGATATTTGCTGGCTGTGTGATCCTGAGTAAGTCACTTAATCCTGTTTGCCTCAGTTTCCACATCTGTAAAGAATTTTCATAATAATACCTTATAAGATATTTTAATTTCTAATGCAGTAATACAAAGTCAATACCCATATGTATCAATATACATATCAAGGGGGGGTGGGTGTGGGGTGGGTTGGGGGGCCTCGACACTTATCCCACAAACAAAAACTCGTGTACCTTGGGCAGTTACTTAACAATTGCCTAAGGGGCTAGTGGCCAGTGAGTAGAGGCCTCGGTTTGGTGGGTGTGGTGTGTTGTTGGGTTTTTTTTTTTTTACAAGATACATATCAATACCTATGACCCACATAAACCAAAGCTCTTAGGGGAGGGGAGGTCCTCAGTAATTTCTCAGAGTAGATCAGAAAGTCTGAGGACCCCTACTCTAAACTTCTTCTCATATACAGACTTGAGGAGTTGCCCAGGTCTTTACGTTTTTGTTGTTGTTCTGTTGTTTCATTGTGTCTGACTCTCCATGACCCCATTTGGAGTTTTCTTGGCAAAGATCCTGGAATGGTTTGCCATTTCCTTCTCCAGTTCATTTTTAAACACTATTTAATAGGATGAGTTGGGTTTTTTATTTATTTTTTATTTTTTTACTATTTTGACCCCCTTAAACGGTATCAGGGACCCCCAGGAGTTCCTAGGCTACACTTTGAAAATCACTGCTTTAGAAGGATATATAAACATTAGGTAACCAAATCCAGACCCAAAAATGTCTCTACAGGCTAGAATGATAGGTTGAAGCTAATAAGGTGAGGGTTTGGATTCTGTTTCAGGGTAAACACACTTGGATTGCTTGACCAGCAATGTCTTCCCAGAAAGCCTACACCATCTAAATAATTCATCATTAAGAGCAGAACAAAATCCAGGTCCCTTGTTTCTTTCTCTATGGCCTCAGTCCATTACTTCTATTCCTCCCAGCATGGGGAGACAAATGGGCTATCTTCTCTCACAAAGGGGCACCCTACTTAGGATCCCCCTTTCTCTAAATAAGAAGTCAGATATTCAAACTCTTAAATTTGGGGCTATTTGTGTAAGACGTATACACACACACATATATACACATAAATAAATATAAATATATGTCTCCCACATAAGGTATGTGTTACTGCTCATGTAAGATACAGATGTCTGTACAGGTTGTCTAGATGCCATTTGTGGGAGGCACTGACCTATACCATCTGAAATCTGGACTGTCTCTATGAAGAAGAGCTATTGCTGGGGGTACAGGAAAAAGGCTGGCAAATCGTCAAAGTACTGCAAAGCACACTCTTTCCTCCCATCTTTGAGACCATACCAGACTAGAATTATATCTATCTGTTCCACCTCCCAGGTCTAGGGATATATAGGTTAAGAACCAAAGCTATGTCACTTAAGGAGGAAGACTGCCCTAAGTCTACATCTGCCAACTTGACTCCTTCCCATCAAATTTAGTTATTTACAAAGGCTGTCACAAATAATGAATAGTGATTCAAACCATTTATCTAAGGAAACAGCAAGCAAAAATCAGGGAAGATAGATAGATAGATGATAGACAGAAATGTATTGCATATGTATATGTGTGTGTGTGTGTGTGTGTGTGTGTGTGTGTGTTTATAGGGAAATCAGGGACATATTTAGGAGTCAGTTTCCCCTATATGTCTACAGCTTCCAAAATCTTTTTTCTCACTCCATGTGTCTGGAGTTGGTTCTGGAAAGAGCCTAGAACCGTGTGTGTCTCCTCCTGAAGAAGGAAAAAAAAGGTTTCTCCTCTTCAAAAGTTCTTGCACCAACTCTGTCCCTGCCACAAGCACACAGACTCCATCAATTCAGTCACACTTAAGCAAGTGGCATATGCAACCTCCATGCTTAAAGGGAAATCTGGGTTACTCTATAATGCAACTCTTGAGGCTAATTAATGCTGCTCAGGAAATTCTCCCTCATCTATCTAGAAGACTCAGGAATAACGAACTTCCTTGTCAGATTACACGGCTGAGCACACAGTTAGCCCTGCCATATGCTTCTCCCAAAACTCTCAATACTCCACTGCTGTCCTGGCTGCTAATGTCTCTTGGACTAGAAAATGCTACAGGAAAAAAAAAGAAGAAGAAGAAGGAAGGAAAGGAGGGAAGAAACACTTATTACGTGCCAGGCACCGTGCTAAGATTTTTACAGATGTTATTTCATTTAATCCTCATAATCCCTGGGATATAGGTGCTATTATTGTCCTCATTTTTATAATTGAGAAAACTGAGGCAGACAGAGCATAGTGATTTATAGTGTCTGAGGCTAGATCTGCATTCAGATCTTCCTGACTCCTATTCTATCCTTTGTATCACTTAGCTGCCTCTCATGAGAGACATTAACTATGAGCTTAGTATGAATGAACTGTTTGATATGATAGCTCAAAAATATGAATGGAAATACTGTATCCAGGACAAGGGAAATAATAATCTCATTAAATGCTGCCCTGCTCAGACCATGACCAAAATTCAGACAAGAACATAGTATTCAGTTTTGGGGGATACATTTTAAGGTCACTGACAGGCTAAACAACAGGTTACGAGAAACCACGCTGTATAAGAATTGTTGTAAGAATTAGGGGAACTAGTCTGGAGGAGAGAGGACTTAGGAAAAATATAATAACTGTCTTTGAAGAGCTCTAGTATAGAGAAGGATTTCTATTTGTATTTCTTGCTCCCAGAGTCCAAAACTAGGAGTAACAGGAGAAACGTTTCTTTGAGATAGATTTCAGTTTGATAAAAGAAAAAACCCAATTGATCCGAGCTGTCCAGCAGGGGAATGGTTTGCCTTAGGAGGTTGACATCAGTCCCTGCAGGGCTCCTAGCACAGGCTAGGATGACCAGACCCTGGGGGTGCGAAAGAAGGGATTCCTGTTTGGTTATAAGCTAAACAAGAAGACCTCTTGGGTCCCTTCCACTTTTGAGATTCAGTGAGATTCTAACTTTAGTCATTTCAGTTTTGACTGAGGAAGGTCTATTATCAAATCAAATATTTCTTGAGTACTCAGCTATGTACAGGTAGCTATGTACAGGAGACTATGCCTGGGCCTCCTGATCCAGAGGTTATACAGTGAGTGAATACTCTAAATTGCTTCACCTTCCCCATGGGCTTGTGGCTGGCCTCAGAGTTCTTTATCTAACTGTGTGACCTTGGGCAAGTCACTCCTCTCAATTTTCCTCCCCTATAAATGAGGATAATACTCCTGGTACTATGTACCACCCAGGGTTGTGGTAGGGGGATGAATGAGACCACGCATGTGAAAGACCTTTGTAGGCTACCAGACAGTGGACAGCTGGGAACTAGTCTCAGGAGAAGCATAACTTTTGATGACTTTCTAGACCATCCATTTCTCAGTAACTCGTCTCCAAACCAATGCATTTCCACTCTTACCTTCCTCAACAGAGTCCAGAGAAATTCCCTTCTCCTTCCTGTGAAGTAATATCCCCTCTTTTAAAGCACCACCAGTCACCTAGAAAAAAAAGTACTTATTCAGCCCACCTTAGACCAGGAAATATAGGCTTTATCAAGGGCAGCTAGGGGGCACCACAGTGCACAAAGCACTGGGCCTGGAGTCAGGAAGACTCATCTTCCTGAGTTCAAATGTGACCTCAAACACTTACTAGCTGTGTGTGACCCTGGGCAAGTCACTTAACCCTGTTTGCCTCAATTTCCTCATCTGTAAAATGAGCTAGCAAAGCACTCCAGTATCTTTGCAAAGAAAATCCCAAATGGGGTCATGAAGAGTTGGACCTAACTGAAAAACAACTTAATAACAACTTTGATCTTGTAGTCCCAAGTCTGAGCACAATGCCTAGGCACACAATGGACAATTAATACTTGTTGAACTGGGGTAGCTTGATGGCGCAGTGAATAGAGCACTGGCCCTGGAGTCAGAAGGACCTGAATTTAAATCCAGCCTCAGACACTTAACACATGGGCAAGTCACTTAACCCCTCCAAAAAAAAGCAAAAAAAAACCAAAACCAAAACTTGTTGATTGATATAAAATAGATACAAGATAATTTGTGGGATGAGGCACTAGCAGCTGAGTGGGACAGGGGAGATATTCAGGAAAGCCTCACGTAGACAATACTTCTTAAGCTGATCCTGTAAGGTGTGGGCAAGGACACATACCTATACCTATTTGTTGGAGAATTTAGAGATTTTGATCTGAGTTCCAGATGGTTTAGAGGGCCCATTTCTTAAGCTCCCTGTTTTCCACTATTCAGGCATATCCATTTGACAGATATTCCATTGTTCCATGTTTATGGTATGCACTGTTTTTGATATACCTGGTTGAGACTGGAGGTGAGACGTTAGTGAATGGATAAGACTGTCCACATTCTGCAACGTACCTAACACATCTTAAAGTTGTCTTTCTGGTTCCTAGCTCTGAACCGTACACAGGTGTGGCCTTGCTGATTCTATCTTGCATGGGTTTCTAGCCAAAGGATTGTAGATTCAGAGGTGGTCATCTAATCTAAACCCTCAGGTGTTTTGTTTTGTTTTTATTTAAACAGGTGAAGAAACCAAAGAGAGAATGTGACATCCCAAGTCTCATAGGCAGCACCATACTGTTACAGCCTTCCTCAATTACCCCAAAGCACTCTTATCTCTCCTTACTCTGGGCCAAAAAAGTGAAACAAAAGCCACAAAACCTCATAAAATTAAAGGCTGTGTTAAATCTAGCCTCCAAAATTGAGTATAGTCCCATTGTGCTCTGTTATGGGTAGACCTTCCTCCCTCTTGCACCATTCTGCTATCCCAATTCCTCATTTTATCTTGGAGAAGAGAGGTTCATAGGGGATAAGTGTCATGTCCAAGTTCACCAAGCTAGTAAGCAGAGATTCCCTGGCTTTCTGACTCCAAATCTGCCCCTGCCCCTGAAGCTTGCCTCCTTTTTCTGAGCCAAGTTCTCTTCCCCACCTTATTTTATTATGGTCTTGTCCTTTGCTTATGATCACACAGATTTTTAAAAATATTTGTTTATACAATACAGACATTTTCCCACCAGAAAGGAATGAAATGTCATAGAGGGGAGTTAACACAGGGGATCCAATGCTTTATTCCAGGGTAATGGAATCCAACCACACACACCTCCCCTAGCCTGTGCTGCCCAGTCTCCAAAGCTCACTTGGCAGAATAGGACTTGACACTGATCTTCCTGAAGGATGCGTGTGGCAATGTTGTGGTATCTGTAGCTCTGCTAGGCCCATACTGCCAAAATCCCAGGAATGAAGGATTGGCCCTTCTCTAGCCTGGAGGAGCGAATTAAGTGTGGATGGTGTGGCCTACAAAGGCAACCACAAGGTGATGTTTGGGCCACTTCCAGGCCTGTGCTCTCTACAAAGTTCGAGATCTAATGTGTCTGGGTGACTGAACAAAATACCCTTGAATTTAACAATTTGTAAGGAAGGAGTGGGGAAGGGGTTGGAGATGGGAAGAAATTGAGGGGAGGAGGGAAAGATAAACCAATCACATCAAGTCAAGTCAAGAAGTTTTGACTAAGGACCTGCTATATTACTAGTCCTAGGTTTGGAGCTGAGAGAGAAGAAAGGCAAAGATACATATGTCCTGTGAGCTGGGACCTTAGAATCCAACCAAGAGGCCAAGGCACACACATGATCTAGCTTTCAAATCCTGTTTCAGCCACTGGACTCCCTTTTTTTCTTAAAATTGAGAATGGACTTTATCACAGAAAACTACAAAAAATACAGAAGATTTAAACAAACTCATAGACAACTACAGAAAAGAAATAAAAAACATATGACAACACATTTTCTCCCCTCAAGGAGGAAACTGAATTTGGGGCTGCAAGTGAAGCAACAATCTGCAGAAATTTCTCCCTCTTAACTCCTCCCACATATTTGACCCCCTCCTCCCATCTCAAGCAAACCTATTTTGGGTTTACTAAATAGGCAATCTACTTCTCCTCAGACTTGAACTGAGTGAGGGTGGAGCTGAAAGTACAGCTCTTTTATTCTCTCATGTTGAGGATTTTTTTTCAAAAATAAATTTTTATTGATTTTTTTTTTATATTAACTAAATTTCTGCTGTCTTTCACTCTTCTGGTACTCACTTTCTTAGCTGAGGCAAATCACCTGACCTTTCTGGGCCTCCATTTCAACACTTGTAAAATGGTGGTGATGATACTTACTCCCAGACTACCTTGAGAGGGCTATTAGGAAGATCAAAGAAAATAAAGAAAAGGAAATCCCGACATGAGGTCTGAATATTATCAATATAAGAGAAACACCTCCATTTGTCTAAATCTTCAGTGATGTGTGGGCCCAGTGAGTCACTGAGATGAGTTTCTAGTAACTCATTCCTCACGAGATTGTCTGCCTTTAGCACATGGTGCACTGGTTTGAGGGGTAGTAAGGACATTTATGGGCTGAACAGGGGGTGCCATGTGAAAAGGGGCTGCAAAGGCAGGGTTCAGGAGCATAGGAGGCCTATCCTGCTACACTGGTGTGAACTGGGGCTCAAGCCTAAAGAGGTGGCACTTAACCTTTTAAAATATACCACCTTTGAACCCAGTAGTTGGGAAAATCTAGAGCTGAATGGAGCCTGGGCTACATTAACAAATCATGCTAAATAATCACTAAAGTCTTTGTGGCCTCATTGTGGCCTGGAGGTAACTTTGGGTTATGGAAGGTGATACTAGTAAAGCAATGGGGAAGTTAAGTCAGCGAGCATTTATTCAGTGCCTACTATGTACCAGGCAGTGTGATGCAAAGAAAGACGAAATCATAGTTCTTGCCCTCAACGAGCTGACAGTCCATTGGGGGAATGGTGGTGTTGTGCTGTCCTTGGGTTCTCAAAGGCTATGCCAGCTACAAACCTTTATAAAGTATTACTGACCTAGAAAGTCTCTGATCTGGGCCTAGAGACAGACTCAAGAACCATCTTTAAAAAGCACGTAGAGGTCCGTCACCATAAGAACAGATGCCAGATGAGGCTCTTTGGCCCAGAGTACTCCCAAGACCATCTGGGGGCACAGCATCGTAGTTGGAGGGCTGGATTTGCAGTCAGGAACATGTAGGCTCAATTCCCACCTCAGACACTGGCTAGTTGTGAGACTGTGATTATGTCACTTAATGGCTCTCAGCCTTAGTTTTTTCATCTGTGCAATGGGGATAATAAAATTTGCCACACTTATAACAAGAGGTATATAAAGTGTTCTGCTAACCTGGAAGCCCTGTGCCAGTTACTATAATTACTATTATATAGGCAGGGAGGAGCTGCAATCTGGATTGGAGGAGACAATATATTTTGTCGTTCAGTCACGTACAACTCTTCATGACCCACATTTGGAGTTTTCTTGGCAAAGTTTGCCATTTCCTTCTCCAGCTCATTTTACAGGTGAGGAAATAGCAGCAAACAGGGTTAAGTGATTTGCCCAGGGTCACACAGCTAATCTCTAAAGTCAGATTTGAACTCAGGAAGGTGCTGTATTTATGTTCCACTGCCCCAGGGATAATATATAATTCAGGTGAGATTGGAGCATTGTGGGAGTGAGAACTTTGCTAAGGCAGAAGAGGATGATAGAATGAATAGGTGACTCTTTTAAAATACATTTTCTAGTTTTTGAAAGCCCGGGGGCACTGTGAGGGCATTGAATGTGGGCAGGCACCCCTTTGAGCAGTATTTATTGTAATGTTCCTTCCCTCTGCCCACCCAGGCTGCTGATCCCTGTCCTAGGCTGGGCATTCCATAGATACTTGGGTGAGAGCAGTCTTTCCCTGGACCAAGGGAAGTGCCAGGCTTTTTCCTAGAGGCCAAAGTCAATCTCCCTGCATAATGGGCTTTATTCACATCCAAGAGAAGGAGGAGGACCCCTGGCTCATTCAATGGCACACATACTGCTGAAATCAAACTTTCTTTTTTTTTTTAATTACATAATATTTTTTTTCAATTCAATGGGCATAAGCATCAATTGCATTCAAAATGCTGTGCTGGGGGTTACTTGGAAAGGCAATGTTAATTTCTCCCCATTCTTCCCCATCTTGGACTCTAGGGCTATCACTGGTCTGAGGAGAAATGCAGAAAACTTCTGCAGTGTAAGAGTCCTGGGGTGAGATGGAGATATTAAGTCAAATGAACAAGTTTTATTAAGCACCTACGATGTGTCAGACATTGTGCTATAAGCCCTGGAGATAGAGGAAGGAAAAAAAAGCCAGAAAGAGAAAAAAAAATCTGACTTCTTAGAGGCTCACTATGGGATGGGGAAGATACCATTCAGACAGCTTTACATAAAGAAGATACATACAGGATAAACTGGAGATCATTTCCTGGGAAACACACTAAGATCAAGGAGGGTGAGAAAGAGACCTGAGGGCCCCCAGAGGCCATCTGGCCCAATCCATAACTGAACAGTAGTCTCCTCCCAAGGTACTTAGTTTTTGTATTGTCCCAATTTGTAGTAGGCCAGTGCTTGGAATACAGTAGGCACTTAATACATGCTTGTTGACTGAAGGAGGCAGGTGGTGTAGTGAATAACAGTAATAGTGATAACTGGCTTTTTACAGTTCTTTAACACTTTACAGAATGTTTTCCATGTTAACACATCTGATGCTCCTAACAAACCTGTGAGGTAGTTTCTATTGTATAGATAAGGAAACTGAGAGAAGTTAAATGACTTGCCCTGGGTCACCCTGGTAGTAAATGGCAGTAGGGGAGGATCTGAACTCAAGTCTTCCTGACTCTAAGTCCTTTGCTCCAACCACTGCTGCCTGGATTTGGACTTGGGGAGATCTGCTGGCAACATCAGGCGCTACCTACTCCCTGGATGAGATGACCCTGGGGTTTCCCTAGTACAAAATCTATGACTAAGTAACTCAGCTGCCCTTTGAAGACATTCGTCCCCAGTCCATTCCACGGTAGGAATGGCAGTCCCCCAAACACCGAGTGCCTGGGAACTGCCCACTTGAGGAGCCATGGCAGAATGAATACCGTGGGCTTTAGCCCCACAAAGAACCTTCGAGAAAATCTAGTTCACTTCTCCCTGTCATCTGATGAGCGAACAGGCTGGCCCAGAGAGGGGAGCAGTTTGCCCAAGCTCACACAGGTACTAAGGAGGACAGCCTGGATCTTAGCTCAGGTTTTCTGACTACGAGGCTGATTCTTTTCCCACTCCTTGCAGAGGCCCTGGGTTTGAATACAGCCGAGCTCCTGACTTTCCTCCCTATTTAACCCTGGACAAACACCATCTCTTCTGGGACCCCTTGCCTTCTCTTCTCCCGGATCTAAACTCCAGAATTCCGTGGATTTAACATCAAGGGCATCTCTCCCAAGGTACTCGGGGTCTTGGTCGGGAGTTGGCATTCTGGGTCCTCCTGCCCCTGTGCAGGAAAGAAGGGAGGGGGATGACAACAAGGGGGGCGGCAGAGAGAAGAGAGAGTTGGGGAGGGACGAAGAGAGAAAGAGGAAGGAGGGGGCGCAGAAACGCAGGGAAAGCCGGCCCCACGCCTACTCCCCGCTAGCTCTGGGGCGGAAGAGGAAACGCGCCAGAAAGGGTTCTCCAGGCCCGGGGGATGGAAGACAGGGAGGGGAGAGGGATAGGAGGAAGGAGGAAGGAGAGTGGAGGGTGGGGACGTGAGGACAGAGGAGGCGGGCGGGGCCTGGCCTCCGAGGAGGGGCCGCACCTCGGGCCTCGGCATCAGTCTCTACGCTGCCTCTTTCCTCACCTCCAGCGAGCTCTCCTCTGCTTAGTCCCTGCCCCTGGTGGCTCCCACGCCGACTGAGCCGCCAGTCTGAGCGATCAGGTAAGTGCTATGCCCCGCCCCCAACCTCTCTCCCCCTCCAGTCCCCAGTGGGGGAGGTGGCTCCGGTTGGAGGGCTCCGCGGGGATGGTGGGGCCCAGGCCGGTGCGATCTGGCTCCGGAGCCCGACCGGAGTGCGTTTGTGCCCATGCCCTTTCACGCAGCATCGGGTACTGGAAAGAGTTCTCGAAGTCGGAAAATCCGGGGTTCAAATCCTGCCTACTTTAGTTGTGTGACATTGGCCAAGTCAACCAGCTCCCAGGGCCTCAGTTTCCAACTCTGTAAAGTGAGGGATGAAAAGGTCTCCAAGGTCCCTTCCAGCTCTGGCATTGAGGTAGGAATCGGAGGGCAAACAGGACGGAGCCCCAGGATAAGTGCAGTAGGCATGGAGCTTTAGAGGCCACTTTAGGAAAGGCTTCATTGACCAGGGAGGATTTGAGCGGGACTTTTGAAATAGGATATGATTGTAAAATGTGGAAATGGAGGATTGCTCTGGAAGGGAAAGGGTCTTCAGGGGCTTCTTAGACACCCTCAAATGCCCATCTCTATGCCCTTGAAGTATTTCTGCAGGGACAGTTCAGTATCAGCTAAATAATTGGGGTTCTTTCAGCAGGGCAAGTGGGCTGGCCACCTGGGAGCATCCGCAGTCCTCTACTGTATCCCAAGGTCTTGAAGGACTGTGGAGGGTGGAAGCCCCGCCCGGATCTCTGCGTTCTTACCCCCTAATTAGAGAAGCAGGTGAGATAGTTCTCTAAAACACCCTTTTTAACCCCCTCCTTTGGCCACACCTATTACTATAAAACTAGGGAAACTTTGGTTTGCTTTTGCCGGGAATAAGATAAAGGCTAGACAAACTGCTCTAGGAATCAGTGTGGGAGCGGCCCTGGACCTTGAATCGGGACTCTAGAATTCTAGGCCTGGCTCTGACTTATTGTGTGATGATGGGCAAAGCACTTCCTGGCCTGTGAATCTCAATTTCTCCAGCTGCAAAATGAGGTTGAATTGGGAGAGCTATGAGGTCCTTCCCAGCTCTATGTCCTTGATGAAGTGTCTTTGAGTGATCTGAGTCTATGTTTCTGTGAATTGGTGGTAGTACTAAATTTCAATGGATTAGCAGGTTAGAATAACACCTTGTTAAGCTCTGACCTGATGATCCCCAGGTGACTTGAGTCAACATTTCTGAATTCTGCCTTTCCCCATGGACAGTCAGCAGAATGACCACAAAGGCAGCTGAGAAGCAAAGGTCAGCCTGATTTCAGCAGAATGGTCAGTGGAACTGAAGTGTTCCTTGGAGGTCAAAGCATCTGACCTGGATAGAGTGGGAGAAGCCTGGTATTTTCTTGCTTTTTCTTTTTGGAACCAGAGAATATCAGAGCTGAAAGAGACCTTAGAACAAAGCACAGACTAAAAGCAGAAAGGGACCATAGAATATAGAAGATCAGAGCGAAAGGGGACCTTAAGAGATCAATTAGTCCAACCTGTCTGCTCTGAATTTGGGGCAGTTGGGATCTGAGGAGGGATCAGGACTTACCCAGGTTCACACAGCAAGTTCATGACGGAAACCTGAGTAGAATATAGAACGCTTAGCTCCTGTGCTGGAACTTTTTTTCGCTATACTCTGAAATGTTTCAAATTTCTTGATTCTTGCCCCCAGGAGAATCATTAATCTAGTCATTAATAATAATTATAGTTAGCATTTATATAGTACTTTAAGCACTGAAAATTGCTGTAATATATTATCTTACTTGATCCTCACAACAGCCTATAAGATAGGTGCTATTTTATTATGATCCCCATTTTACTGATAGGGAAACTGAGGCTGAAAGAAGGTAAATGACTAACCCAGTAAAGGTCAGGGGCTGGATTTGAACTCAGTTTATTGTACCCCACCCTGCATCTAGTCACAAATTAAGCTGATAACTATATATTTCCTTGACTTCTCATAGTTTCATTCCCTTAAGTCCATCACAGCAGTGCCAAAGTAAAGGTAGAGGCCAAGAGAACAATAGCCTTATGGTCTTTACTTACAGATAGCAGAACTAGGGAAAGAAAGGTAGGTAGAAGTATAAGGATGTAGATTATGGCTCATCATAAGGAAGAATTTCTTCTTCCTTAGAATTGCCCAATCCAACAATGGAATGTGCTTCCTCTCTGGAGTCCAGTAGACTCATCATTGCATGTGTTTAACTGTAAGCACCTACGGTATTGTGTATTATGAGACACAAGGTTTGGATAAAACCATAGTGCTTGCCCCCTGAGAGCTTATAGTCTAGGAATGAGCCTGCATAAGCAGGTCCAGTGACACCAATCTTCTTGCTGTCCGTTATACAAGACACTCCCTCTCTTCATTTTAACTGACTGTCCCCCAGGCCTGGAATGCTTTTTCTCCTTGTCTCTACCTCCTCATTTTCTTGACTAAAATTTTCTGCCACACCTTTCTTTGTCCCCTTTAATGTTAATGTCTTCCCATGGATATTATCTCCAGTTTATCTTATATATTTTTATTTGCTGGTTGTCTCTCCAGGTAGAGTGTAAGCTCCTTGAGGGTAGGACCTTTTTGGCATTTGTATCTCCCAGGGTTTAGCACAGTACCTGGCACATAGTAAGTATTTGCTAAGTTTAAGTTAAACAATTGTAGATCTATTGCAAGGAAAGATGTAGAATCAAATTATGCTTTGAATTGTATATTATTATTTCATTAATATTATTATTAGAGAGAAAGGTGTTATTTTATACCAGAAAGAGCCTCTGGCCAGGTGTCATACCTGGGTTCTGGTCCTGGGTCTGCTGTTACATTAACTGTTAAAACACAGAATGTCAGAGGTAGAAAGAAACTTAGATGTAGGTATAAGTCTCGTACCTTGGTATCAAACTCAAATAGAAACTGTGCCATTAAACCATACATAATAATCCCTAAAGGCCACATATTGACTCAGAAAACCATATATTAACAATCTATATTCTATTGTGTTGGGGGAGGGCAGTCAGTGGCTGAAGTAATGAAAACTCATTTTGCTGAGTTCAAATCTGGCTTCAAGACACTAGCTGTGTGACCCTGGGAAAGTCACTTAACCCTGTTTACCTCAGTTTCTTTATATGTAAAATGAGCTGGAGAAGGAAATGGCAAAGTGCTCTTTGACAAGAAGACTCCAAATGGGGTCATGAGGAATCAGAATGAATGAAAACCACTGAATACCAAATTGTATTTTCATTTTCTTAAATATTTCTCAATTACACTTTAATCTGGTTCAAACTGCACTCAGGAGTGTTGTGGGTTACAAACCCCTCATTTGACAGATGAGTTAACTGAAGCCTAGAAAAGAGGAAGTGAATTTGCCTTGAGTCACCCAGTTAATAGATGGACAGTGCTAGGACCAGAACACACATCTTCTCACTCAAAAGCTTTCTGCTACACTATACTCTCTACCAAGTCACTTAACTTTCTGAGCCTCAGTTTCCTTATCTATAAAATGCCCTGTGTGAGGCTCAAATAAGATGATGTGTGTTAAATGAAATTGTAATGGAATAAAGCACCTGTTTGTTATTATTGTTACAGAAAAATTATCTCCTCTTTGAGTTCATGCCCCTAACACTATCTGCTTGGAGGGGGTGGGGGTGGGTGTGTGTGTGGGTGTGGGGGTGTGTGTGTGTGTGTGTGTGTGTGTGTGTGTGTGTGTGTGTGTGTGTGTGGTGTGAGAGAGAGAGAGAGAGAGAGAGAGAGAGAGAGAGAGAGAGAGAGAGAGAGAGAGAGATAGAGATGGTGGGGGAGGTGAAGGAGGGGAGGTAATAATTTCATTGTATTTGGAGCCAGGGTGTTGGATGGGAGGAGAAATAACCTCAGAAATTTTTTTCCAGCTCAGTGACTGAATTCTCTCTGAAATTCAAGTTGTTGCTGCCTATTCTAAACAGTAAGGCTGAGACAGTTTAGCCACATGTCCTGAGTGTGTTGTAACAATGCCAGGCTCCTTTTGAACTGTTACATAATAGCATTGGGTTATCCTTCCTACAGATAAGAGAACCACTGGGTGTCAGGGCTGGAGGATTGGAAGATAGAGCATAGAATGTTAGAACTAGATTTGACCTTCTTAGAGACCGTTAAACCAACCCATTCATTTGAGAAGCAAAGAAACTGAGACTCAGAATGGGGAAGGGATTTGCCCAGGGTTACTGGCAGAGCTGGGCAGCTAGGTGGCTCAGTGGATAGAATATCAGGCTTGGAATCAGGAAGACTCATCCTCATGAGTTCAAATCTGGCCTCAGACATTTACTAGCTATTTGACCCTGGGCAGGTCACTTAACCCTGCCTCAGTTTCCTCATCTGTAAAGTGAGCTGGAGAAGGAAATGGCAAACCACTACAGTATCTTTGCCAAGAAAACCCATAATGGGGTCATGGAGAAGTAACTGGACAACTGCTACAACTCAGAGCTAGGACAAGACACGTCCCCTTCCCACAAGGCCTTTGGTTTTGGTCAGTGGGGCTTTTGTCCACTTCACTCCGTAGGTGGTGGAAGGATCAGAGAGGGACACTGTACCAGGCCCCAGTTGCTCCAGGGAGGGAGGTCATCTGACCCTGTTCTATCCACCATATTGCTACCTGCACCTTGGTGCCTTTCTTGTAGTTCTGTCCTGACCCATAGGGCAGTGAGGGGATGTCTTTCAGATCTTGGCATGCCCTAAAGTGCTTACAAAAATGCTAGCCATGATCCTTTCTCCCTCTCCTTCTGGGAGTTTGTTTAGTACAGGAATTGAAAGCAGAATCTCTGGAAACAACTGGTTGTAGAGGCCAGGTTGTCAGCCAGGCAGGAACCAAACTCTGGTGAAAGAGCCTGGGATGGGGAGGCTGGGGTTCAAGTCTGAGCTTTGCCTCCTAGTGATTTTTAGCCTTTCTGTGTTTTATCCCCAAGTGACCATGAGTACATAAGACTTGACATGAAAGATTTGCAGTTTCATGTGCAATTATCTTTTTTTTTTTATTTATTATGTTATGGAAATGCTCGCTTTACTCCATAAATTAAAAAAAAAAAAAGACTTGAGTATATGGAGCTCTATCTCCTTGGCCTTTGGATACCTGGCCAGTTTAGTGTTTGTCCAGGAAGTTTCCAAAGGGAAGAGAAGGAAACTTTAATATTTTATCCATTCTTGTTCTCTCTTCCAGACTCCTTAAGGTAGGGGCTTGTTGCTTGTTGTTCCTCTTTGTAGGATAGGATCATAGATGGAAGGGACCTCAGGGGCCATCTAGCCCAACTACCTCATCTTATATATGAGGAAAAGCTAAGGGACTTGCCCAAGGTCAGACATATATTAAATTTATGAGGGAGGACTCAAACACAAGTCATCTAGCTCCAGAGCCAGTGCTTTCTACCCCATGCTATTCAATATTGGCCTGGGCACAAAAGAACTTTTCTGTGACTCTTGATTGGATTAGTCATTGTTGATTTATTGGGCTAGGGTACATGGAGTGGAGACTAATTTACAAGAGTTTGCTGAGAACATCAGCTAAGATTCTTGGTAATGTGCTCTGTGCCCCAGCATCATAGGACAATAGATACTTACTTAAATGCTTACTGGGTCCAAAGACTTGTGCTGGGTACTTGGGGAGATACAAAACTTAGATAAGATATGCTCTTTCTGCCCTCAAGGAACTCACTCTTTAGTAGGGAAATAAGACCCCGAGATAGACCTTAATTGATACTATGACAAAAATACCTTAAAGAAGAGCTTAAGCTCACAAGGGGGAAGACCTGACTGGAAATGAGGAATGGGGGAAGGAAGTCAGTTCAATGGATTGTGTTCTTCCTCCCCTTAGGAATGTGAAGACCCCAGAAGTCCCAGGTGCTCCACTGGCTGAGGCGTCTGGGAGAAGACAGCAGGAGATATGGGTCTGAGCAAGGAAGAGAGCTGTACTCGGCGACCTCCGATCAAGGGGCAGCCAGAGCCCCCAGAACTGGCCAACCGAGCCATCACTATTGTCTTCCTGGCCCTGCTTATAGACTTACTGGGCTTCACTCTTATCCTTCCCCTCTTGCCTTCCATCTTGGACCACTATGGCAGATCCAACGTGAGTGTTGTTCAGGGGCCATGAAGCACAGGCTATGTTAGCTGGGGGTAGAGAGGCAAGGGAGAGAGGGAACACGCTTTAATTGTGCATATTTCTAGCAGCGACTCTTCTTACCTCATCAGTCTGTGTAATTTTACATACACACATTTATACATATACGACGCCCTACTCCACTCCCCCCCTCTCCCACATCCACCCCTACCTGTATAAGAATCAAGGAGATTCAATAGAAAGAATTCTTAGCCTGGAATAGGGGCCCTGAATTAGAATCCTGACTTTTTAAAAGTGCTTTATAAACATTAATGTGCTAGAGAAATGTTAACTGTTTATTATTATTACTTATCTAAATATTTAAGGCACATGTGTTTGGTTGGTGGGGATGGTACGAGGTAAGGGTTGGGTTTGTGGAGTTTGGGAACCTGTAAGATAATTTATATTAGTTAGTTTTAGATTAATTCTTTAGCTCAATTCTACACACACATACCCCACACCCCTCCAAACAAAAGACAAACACTCTTCTCTCTCTAGCCTCTCTCTTCTGGCTAGAATGGGGCTCCATGGTGGTAGGTGGAGCAGTACAGAAGTCAAGGGGCTCATTTGTGGTATTGTCTAACAGGCTTTTCTCCTTTCTGTAGGACCCCTTCTATCAGTCCTTACAGCAGGGTGTCGACTGGTTTGCTACCATGATTGGTGTGCCTCCTGAGAGGAAATATAACAGTGTCCTGTTTGGAGGTACAAGTCTTTCCCTGAACCTGCGTTTGGTTTCATTGTGGACTAAGCATCAAATATAGGGCCTTAGTTAGTAGTACCCCAGGATCCCTGGCTTTCTCTTTTGACCTTTATGCAACTGCTCCATCAGAAGGATTCCTCGAAAGAGCATCACTTGATCTCTATTGACCTTAGTTTTCCTCTATAAAATGTGGATAATGATACTATCCATCCTTTTAAAGCAGAGCACATAATGCTACTTCCTCCATGAAACTTTCTCTGAGCCTTGATTGGTAAAGGCCTTCTGCCTTGGACCTCACAGTTTAAATTGTTGTTGTTTTTTTTTTTTTTTTGCATCTTTTTAATGTGTTGATGATGCATTACAATTATCTACAATTTCTCCTGCATTAGATTGTAAGCTCTGTAAATAGGAATGTTAGGTCTAGTGGAAAGTAATCTCCTCCCACAGAATTTAAGTGTCTTGAGGGGCAGTGACTGTCTTAATTTTTCCCTTTCTACCCTAGCTCTTAACCCAGTCTGCACACATAGTAGGCATGTAATACCTGCTTAGCAAATTGAACTGAATTTAATTTGAATGAAAGCATGGGTTCTTATTTAAACTCTGTATCTAAGGCTGTGTTAGTAAATGTTGAATAACCAGATCCCTGAAGGAAAAAAAAGTCATACTTTGAAACTTAAGTTTTATTTGCATTATTACATTATTAGCATTTTCTCTACCACTTTCTTAAGCCCAGTCTATTACCTGTAAATAAAGCCCTGATAGCATAGAGGTATGAATGTTTATGCTGAAAACTTCACCTCCAGCTCCGCTTAACTGGTTTGTACTGGCTTCAGCACACCCCAGTTTGCATCTCTGTTGTGTTGTACACAACAGAGAAGATAATCACTTTGACTTTATAGCTGGAAGGAAACAGCCAGGTAGAGATGAAGTGATCTGTGTAAGGTCTCTTAGGAAGGAAATGACAAAGTTGGGAGTTGACCTAGGGCCTCAGATTCTGAATTGTGTATTCTTTACACTTGCTTAACAAAGATTTGTTAAGTGAGGGATGGAAAGAATAAATGACCCTGTTTTTGCTGTTTGCCATACCTGTCAGAATAAAGTAATCTCATAGATATGAAAGGAATAAAAAGAACATAAAACCCTGGACCACTTTTCAGTCTAATTCAGCAAGTATTTGATTAGATACTGATGGCTGTAGCTGGCTCTGGAGGGAAAGGAAACTCAGGATTATATAATTTGGGGCTGGAAAGGACATTAAAGATTCTTTAGTTCAACCTCCCTTTTCTACAGCAGGGAAGACCAAGACCCTGAGAATCTTGCATAAGGTCACAAAACTAAAAAGTGACAGAATTTAGATTTGCACCTTGGTCTTCTGACCCCAGGTTGGAAGGTCAGTAGACAAAGGGATAGAAAGAAGGTGGTGGGGGCGGCTCAGTGGCGCAGTGAATAGAGCAACGGCCCTGGAGTCAGGAGGATCTGAGTTCAAATCCTGCCTCAGACACTTAACACAAAAACTAGCCGTGTGACCTTGGGCAAGTCACTTAACTCTCAAAAAAAAAAAGCAAAAAAAGAAAGAAGGTGGTACAAACTACCACAAATAGGAGTTGACCTAGGGCCTAGGTGGTACAAACTACCACAAATAGGAAAATTATAACATTTGGCCCTAAATAAACAATGACACATTAATGTGAAGTAAGCTATTTATTGGAAATAAATCACACGCTCTTATGCCCTGATGATACAGAGGGAAGGAGGGAGAGGGAATAAACATTTATTAGATATCTATAGTGTGCCTAACACTGTGTTGATTGCTTTACAAACATTCTCATTTGATCTAATACTAGCAGATTTGGAGATGTTGCTCACATTTATATCATGCTTTAAGGTTTGCAAAGGATTGTAGAAATATTGCCATATTTGATCCTCACAACAATTCTGGGAAGCACAGTTTTACAGTTTAGGAAATTGAGGAAAACAGAGGTTAAATGACTTGCCCAAGGTCACACAGCCAGTAAGTGTTCAAGGCTGAATTTGAATTCAGGTTTTCCTATCTCTGGACCCAGGATTCTATTCACTGTGCCATCTATTTGTCTATTATTATTTGTATGATTCTCAGGACTTCAGTATAACTCTGGCCTCCCAGCATTGTGCCTTAACATAATTGTAAAGTCCAGGAAGTGTGTCTTCAGTGTTCTCTCAGCCACTCCTTCAGCTCCTCTCTCCTGAGATATTGGTGCTGCTCTCCACTCCCAGAGGCCCTGATCCCTCTTCCCATAGATATTAATGACTGTTAATATTTAAGGCCTGTCATCTTCCTGGCATCTGTACGTGCCCAAAACCTTCAACATTCAAAGAAAACCATCTCTGGTGGCAGAATTTCAGAACTTTGGATAGCCCCTTTAGGGGGAGGGTTCCCTCCACTGATTTTCTTACCTTTTGGACAATCCTTAGGAAGGGAAAGCCCAGCTTCACCATAGAAGAGGGCTCCAGAGGAAATGTATGAAGATTGTTGCTGATCCGAGGGGCAGCAAGGCTAATGTGCTTTCTCTTTCAGGTTTGATTGGCTCCATCTTTTCCATCCTGCAGTTTTTCTTCTCACCTCTCACTGGGGCAGCATCGGATTCCTTTGGGAGGAGGCCAGTCATGTTGCTGACTTTGGTATGACCCCACAGGGTCTTCAGACTTGTGGTTGTACAAATACTTGTGTAAACAACCTTTATCTCTTTTGCCCCAAGGCAGTATTTACCTGTTAAATGGAACCTCCAGCTGATGGGGTAAATTTGAGAATACAGTATCTGCATCTAGGAACATAATTTTCCCTCAGTGGAACCTCTGAAGACTTGATCAGCAGAGTTCTCTTTGTGCTAACAAGGTGGTTCACATTTTCCAACCAACTGTATTTGGCTAGCTGCCTTTGAAAAAGGATGTTCATTCATTTTGTCTCTATCATTTCAAGAGGGGTGATCTCTCTGGACTAAACCCTCTTTTGTAATGAAGAGAAACAAGCAGAAACATCTGATAGAGTGACCATGAGTGACAATATTTATAACATGTGGCCCTAACATGCTCATGCCTCTGCCATGAGGAGGGATGGATGTTTCATTATTTCTCTTTCAGAACCATCACCGGTTTTTCATATGTCTAGAACCTGGCTTCTTTCTAGTGATTGAAGCTGCCTTTTTTAGTTTTATTAGAAGAGTGAACATAGTACAACAGAAGCAACATTGGACTGGAAGTCAAGAGACTTAGATGTTGTTCACTCAGTACATTTAAGTGCCTGCTGTGCAAGGAACTGGACTAGGTGGGTTCCTAGGAATGCCAGAGTTGATTCAGTGCCCTCTCTGCTGCTTACTGTGATAGAGGACAGACATGTGCATGAACACAAAGCAGGGCATTCTGAGCAATGAGAAGAGGGGACTGGAATTCCCTTCTAGCTCTGAGCTTTGTGATCCAACTGATCAAGCTTTTTAGAGAAACACACACTGCTGTGACCAAGCCTTCAGAGCAGCAGCTGCTGCTAATTTCTAGATTCCAGAGGGAGTGGAAAGATAAATGTGAAGGGGGAAATTTGTGTATTTCCCCCCTTATAAACAAGGAAGTGAGATGGGAAAGGAATATGGTCAATATGGCACCTTTGGAACCTCTCTCTCTCTGCCTGACATTTGTTGCCATTTGGTTGGCCTCAAGGGGCACATAAGCTCTAGACCACTCTGATAGACTCCAAGGTTAGGTCAGGGCTCAGTATAAATAATGGCTTTCTGTGCTTGTCCCTAGGTGGGACTGATCACGTCCTATGCATTGTGGGCCCTCTCCAAAAGCTTCGGAGCCTTTCTGCTCTCCAGGGTAATTGGAGGAATCAGCAAAGGCAATGTTAGCCTTTCCACTGCTGTCATTGCAGACCTGAGCTCCCCCCAGGCCCGAAGCAAGGGGATGGTGAGTCAGAGAGTTCATTCAGCTGTATCCCCTTAAGTCTCCTTCATTCCTTCCTGCTGCACTGGAGGACTCGGGACCGACAGAAGCTAGCAGAGCTTCTTGCCCCATTAACCATGCCTCTATTTGCTTCTCTATCTCCCAGGAGTTGGGATTGCTTTCTTCATCACTTATACCCTCTGGTCCTCAGTTTCCCCATCTGTAAAAAAGGGATGATGGTTCCTATCTTGCTGACTTCACAGGGTGGTGTGAAGAGCCAGTGAGATAAAGGATGTGGGAATATTATTGTAATCTTTGAAAATACTATCCTTACTTAAAGTATTACTCCACTTTCTTGCTGAGGGGTATTTAGCAAGCATTTGGACTTTTCAGTTCCTGGTAGAATTTGGGCAGGGACATCTACCATCCAGAGTCAGGAGACCTCAGGGGTCAACCTGAGGCAGCTTGATGGAATAAAAAAAGAGTACCTGCCTGGGAGGTGGGAGACCAGGGTTCTAGTTCCAGCTCTGTTGCTGTGAGACCATGGAAGAGTCAGTTTCCTTCCTATGGGCTTCAGTATCCCCATCTATGAAAGGTGATAATCCCCATCCTAGACTCACTCACAGGGTGGTTGTAATGATAGAATAAGAGGGTAGATAGTTTTGAGAAATAGAATTATTTTTTTCAGTTACTCCAAATGTGACTCCTTCTGTTCTTAATGTAGGAGTATCAATACATACTTGGGTGACTCGTCATGCTTCAGAAACCTGTGATTTAGTCACAGTACAGATAATTCCTCCACTGACAGATTTTGACTCTGAAAAGTTTAGTGGTTGGCCTTCTAGAGTGGCTACAGTAAGCAAATGAACAAGTAAAGTAGATACATTTTTTAAGAAATCGTTACCGTGTGGCCAAGCTAGTGATAAGTATCTGTCTGCCCCTCAGCTAGGCAAGTTCTTGGATGACAGATACATGGCCTGTCCCTTGATTCTCTCTATTCTTATTTCAATGGATCTGTGACCTCATTGCAGGGAATACTTTTTCTAGCTTCCTCTAGGCTAGGGTTCATGGACCCCTTGGGCACTCTGGGGAACTATATAGATCCCTTATCAGAATAATGTTTTTAAATGCGTAAAATCAAATACAAGGAATTACAAACTATATTTCAATATAGTTATCAAAAAATTTAAAAGAACAAGTTTTCAGACCCCACTCCTAATCGAGTAGTGCAGGTTAAACCTTTCTCATGGCTAAAGAGTCTGGTCTGCGTCCTCCAGTCCACATCCTCCTGTGTGTGCCAGGGACCTTCTCCTAGATCTTGCAATATCATGCAGGTCTCAGTGGCACATGCCCTCAGAGGAAGGCACGTGGGCTAGCCACCCATCCTATCTCAATTTCTCTCTGTGACCAGCTCCCCTCCTTTCCTTGTCATCTGTTTCTTTTCTATTACCTCTTTACCTATGCTATATACTTCTTTGTTGGTGATGCATCATAGCTGCTTATGCCTGTTATATCTCTCCATTGTCTTCTGGATGACCTGTAAATTTAACTGTTTAGAGACTGTGGGATTCATGCATTGCAACCATGTGGCATCACTGGAAGAATAGTGACATATGGTGGCAAGGGAGTAAATTGGCAAAGATGGCAGGAGATGGAAATAGTGTTGGTGGGGCTTTGGGAAGACAATCACATTAATACACTGTTGGATGAGCTGTGAATTGGTCTAACCATTCTGTGAAGCAATTTGGGATTATGCTAACAAAAGTGACTAAAATTTAGTTCAGTTAGAGAAGAGGGCATCCTATGGTGTCTACTGGGGTGGGAGGAGGAGTACTTATTTGGTTCAGGGTATTGGAGGAGAGAGAGATAATGAGGTTTGACTAAGCCTTTTTCCCTGAAACCATCAAGCAACTGACCAGTTTCCAGGGACAGCAGGATTGCTTCCTGCAATGAAGTCATAGATCCATTGAAATAAGAATGCAAAGAATCAAAGGACAGGCTATGTATCTGTCATCTGAGAACTTGCCTAGCTGAGGGGGAGACAGATGCTTATCACTAGCTTGGCCACATGGTAATGATTTCTTAAAAAAATTATTTTCCAGTGGGGTGTGAGGCTGAACTCTTTTGATGTGGTACAAGGAACACTGCACCTATATTTGATTCCTGACCCTGACATTTGCTGGCTTTGGACAAATCACTTAATATTCTCAAATTCCAGGTTTTTTTTCTTTTATCTGATCTAACCCCCTAATTTAAAAATATTAATAAGCATTTATTTTCTCTTTTTTCCCTTCCCCACTGGGAAAAAAATAGAAAAGGCCTGTAACAAATACATAGTGTTAAACACATTCTTGAATTAATCGTGTTCAAAATATTTCATTCTGCCCTTTGAGACCATCTGTCGAGGTGGGTAGCAGGCTCAGTCATTGGTCTTCTAGAATCATGGCTGTTCATTGAATCGATCATAGTTCTTAAGCCTTTCAACGTTGCCTCTTTCTACAATGTTGCTATTATTGTATAAATTATCCTCATGTTGTGCTCACTTCTGCTCTAGTTCATGCAAGTCTTCTTAGATTTCTCTGAAATGATTCTTTCTGCTAGGTCTCACATCACAACAGTTTTTTATGACATTAATATGCCGTAATTTGTTAAGCCATTTGTCAGTTGATAGGCATTGCCCACATCTTTGCCCCTGTAAAAAGAACTGCTATATTTTTGTACATGTGGGTCCTTTTCCTCTTTATAAAAAAAAATTTCTTTGAAGCTGTAGACCTAGTGGTGGTATTTCGAGGTCAAGGGGTATATACAATTTAGTGACTTTTGGAGCACAGTTCCAAATTGCTTTCCAGAAGGACTGGACTAATTCCTACTTCTACCGCTGGTGCATTAATTGTTTTCTTACAGCTTTTGTCATCTTCCTTGCCAATCAAGTGGGTGTGAGATGGAAGTTCAGTTTAATTTTCATTTATCTGCTTATTAGGGATTTAGAACATTTTTTCATATTTTCACATTTGTAGTTTCAATTTCTCCCTTTAAAAATTGCTTGTTTATAGCTTTGGCCCCTTTTCTACTGGGGAAGAGCCTCTATTGCTTAAGCTTAAAAATAGGGATAGTAATCCTGTACACCCTGCCTCCCGGGGATATGGGACTTGTTCTTTGTAGCCCTTAGAGAGCGTTAGAAATGTGACTTGCTCTTTTTCTGCCATCTCATGTGTAAAAATGCTGTGTTGATGACACTTCTGCCCCTGCAGGCCATGATTGGGGTTGCCTTTTCTCTGGGCTTCACCATAGGCCCCATGATTGGAGCTTACCTAGCAGCCGAGACAGGTAAAGGAGACATCTTCTACTTTCATGCGGCCTTATTGGCTCTGGGGTTCGCCATCTCTGACCTGGTGTTCGTTTTCTGCTTCCTTCCGGAAACACTCCCCAGGGAAAAACGGGTAAGGCTCCCTGAGACTTCTTTTGGCTTGGGAGGTGGGAGGGTCATAGGGACCTTTGGAGCCACTGAGTGGTCCATTTTACAGATGATAAAACTGATACTGAGAGAGGTTACGTGATTTCCTCAGGGTCTCATTGCTAGAAAGCATCTTAAATGGGATTTGAACTTAGCTATTGACTCCATGTCCCCCGGCTTTGTTCACTGCACCATCAGCTGCTCCTAACTATGAAAGCTTTTTGATTCTGTGTGGAATGAGTCAGGGTGCTGTGTTGCCACCCCTCCTTCCCTGCCCATTCAGGACAGATGTTTAATATTAATGGCAACAGATGGGCCAGAGGCAATCATGGCTGAAAACAAGTGAGTGGACTAACCAAATGAGTCGCATGTGTAGACACACAACCTTTTTTTCCTTCCATTTGTGTGGCATATAGAAGTAATGGGAAGTCAGTAAGTTAATAAGCATCTACACATCTACTATGTGCAGAGGCAGTTAGATGGCTCAGTGGATAGAATGGGCCTGGAGTCAAGAAGATCTGAGTTAAAATTCAACCTCACTCACTCACTAGCTGTGTGGCCCTGGGGAAGTCACTTTAACTTCTGTTTGCCTTAATCCACTGGAGAAGGAAATGGCAAACCACTCCAGGATCTTTGCCAAGAAAACTCCATGTGGGGTCATGAAGAGTTGGACATGACTGAACAACAGCCACATGTGCTGGGGTTACAAAAAAAAAAAAGGCAAAAACTGTCCCCATCTTCACTTTCCAATGGAGAAAACAACATGTATATAGAGACAAGATGTACACAGTGTAAATGGGAGGCACTGATTAGTGTTGTGTGGGGCAGAAGTAGAAATCATGAAAGGCTTCTTGTAAAGGGTGAATCTTGAAGGAAATCTAGATGGTGGAGGTGAGGAGGAAAAGCATTTCAGGCATGGGAAAGCCATGAAAAGGCATGGGTTTGAGAGAGAGGGAGTGTGTGCGTGTGTCTGTGTGTGTGTGTGCATGTGCGTGTGTGAGAATTAATAGGACAGTGTCACTGAATGGCGGAGTAGATGAAGGGGGAAGAAGACTGGGAAGAGAGGAAGGGGCCAGGTTGTGAAGAGCTTTCAAAGCCAGAGTATTCCATATTTGATCCTGGAAGTGATAGGGAGCTCCTAGAGTTATCGAGTGAGGAGGTAGGAGGATCACTCGGCAGTGAGTGGAGGATGGGCCAGAGTGGAGAGAGAGACTTGAGACCAGTAAGCCAGCTGTGGCAGTAGTCCATGTGTGAGGCAATAGGGCCTGCACCAGCGAGGTGGCTACATATGAGGAGAAAAGGGAGCACATAGAAGAGATGTAGTGAAGGTAGAGTTGACAAGACTTGGTTAGTGGGAGTGAGGACTAGAGGGTGATACTGAGGCTGTCACCCTGGATGCCTGGAAGTGATGTCCTTAACAGTAATAGGGAAGTTTAGAAGAAGAGGGGGAGCGAGTGAATGAGCTCTGTTTTGGACATGTTTAGTCTCAGATGCCTAACAGGCAGTTGGGGATGTGAGACTCAGGAGAAAGGTCAGGGCTGGATATAGGACTGGCAGTCCTGATATTGGTGGGACCTGAGCCTCTGGGAGCTGATGAGATAGTTTAGAAGAGAAGACAGACAGGCTGGGCTCTCCAGGCGCAGCCTCACTCAGATCATTGCCAGCCTCTTATTTGAAAGTGTTCCCAGCTCTGAGGGCCCTGCCAGAGTTCATATTCACTGATTTTGTCTTGGAGAGGCCCAGGTCACCACCATGCCACCATGGTGTACCGAGAAGGCTTAGTGTTCCACCCTGGGCCCTTCACAGTCCTGGGGCTCTCTGCCTTACTTCTGCTGCCGCACAGCATGTCCTTCAGCTATTTTCCTCATGGCTTCAGGAAGACCCTGTTTAGGTTCCTCATCTGTCAAATGGTGATAATAATAGATCCTACCTCAGTGGGGTGTTGTGAGGATTGAATGAGATAACATATGCAAAACATTTTACAAACTTCAAAGTATTTGCTAAGTGCTAGCTATTGTCATGATTATTTTAATTATTCCAGGGATGAAGAAAGAGAATTATTAGAGTGTCAGCCCTTGGAAACTCTGCCCTATGGCTAGTTGGGCCTCCTGTGTAGGTGGGGAGGGGGACAGCGGGGAAGGAGAGAGGGAGGGGGGAGGGAAGGAGAGAAGGAGGATGGGGAGAGAGACACTATTATCAATAGTCTGTTTTTTTTTCCTTCTTCATCTTCTTAGAAAATACCTGAGTTGACTAGTTCTAGGCTGAACTAATTCCGCAGGGTTTTTTGTGTATACACAGAACTGACCCACACTTGAGGTTCAGTGCATTAGTGTGGCCTTTCTTTGGTTTGTGTGTGGCCTAGCAGAAGTAGCGTTAGACCAGGAACCTGGAGACCTGATTTGGATCCCTGGGCCAACACTGACCAGTCAAGTGAACATGGGCAGGTCACATCCCCCTTTAGGCCTTGCTGTCTTATCTGTAAACAGTAATAATCCTTGCATCTAAGAAGGCTGTTATGGCATCCCCTCTGACCTGGACTATTGTGGTAGCCTCCTAACAGGTTTCTAGTCTGTGCCTCTTGTTTCTCTTACCTCCCACACGTGCTACACGCATAGCTCCAGGGTCCTGTTATTTCCCTGCTGAAAAACCTTCAGAGGCTCCTCAGTGGCTATAAAATGAAACTCTAAATCTTATAAGCCATTCCTTATAACAAAGGTTTCAGGGCAGCTAGGTAGCACAGTGAATAGAGCACCAGCCCTGGAGTAGGGAGGATATGAGTTCAAATCCAGCCTCAGACCCTTGACACACTAGCCATATGACCTTGGGCAAGTCACTTAACCCCAATTGCCTTGACTTCCCCTCTCCACCAAAAAAAAAAAGTTTCCTTGGTAAATTTTAATCACAGAAATAATTGTTGTTCATTTTGTGACTTATGGTTTAGTTCAGGTTGCTTCCTTTGTTTCTTCTTCTGACCTCCCAGCTCCCAAGCAACAGGCTTATGATGCTATATGGAAAGCACTGGCTTGCTTCTCCCCAGTAGGACTGTGGGCTCCTTGAGAGCAGGGATACAGATTTTGTAAGGTGGAGAACCATTTATAGCTTCTTGAGCAAATGAGGGATGTGATAAAAGAGATCATGGGACTTACATCTGGGGGAAAAAAATCTTACAATATAGAATCCTAGAAGTTGAGAGGGCCTTCAGGATTATTTAGTCAAATCCCTTCGTTTTCCAGATGAAGAAACTGAGGTGGAAGGGATTTGCCCACACACATAGAGCTAGCAAGTGATAGGCCCAGGACTTCTGACTCTGGTGCAGTGTCCTTCCCACCACTTTATGATGCCTCCCTAATTCTAGGAATAGAAGCACCCTTCCAGCCCTTTACAGAGCAGGCTTAAGAGGTAGGTCTAGCCTTCCATTATGTCCTTGGCATTGGCCAGCTTCCTTCTGTCTAGGGGGCAATGCCATGGGTGGGTTATTTGTCTCCTCAGGTTTCTTCTGTTCTATCTGGGTTCCAAGCAGCCTCTGACTTGCTCAGCCCAGTCGCCTTATTCCAGTTTTCAGCTGTCACCAGAGGGAAGGACTCCCTGTCCAGAGACAGTAAGAAGCTTCATTCATACATCTTGGGACCCCTGGGATTTGGGAGGGAGGGCTTTAGAGGGGCTTCAGCAGGGTAGTGATGGCCACCAGTTCCTGTAATAACTACCAGAATGGGGGCTCCTTTTGGTCAGAGTCTCTTCAAGGTCACACAGCAAAGCCTGGGTCAGAGCTAGAACTCAAATGCAGTCCTGAGCCCCCAGTCTCTTGCTCTTCTACCTGTTTGCTGGGGTGGGATGTAGGTAGGTAGAAAAAATGGCTTGGGCCCAGAGTAGGGCAGATTTCAGGGGGTGGGGGGAAGGAATGAGAATATCAAGCAGGCATTTTTAACTTGGGGTCTGTGAACGTTAAAAAAAAATTGGTCACTGTGTTTTCGTAGAACTGGTTTCCTCGGTTTAATAATATGCATTTAAAAGCATGGTTCTGAGAAAAGATCTGTAGGTTTCACCAGACTTGACCAAGAGATCCAAGACATAAAAAGGGTGAAGAAGCCTCGGTAGAGAGGGAATTGAGGAACACCAGGTGGGGAAAAGGAGGAAGGCCCCTAATGAATGGACTCATTCCCCTATGTTCCTCTCCCTTTTTTCCCTTCCTGTCTTCCAGAACTCCAGAATCTCAAGGTCCTGGGCCTTGTTTATTTCTTCTATCTCTTCCTGTTTTCCGGGTTGGAGTATACACTGAGCTTCCTCACACACCAGCGCTTCCAATTTAGCAGGTATGTGCATGGAGAGTCATAGGGCTGGGATAGTTCAGATTTCTGCATTTGACTTTCTCAGATGCCCCCCGAATCTGGAGATTGATCTCTCTGTGCCTTTCTTTCTTTGTTTCCAAACAAGGAAGGGTGGTACAGTGGAAAAAGCCCTGGACTAGCAGTCAGATAAACTGAGTTTAAGTCTCAACTCTGACGCTGATTGGATGGTCCTAGGCAAGTCACTGGGGACAAGTGGGATAGTCCCCATATTGCTCTCTCTGCCTTACAGATGATGAAATTGAGAGAGCCTAATAGCTAATTACTGGTCACATGAGTGGTAAAATGGCAGAGCAAGGAACAAATCCAGGTTTCCTAACTCCAGGTCTGCATTCTGTTACACTGCAATGACTCTTCAAGCCTTGACTAAAAGTGGAGGCTGGGAACATTTACTGTCTGATCCAAGACTTGGTGAACAAGACCATGTTCTCCCTTCCTGCCCCTTGTTGATTTTTCAGTCATTTGTCCCCCCTCTGTCAGTGTTCTTAGGCAAATCACCCATAGCCTATTCCTTGGATCATCAGAGGCTTGCCTCTTTGAGTCTGATATATTTGTCTTAAGGTATGGGAGCCCATCCTGCAACAGGGTCTTGGTCAAGTGAATAGAAACCTCTCTGTTTAGAAGATGAATGTGGCTCATCAGAGGCTCTGGTGTTCTCAGGGAGAGTTTAGCTTTCTCAGGTCTGTCTGGTGCTGCCACACTCCATAGAGAACTGCATAGATAAAAAGGGGAAGGGAAGAAAAGAATGGGGAAAAGACAAGAGAAAGTATGCAAGGAATGCTTCAGATGCCATGCTTCTTGGGCTATGTGCCATACATCTTTGGAAAACAAAGCCCAAATTAGTACCGTAAAATCCTAGGATAGTAGAATGTCATAGTTAAAACTCGAGGCAAGAAATTAAAAAAATTTTTTTTTTCAGTGAGAGAGTTTATAAACTTGGCAATAATAAGGCAGTTGTACAAATTAGGACTTGATTTATTGTTTTGTTGATTAGACTTTTAAAAAAGTGATGGAGGAAATGTTAATAATGAAGATTAAACTTAAAAGTCTGTCAAAAACAAACCAAGAACTTAAGAAGACACCTAGTTCAACCTCCCAATGGATATTGTAGTCTTCTTTAAGGCTTCCCAGTAGATTCTCATCAAGTTTATACTTGGATACTTTCAGTGATTGGGAATTCACTGTTCAATAAGGAAAATTTCCATTCAGCTCTGATGGTTAAAAAATTCTCCCTTATATTGAGATGAAATCTGTCTGCCCTGTTGGCAAAAGAAAAGACTTGCGGGGGCAGGATCCTAGAGCTGGAGCTCTGATACCTGTCGGGGTTAAGTGACTTGCTAGGGTCACACAACTACTAAGTATCTGAGGCTGGATTTGAACTCAGGTCCTCCTGACTCCAGGGCCTGTGCTCTATAGCCATTGTGCCACCTAGCTGCTCCTACATGGAGATTAAAAAAACAAAACCAACCTTTAAGCTATTACCTCACACCCATCAAAGAGGCACGGTTAGTTAAAAGCAATGACTTAATGGGGGAGTTCTGACAAAACAGGCACTCATTTGTTGCTGGTGGAATTGCACATGTAGGATCAGAGAGCAATCTTTCTAGTACATGATAAAGTTAAAAAAAATAATCACATCCTCTGACCTATCAAGGCCTTTCTTAGAAATATGCACTGAAACTGTTATTAGAAAACAAGAAATATATATGCTAGGTTTTTGTAGCAATATTATTATTAATTTTAAAAAGCTAGAAGCAGCCTAAGCAATAGAGGAATAGGTAAACAAATTGTGGCACCTCTGTATAGTGCACTTGAAATTATCAGCATGAGAGATAGTTTCTTAAGTTTTAAAAACTTGAGTTTCAGTCCCACTGACAGATCCTGGCTCTGTGATCCCCCAGGCAAGCACCTTGCTAAACTCTCAGTGCCCCCAGACAATTCTAAAACTTAGATTCTGGAAGGTGCTGATCTCTACTGGTAAGGAAGGTTACTTACACTGTTAGGGTATAATCACAGTATGGATCTATAAAAAATGAAATGTGAGAAATATAAAGAAATTGGGGGACCTTTTTGAAATAAGTCAAAGTGGAAAAAAAAAAGCAGAAACAGAATAACAAAGTACAACTAATGACATCTATATGAGAGGAGGAGTGAATGAAAAGCAATAGACAATAAACCCTAAAATGAAGATTGGAATTGAAAAGGCAATGAAATTAATAGAGTACTGAAATTATTGTTTTTGCATGAAATAAATTTCATGCATTGAAATTAGTGTAAATATAAGTAACTCCTAAGCAAGGCTGATTAGTTATAATGATGTTCAATATTAAATTTATACTAAGTATTTTAATGTTTTAAAATCTTCAGTGGACTGCCTTGGGAGGTAATGACGTATCTATCACTGGAGGTCTTCAGGTAGAGGCCAAATGACCACGCTGGTGGTCTGGAATAGTGTAGATGAATTTTCTGTTTATATAGAGGTTGGACTGGATGCCCTTTGACATTCCTTCCGACTCTTGTGCTGATTCTGAGGATGGTGTTCGCCATATCCACAGGGGTACTGACATAGAAAGGGGCTGTCCCCCTGATAGGTGTTCTGCCTGCACCAGTCCCACAGAAGGGGGCTATCTTCTCTTCCCATGACCATTGGATGCAGCACATCTGGACCATCTCAGCAGGGAGGAGCTGTTTTTTATAGCTCAAAGACTGAAAAGTTACAGCTTTGGGAACTGGTTGTGGCTAGACAAACAGAGAGGTGGTCTGGGAATGTCCTGTTTATCCAGTTAGTTCTGCCTCAGTAGGTGGGAGTGGGATCTTGGAAGGAGAAGACTATACTCCAGGAACCTGAACTCTGGCAGGAAGGACCTTGGTACTGATGGGCTGCCTCACTCCCTCCCTAGCATGCAGCAGGGGCAGATGTTTTTCTTTATCGGCATCACCATGGCAATTATCCAAGGAGGCTATGCTAGACGGATCAAGCCAGGATGTGAGATTCAAGCTGTGAAGCGGGTAATCATGGTTCCTTCCCCACCCTGATGTCCAACCTGTCCCTTCCTTCCTCCTCTGCCCTTCCCATCAAGGGACCCACTCATGTAGACAGTGCAGATACCATTTGGGGGAAGTTGCCTTCACAGCCCTTCCTTTCTCTAGAATTGACCCTTCTCACCCAGGCCCCTCTTTGTGGGAAATGATCCACTGGAAAAAATCTACGAGCCAGTCATATTTGGCACAGGACACAAATGTCTCTAACCACTGTGGAGTTCTGCTTTCTTGCAGGCCATCTTACTCTTGATCCCAGCATTCTTGTTGATTGGATGGGCTTGGAATGTGATGGTGCTAGGTGTGGGGCTGCTTCTGTATTCCTTCGGTGAGTAGGGTTTCCCTGGCAACAGGTGTAGGGAATATGCCAGATGGGTCATTAACTCCTCAGCTCCTGGCTTAAGGAAGAACCAATTTTTCTTGCCTGGTGGCCATTGAAGGTATGAATGGCTGCTACACTTAGATTTGGGAAGAGATAAATACTGTCTGTACCCTGAGGAGCTGACCGTAATAAAAAACACCCCCCTTTATGCATCGGATAATCACATGTAGTAAGCAATTAATGTTTCTTCAGTCCTTTCAAGCAAGTTAAATGACTTAATTAAATGACTACTGTGTGCCAGAAGCTGGGAATACAAAGACAGAACAAAAAATAGCCCCTGCCCTCAAGGAGTTTAAATTCTGAGGGTGGGGGAAGATACAGTATGTAACGGGAGAACGATATCCATGATAATCTGAGGAGAAAGGAGTGAACACTAACAACTAGGGTTATCATGGAAGTTTTCCTAGAGGAGATTGCATGTAAGCTGTGCCCTACAGGAAGAAGGGATTCTGAGGTAGAGGTGAGGAGGGAGGTTATGCCAGGTATGGGGGACAGCCTGGGCAAAGGTATGGAGGTACCATAATGTGCATTAAGCCTGGAAAGAGGCTGGAGGCAGATTGTGAAAAGCTTTAAAGGCCAGAGAGGTGTGAAATTGGCAGTTAATTGGCAATTAAATGAGAGGTGGTATGGGAAAGAGCTCTGAAGAGTTAAGAGCACTAATTATACTATAAACAGAAGATATTAATAATTAAGAATAAATAAGATAATATTAATATAAGATATTAATATAAAATAATATTAATAATTAAGAATAAATAAGATATTATTAATATTTAAGAATACTACCCTGGAGGATTAAGGCTAGGGATGCTAATGTAAGCAAAAAAGACAATTCCTGCTCTCAAGGAGCTTCCCTTCTGAGCAGTTCTGACACATGGTGGTTTAGTCTGGAGAATGCTGGATGGCTGGTCTAGGCCCTTCCCCAAAATGGAGGCTCCAGAGGCTATTCCAGGATGACAGTGCTGCAGGTATGGTTGGATGTTCCAGGCTGAGAAAGCACCAAGGGCTGACAGCTGAGGATGAGGGTCATACATACATACCTACACATTACACATCACTTGGCACTCACTTTGGGTCCTAATGGCCTCCCACATAACGCCATCCCTTCTCAGCCTTTGTTGTTCCCTTCACTTTCCTCCCCACTACTTCCTCCTCCTATATTCAGGTCTTCCCTGCTTGTAGAGAAAAGAATAAGGTATAACCAATGTTTCTGTAGTTCTTAATGCTCCTCACAACTCTGGGGTAGGTAATTCAGTTCGTCCCATTTTACCAAGAAGACTAAGAGCAGTTAAATGACTTATCTAAGGCTAGTAAGTGGTAGAGTCAGATGTCTTCTTTCCCAGGCCAGTGCTCATTTCACTATTTCATACTGCAGTCTGAGGCCATGGGCTACAGGAGTTCTGGGGAACCATGCAGTGACCCCAAGCAGGAGTCCAGGTCTGCCTTGCCTGGAGATGTATCCCACCCTGCTACCTGGAAGGCACCTTCTGGGGAGTTTGGGAAGACTGAGATTAGCTCAACAGAAAGTAACTACAACCTCGGCTGCCTTTACTTCTTCCTCCTTGCACTTAATCAGAGCCATCAATTGACAGCCCAGAGGTGTTTGTGCAGAAGCTGGGGGAGCTTTGCTGGTGGTCATCTTGAGGGAGAGCCTATAGGGCTCTGGCTCCTGGCTCAGCCCTCCCTTCCCTTCTGAGTTCCTATGGGTAGAAGTGAGCTCTGGGCTGATCATGGGGAGGCCTGGAGCTTACCTGAACCTTCTTTTGCAGCTGCTGCCATCGTGGTACCTTGTCTGTCGGCCGTAGTCTCTAGTTATGGTAAGCTTTTTTTGCTCAGGGTTGGGATGGTGAAAGTGGACATGGGGCCCTAAATTAGGGAGAAGGATCTCTAGGCATCTGAGAGCAAGCCCTCATCTGTGTCAAGGACAGGGAGAGAAGGAATTTACTGATGGGCCTTCTCTATCTGACCCTCCCCATCCTTCAGAGCCCATTCAAATCCTACCTTTTCCTGGAAGCCTTCATGATCAACCTAGCCCATGCTGATTGCCATCTCCTCTGACTTCTCAGAGCCTTTCCAACCTGGGCCCCTCATTTGATCCTAAAGTCTTTATTCCCTTGTCAAATCCATATAGACCTTTTCTGGGTAGAATGAAGAGTTCCATGAGCTCGAGGACTATGTCTTTCACAAATAGCCAAGTCTAGCACTGTGCATGAGAATACTTGCTGAATTAGTGGCCTTCAGTCTCTCAAGTTTTATAGCACTTCATATTACTGGCAATTAGTAAACATTTATTAAACACCCAAAGAATGAAACAACTCTGTCAGGAGATAATATGCACATACATACATATACACACATAGGTAGCTGTGTATAGGTATGTCAATGTGCCAATGTATGTATATGCAGAACAAATACAAAATAAGTGCAGGATATTTAGTTGAGGGCGATCAGGAAGGCTTTGTGTAGAAGCTGGTGTCTGAGCTGCATTTTCAAGGAAGAAGATGCTTTAGAGCAGAAGTGAGTGAGAAGAGAGTGCATACCAAGCATGGGAGGATGGCCAGTGTAGAGACAGACATGGAGACAGATGGAGAGGGGGAGGGGAAGAGAGAGAATATGAATGAGAGAATATACCATAAGTGAAGAAAAAGGAGAAAGCCAATCTGTCTGGACCAAAGAGTATGGGATGGAAGGGATTTATAAAGAGGTGAGAGAGACACGTTGTGGCCTGTGATGGGCTTTAAAAGCAATAAAAAGCCAGTGGAGTTTTTCTAGGGGAGTGATATGGTCTTCATGCTCCATTCTCTAAGGGGAGCTACTTTGACAGCTGAGTGGAAAGAGATCGGAGGCCAGGAGACTGGTTAGAAGGCTATTGTAATAGTGTAGGTGAGAAGTAATGGGGGCTACAAATAGGGTGGTGGTTGTGTGAGTGGTGAAAGGGAGAGATACGAGATGCAATGAGGCAGAAATGGTAAAATATAGCAACTGATTAGATATATGGAGTGAGGAAAAGTGAGAAGTTGAAGATAACTCTAAGGTTACCAACTTGGGACACTCATAAGATGGTGGAACTTTTGACAGAAATAGGAAAGTTTATATGAAGGACGGGCTTTGGGTTTTGTTTTGGACATGTTGAATTAGAGATTTGTCTGGAACATTTGATATGTCCCATAGGCAGTCAGTGATTTTGGCTGAAGTCCAGAGGTGAGGTTGGGGCTGATTACACTGTCTCTGTCTGGGAATCATCTGCGTAGAAACAGCATGGGAGCTGAGGCGGTCACAGAGAAACTGTAGAGAGACAGAAGAGTTCCTAGGACAGGATTTTGGGGCTATGATAAGGATGAGGTGCTAGCAGAGGAGACTGGAAAGAGCAGAGAAGGAGGAGAACTAGGAGAAAGTTGTGTCATGAAATCCCAGAGAGGAAAGAGTAGGAAGAGAAGGTGGTCAGATGGAGCAGAAAGGGTTAAGAAGTCTGAAAGTGTAGGAAAAAACCCTACCCATTAGTTTTCTTAAATAAGAAATTACTGATGATTTTGGAGAGAGTAGTTTCAGCTATGTGATTAGGTTAGAAATGAAAGGCTTGGTTGACGGAGATGAAGTAGATTCAGAGGATAGAGAGCCTTTTTTTTTAAGCTGAGAAAGAAATAAGAGATATAGGTAGAAAACTTGAGGTGATAGTAGAGTCAAGTATTTTGGTTTTTTAAGGGCAAAAGAAACTTGAATACGTTTGAAAGCAGTAGGGAAGGAACCAGTCTATACAAAGAGACTGAATATTGAGGGGGAAATCCATGGGAGGGGATGGGATCATGGACACAGGTAGAGGACAAGGGTCACCTCATTATCAGAAATATCACTAGCAGTAATCTTTTGATCCATTTGATGTCCTCATAATGACAAAACCCATGGCTACACTTTCCCCATTGGGCAAAGTTGGATATACACATGGCATATTGGTGTATTTTCCATCTCCATTGTCTATACTTTTGCACAAGTCATCCCTGCCTGGAATACAAGTTGAACATGAAAACAAGTTTACTATATGTGACTAAAATGTATACACCCAGAGATCCAACCATTAGGCATATGCCACAAGGAGATCAAATTTAGAAAGGTCCCATATGTACCAAAATATAAATAGTAGCACTTTCTGGTAGTATATGTGTTGAAATTAATATCTCCTTACACAGGTTCAGCAGGTCAGAAAGGCACAATAATGGGAACACTGAGGAGCCTGGGAGCTCTGGCCAGGGCTATGGGACCCATTGTCTCAGCTACAGGTAAGTTTGGTTTGGGGTAGTGGCTAGGAGTAGGAATGTTCAAACATAGGCTAAGTAACATACAAACAATTTTCAGTTATTTTGGTTTTTAACCTTTTTCTCAGTCTTTTGCTACCTTGGCATTATCCTCTACTCTTCTCTTTTTCACACTTCCTTCCTCCCATCTAATTAGTGGTCAAGTTTTGTCAATTCTTATTCTACAACATATTATCACATCTGTCTGCTTCTTTCCACTTACATGACCACCACCCTAGTTCAGATCCTTATCACTTTGCCTAGACCATGGTAACTATCTGGACTATCTGCTTCTAACCACTTCCTTTTCTAAGCCATCATCCAGAGAGCCATCAAAAATTTTGCTAAATTACAAAGCTGACCATATCACTTCACTACTGGAGAACCCTCCCTATTGCTTCCAAATTTCTTAATGTGTATTGAAGCCAACTGTATGAATTTTTTGACAGCCCCAGAAAAGCCCGACAATCAACTTTGGGAATATGTTCAGTGACATCTTTTTACTAGAAGCAGCAAAGTGGCAAAAGTGATTAATTTGGGATTATTATACCATCTCTGGCTAATAAATAAAATGACCCCATAACAGGCAAAAAATTGCCTCATTTTTTAGGATTAGGTTATTTAGTTTCCAATTTTGTTTTGTTTTGTTTTTGGAGGGCAATTGGAGTTAAGTAACTTGCCCAAGGTTACACAGCTAGGTTTTTGTTTGTGCGTGTTAAGTGTCTGAGGCTGGATCTGAACTCAGGTCCTTCTGACTCCAGGGCCGACGCTCTACTCACTGCACCACCTAGCTGCCCCTAGTTTCCAATTTTTAATATATCTTTCCATTACCCTTTATTGCATCTTGATCTAAAAAGGATGCATTTAATATTTCTGCCTTTGATTGTGAGGTTTTTATGGCCTAATACATCAATTTTTGCGTAGGTGCTGTGTACCACTAAGAAAAAAGCTATATTCCTTTCTATCCCCATTCAGTTTTCTCCAGAGGTCTATCATATCTAACTTTTTAAAAATTTTATTCACTTCCTTAGCTTCTTTCTTGTTTATTTTGTGGTTAGATTGCAGTCCCCACTAGTATAGTTTTACTATTTATTTTCTACTGTAACTCATTTAACTTCTTTAAAAATTTGGATGCTATACCATTTGGTGCATATATTGCTATTACTTTATTGTCTCTGGTACCTTTTAGCGAGATGTAGTTTCCTTCCTTGTCTCTTTTAACTAGACCTATTTTTGCTTTTGCTTTCTCTGAGATCATGATTACTACTCCTGCTTTTTTTTTTTCTTACTTCAGCTGAAGCATGTTTGGCACCAGTCCTTTACCTTTAGTCTTTGTGTGTCTCTGCTTTAAATGTAATTCGTGTAAACAACATATTGTAGGATTTGGGTTTTTAATCCAATCTGCTATCTGCTTCTCTTTTATAGGTAAATTCATCCCATTCACATTCACAGTTATGATTACTGTGTATTTTCTTTCATCCTATTTTTCCTGTATATATTTCTGTCTCTCCTTTCACCCTGTCACTCTTCACCAGTGTTTTGTTTCTGACCACCACCTCCCTGAATCTGCTCTCCCTTCTATCACCCCTTCCCCTTTTTCTTGTCCCTCTCTCCTCCTACTTCCTTATAGGGTAAGATATATTTCTATACCTAAGTGTGTATGTTATCCCTTCTTTGAGTGAAAGCCAATGAGAATAAGGTCAAGCAATGCTTGCCCCTTCCCCTGCCACTATTCTTCTCTCCACTGTAATGTCTTTTGTGCCTCTTCATGTGATATAATTTACCCCACTATCCCTCTACCTTCTCCCAGTGCAATCCTCTTTATTACCTCTTAATTTTTTTATATCATCCCATCAAAGTCAACTTATACCCTCACCCTCTGTTTATGTAAACCGCTTCTAACTGCCCTAATATAGAGTTCTTAAGAGTTACAAGTCTTATTTTCCCATGTAGGGATGTAAATAGTTTGACCTTATTGAATAACTTATGTTTTTTCTTTCCCATTTACCTTTTTATGCTTGAGTCTTGTATTTGAAAACTGGATTTTTTGTTTAGCTCTGGTCTTTTCATCAGGAATGTTTGAAATTCTCCTATTTCATTGAATATCCATATTTTTCTTCTGAAAGATTATGCTCAGTTTTGCTGGGTGATTGATTCTTGGTTGTACACCAAGCCCCCTTTTCTTCCAGAATAGCATATTCCAAGCCCTCTAATCCTTTAATTTAGTAGCTGCTAAATTTTGTGTAATCCTGACTGTAACTCTTTGATATCTGAATTATTTCTTTCTGGCTGTTTGCAGTATTTTCTTCTTCATCTGAAAGTTCTGGAATTTGACTGTAATATTCTTGGGAGTTTTTATTTTGGGATCTCTTTCAGGAGGTGATTGGTTTCTATTACTATTTTACACTCTGGTTTTAGGATATCAGAGCAGTTTCCCTTGATAATTTCCTGAAAAATACTGTCCAGGCTCTTCTTTTGATCATGGCATTAAAGTAGTTAAATAATTCTTAAATTATCTCTCCTGGATCTGTTTTCCAGGTCAGTTGTTTTTCTAATGCGGTATTTTACATTTTATTCTATTTTTTCATTCTTTTGATTTTGATTGATTCTTGATGTCTCTTAGAGTCGTTAGCTTCCACTTGCCCAATTCAACTTTTTTTTTTTTTAAAGCAATTGGGGTTAAGTAATTTGCTCAAGGTTACACGGCCAGTCATTATTTGTGTGTGGGTGCTCATTTTCTGAGGCTGGATCCAATCTCCGGTCATCCCAACTCTGAGGCCAGCGCTCTTACTCACTGTGCCACCTAGCCGCCCTCCAATTCTAATTTTTAAGGAATCATTTTCTTCAATTAGCTTTTGTATCTCCTTTTCCATTTTGGACAATTCTACTTTTTTAAAGAATTGTTTTCTTTTTCCATTTTTTTTGTGCTTCCTTTTCCAAGCTGTTTTTCATGGTTCTCTTGTATAACTCATTTCTTTTCCTAATTTTTCTTTTACTTCTTATACAATTTAAAAAATCCTTTTTGAGCTCTTGGGACTTTTTTTTGGGCCTGAGACCTATTCATATTTCTTTTTGAGGCTTTGAATACTGGCATTCTGACACTGTTGTCCTCTTCTGAGTTTGTATTTTGATATTGCCTGTCACTATAGTAGTTTTCTATGGTCAGAACTTTTTTGTTTTGTTTTTGCTCGTTTTCCAGCTGTTTCATGACTTTTAAAGTTGAGCTCTGGCTTTTTGTGCTGAGGCCTACAGGACTGGCAGCTTACCTGCTGCACTGGAGTTTCCTGGCCTAGTCTAGCTGGCTGTGCCAAGGCCTCCAGGCCTGATCACTGACTTGCTGTATGGAGACTGGAGGTCTCACAACTGGCCCACTGTACCTGGCCTGTTGAGCTAGGACCATGGGGTCTCAGTGGCTGATTTGTGCTGGGGATAAGGGCTTCCCACTGGCTTGCCCAGACATTGCCTGCACTGGGCTATGCTGCCCTTTTGCCCAAGTGAGATAGACCTTTTCTGCAGTCCTCCTAAGTTATCTTGGGCTGGAAAATTGCATTGTTCCATCCTTTTGTGGGTTCTGTTATTCCAGAATTCATTTTGAGGCATGATTTAAAGTTGTTTAGAGGAAAACTGGGCAGAGCTCAGACAACTTCCTGTCTTTTCTCTGCTGTCTTGGCTCCACCTGTCTGGAGTTCTTTCTTCCTTTTTGAGAAGAAAAGAATGTGGTGCTTAGCGGGAGCGAATAATGATGACCTTGTGAAAATTTAGTTTTCTGATTAATTTCTTAAGGCAAAAAAGTAGCCTTGGGCATCTTAAGACTCAGCCAAAATGCTTAATTCACATTTAGTGACTCTCTAGTCTGAAGCTAATCATCTAGCATGGGCAACACTTACTAATATATTAACTGGTTTTTCTGAACTCAGTTGATCAGCACATTATCAGGTAACTTAGAAGGTACTGTGTTATACTGTGGGGGATACAAAGTAGGAAAGAAGGCACACATCCTACACACACACACACACACACACACACACACACACACACACACACACGTAGGAAAGAAGGCAAACATCTCTTCAAAATCAAGCCCTCTGGTATTCTTTCCATTCCATTCATCCTGAATATGCTTCCAGATTAATCTTCTTAAAGTTGAATTCTTATCTTGACTTCTGGCCTAAGAATCTTTGTTGACTTCCCATCGCCTTAGAGTCTAGACTCTTCAGTGAGGTTTTTATAGACTACCATAATATGATTCCAGTTTACCTTTTTGGCTTCTCTTTTTCCTTTTAATTTACTATATATCCTGGTCAGCTTTAACTTCTTTCCTGTTCCTTCAACAAGTCCCATATATTCCTTACTTCATTTCCCTTTGTTTTACCAATTCTTATACCTAGAATGTTTTTCTTGCCTTTTTTCCTTTATTATGAGCATATTTATTATGATCTGTCTCATCAAAATAGTCTGTGCTGAACTTCCATTTAATTGTATTCTTTAGTTAAGTCAATCTTATCAATCTAAGTTTCACTGAGGTAAGCTGGTAAATGCAACCAGAACAGTGATATTGAGTGACATGTAAGCATGGTGGGAAAAGCCTTGAGCTGGGTAAACTAAAAAATACTTTAGTGGGAAAATCCTTGAATTCAGTATTCTCAAGTGGTAAAAACAATTTTTTTCCCTTCTCTTTGCAGTATACTGGCTGGCTGGTGTCCAAATGTGCTTTACTATATGCTCAGTGATGTTTCTTTTCCCCATCATCCTCCTCGGGGGCCTAAAGCAGCAAATCAAAGCCGAGTGACTGGTTCTCTCCCAAGTTGCCAGTGGTACTGGGCCATTTGTCAGAACTTCATTCATCAGAGCCAACATCTCACTATACCTGAAGGAAGCATTTAAAGAGAAATTTGGAGTACTGGCATCAATGAGTCAGAAATCTGCCATGAAATAGATTGATCCCAGACATTTCACTTTTCCTCACAACTAAAGGGTTGTTCTCTTCAGTAAGGTGGCATATGGATGATGTAGGCTTGATTTTGATGAAACTTAACATCAGTGACAAAACTTGACCATAGTCTGTAATATTGGGGATTTAGAAGCAGTGGGGTTGATAAAAACTATTAAGTCATTTATAATACTATGCATTTTGCTACTCAGTCTCTGAGTCTGAGAATTTTGTGTTCTCAAGGCTTCTTGTGATTCTCAAGGTTATGGTGCCTTTTCCTTTCTCCATGCTGGTCCATCTACAGTGATGGTGACATCAACAATAGATGACTACAACCCACTGGGAAGAGACTGGAGGTGGTTTACTGGCCTCCAGGATAGGTTAGCAATCAGCTTCCTTTGTGGCCTTCATGGTATAACTGTTGGAAGTCACATAGACTTGGCTTCTAATGGTAGCTACCAAAAATGATGATGAGTTAATTTTGCTTTTTCCTATAAAAAAAGTTGAGCTGACCAATAGCAGCAGCATGGGCTACTAATATTGGGAAAAGTAGTGGCTATAAAACTGCCACAGTATGTAAACATAATATTTTTTATAATATGAGTATCCTGGATCAAGTTACTGAGAGTCACAGTGGAGTTTTGGCAAACTATGTATGTATGACAGATTAAAATTATTTTGCAAACCGATTTCTTTTAATTATGAAATGTTTATTTCAACCAAAGGTAACTAAGATGGGAATGGGCACTGGTAGAACTGGAAATTATTTTTGCATTTTTACATTTATCTTATCCCTTTTTGAACACTATAGAAACTGCCCTGAATTGTTGGGGTGTAGTTTACTCAGTGCCACACTGTGTTCACAACAGCTCTTGGCTTCCATTATCCTCAGTGTACTAAGCAGTAAAGTTGCATACCCTACTATATAAAATTAGAGGGATTAACTATTTAATTCTGTGTAGTAAAGAACAAACTTACCTTTTTCCACCTAGAGCTGAAAGGAACCTTAATTAGTCCCACCTTCTCACCTTATGGCTGGTACTTGAAAAAGATTTAAGTTTTTTGCCCTTAATATCCCAGAGTTAAGAATCTCCTGGTGTCTTCAAGTTCACTGACCTTCCAATGGGATCACATCACTTTCCAAGCTGCTTTAATTAATGGCGAGACTTGGGCTAGTTCCTTCTCCTCTCTGGGACTTAGTTTCCTCTTCTCTTCCTAGGAAGGGGCCAAGTTAATCTCAAAGTTGCTAGTTCTAAGATTCTGTAATTCCAAAGGCTATGCTGAATGACCCAATATTTTACTAATCAGTGTGATTCTGGAGTCAGAGGACCTGGGTTCAAAGGTTGCCTCATGTACTTACTCCCTGACCTATATGTTCTTGGGTGAATACTTTAGCCTCCCTAGCCTTTAATTCCTTCATCTGTAAAATTGAGGGAACTGGATTAAATGGCCTTTGAGGTCCCTTCTGGCTCTAGATTTTTGATCCTGTTATTTCAGTAAGACACTGGGTTAGTGTATAATAACAAATGGATAACGCCTTGTTATAAATCCCACTGAGGAAAAAAAACAAACTGTGAGGAAAATGTTTATGCAAGATTTGTGGTGTGGGAAGAACATCAGTTTGAAATAAGAATTTACCTATGTGGCTTTAGACAAATCACTTAATCTCTTTGGGCCTCAGTTCCCTTATCACCTAAAAGAGGGCTAGATAGCAAAGGTTCCAAAACTTATTTGGCCTATTGCCCCCTTTAAAAAAAATTACTGCCCCCACTGAAATCTTTAACCCTTTACTGGTTTTTAAAAAATCTGCATCATTTCAAAAAATATTTTTAGAAAAAGATACATCTTAAATTTGATAATTTCATGTAAATTTGTGATTTTCCCTGCACTGAAATTTTGATGATGCAATATTGTATCATATAACCATATAGTATCATATTTTAAACAATTCATTACCTGCACATATTCCTGCTGATATATGCTGGACTTCCCAATAATGCACAACACCCTCACCTGCCAATGCCTGCTTATTAAGATCTGTAGACAGACTTGACTATGATTGGTTATAACTTGCATTTTGTGTGTTTACTTGGAAAACAATGTAATCACTACAACTTTAACTTTGTTATACAACAGATGAAACATGTATGGTTTTTCAAATTTTTCTTTTCTTCTTTCCTTATGCTTCCATAGCCCCCTTATTTTTATTCAACACCCCCCAATTGCACCTGAGGCTACTACTACCGTACTGAATCATCCCAGCACCCCCCCAAGGAGCAGTACTGACCACTTAGGGAACCTCTGGGCTAGATGAATTTTTAGGTCCTTTCAGGCTTAAAGCCTGAATGTGATTACTTTCCTGGGGTACAAAAAGGGGAGGTGGGACATAGGGCCAAGGGTAAAAGTAGCTCCAAGTGATTTGGAGGATATTAAATGGCTGTCTTCTGTCGACATGAAATAGAAATAGTCTTATTGCATGAAGCTGTAGTATATAAACTATTAACACTTATGGCATGAAGATTGTTACATCATAGGACACAGGACTGAGTATCTCTGGGAGCCTTTAGCAACACAGGAATGAATGCCTAATTTAGCTTGTAGCAAGTCAAGGTGAGTTAGCATACCTTTCATATACATTTGTAGTCTTAAGAGTTCAGCTGTCAGCACCATTTAGAATTTTGACAGCACCAACAATGTAGCCTCTTAGGACACTGATCTATTAAGGAGATATTGAATGTCTGTTATGTGCCAGATGCTGTGGATGGAAACAGAAATGAAACAGTCCTTTCTCTCAAGGAGCTTGAATACTCTTAAGGGGAGATAACATGTGCACATAAGTATATACAATATATATACAAAATACAAGGCAATTTTGGAGGAGGCACTTGCAGTTGGGAAAACAGGTAAGACATTTCATGTAGGAAGTGGTATTTGAGCTATGCCTTGAAAAAAACCCTAGAGCTTCTAGGAGGTGAGGTGGAGGAGCAAGAGAATTTCCCAGCAAAGGGAAGAGGCTATATGTGCCAACACAGAGGGGGAGACCGAATATCAATGTGGGAGAAATGGCAAAGAGGCCAGTTTAGCTAGAGCCATGAATGAAGGAGTAAGGCCAGAAAATGTTGAGAATCATCCAATCATCAACAGAGCCTGATTCAACTTCTATGGAACAGCTTTTGAATCTACAACCAAATCTCTGCTCTTCCAAATGGGCCAGCATTTGCACGAGCAAGATAGCAGCTCACATTTCTGTGGTGCTGAGGTCCTACAGTGCTTAGAGCACTTTTCTCACATCCTTGGGTGTCAAGGTAAGCAGCTTCATCCACATGTTAGAGATGAAGAAACAGGCTCTCATACATTAGTATGGATTCAAATGTGGGTTTCCTGGCCCTACTAGATCTTATAGCTGCCAGCATTTATACAGAAACTGTATCAAGTGCTTTACAAATGTGCCAGAAACTGTATCAAGTGCTTTACAAATATTATCTCATTTGATCCATACAATGACCCTGGGAGGTAGGTGCTGTTATGAGCCCTGCTTTATAGATTTGGAAACTGAGGCAGAGTTATTTATCCAGGATCACACATTAAGTGTCTGAGGCTGGATTTGAACTCAAGTCTTCCCTGACTCTAGGTCCAGCACTTTATCCAATGTGCTGCCTAGCTGTCCCTATAGAATTCAGGGAATCTGTGGACTTAAGATGAGGAAAACAAATTACATCATTATTCTTACCATTTGCTAAAATTTAGTGTTTCCTTTAATTATCTAAAAAATATCATTCAGAGATGGGTCCACAGGCTTTGCTAGACTGCCAAAGGGGTTGTAGATGACATGAGGTAAAAAATCCTGGCTTGTGACTTTGTACATGTAAAAAGATGGGCAAGGAAATAAAATGCAAATGGGCTAGACACTCTAAAGGCATGTGACAGAGAGGCAGACGAGGGCGTCAGGAGCCCTGGGATGGGATCTGGCACAAGTACTTGATCTCTGAGCTTCTATTTCCTCATCTGCAGATGGAGGTAATTCACGTCTTCCTTTTTTCCTCACGGGGTTAGTACAAGGAAAGGGCTTCGATGAATCATTACGGGTGAAGTGTTGGTGAAATGATTTACAATCAGCTTTCACGATGGTCTGCCAGTTTTTGACAGAAAGCCTGTATCTGAACCCCAGCTTTGCCATTATCTAGATGATATAATTTGTGTGACCTCTGACTAAAACCTGGTCTTCTCATTTGTGAAAGGGACACAGGGTTGTTGTATGGGTTAAATGAGATGATGTAAAGTAAACCTGAGAGTGCTATTTATACAAAATAGAGAAGTCACATTATTATACTCCTCCATTAAAACCCTACTCTGATGTCTCTACTGTGGTGGTGGCAGTGGTGGAGGTGAACCCTGGCTCTTGAAGTACAATATCCTGTGGGTACAGGCCTGGTGATGATTTGTGCACCAACCTTGCCAAAGTCACAGGGACACATGAGCTGCAAGGTGAGCAGCAATTAAAGAACATTTACTAAGTTGAAGAACTGTGATCTGTATTAATGGAAGAGGACTCACACCAAAGAAATGAAAACTCCTTCAATAATAGTAATAGTAATAAGTTGTTTTACTATATTAAGAAAACAAACCTCTTCTTTTCCATTGAGACCATGTTGGTCTCAAATTGGTACAGAAAAATGACTGTTGTAAGGTGATCGGAGAAGACTGCTTTCTAAGTAGCATCAATTAAAAATTCTCCTTTACGGGAATGGTGAAGAGCTAGAGGGAAAATACCACACTAAGTACAATGGCTCCCTCTAGTCTAGTTACCACCACCTGCAGTTAGTACTTCAAAAGGATGAGGTTTGTTTTCTCTTTCAGAATAACTAAGGCAGAGGAAGGCCTCTTGATATGGATGTTCTGTAAGGCTTTGTGGAACAAAATGGACAAGAATCACACAGGATGATTGTTATCTGCATCAGGAGAGGCAATATGAAAAATGAAACTAGAAATCCACTGATAACGGTGAAGCAAAGCATGTAAATTTAAACTTTTCAAAATAAAATACTATTTTTGATTGAAAGAAATTGATGAACTAACATCCAAACTGTTCCCAGATTTCAGACACTGAGACTGTTTAAAGAAGAATTTATTAATGAGTAAAATAATGTTACAATGAAGAAAGAAAAACACAGGACCTATCTTCTGAAGTTTATAGCCACATATGCAACTACATCTCATACTGTAATACAAAGAATTAAAAGAACAAACAACAAAATCGGAAATTAAGTCATTGCATATGTGGGAAGAGAGAAATGGAAGGATCCATCCTTAATTAAAACACAGAGCGATGGTGAATGTAATTACGATTGGCAATAAAACACAATTCAGCAAAAGAAGGTAAGTCAGCTTTCTAGTGTACATATGACATACAAGGTTAGGATACAAGCTCAAAGCCATTAGTGCCATGCAGTCTGTTCTAAACGTTATTGTTTAGGTGTCTCTCTTATGCAGTGATTTGCTGTGACTTCTAGCCCCACCCTACATCTACCTATTTCAAACAACAGCTATCCCATATTTACCTGGTATCTTTTCCATTGCTAACCCTCCTTTCCCCTGCAATTATATAATGCTAACCTCAGCTCTCTTGTCCCTCCCTGAACTGGCCATGGTTGTATCTGAGGCCAAATATTGCTTTACATTGATGAGGTGGCCATATTGCCTGACTGAATTATGGTTTGGAGATTTTTATACTGCATCAAAGGTAAAGCATTTGACAGTTTCCATTTTTGTAACTGTGAAGGAGGCTTGGGACAAGACACTTTATTTCTAGTTATCAAGCAATATCATTATGTCATTCTACAAGGTGAATGAATTATGTGGACCATCTTATGTATGTAAATACACAGTAAAAATTGTTTTTTGAGCTCTTGAGCTCAACATTCAAAAGTGACTCTGGGTGCAAGATGTCAAATTGTGATCATTATAATTAAACTTTTCATAACCCTGAAATTTTCAAAGTTGTAATTTGCTATGGAAATTTTTGAAATTTGACAGGAAAAAATCTGAAAATACCCTAAAATTTCACAAACACTAAACCAAATAGTTAACCTTGCAATATCTACAGTCTTTTATAAGAAACAAGCATTTCTAACAGAATAAAACTGAAAAAAGTTGGTCTATTCAAAAAGGAACGTTCAGAATTGGAAAGGAGGTTTGAGCTGGCAAATTCACAGGAAATTCTAGCAAATACTCTCTCCCTTCCCTCAACGCTAACCCATATTTTAGGTACCCTAATGGATAAAATGCCAAGTATTACTAAATTCATGTTTGGGGCTGAAGGAGAAAATATAATCATATTAGTAAGTCATGGAGGATGGATACAGGTTTATAACTGCCACTCATTAAATGCCTTCTGTATAATATGTCAAACCAAGTCTTAAGTGTAATCTCTAGGGATGTCTTCATCAGCAGAATGTTAGCTACTTGAGAGCAAGAACTGTTTCAATTTTGGTTTTGTATCTATAGCATTTAGTAACAGTGCTTGGCACTTAAGAGATATTTAATAAATGCTTGGTGATAGATTGATCCAGAGGGGTGAGTCGTCCATCTTTAATATGAACACTCCAAGGTAGCTGTGGTTTCCAGAACATCTAATTCAAAGACTAACCTCTTTGCCCATCCCCTTAGATGGCTCCTTAAGCTAGGTTTCACGGGATCAGTTACTGTTTTTAATTAGTCAAGGAGAGGTTCTCTGAATATAGAGTGCAGCAGCAAACACCTTCAGCTAAGTCATGTGAGACAATACAAGGTTAAGCAAAAGCCTAGAAGTGAAAGATGCAAGCTTACTTTATTTATAACGTCTGTAGGAGGGGATGCAAGATGGGAGAGAGGTTGCCAAAGCCTTGTGGAGAGCATGATCTATAACTACAGCCAGCTTGCAGAAGCACAAAGTCTCATTCTGTTCAGGAGTATGTTCTTTCTGAAAACACAACAGCAAAGATGTTTAAATGCACCTGCTGTGACTCAGGAGCATAGTAATAGAAACTTCTGAGGGTTAACAGAGTTTGCTCAGAATTCTTGGGGGAGAGCTTTTCCTTTTAACCCAGGGGCTCCAAGTCTTCTACATGTAAAGACTTCACAGTTATGTACCAGTTGGGAATAGGTCTGAAGGTAGCTGCTGAGAACTCAGGGTTAGCACCTTTCTGCAAGTTAGTTAATTTGCTATTAAAAACTACACCCGGGGGGGCTTTGCCTAGGGTGGCTAGCTGGTTTCACTTCTGCATTGCATCACACACATAAGACAAACACGCAATACAACCACACCCATCCTAGTGGTTAATGAAGGGTGGGGGCTCCAGAACATGACAGTGTTTCTGCAGCGCGGGGCCATTAGGAGTCACTTTTCTTTTTGCTCTTCTTCAGAAAGGAAGGAGTACGGAACTTCTTTTTCTTCTTGGAGGGGGACTTCCCGGGGGATTCATCACTCCCGGGGTCTGCAGCCGCTCCCTCCTCGGCAGTTGGTGTGGTGGCCTCTTCAGCAGGGGAAGGTGTGGTTTCTGGATTTTCCGTAGCAGGTAATTCAGTCTGGCTTTGGATGTGAACTTCATCACGTCTGCTTTCCTCCTCCTCTTTCTCAAGTGGTGGGAAGCTAAGTGCTTCTGAAGGCTCATCAGGGGAGAGGTCTGGAAGGGTTTGCTTGAAGGTTGCAGCATCACTGTCATCTCTGTAAGTCTGGTCCTGCTGTGTGTCTAATGGATGTAGGAGTAAAACAAACTATTGAGTTATAAAGAGTGATTCTACTTGGATTACTAAAATGTCACTTCTAAGATGAGAAATGCTTTTAATAGGAAGACAGCATTTTTACTGACATGATACTAAAATACTTTTTAAAAATTCTAGACTACTTTATGGCTGAGTGCAACAGATGTAAAAAACAGAGTTTCAGTGAAAGCTTATTTTTAACTGCTTGCCACTGGATAATGTACTGACAGAATAAGAATCAATCATTAAGTCAACATGAGTGTAAGAAAAAGGAGAGGAAGTTTTAAGCAATAACTAGGGAATAAAGACAAGTGGCATTAAACACCCATAAAGGCCTCTTATAAGGGTAAGGCAGAATGGTAAGTGCATAGCTTAGGGTCCAATCTTGTCTCTGGCACACACTGGCTGTGTGACCATAGGCAACTTGCTTAGACTCCTAGGATCTAGGCAACCCTCTAAAACTATAAAATGGCCAACAAGTGACTGTCTGCAATAGTTTACGTAGTATTCTTCCTGAGAGTTCCCTCTACCAATGAAATTACAGGTCTGATTAGAAAAAAAAAAGATATCACACTTTGCAAATTCATAGTTATTAGTACTCCTTTTTTTTTTTTTAAAGCAATTGGGGTTAAGTAACTTGCTCAAGGTTACACGGCCAGTCATTATTTATGTGTGGGTGCTCATTTTCTGAGGCTGGGACTGATCCCGGGTCATCCTGACACCAGGGCTTGTGCTCTTACTCACTATGCCACCTAGCTGCCCCGTTATTAGTACTCCTAAAACTGAGTACCATTCTGAGCCCATAATATTTGGTCTCCCACTGAATGACATGCCAAAGCAGCCTGAGTTTAGCTGTCCTTCAACATCAACATCAAAGGCAAGGAAAGGCTTAGGAGTCTCAGAAGAAATACTGCTGAGTGGAACAGGAGGTGAATAGGAAGTGAATCTTTTGAAATGGGAGAAGGAGGGAGTCAATTTCTCTTACATATTCAAATAGTTCCATATTATACGAACAAAAGAGTATGTTTCAGAAAAGGTAACTTGTTTAAATAAAAGCCTGTGTATTTGATTCTCTTAGTGTATTCAAGCTAAAGCCTCACTACTTCTCATCTCATACAATAAGCCTGGGGAATTTTCTGGGGAATTTTTGTAAGAAACTATAAAGTTATGAACAACTGCCATATTAGTGAACACCAACCATTTAGCATTCAAAATCAAGCCAAAAGTTAGAATGGGTAAGTGATGAGTAATTGAGAGTTAAGCCTTAAATAATGGTTAATCTGCAGTAGACTTCAAAAAGCAGGAAAAGGACAGTATTGGTTAAAAGCTGCCTTAGGAGGTTCTAGTCCAACAAACCCTTTAGCACTCATTTTTTAGAAATACTTGGATTGTAATGCAAAATTCAAATTGTTCTCTTTATTATTATACATATTATTAAATGCTTTCTGCTTGTTATAGCAGAAAAAGGGGTTGTAGTGCATACATCATACCCTTCCTAATCTTTAAGGAATAGGATTCATTTGGCGAAGATGACACAAACTTGCAGCAATATTACTCTTCAAATAGGTGTGTGCCTGTGGATATCTGGAAGAACTATCATTTTACCAAATGTCATAGTTCTAAAATAAAACCATATGTAATTTATCTGCTAGTCCAGAAGTACCATTAATTTCAGTTTAAATCAATAATTTAGAAAATATGAATTCACTGGGCACCAGAGCAACTGTCTTTTCATTCATTCATTTTTTCTTTAAGCAACTAACTTTTAATGCTAGGTTGAGATAGAAAAATACTGCCAATAAAATAAATGGTCAATGTTAAAGATTCCTGATTTTCTCTTTAGTTGAAATTCTCTGAATGAAAATTATCTGATCTTCTGAAATTCATTTAAGTACACAATCTGTCATAAATGCTCTGGTTTGCTTGGCAATACATACATGTGGGGAAATGTCTCAAGTATTCCTTTCAAGGGTCTGCATTCAACTGTACTGCACACATCAGATGTCACTCAATCACAGGTGACAAGAGATCTAGAATTCCAAGAAGGCAACCTTGTAAAGAAAATTAGTGTCTTTCTCCAAGTACAAAAAAAAGTGAGTCTTTTTGCTTTTTCCAAAGGAAAAAAAAAGGAAAACAGTAAACAATACCCCATAAAAAAACAAGGACGCAGGAGAATGAAGCAAAGCACATAGAATTCCAGTTAAGAAGCAGAAACAGATCAGATTATGGGATGATACTTACTATGGTAACAGGTACTCTTTAGCATATCCATCTCCTGTTTGTAACGCAGCCACAAGAAGAGAAAAGCACAAGTAGAAAAATCTAGGCATTCAATCACAGCCATTGTGTTAAAGTAAAAGAATGGTGGATGCCATTCTTAGAGTGCAAAGAATGGGATGAAGAAGTGAACTCGAGACTTGTAAAACAGACAGGTGATATACCCCAATATATGAAGAGAAAAAGGACACAGACAAATTAGATTACACCTACTTAACAGACACAAAGCTAAAACAGAAGAGCTACAGCTTTTGCAGCAGCCCTTAAACGATGTGATGAAGGACTAGTCTACTTTGAGTGATGCTACTAGAGCAAGTCAAATTAAAAACTCAGATGCCAAATTGGATGGATTAGCATTTGTCCCCACAGGTGTAATCTAAATACAATAAAGTTGAAGAAATGTGCAATTAGTGGGCAGGATTGGCCATATTCAAAATTTAGGGTGAGGGTGATTCAGGGAAGCTCAGCCTCCTAGTTCAATACAACATTTAACTAAAGGAACTGGCTTCATTTGAAACCACCCAGAGCAGAACTGAAGGGAACAATGGAAGGTACCTGCAGTCTTGCAGTTGTGGTAACAGTCTTGGTGAGAATGCACACTTCTTGATTATTGTTAATGGTAACTGTTGCCACATCAGTAACATTTTTCTTCAGCCAAAACAAAATCATTCCTCTTGATGCCACAAGTATAGTCCACAGTCTTTCATGCATCATACCACACTGGTGCAGCTCCAGCAGACATGGTCCTCCCACCCACCCTTTTAACCCCAAATAACTTACCTTCTTCAAGTTTAACTGGTGTACTAGGTGGAGTGTGGGCATCAGCATGGTCCAGAGGGCTCCCTTCTTTCTCTTGTTGTGTCACTTCCACATTTTCTATACAGGTATGGAAGTTAGGATCAAATTAGATGAGAATAGTATTATGACTTTAAAAGAGATGTTGTACCATCACTTTAGTAGCATTTTTTTTTCTGAATTTGCATTTCTGCCCACTGCCATGCAATTCTAAGCAAGCAAAAGCGGCAGTATATACAAGAGGAGCAACCATAACCTTCAGCTATGCTACTCTGTGATCTATATTTCATAAGAAATATTTATCCAGACATCCTTCAACCTCTTTTCTTACTCCAAAAAAGAGGTATTGTTTCAAATTTCAGCTCCCTCACCCTTAAAGATGTAATCCAATGTCCATTAAGAAGATAACAGGAAAAAAAGAGAAGATAACAGAAGATAAAGAACAAGATGAAATGTCCTACCTCATGTCTTCTTCCATATGAATAAATTTGTTACTACCCTTCTGAGAACCATGGGCTCAGAGACTAACCTCCATTTCAGTTAGAAACTATAAAGTTTCATGACTACTTATGTGTAGTCTACCCCTAGTTAGTAAGTGGCAGGACCAGGACTTTAACCTGGGTTTCCCTTCCCATTATACCAAATTTTTGTTTTTACTTCTTTATGATGGATTACAGTCCAAATATAAGCTTCTATCTATGAGTAATTTTACATAACTTTATTAGTTGCCCTTTCTTCCCCAGCCCCCCCTGCTACCTACCTAAAAAGGACTAATAGCTCTCCTGGCCACAGGAAAAAAGAGGATATTAATAGACCAAGTGTTTGGGAAAATTTAAACTTCTTTGTTTAGAAAGAAATAATAACTAAAAACCTTTGGATAAAGGTTTTAGATTTTTGGTGTTCATTTGAATAGCTTGGCAGTACCAAGTATTTCTGTGAGAGATATTATAGAAGGGATTGATGGACAATTTAGACAAGGGGGTCAGACTGTATAATCCTTCCAAATCGAAGTCTATGTAATCACCAGATTCTAGTCAACTTAAAGCAGTCTCCTGATAGGGATTATTTAGCTGCTGAACTGCAACTTTATCACATCTCAATTTCCATCTGCTTTCTATACATGGTTGATTCTCAATAGTCTATGAATTATTTTCTGAATGACACCAATCTGCTGTCTAGGAGAAGTAAGAGTTTTCTTAAAAGAACTAAATATAATTCCAAGAAAACTCTATTAGGATGGAGGAAAGATATACCACCACCCATTTTTCACTGGAAAATACTAGGAGAAAATGGGATACAAGTTTACATTTGATAGTAATTTTGCTTGCTTTGAACTAACAGGCAAATAATGGGATTTTAATGAGCAAAAAATGTATATTAGACTAATATGGCATGCAGCATAGGCACAGATTCCAATAAGATTCAGGAATTTTTTTAAACAATAGCAGTTATATAATAAAGTAGTGAAGGTTAGTCTAAAACAGGAACAAAAAAATTTAAAACTATAAAAAAGATTTCCTTAGGAGCAGAAAGCCATTCCCAGATAATATCCCCCAACCCAAAATCTCCACCAATCAAAGAATTTGATCATTAATCCCACAGGTAATAAATCAAGACAGTCTGAAGTTCTATAGACAACAGAGATACGTGGAGGTTCCAGGCAGGGAGATTAAGGGAGTGGTCATCCAAACTCAGTACCTGAGGTTTCAGTAAAAAGATCAGGGTTGGAGTTTAATGCTTTGATGACTGCAATGTGAAATTCCTTGTGGGAGGACTGCAGTTCCTCAGACTCTTTCAGGTGAAGGCACAGTTGCTGCACAACTGAATAAGAAATCCATGCAGCAGTGAACTTGTGGTTAAAAAAAGACTGAGACACACTTGCACCTTCATGGATGTGAATGAGTTGTGCTTCTGTTTGCTTCTTAGTCCTTGAAGTTCTTTTGATTTGCTTTTCCAGTCTAGAGAGCTCTTTTAGTTATTTGAAACGACTTGTTCCTCACAATTCAGTTCTGACTCTTAGTTGTTTATTAGTCTTAGTGCAGCACTATTTTTATGACAGTGCCCACAATCTAGGGTAATATTAGAATCCTACATGAAGTCCAGAATTCCAAGGCACTAGACCATAATCAAAACTATTCAAAAGAGTAGCAGAAGCTAATAATGTGGACTTATTAGTTCATATTCCAAGGATTTGAAATTTTTGTTATAAAAATCAGTCATAATTTTATTATAAAAACCAGGATCTTGACCAAATTTATTTTTCAAAAGATATGCTAGGTAAGTCAATAGCACAAATAAAATCAGAGAGAATGTTAAGGTCATTTAGAAGACTAATTGTTCTCACAGTCATCAGAAACATTCCCTTGGATGCTGTGACTCAACAGAAGCATAGTGTAGAACAGAAACAGCACCAGCTGTGGATGAGAAACTGTGTTTGGGAGTGGGGGTTAGGGAATATCTTGTCCAAGGTTTAGAACAAAGCTGGTGGCAAAGGTGAACAGAAGACCAGGCCTCCTTACAGCCAGCAAGTCCACTGCTTTTCCCCTAGAGTTACACTCCTACATGAAAGTTCTAAGAGCTGTCTATAATGTTCTGATTGATCTTCTCCCCAGTTATGAGTCAACCAGTGATTTATGATAGGACTGTTCTAATTATCTGACAGAGTTGTGAAGATCTGAGGCTTGGCTGACAATAAAAGTCATGATTGGTAAACCCTCTGCCAGGTGGGACAGCTTCAGAAAGGCTCAATGGCTATTTCAGAGTACTCCAGAGAGCCCTTACCTCAGAGCTGCAGAAAACATCCCAAAGCACCAGCCTACACTATCTCTTCCCCTTCTCCAACCCTGTTTATCTCCTTTTTCTCCCATTTGCCCATTCTTTTTTCTCCCTTTTGCCCTCTCTTTTGCCTCTGTTTCAGAGTGGGCCATGGCACCTGAAGGCACTGCTTAGTTATGATGGCAGCATTAAGGCCTTTAAAAAGATTACCAAAAATTATCAGCAAAACTTATACTACAAAGAACTAAAAGAAATAAAAAAGAACAACAATGAAAAAAACCAAATGGTAAATTCCATATTACTCCTGGGAACTTCTAAATAAACATTTTTTATAAAAATAGCAATAGCTTTCACTGTTATTTTTGACCAGGGATGATATCCCCCTCCTTCTGCACTCTTTGTATCATGTTGTGACTAGTATATATTTGTGTACATGTCTTATCTAGGCTCCTGCTTGGCTCTGTGAGGACAGGGATCATATCTTATTGTGCTTTGTATCCTCCCAACTTACACACAATCACCCAGCAAAGGGCCTTAGTAAGCATGTAGCTGAATTTTACAGTAAGTGCTCAAACCTTCTGGGCCCTTTTGTTTCCGTTCCACTTCTCTGCGATACTCTTCCAGCTCTCGGTCAGTGAGCTTGTTGAAGGGGTTTGGTCCTGCTGTGCTCACTATGACTCGTGGTTGATACTCTTTTTCAATAATAGCCTTTGAAGCAGTCACCAGTTCCCCCTGATAAAATACAAAAACAAAAGGTCTGCTATAACACCAAAATGTATTTAGAAACTACTAAACCTTGACAATAGGTCAGGAAGTAGAGAAAAAAATGAAATTCTCAGATTAATCAAAATTAATTCTAGAAGTGCTGCATTTGTTTATCCTTAGGGTCAGCAGCATTCTGAATATTGGACACTTTAGACAGATTGTTCCACTGGCATGAAACAAATTTAATCTTAAAAAAACTCTCAGGTATCAGAAGCAAGAAGCTATGAAGAATGCAAAACACCATATCAGTTTGGATTGCTTTTAATGGAAACAAAATCAAGTTTCCTAATAGTCACAAAGATAAAAAAAAAATATACGTTACCTTCTTCAGATCATGAAAAATATCATGAATTCTTATCTTTAATTAGAATAAAATATGCTCTGAGATGTTTTGTACTGAGAAGAGTACAGATAAATTCTGCTTTTCCCTATGCATTTAGATAGTTTTAGTCTATTTGCTGATCTTTAATTCCTCCCAAAAATGCAGAGAAAAGGAAAATGTAAATGGCAGGTATCTGCTTTAACTTGGAGAACTCACCTTGGGATTTTTAAGGATGAAAGTACAATTCTCTCTAAATGCTAAAATAATCTTTCTGTTATCAATCTCGGAGAGAAATCAGTGGCAAGGTAAATAGAAAATGGAACTGTCTATAACTCTTATAATTAATGTGAATGACTGGTCAATGTTGGTAAACATCTCTCTTTGGGAGAGTCACAGGCCCCACATTTGCTTTGATGGACCATGACATCTCCCTTTAGCCCATGTTGTTTGGGGCCAGGGCTTATAAAATATTTATTGTATGTGCACCTTGCTAAAAATCCAAAGCATAACTGAAATAAAGAAATCTAAGTAACTTTGGATTCTAGTTCTAATGGAATAATCACATCTAAGAAACTATATGTAAGTCAATAATATAGACTGGATCTTAATGCATTTTGATAGATAGTGGTGCCAATTATATCATGTGTAAAAGAGAATACAGGTCTTGAAATCAGAAAACCTAAGTGTGAATACTGGTTCTACACACTGTCTAGTCATCTGACCTGTACTTTTTTTTACTCCTTCTGTGCATTAGTTTTCTCACCTGTAAAATGGGGATTATACTTACACCATCTGCCTATAGGGCTGGTGTGAACTAATACTTTATAATCTTAAAGAGCTGTAAGTGATCATTATTATTATTATTACTCCTAACACAACACAGGGAAGCTGTTTCTGTTGCCAGCTATCCAGCTCAGGAAAATGGAACTGAATTGAATGGCCAGTGAACTCAAAATTTCAAGACAGGTGAGATCGAGGAAAGGGGATCTACTTTTCATATTGTCCACAGGTTCTCCCAGACAACCTCTGATTGGACCAAATGAATTTTTCTGAAAAGAAGATTAAATAATAGAAAGAGAAAGGGCACATCTTTTATTATAGAGGTGTAGTCTCACTGTACTCTCCTATGGTTGAAGCTTATTTGGATTATTGTGCTCAATGCCAGGCACCATATTTTAAGGAGGATATTAATAAGCTAGAGAGTATCCAGATGGTGGTAACTGGAATGCCTGAAGGTCTTATGATCATGCTATACAAAGATTGGCATTGGAAACAGTCAATCTTTGACTGAAAGACTTAGCCAAAAGAAAGGGGAGGGGAGCAGGGAACAGCCTGAAATGATAAATGTCTTCACATATTTAAAGAACTATCATGGGAAAGAGGGATTAGAATTGTTCTTGTTAGCCTCCAAAAGGAAAAACTAAGAACAATGGATAAAAGGAAACATTTTCTAACAATTACAGCTATCTAGAAGATGAATCACCAAAAATTATTTTATAGAGCTAGAAAAAATAATAACAAAATTCATCTGGAAGAACAAAAGGTCCAGAATATCAAGGGAATTAATAAAAAGAAGTTCAAAGGAAGGTGGCCTAGCCATACCAGATCTTAAATTGTATTATAAAGCAGTAATCATCAAAACTACTTGGTAGGCTAAGAAACAGTAAGTGGAATAAGTGTTAGATACACAAAACACAATAGTCAATAACTATAGCAATCTACTGTTTGATAAGCCCAAAGATTCCAGCTTCTGGGATAAGAACTCACTATTTAGGGCAAGGGGAGGCTAGGTGGCGCAGTGAATAGAGCGCCGGCCCTGGAGTCAGAAGGACCTGAGTTCGGAGCCAGCCTCAGACACTTAATCCACACAAACAAAAATCTAGCCGTGTAACCTTAGGCAAGTTACTTAACCCCAATTGCCCTAAAGGGGCGGCTAGGTGGCACAGTGAGTAAGAGCGCGGGCCTCAGAGTTGGGATGACCCGAGATCAAATCCGGCCTCAGAAAATGAGCACCCACACATAAATAATGACTAGCCGTGTAACCTTGAGCAAGTTACTTAACCCCAATTGCTTAAAAAAAAAAAAAAAGAACTCACTATTTAACAAAAACTGCTGGGAAAGCTGGAAAACAGTATGGCAGAAACTAGGCACTGACCAACATCTTACACCATATACTAAGATAAAAGTCAAAATGGGTACATGATTTAGACATAAAGGCTAGTATTATAAGCAAACTAGGAGAGCAAGGAATAGTTTACCTGTCAGAATTATGGAGAATGGAAGAATTTATGACCAAACAAGAGATAGGGAACATTATGAAATGCAAAATGGGTAATTTTGATTACATTAAATCAAAAAGTTTTTGTACAAACAAAGCCAATGAAACCAAGATTATAAGGGAAGCAGAAAGTTGGGAAGCAATTTTTATTGATGTGTGTCTGATAAAGGCCTTATTTCTGAAATACAGAGAACTGAGTCAAATTTATAATATAAGTCATTCCCTAATTGATAATGGTCAAAAGATGTGAACAGGCAGTTTTCAGAAGAAAAAATTAACTATAGTCATAGGAAAAAATGCTCTAAATCACTATTGATTAGAGAAATGTGTATCAAACAACTCTGAGGTACTACCATCACACAGATTGGCTAGCATGATGAAACAAGAAAATGATAAATGTTGGAGATGATGTGGGAAAACTGGAATAATAACGCATTGCTGGTGGAGTTGTGAACTGATCCAAACATTCTGGAGGACAATTTGGAACTATTCCCAAAGGGCTATAAAATTGTGCATACCCTTTGACCCAGCAATATCCCTTTCTAGGTCTATATCCTAAAGAGATCGTAGAAATGGGAAAAGGACCCACATGTACAAAAATATTTATAGCAGCTTTTTTTGTGTTAGCCAAGAATTGGAAATTGAGGGAATGCCTATTAATTGGGGAATGGCTGGACAAGTTGTGTATAATGGAACACAAATATGCTATAAGAAATGATGAGCAGGCAAATTTCAGAAAAACCTGAGAAGATTTACATGAACTGATGTTGAGTGAAGTGAGCAGAAACAGGAAAACATTGTGTGATGACCAACTTTGACAGACTTGGTTCTCAGCAACACAAGGATCTAAGACAACTCCAAAAGACTCATGATGGAAACTGTTGTCCACAGCCAGAAAAAGAACTCTGGAGTCTGACTGCAGAGCGAAGCACACTATGTGCTCTCTTTTGCTTTGTTTTGTTTCTTCTTTCTTGTGATTCTTCTCATTGGTTCTAATTCCCTTTACAACATGACTAATGTGAAAATGTTGAGTCTATATCAGATTGTACACCATCCTGGCCGGGGGGGAGGGGAAGGGGAGAAAATTTAGAACTCAAAATTTTATGGAAGTGAAAGTTGAAAATTAAAAATAAATAAGTATTTTTAAAACTATAAAAAAAAGATGAATTGATTAGTTACCTTGAGAAGATGCTAGGTTTTCCCTACTCTAAGTCTTAAAGCCAATGCTAGAAGACTTGGGAATGCTCTACAGGGATTCTTTCAGATATGGGTTGGACTAGATCACTTCTGAGGGCCTTTCAGATTTAGATTCTGGGATTCCATTTGAAGGCTGAGATTTGAGAAGAGAAAGGGCATATAAAGTAAATAACTGGCAATGCTAATGGTGGCTAAGAAAAGGATTTGATTTTCTGGAATATAATTTCAGATGACAGAGAAACTGGTTCTTGGTCAACCTAAAAGAAGCCATGTTATTCATCTATGCAACATAACCAATAAGTGGTAATCCAGCTTTTGCTGAAAAGAGTGTCTGACCAGAGACTTGCTGATCTGATTAAGAGGATTTTAAATTGAAAATGGAGGAAGAATACAAACTGTAAAGCTAAATGTTATGGAAGACATCAAGTATGTTATAGAAAGAAGAATAGTGTAGAAAGTTCCTAATCAGTTCCCAAGAAGAAATAACTGGGGAAAAGGGGCTGACATTAGATATTTACAGATCAAAGCACTATGGATCCCAAAATGAATCAACTTAAAATTTTAAACTGAAGAACAGAAGCAGAGCTGGGGATTTTAAACCAGTTCCTCTGATTCTTTCTACTATACTATATTTTGGAGATGATCTGATATCCCAGCAACCTTCTAAAATTCCATTAGTATAATTCAAGAATCAGGGTTATGTCTCCCATGATCAGTGGTTCTTTCTCCTAGACCCAGGAGCTGGCCCCCCAGTAGGTAAAACAAATAAATAGTACAAATATTATTATCCAATAATATTCTTCTCCCTCTACTCCATTCTATAAATTCTGACAGTTCCCTATTACCTCTATGATCAAATATAAAATCCTCTGTTTGATGTCCAAAGCCCTTCATAATGTGTCCCCTTTCTTTCTACTCTTTTTGCACCATATTCACTCCCATGTTCTCTAAAGTCTGGCAATACTGGCCTCCTTGTGTTTCCTTGCAAAAGAAACTCCACATCCCAACTCTGGGCATTTTTCACTGGCTATCTACCATGCATGGAACTTTATCCCTCCTCATCTCCATATCTTATTCTCCCCAGCTTCCTTCAAGTCCTAGCTAAAATCCCACCTTCTACAGAAAGTCTTTCCTAATCCCCTTAAGACTAGTGTCTTTTCTTTAGTGATAACCTCCATTTTATCCTATTTGCATTGTCTGTACACAGTTTACATGCCGTCTACCTTCTTAAATCATACTTGAGAGCAGAAAGTGGTTTGTTGGGGGTTGGTTTTTATTGACCTTTCTTTGTATACATAATACTTAGGACAATATCTGGCAAGTGCTTAATAAATGCAGTAGCAGCTGCTTCCAGAGCCCTGGGCCCAAAGATGGTGGGGGATTGAGTGGTTCAGGTTCAAAACCCCTGAAGCCTGGGACAGTACACTCACCCCCACCCCCACCCCCACTGGAAGCAGAGTCCTATCTTGACAAAAAGTTAGAAAGTCAAGTATTTGGCTAGAAAAATGAGCAGAGTAAAAAAACCTCAGACTACAGAATCTTACTTTGGTGACAAAGAGGATCAAACATACAACCAGAAGAAAAAAAAGTCAAAACTTCTGCATGTAAAGCCTCCAAGAAAAATATAAAATGGCCATGGAAGAGCTCAAAAAGGATTTTGAAAATCAAGTAAGTAGAGGAAAAATTGGGAAAAGAAATGAGAGTGACATAAGAAAATAATGAAAAACAAGTCAAAAGCTTGCTAAAAGAGATCCAAAAATACTGAAGAAAATAAGACTTTAAAAAATAGACCAAACCAAATGGCAAAAGGGTCAAAAATTGGCAAAAGCCAATGAGAAGAAGAATGCCTTAAAAAGTAGAATTGTTCAAATGAAAAAGGAGATCCAAAAGCTCACTTAAGAAAACAATTCCTTAAAAATTAGAATGGAGCAAATGGAAGCTAATGACTTTATGAGAAACCAAGAAATTATAAAATAGAACCAGAAGAATGAGAAAATACAAGACAACGTGAAATATCTCACTGTAAAAACTAATGACCTGGAAAACATATCCAAGAGAGATAATTTTGAAATTATTGGATTTCCTGAAAGCCATGATAAAAGAAAAAGGTCTAGACATCATCTTTCAAGAAATTATCAAGGAAAACTGCCCAGTTCTGGAACCAGAGGGTAAAATAGAAATAGAAAGAATCCATCAACTGCCTCTTGAAAGAGATTTCAAAAGAAAAACTCCTAGGAATATTGTAGTCAAATTCCAGAGTTCCCAGGTCAAGGAGAAAATATTGCAAGCAGTCAGAAAGAAATAATTCAAGTATTGTGGAAATATAATCAGGATAACACAAGATCTAGTAGCTGCTACATTAAAGGATTGAAGGACTTGAAATGTGATATTTCAGAGGTCAGAGGAGCTAGGATTAAAACCAAGAATCACCTACCCAGCAAACTGGGTAGGTGGGGGGTGGGGGTGGGCGGGGAAGAAATGGACATTCAATGAAATAGAAGACTTTCAAGCAATTCTTTTTTTTTTTTTTTTAAAGCAATTGGGGTTAAGTAACTTGCTCAAGGTTACATGGCTAGTCATTGTTTATGCGTGGGTGCTCATTTTCTGAGGCCGGATCTGATCTCGGGTCATCCCAACTCCGAGGCCGGCGCTCTTACTCACTGCGCCACCTAGCCGCCCCTTTAGGGCAATTGGGGTTAAGTAACTTGCCCAAGGTTACACGGCTAGGTTTTTGTTTATGTGGATTAAGTGTCTGAGGCCGGCTCCGAACTCAGGTCCTTCTGACTCCAGGGCCGGCGCTCTATTCACTGCGCCACCTAGCCGCCCACTTTCAAGCATTCTTACTGTGAAAAGACCAGAGTTGAGTAGAAAATCTGACTTTCAAATACAAGAATCAAGAGAAGCATGAAAAGATAAACAGGAAAGAGAACTCATAAGGGACTTATTAAAGTTGAACTGTTTACATCCCTACATGGAAAGATGATATTTATAACTCATGAGACCTTTCTCAATATTAGGGTAGTTGGAGGAAATAGAAAGAGAGAGAAAGAGAGAGAGAGAGAGAGAGAGAGAGAGAGAGAGAGAGAGAGAACAGGGTGATTTGAATATGAAGGGATGATATTTGAAAAATAAAATTGAGGGGTGAGAGAGGAATATATTAGGAGAAATAAAAAGGAAGAGATAGAATAGGGTAAATTATTTCACATAAAAGAAAGAAGCAAGAAAAATGTTTCACAATGAAGTGGAAGAGGGGGAAGGTGAGAGGGAATGAGTGAACCTCACTTTCACTGGATTTGGCTTAAGGAGGGAGTAACATATACACTCAATTGTGTATGTTACCCTACAGGAAAGTAAAGAGGAAGAGGATAAGGGGGGAAGGATGACAGAAAGGAGGACAGAATGGGGGAGGGGTTAGTCAGAAGCAAACACTTTTGAAAAGGGAGACAAAGTCAAAGGAGAAAATAGAATAAGTGGTTGTGAGATAGGATGGAGGTAAATATAGTTAGTCTTTCACAACATGACCATTATGGAAGTGTTTTTCATAACTATACATATATAACCTATATTGAATTGCTTGCCTACTCAATAAGGGTGGGTGGGGAGGGAAGAAGGGAGAGAATTTGGAACTCAAAGTTTTAAAAACAAATATCAAAAATTGTTTTTATATGCAACTGGGAAATAAGCTCTACAGGCAGTGGGGTATAGAAATCCTACAAGAAAATAAGCGAGAAAGGGATAAGGGGAAGTGGGGTGATAGAAGGAAGGGCAGACTATGGGAAGGTATAATCAGAATGCATGCCATCTTGGGATGGGGGGAGAGATGGGGAGAAAATTTGGAACTCAAAATCTTGTGGAAATGAATGCTGAAAACTAAAAATAAATTAATATTTTAAAATTTGTTGGGGATATTATAGAGCATATTTCTGTTCAGATATGTACCAGACAAGAGATTTCTGAGTTCTCTTTCAATCCTGATATTCTATAATTAATTTGCACTTCCTATCCCAAAAAACAAATGTATTATAAAAGTTTCTTTTGGAAGGCCTCTTGATTAAGACTACACTTAGAAGACTGTATTCTCTTTTGTCATGCACAGGCTATCATTAAGAAAAGTAGGCAAAGGCAATTGCTTAAGTTCTAAGCATCTAGATTCACAGCTGTTCAGAAATCAGTGGCTCAGGAGCTCATAATCAGAAATTAGTATGTATTTGATCATGTACGGTAATCATTTGGCAGAGTAAATAAATATGCCTCTGAGATTACTTTATATATACTCTAATATATTTTGTATGTACCTAGTTATTTTCATGTTTGTTTCTGTCATTAGAATATAGGTTTCCTGAAGAATCTTTTTGTCAATCATTCTTGTTTCTGAGTATCCCTAAGTCCTTAGCCCAATGCTTGGCATATTTATAGTGAATGCTTGAAAAATGTTTGTTTCACTAAGAAGACAACCAAAGGGCATTTAGATGGTGCAGTGAATAGAGCACTGGCCCTAGTGTCAGGAGAACCTGAGTTCAAATATGACCATAGCCACTTAAGAGCTGTGTGACCCTGGGCAAGTCATGGTTATGTCTCAAAAAAAAAAAAAAAAAAAAGAAGTAAATTTTCCTCTATACTGAATCCCAAAAGAAGTCACAGAATTTGTGTTTTGGGACTACCAAGTTATAGTGAAGTGGGCCATGTGGTAAAATGCTACCTTTAAAGACAACTTAGGCAAAAGTATCTGTTCACGACAAAAATAAAATAGTTTACAGTAAGAGGGAGGGTGAGGAAGAGAACTAAAAGAAGCAAACATTATAGTATTATTTATAAGAAACAACTAAGAGGGAATAGGTAAGAACTGTACAAGAAAATCTACAATACAAAAGCAGTTTTTAGGTGGAACACCACACAAAATTGCAAGTAGCTTCTTCTGGGCATTAATTTTGATCTGGACACATTTATCATACAAGGCAAAGGCATATTATATTTTTCCATGATAATATTTAGATTAACTATAGGACAGAAATATTTTCTTTAAAAGTTTGCTTTTTAGCTTCCTTAACAAAATATCCTATATACAAGTAGGCAATGAGTTTATCCTACAATGCTGAGATTAAAGACTTTCTATCTATAAGTGAAAAGATTTGGATGGCAAACAAATTATATGGTCAACTATATTAGTGAGTATCATTTAAAATGCAACCAAAAAAAGAAGCCAGTAAAATAGTAAGTCTACGACAAGTGAGGGAAGATTAAGTATTTTCTGCCCTATAGAATTAAGAAAAAAGAAAAGTTCCTCCAAAAGAAGTGGTATGAAGTATATTCTAAAAGCCTAAGTAAACACCATCTAAGTACTTCTGCAAACTCCATCATTCAACAAATTGGGTTTCCATACAGAAATGGTAAGTCGTTGTCACACACCTATTTTCCTATAACTTTACTTAGCTTGAATAGGTAGAAGACAGTCTCCATTACATTTACTCTGATACCTTCTTGTTGGCTAGTGACAACCCATGATTCTCGAATGCTGTGTAAGTCAATTTCAGTTCTTGGCAGGAGATCCCAAGCTGAAAATGCTCAGACTAGGGGCCTGGAAGCTTAAGCTGTGTCTGTGTTGAAAAGGTCACCATCAAAAGTCTGGCTGCATGGCAAATGAATTTTTCTGGCCCCTACAACTTATGGAGCTATCCACTGAGGCAGAGGAGGTTGTAATCTGTATTGTTGGAAGGTATGACCCACAGGGATGCTTCTCTAAAATGATAAGTTTATCCTATTTTTAAGGTTTATCAATTGATGAAACAGAGACAGATCTCACAGGTTTCCTTTTGACAGGAGCTGAATGTAATTATACTAAGTTAAAAATTTGAACATTTAGTCTATTAAACCTCTTTCAATTCAGAATATTCTAGAAACTCAAATTTAACATTCCAAGATAACTAAAAATAAGGACAAATAAAATATTTCTAACTCCAATGCCAGTAGTAGGCACCAGCAAAAATTCTCATTTTGGAAGCTAAATCTATGTCATACACTAAAAGGTTCTGTATTATAGAAAATACTGCATATCTTTTTTTTTCATTAGAATCCCTAATAAATGAGAAATTAAAATTCTAGATTTCAAGAACACATGAAGTATCTTGTCTAGGGTGTTTTTTTCAAAGGCTTACTTTATTATCAGTGGGGTATGCTGTGCTACATGCATTACTCTGCTTTACACTTTTCACTTCTTTCAATTTGATAAACTTTTTGAATGTTATAGTCTTGAGCAAAAAATGGGTAAAAGTCCACAGTGAAGAACAGCCACTGTTTCAAGCTGAGGTTTCACAGAACTTCTCTACTTATGAATGCTTTTATCTAGTTATACATAGCCAAGATGGCTAATTTATAGAAAGCAGTCATTTACTGAAGGAGAAGAATCTGTTGCTTATATCCTGCTGATGTCTCCTTAGGAGTCTGACACTATTTTGGAGAAGTAATTAAGCCTGAGACTGAGCTAGTCTATAATAGATTCCTTTTAAAGTAAACACTGTTAAATACCCCCAAGATCACACTCCTAACCCTCCACCAAATCCTACCATGCAATAGCCAAATTACATGCAGAACTGTAGGAATGTCATACAAAGATTCATATCACATTTCACCTCAAGAAAAAAACATTGGAAAATATAAAAATAACTCATGCTGATGTTTTAGTCAAGTATAGACTACATAGAACAGAACCTTATGTATCTTTTATTAGTCCACCTAAGACCAAAAAAAATTTTTTTTAGATAAAACAACAACTAATAGGGAAAACAAATTAGGGAAAGGGAAGGTTGAACAACAACAGTATACTTGTAGGTAGTTAATGACAGGGCAGTAAGTACCTTTCTAACAGAGAGAGATTTAGCGGGACTAAAGGCCTGCTCTGTGAGATCGAGCCCTTCAATAGTTTCCGTACAGTCAGAGAGGGGAGCATCCTGAAACAGTAAACTGAGTAAACAGAGCAAACCAAGCCTGATCTTCATAATTTTAATCAAGAGCACATTCTGGTGCTAATTACAAGCATGCGGCAGAAACATAGTCAATATAGTTCTAAATAGCTACGGGAAGGATGTTAACATGCAAAAAAGCATCAAACTGGTTTACACAACTAACCGAACTTTATAAAACACACAAAAAAGCCCCCATTCCCCCCATACCTATCAATTTCACAGATCCTAATATGTCATATTTTAAATGCATTAGGCTGCATATATAGGCATACTGATGGATACTTTTGCAAGTATTTTCAAGTACTGGTAGTGCTAACTATCAATATTAGAAATTTCAGAAGTGCATTTACATCAGCAGCATATATTTAAACTACCATTCCTTCTTAAAGCAACTACTTTTTAGCAGCAATAAACTTCAGACAGGCAACAGAGAATATCACTCATGGCATTTTTACATTACATGGTTAAACATATGAAAAATCTAGATGACATAAATCCATCTAGGTTTCTATAAAACTGATTTTCCATACTGCATGCATTATGTTGAGCAACAATTCACAAAGCATACTCCACTATCATGCTTGATCTATTTAAATAAAAAAGTCTAAAATTTTTTTCTCAACATACTTTAATAAAAACAACAGGGTTGCTTCTAATACTTACCTGGTAAAGTTATTCTCTGTCACAGAATAATTTTACAACTGAATAAAATTAAAAATACGTCACATTAATGCTGAAGACAGTCTGAGTTCTCACCTGTACAAGACTCCTGTCCATTACTACACCACAAAGAACCTGTGATTGAGGACCAGCAGTTTTGATATCCTGTAAATTTTGCTCTCGGATCTGCAAGTAGGGGGAGGGGGAGAATAAGAATACATATAAAAGGCAGAATAAAACCTATCCTGTTAATGATATAATTTATGATTCTTTTGTATCAGAAGCCTACCTGACTTCAGGTCATTTTTCTCCTCCTCTGCCTCACACCACAGAAAATGGAACAGATGCCAGAAGCGAATCTTTGAAGCTACAGAGCCCTGAACAACCAGTTTACTATGTTCAAGCTATTCTTCTTACAGAGTCTGAGATTTATAGAGGATATATATATATATATATATTTAATTTTTTTATTTTTTTTTTCCTTTTTGGAGGGCAATTGGGGTTAAGTAACTTGCCCAAGGTTACACAGCTAGGTTTTTGTTTGTGTGTGTGTTAAGTGTCTGAGGCTGAATCTGAACTCAGGTCCTTCTGACTCCAGGGCCGATGCTCTACTCACTATGCCACCTAGCCGCCCCGAGTCTGAGATTTATAACATATTGCACATTCAGATGGCTTAGAGTAATATAATCGGGCTTAATAAAGTAAAAACTATGGCTGGAAAATTAGGGATTTTTCTTGACTTAACAAAGACCCTCACTGATAAACTTATTACGAACATGAGGAAAATATTTTCTAGCTGCTTTCTATCACTGTAATGCTATAAATATTGGTAAATAATATTAATAAAACAATTTGCATTATCTTCATTCATCACTTATTGAGCTCCTATATTCAAGGTACTATTCTGGGTTCTGTGAGAGACTGATAAATAATAAAATATAGTCCTTGCTGGAAGGTTGATAATCAGTATGGGTATTGCGGCACATAGGTATAATCTTAACTTCTGTGATCTCAATCCCTTCATCTGTAAATGAGAAATTAAGATAGCTCTCACAAATCTCTTTCAACAATAACTTTCCATTTTCTAAGGTCCCTTCTAGATTTAACAGACTATTGAATAAAATACAAATTAGGAAAATAAGAGCAGCATAAACAAATTAAAATAGAGAAGAATGACAAAGCAATATGAGTTTAGATGAAGGAAAAATCAATACCAGCTAGGGGATTATGGAAAGCTTCATGAAGAAAATGGTATTTAAGCTGGAACTTTAAGGATGGGAAGAATTTTAGCAGATGGAAATGGGATGATGAAATTCTAAGTATAAGAATATCCCTTGCCATGAACTGGTTCCATTAAAACATAACCTGTGTTTGGTAAAACAACATGGACAGGGAGGAGTCTGGGAGAGAGCCGTCAGTGGCATAGGATCAATGTTATAAATAAAATGGTAAACAGGGGGTAATTTCAGAGAAGTTAATGCACATTGAATCATTAAATATCCAATTTGTAACTCAGGAAATTAGCCAAATAATGTTATGATGGGGGCTTGGGATAATGAACTATAATGATGTTATTGTGAGGGATGCACTTGTACAGGGAACATTGTAAACAAAGGTGTGGAGGTGAGAAAAGACAAAAGGATGTTTTCAGATGCCAGTGAGTTGTTTAGTTTGGCTGGACTGCTGAATACCCTATAAAACTGGAAAGGTAGGTTGAAGGCAGACTTTGGAGAGCCTTAGATCATATCTATAAACCAAAAAAACTATAGCTCTGTAGATTTTAACTTTGCACCTTGGCAAGTAGGGTATTTTACAATAGACTTTGGACTAAACTTTTTAACTCATTCTGAAGATATTAACCTAAAGATTAATATTTAAGAGAACAATGATTGCTATCTTCTCAGCAATAGAGATAGTGAAAATTGTCTTCTTATAATGGAAGATGCTGGAAATATCAGCATCAACAAAAAAACCTCTGGTCATCATTTATGGTTTCAACAAAATAGTAAAAGTAATTAAAATGGATAGAAAATACACACCTTGTTCCTCATTTCCTGGACCTCTTTAGGGTTAGTGTTCAATGGAACAAACAGGTTAGGGACAGCAGAGGTGGAAGTTCTAGGTCCATCCTCTTTAGTCCACTGTAATATCAAGAACAGTTGAATAGTCAGGATTGCTATAATGGCAAATGACATCCACAGCAGCAAATTTACATCACATCTCTTCATGCACTATACATAACAGATAGAGAACTGAACCAATGATTTCATTTCTTTTCAATTCCCAACACCCTCAAACTTCTTCCTGCATCAAACAATATAGAAGGAAGTTAAGAATCTGTTAAAAAAAATGTATATGTTTTAAAGTCAAAATTGTGACTTATCAACAAATGCATTTTCAAAACTTGTCTAAAACATATGCACAATAAAAAAGGCTTATGCTAGAAAAAAGCTTAAGTTTTCTTTGCAACGTCACTTTAATAGTGAATGCTAGCATTTTAACAGCGATCATTGATTCACCGCTCTGATAATTATAACAGACATTAAAGCAAACTTAAAGCATAAGATGACAGTAGTATGAAAGCAATGTGATGTTACTAACCAGGTGTAGTGAATGATTCTGAACTGCGAGGCAAGAGTGGGCATCACCAAAGTTTTGCATTAAAAGAAACTATAAAATCAGAATGTATTGGCTGCATAATTACTTCTACCCAAGAAAATTACTGTATGAACACTTATACAGTAGCTACCTGGTGGAAGAGTTTGGTGATGTCAAATATTTCATTTAACTTAATAGTTTCAAGTGTTATTAAAAAAAAATCCCAAGTTGAAACTTTAAGCATTTCATGAGACCCTTGTTGAAGGCTGTTTTAATTATCAGTGTAGCTGGTGTGTGGATGGCTTTCTGCTCCACATTTTCTCTTATTTTCTAATCCAGTACAAGATTTTAAAAAAGAAAAACTGTAATTCTTGAGCCTAAACAGCACTGAACATTAAAACAAGCCTATTTTCCAGAGCAAATGCTTTGTCTTTCTGAGTATTTTCAGGAGACAATAAGATAGCCGTAAGCCATTAAGACTTTAGAAGAAGCAACAAAATGCTAAAAATGCTTAGCCACCATAAAGGAAAATATGGAATGAATATGGAGCTGTGGAATACTCACTGATGATTATCTTCTCAGATAAATATAACTCCAGCTTTTTATTAAAGATAATTTTTTTTAGTCAAAACATTAAAACAACAACCTCAGAAGCCTGAAACTGCTTGAAAAATTAAGAACAAGTATTATAAATTAAATACACCAACCTGGGACACTGTATGATTTTTCTTATTCCACAATAATATAAAGACAAGGTTAATTTAATTGCTTAACAAGGTCTTTCCTTCAAATGTATGCCAATTAATTATATGTAGCAAGGGATTTTATTACATTGTTTTCAAGTCAACATAAATAAAACAAAGCTATATAGCTGGATGTGTTTTTAAGTAGCCAAATACTACAGAAATATATTACACCATTTGGGTAAAAGCTAAAAGAAATACCTTATCCCACTTTCAAATGAAAAGAAAAAGTAAATTCATTTAAGTAAGTAAAAGCATCTAAACAAAACAGAAAAAAAATTCAAAGGAAAAGGAAACAAGAAGCCCACTCACCACATACATAAAGAATTTCTCTGATTTTTTCAGGGCTTACTAGAAAAGTCTACTCATTTGCTCAAGAGTATATAGATTCTCTAAAAACAGTTTTACCAATAGGAAAAAAAAAACTAAACTAAAAACCATCTAGAGAAGGCTGAATTTTTTTTTAAAGAAAATTATAGTATTAAACAGCCATAAAGAGGAGAACTGAAAGATGTAGCTTGACCATTTAAAGTCAATTGTTTTACATCTCAACAGAATCGGTAGAGCTGATCATGCATCTTGGTTCAATTCCAATCTTCAGTTCCCACAAGTAGGCCTCTAGGAGTGCTTATAGTACTTATAGACATGCAAATTTATATTTGCATTTTAATGTAGGAACTGTGGACTACCAAAAGAGAAATCAAATAAGTTTTTGAGACTAACAGAAGGGCTTGATGTACTAAAGCAAGTGAATACCATTACTTTGGAATATCTCTCAGTACAAATTTTAAACTTCAAATAGCATTAATAACAACAACAACAAAAAAATCACCAGTTGCAGTATCTTTCGATTAGTGCCTGCTGATGGCCTGAGCTGCACTTTAGTCATGCCGCACCCAGCTGGGACTGGAGGAGAGACTTATCACTTATGGCCATCTACTTACATGCAACAGTTCATGCAGGAGGCAGCTGGTTGTGAACATTTAGAGGCTTTGGGATACAGAGAAATGTAACAGGTTGCAGGACAGAAAAATTAAAGCTAGGAAGACATGAATATTACATTAAGTAAAAACTGCTTAAGAAAGCACTAAAGATCTTTTTAACAGAGACTAGTCTACTAGAATTACTTAACCAAATCACTGAAATTGACTTGAGATACTAAAATACTAGTTTAATAATATAAAGGTATAAAGTCTTTCCATGCATGCAGTATTAATAAATCCTGAAGCAAATATAAATTGACTTAAAATATGGAAGTATACAAATTTGATTCATTTAAGTGATTTGATATTTTACACTACTGAGTCAAGCTACTACTAGAGTAAGCAAGCAAATAATCTGCATCTTAAGCAGTTTCAAGCAGACAGTATTAGAGAAAATCACAGAATCTGAGTTAGAAAAAAATCCAGAGATCATCTAGTCTGAAGCATCAGTTCTCCAAAATTAAACCAATATAAGAAGTTTACTCTGCCAGATTAAAAGAAGGTTAATGTAGTAGTTTTAGTTTTAATCAAGGTTAGAAAAGTTTTTGATTCCCAAAGCCTCCAAACTTTCAGCCACCCAAGTTGCTCTACATCATCTAACTATGAACAGTAAGGTAGGCACAGACCAAGCAGTTGGTAATACAGCTTGGCACGCAGACACCGGACGAGAGAGACTGCAGCAAGGGTTTCACGTGATCGTGTGTAATGTTCGTCCACACCTTAGTCTTCGACTTGGGACTGCTTCCATTCTGCCCTTCTTCAGAAGCATCATCACCTCTGCCAGAATTCAGCCATCTTGTCTTCTCTCGCTGTTGTTTCTGAAAACTGTGTCTGAGAGGGGAGCAAGTGCCTGAGTCACCGTCACTAGCAAAGGAGTAACCTGTGACACTAGCAGGAACCTCAACATCACTGTATTTTTTGGATTTCTCTCTCAAAGCAGGGCATCGATATGGGTAGCCAGTTCTATAACCCTGAGGACAAAATGGACAGAAAGAATCAAAATTCTGTTTCACAAAATCTATTTCTATTCAATTTATTCATCATTACAATATAAGTTATGGTCATCAACTTAAAATGCAAAAGAAGAACGAACACAAATTATAACTATTTTTTCTAAGTCTGATTACTTCCTTAAAGGATGCAGCAATCTTGGGAGGGAGCTGGGGAAGGGAACAGACCTGGGATTTTACAGGTGTAAAGAAATCCCAGGTAAGAAAATTCCCTCTACATGTGGCATGTTGGCACCTCTTCTGTAACAGAGTTAGAAAGTTGCCTAGGGCACTCAGAGGTTAAGTAGTCTGTTAGGGTCATGAAATCAGGATGCATCACAGCTGTGACGTGAACCCAGGTCTAGAATCTAGACTGACTCTTGCCACTATGCATGTGGCCTCAAAATTTTGGAGTATAACCAAAAAGATTCTTCTCACTGAGCTGAATACCAACTTTTAACACTCCCTCAGCTGCCTCTGATTAGAGACTGGAGGGCTCCTCCCAAAGCCTGCTTTTACAGAGGACTCAGAACTTTCCAGGAAACTCTCCATTTTCTCTTAGCAGCTCCGTTTGGTTTCAACTCCAGGGAACATCTTCTCCCTGTACCACTTACTCCCTGGTTCCCCCCCTGCCCATTTTCAGTTTCCTTCTCTGAGTTGACTTCCCCCATTAGACTGCAAGCTCCTTGAGGACAGGGACCAACTTTTTCTTATTTGTATCCCTAGCACTTAACATAGTGCTAGAAGTAGTAGATGCTTAATAAATGTTTATTAAATTGAAAATTAAGATTCCCTGATATTTTTCTGCCTTTTTTTGGGAAGGCAATTGGGGTTAAGTGACTTGCCCAAGGTCACACAGCTAGCTTTGTGTTAAATGTCTGAGGCCAGATTTGAACTCAGGTCCTCCTGACTCCAGGCCAGTGCTCTATTCAAGGCACCACCTAGCCGCCCCTCCTGATATTTTTCCCAAAATAGTAACATTTAGTTAATATAGTCAAGAAATCATGGGTCAAGAGTTAAAATAGCAAACTTGTGTATAGTCCTAATAATTCAAATTTTAAAGATTTCTTCCCAAATTCCAGTACAGTTTTATAGTCTATGTGAACTATTATCAGTAGTATACTATGACTATAGTACTCATGGAATTCAGCTGTCTGAGGAAGGGTGGAGTGGGGGAGAGAGGAATGATAGAAAGGAAAGACACTAAATGGTCAAGAATGGACAATCCAGATTAAGTGTAAAAGACTGAGGTGGAAGGGGTGGCTAGGTGGCACAGTGAGTAGAGCGCTGGCCCTGGAGTCAGAGGGACCTGAGTTTGGATCCGGCCTCAGACACTTAACACACACAAACAAAAACCTAGCCGTGTGACCTTGGGCAAGTTACTTAACCCCAACTGCCCTCAAAAAAAGCAAAAAAAAAAAAAAAAGACTGAGGTGGAACTATAGAGGGTCTTACAGAGACACCCGGAAATATGTTTCAGGTGCCTCAGCTGATGCTACACCATGGAATTACAATACTTCATCATTCTATCGAAAGTGTCATTAAGGCAGCCACTCCCAACCTAATTCCACCCCATTTCTGTTCCTTCAAATCACTGACCCATTGATAATAATTTACCATATTTTGAGAGAGATCAAATGTTAATGAAAATGCCACATTTAAAAAAAAATCTTATTTTAAAATTCTAACAGTCTCTAATCAAGTCAAACATAGTATGGTATAATGTTGTTATTATTTATGTTAACGACAGTAGTTCAAATTTATAAAGTGCTTTACATATATTATCTCATTGATACAATAATACTATAGACATTGGAAGTATTATTTTTTTTGTTGTTGTTTTTGTTTTTTTGGAGGGCAATTAGGGGCAAGTAACTTGCCCAAGGTCACACGACTAGTTGTGTGTGTGTGTGTTAAGTGTCTGAGGCAGGATTGGAACTCAGGTCCTTCTGACTCCGGGCCGGTGCTCTACTCACTGCGCCACCTAGCTGCCCCAAGTATTATTATTACTCATTTCCAGATAAAGGACCTCAGTTCAGAAAAGTGACCTGACCACGTTTATATAGCTGAGCAATTAAGCCTATTTAAGTTATGCTTTCTGGTGCTAAATTCAGTGTTCCTTCCACAAAACCACTGAATTATTTCAAATGAGATAATACATGAATGTGCCTAACTATCACAAAATAGTACATAAAAGTAAGATAATAAGTAGTCATTCAACATTTTATAATAAATCAAGACATTTTCTTCTTTGAAAGTCTATTTATGCAGTCTAAATGGGCCTAGACCTAAACAATGACTTCGCTTCCTACATTTTATGTTTTGGAATATATAGTTATTTTTCATATAAAATGTTATTTATGTTGACAGTGAATTTATTGTTATTTTAAAATGGAGATGTTAAAAATGTATAACTTTAGGGGTGGCTAGGTGGCGCAGTGAGTAGAGTGCCGGCCCTGGAAGGACCTGAGTTCGGATCTGGCCTCAGACGCTTAACGCACACACAAACAAAAACCTAGCCATGTGACCTTGGGCGAGTAACTTAACCCCAATTGCCCTCCAAAAAGAAAAAAAAATGTATAACTTTGAACTTTTAATGAGGAAAATATTGATAGATATAACCTACATAAACAAAAGCCCTTTGGAGTCCTCAAATAAATATATATATAAAGGATCTTGAGACCAAAAAGGCTGAGAACAGCTTATCTAAGACAGCATATTAAGATACTTTTGAAATGTTGTACTTGGCTTGTACTTTTACACAATAATAGTCTAAAAAAAATCTCACTAGCGTGAAAGTTTGTACTTTTGAAACAAGAGGATAAAAGGTTAGCATTTGTCTTACCAAATTATCAAGCATTCTCATGAGGGCTTCGAATTCCTGTTCTCCAATCTGCCATTTGGGATGTGATCCAGTTCCCTCTCCTACTGGAGACTCAGGGGAACGAGATTTAGCTTTGTATTTTCCAGGATCTAATAGGACTAAGTTATCAGGTCCTCCTGCACTGGCCAGTGTACGAACCTGTACCAAAAAAAAAAAAAAACAACATGTCAATAGCTTGATTTCTGTGTTAAAACCAAGAGAATTAGCTGAATAATTGTAAAATATCTATGATTAATCAGAGAACTCAATATGGTAACTCCTTTTTCCAATTCAGACTGCAAATAACTCTCACTTGTGACTCAGTATAAAAGTCCAAGGCCTGAGGAACATAAAAGTAAGTTAATTTACCCACGGTCACACAATTGGGAAGTATTATAGTGGGATTTGAATCTAGGTCTTACTGATTCCAAGTCAGGCATTCTATGTACTATTATTGTTGGCTTTTGAGAAAACAAGTAACTTGCCAAAAATAATGAAGTAATCTTAAACTAAAGTTCTACTCCACTGTCCCACAGTGGTGTAGAGATGACTAAATTCTTAAAAACTATACTGAGTGTAAAATGGCATGCCCTACCATGCTAGAAAGGCTTCGAGTAATGGATTGTTGTTCAAGTAACATCTTAGATAAGTGTGGCAATGTTCCTAACCTGACATTGTCCACCAAGTGAAGGATTTTTTTGGTCATAGTAACTTTTAAAATCATGAAAAACAGTTATAATTTACATTGTGGAAGGAAGTACCACAGGCTGACAAAATCACAAATCTTCTGAATTCACAAAAATGATAATGCAAAATTTAAAGGACTAGTATTCAAGAAGTTGCTTTAGTATGTTCAGATTTGGTGCCAAATATAAGAAAACAAAGCCCTTCTAATATATGCATGAAGTATGCCTTTCTTGTAGCTAGCTGTGCTAGGAGGTAAGTTTGTTCATTCATTCAATAAATATTTAAACATGCTTTTATTTATTTTTTTTTTGGAGGGGGGAAGGCAGGGCAATTGGGGTTAAGTGACTTGCCCAAGGTTACACAGCTAGTAAGTGTGTTTAAGTGTCTGAGGCCCGATTTGAACTCAGGTCCTCCTGACTCCAGGCCGGTGCTCTGTTCACTATACCACCTAACCACCCCCAAAACATGCTATTTTTAGGAGACTATATGAGGTGCTATATGGGATATGTAGACTGGTTTAACAAACATTTAAGTGATATAGCCTATGTGTAAAGCAATGTACTAAGTGCTATGGTAGGGCATACAGAAAAATGATTAAAACAAGATCTCTATCATGTGGTCTATAGTCTAGGAGGAAAGAACATATACAGAAATTACTATTAATATGGGGTAGAATATGTTAAGTGTCAGGAGGGAGAGAAAGATCATTTTTGTGCTAGAAGAATTAGGGAAAACATTGTCAAGATGGTGGTATTTGTAGCAAAGGAAGTCACAAAGCATTCACTCATTCAAGAAATATTTAATAAGTATTATGTGGAGATGTCTGAGCTACTGGTTTTTGTTCATTTAAATTTCCAATATTATGGGTTCAATTTCAGCATTTTTACCTTTTTAAACTCTCCCCTAGTTTTCTGAAACAAACACTCAAATATCCCCATGGAAATTCTCTTCTATTAGAACCTTTTAAGTGAAACATGGATTCAAATAAAATGCTCATTATTTACCTGGATCTCACAAGCTACCACAAGATTATGTATATAGTAGAAAGCTTCTTCAACAGTTTCTCCAACTGAAACTAGGCCATGATTCCTGAGAATAAGAACCTGAGGGAAGAATACATTATAAAAGGTAACTAGAAGGGGATAAAAAAGGAAAATGAAAAATTCTGGAAGGACTTTGGGAGGACCTATACATTAATGTATTTTTTTTTTTGCTTTTTTTTGGAGGGCAGTTGGGGTTAAGTAACTTGCCCAAGGTCACACGGCTAGGTTTTTGTTTGTGTGTGTGTTAAGTGTCTGAGGCCGGATCTGAACTCAGGTCCTTCTGACTCCAGGGCGCAATAATGTATTATTGATGGTGCTATGAATTTCTCCAACTATTCTGGGAAGCAACTTGGAACCATAACTAAGAAGTCATCAAATTGTGCATACTCTCCTTCAACCAGATAATACAACTAGTAGGCATATACCCCAAAGATGTCAAAGATAGAGGGAAAGGTTGCATATGTAAAAGAAAATATTTATAGCAAAACTTTTTGATGGGGCAAAGACCTGAAAACAGACTGGATACTCATTAATTGAGGAATGGCTGGATAAATTATGGTATATGAATGTAATGAACAAATGAATTAAAAGGCATTTTCAAAAGTATTTACTACCTGCCAAGCATTGGAGTATGGGCTGGGGATACAAATACAAAAACAAAGACAGGTCCTGCTCTCAAAAAATTTACATTCTAATATGGACACAACTCATATAGGGAAGTAGTGACCAGGTAGGGGCATTTTGGTTCTGAAAGTCACAGGGGTGAGGTCCTAGGAGAATAGATTGACATATCCCATTCAGGAACTACAGTTTAGTCGATCTGATCATCTTACCATTTTATACTTCCAGAATTAGAAGGGGTAGCAAGGTAGGCAGGAAAGTGGATGAATGTGAAGGAAGGAATTCAGAGAAAACTGAGAAGATTTATACGTACTAATACAGAGTAAACAGGTATAAGACAAGACAGTTTATACAATTACAATGAAAAGGAAAACAACTTTGAAAAACAAAAACTCTGCTCAACAACAACCAATCAAGAATTCAGAATCATAATTATGAAGTATACCTCCCATATCTTGGCAGAGAGATGATGGACTAGAAGTGCAGAATGAGAGAGAAAAATTTAGACAAGGCCAATGGATGAATTTGTTCTGCTTTGTTATGTTTGTTTATCTGTTATAAGAGACAGCTTCTATTTTCTGTGGAGGAGGGAATAAGTGGTAAGAAATAGTGATAAAATAAAAAGAAAATAGATTTACAAACAAAACATTTTCTTAAAAGACAGAAGAAAGCAGAAGGACATTCAGAAGATGATAAACACGAGCAGGGCTACAGCCCTGATTAAACTTAATGCACACTTAAAAAAAACCCAGGAGGTATGTAATGAGATTCACAAGCTTCTTTTCTGTTTCTTTTTTTTTTTTAACAAGATATTCACATTAGTTGGTGTTGACATTCATAATAAAAAAGGAAAAAATTCTTAAAGGAAAAGATAATTAGATAATTTCCCCCATCCTCTATTACCCAGTATTTACTGACCTTGCTTTTAGGTCCTAAATTTTTCTGAATCAATACTTTTTCTTCATCATCCACCAAAATTCCATGATAGTCATGATAAGCCACTTCTCCAAGAGAAAGTGCTTCTGGTGAGATTGGCAAGAGACCACACTTCATTGCAGAAACCTAAATAAGGTAAAGCATGCAACTAAATATTAATATAAAACAAGGATTACATACAGTTTATTTCCCCCCTAATGAATCCATGGTTTCATCAGTGTGGTATTGCATTGGTACAGATCACAAACACTCCAAATTTTTAGCATTTTATGTAATTCTTGTCTAAAACTTCCTATAAGTCCTCCATAGACAATGCATGCTGTCGGAGGCCTTCCTCTGGTTCTTTTAATATTTAAGAAATGCTAGTGTAACACCTGGGTTATCTATACCTCTTCTGGCTATAAATCATGTTTCCATACTCCAAGACACTAAATCTGTCCCTTCGCCCCTACCAATCCCTGTCAAGAAAAAGGAAAATCTTCTTTTAAAAAATCCTCACCTTGGGGCGGCTAGGTGGAGCAGTGAATAAAGCATCGGCCCTGGAGTCAGAAGGACCTGAGTTTGGATCCGACCTCAGACACTTAACGCACACACAAACAAAAACCTACCCGTGTGACCTTGGGCAAGTTACTTAACCCCAACTGCCCTCCAAAAAGCCAAAAAAAAAAAAAAATCCTCACCTTGGAATTTTTCTTTCATTAAATAACTTAAAATGTGAAATTGGAAAGAAATGAGGTTTATTAAACATTATCAACAAAATCATAAACAAAATCCATCACTATGATCAGTCTCAAAAATAGGTTTTCAAATTTCTTGCTTTCCTATTCATGATTGAGGCTCATTAAAAGTACAAATTATAAAGGGCTAAAATAACACATGCTCTCACTAAAAGCTTCCTAAAAACTTAAAAATTGTGTTACGGGTTTGCTTTAGAATACTGATATTTCATTTCCTGGGGATATTCAGAGGTCTTTCAGAACACAACAATATTTACTCTATAGCAGGTTTCACATTCTTAAATAAGCTAAGCTACTAAGGAAGCAATCTAATAAAACAGATTCCAATTTAACTTATTTCATAGTAATAAGCATCAAAAATTGACAGGAAATTTCATTTTAGGTCAAACCATTCTCTCTTTTCTTAGTACTCATTTTAAAAAGCATGAAATGTGCCATCTGTTTTACATTTCATACTCAAAACTTGGCTCCAATAGTCCCTAAAAAATCCAGAAATAGTCAGATAACCTTAAAAATGTGAAAAATTATGTCAGTCAGATAAAAATCAATAAATCCATCTATATCTCTGAACTGTAAATCATTTCAGATATGAATCAGAAAAATATGTACAAAGAGAAATGAATCAGAAAGACATGTCAATAAACCAAACTGTAATAAAAGAACTAAAAATAAGTATTCAGGCCCTCTAAAGTCAACCTTGGCACTCTGAAGCCCACAAAAAAGATATTATTAAAGTGTAATAAATTTAGCAACAAAAAGAAACATTCTAAAAGTATTAGTTTTTCATGTACATTATATTAGAAAGTTATAAATTTACATTGTAAAGATCTTATTGGTGAGCTGAGGTAAGTCAGACATTTCTTATCTCAATGGCTACAGTTTCTTCTCAGCTCAGACTACCCTAAGGGATGGTTCCATACATATGACATACAATGTTCTCCCTCTTTATTCCATGTCTATTTCTTTAATCATCTAAATCAAGGGGTTTGGCTCAGGTATAAGTGATGTGACAATCTGAATTTAAAAACTAGAAGCCAGACATTAATGCCAAATAAATTCTGTACAAGTTTTCCTTCCTCTATTTAATGGATTCATAAAATATATATCAATAACTTGGATGAATGGACAGATGAAATACCTGTTAAATTTAGGGATAACTTGAATTTAAGAAGGATAGATAGAAATACCTTAACAGATTAGAAAATTGGACTAGATTTAAGATAAACTTAATAGGGATAAATGTAAAGTTCTACAGTTAGATTTTTAAAATTCAAATATACAACCCATAGGAAAAAGACCTAAAAATTTTAGGATTTTAGGTTTAACAATGTGACATAATGGCTAAAATAATTTAATATATATCACTCAACAAGTATCTGTTAAGCACTTACTATGTGCTGGGCATTTGGGGTACAAATACAAAGAATGAAACAAACCCTCTTTGAAAAGAGCTTAACATGATTTTGGGTTGTGTTCTTAATAGTGTTCAGAATAAGGGAGCAGACAATGTTATATACTCTGTCTTGGTCAGATGTTATCTGGAGTACTGTGTTCAGATTTGGGTGTTACACTGAAAAGCTAGAGTTTGTCCAGAGGAAGGTGATCAGGGTGGTGAGGGGACCTGAAATTATTTTATAGGAAGATGGATTAAGGGAACAAGGAATATTTGGTTTAAAGGAAAGAAGACTTAGAGCTGAGGTTCTTAACCTAAGGTCCATGAATTTGTTTTTAAAATATTTTGACAATGATTTCAATATAACTGGTTTGTAATGCTTGGTAATACTATGTGTTTTATTTTATGCATTTAAAAACATCATTCTGAAAAAAGGGTCCATAAGCTTTACTAGATTGCCACAGGAGTCCATAACATTAAAAAAAAAGGGCGGCTAGGTGGCGCAATGAGTAGAGTGTCGGCCCTGGAGTCAGAAGGAGCTGAGTTCAGATCCGGCCTCAGACACAACGCACACACAAACAAAATCCTAGCCGTGTGACCTTGGGCAAGTTACTTAACCCCAATTGCCCTCCAAAAAGGCAAAAAAAAAAAAAAAGGTTAAGAATCTCTGACTTGGGGGAAAGAGAACTGTCCTTTTCAAATAGTTAAGTTGAAGGAATGTCTCCACTGTAAATAGACCTCTTCTGCTTGGCATTAGAAGGTACAAATAGAACCTACTGATGGAAGTTACAAATTAGAGCTAAATATTAGGAAGAAGTTCTTTTTCTGTTTTTGTTTTTTTGCTTTTTTTCTGGAGGGGGGAAGGCAGGGCAATTGAGCTTAAATGACTTGCTCAAGGTCACATGGCTAGAGGAAGAATTTCCTAAAGGTTAGAGCTGTCCAAAACTAAAATGGTCTGTGAGAAGAAGTATTAAGTTTTCTGTCATTGGAGGTCTTTCAGTGGCAACCAGGCAATCATGCTGGGGCCAATACATGTTCCACTTAGGGGTAATATTTAGAAGATCTCTAAAATACCTTTTAACTCTAAGATTTTGTTAATTCAAAGGCAAACCATCTCCCCAGTTTAACACTACTTCCCAACCCACCCTGATCCAACTAGGATCATGAAAAGCATAGAAACTTAAAAAAAAAATACCATGAAATGGAGAAGGTTGAAAAGCACTATTTTAAAATAAATTATACTCACAAGCAAAGAAGCATCTGTTAAGTGCTTTCTATGTGAAATGTGCTAAACATTGGGTTTGCAAATGGTAAAAACATAGTCTCTAAATTCAAAGAACTCATATTCTAAACTGGAGAGACAACAAGCAAATACCCATGTACATATAAGATATATACAGTGGAAATGAGAGATAATCTCAGAGGGAAGGCACTAGCAGTGGAGGGGATTGGGAAAAGGCTGTGGAAAAGGTAGGATCTGAGCTAAGTCTTGAAGGAAGCCAATGAAGCCAGGAGGTAGAGGTGAAGAAGAGGAAGGTCATTTCAAAGATGAAGGACAGCTAGTGAAAAGACACGGAATCAGGAGATGGAATGTTGTGCATAAAGAACAGCAGTCAGGCTAGTACAGCTGGATCACAGAGTAGGTAAAGGGGAATAAACTGAAAGGATTGGAAAGGCCCACTTGGGTTGTAAAGGACTTTAAATCAAACAGAGCATTTTAGATTTGATCCTAGAAGCAACAGGTAACCCCTGGAGTTCACTGAGGGGGATATATTTGACTAAGTCTGGCCTATGCTTTAGGCTGTCAAAATCACTTTGACAGCTAAGTGGAGGTTGGATTAGAGTGGGAAGAGGCTTTAGGCAGAAAGACCCACCAGAAGGCTATGGCAATAGTTTGAGTGTGCAGTAATGAGTTTTTAAAATATTTACATAATATTCTAAAGGTTTTACAAAGTATATAATAAACAAATATAAGAACATTTGCAAGAACCTATAAAAGAAGAACATTTGCAAGGGTCAAGTTTACCCTTTTAAAAAGTCTTCATGCTAGATTTAAGTAAATACACTTACCGCTGCCCCTGCTGGTGTATGTATATGAACAATACACTTAATATCAGGTCGAGCAGCATATATGGCAGAGTGCAGGGTAAAACCAGCTTGATTCACTCCTAGATTGGTGCTTCCACGATCAACTACATCTCCTTGAAGGTTGATTTTAACCTTAAAATTATATTAACAAAAAAAAATTTAAAAGATGTACCAAAAATTTTTCTATGATTACAACTTTCAATTATGATTATAACTCTCCAAATTAAGTTAATTACACAAAATACAACTGGTATATTTTTTCTTAGTTTTCTAGGACAAGTTTAACATATTTGTGAAATACTTAACTACCTGGTATGATTTGCATATGTATATGGCATATATAAAAAGGATTATTACTTACCAAACTGGATGCTGTCACTTCACTATAAAGAAGTCCAAAAGGTACAATGAGAAAGTGTTCTTGCTCAGAATTTACTCTTGCCTAGGAGAAAAAATATTAAAACTAGTTCAAAATTCCACTAAAAACAACAATGTTTATTATGCTTCTTTTATACAAAGAACAAATGATGAAAAAATGTTAGTTCTTAGCTTACAGGGCATATATAACATACATTTTAAGTAAACTGTGACTGTGTACAGATTATTTGAGATAAATTCCTTTAGATTTTTACAGTTCTTTATACTTTCAAAATGAAACCCAAGATGACAAAAATTGGAGCGATTCATTTTGTAGCAGATCTGCTGCTGATTAACTGGGTATGTACAAGGAGGAGTGAAAAAGGCAAATGATGCTGTTGGCTTCTCTCTCTCTTAAAGAAACTTGCAAAGAGGGGAAAAAGGAATGAGGATCTGAAATAAGATATATGGGTACATATGAGAAACAGAAATGGCAGTTAGAGCTGAAAGGGAGATAAGAGAAGGCAGGTTCTAAATGGTGGAATTAAGAGTTTTTACACTGCTTTGTCTCATTCCTCTTGTTAAGAGTTGATACAGTAGCTGATCAAGTAAACCATACTGTGCCTGCAGGAAATGCCATGCTGAGACTTTTGTGTAGCTTAAAAGCAGCATATCTGAACATGAGTGACCTCAGGACCTTGTACAGGTAGAACTGGCTCAATGCCCAGATAAGGAATACAAATTGGGTGAGGTAATGGATCTTATGCAGATACAAGTTAGGCTATATGGCCACTGAGGTCCTAACTCTGAGGTTCTACAATTTTGTAAATGATGTTTTAAAAAGAGGAACCAATTTTAACTCTGCCTATTTATAGTTTACTAAATTCTTGCCAGTAAACTAGATATCTCTTCCATATCATAGGGGCTAAGGGCACTGCCTCCATGATCCTGAAAATCCAAATAAAACTTTTTGGCCCTCCCTTCGTACCAGAGAAGTCTGTTGATATTATACAATAATGTGCGTATATGTATGTATGTATGTACATTATGCATTTCTGAGTATATGTGTGTATATATATATATATTTATATATGTATATATTATGCCTTTCTGAGTTTCTAAACTTTTTTTGTGTTTGTGTTATCTGTTAGCTTTCACATGTCATCTGTGGCTTCTGCAAAACTCCCCCAAAATTCCTATTTAATTTCTTATGCCGATCCACAATATATGGAAACCACAATGAGGAAAGTCGCAATGTAGAAGACAACTGTATTTGGTCACTCCACAAGATGAGATTCCATTTTATTTTTTTACCCTCTTGCACCCTCTGGTGGCTACCAAAAGCAACATCAAAAGTAAAGACATCAAATTGCCCTGAGGTGTCAGAATTCAAAAAATCTCTGTGAGTTGGAAAATATCTAGTCCAACCCTTACCTCTAAAAAATACCCACTACTTCCACTTAAAGATCACCAGTGATGGGGAACATATAGCCTCCCAAGTCAGCCAGTCACTTTTAGACAGCTTTAATTATTTGGAAATAATTAATACCAAGTCATTACTATTGATAGGTTATGCAGAATTTTAGAAACCAAAAACCTATTGAAGATCAACAATTACAAAACTGTTTTTATTTGTTAATAAAGTTACATATTACATTAGGGAATCCTCCATTTTGCTGTGCAGTCAACACATTCATCTCAAATTAAAATACCAATTCACACATATAGTCAGTCGCCAAGCTTGTCAATTCTATTTTCACAAAATCTCTCACATTTGTTCCTCTTTATCCACTCAAATGCCCTATTTTAGGACTTCATCATTTCTCTCTAGATTGTTACAATAGCTTCCCAATTGTTCTTCCTGTTTCCTATTTCTCCCCTCTCTAAACAGTTAACAAATTTATACAACTAAGACACAGGTCAGAGCATGGCAACCCCCTGTTCAATAATCTTCAGAGTGTTCCTTATTGCCCCTAGGATAAGAAACTCCTTTCTCAGGTTGGCATTTAAAACCCTCTATTATCTAGTGTCCACTTAGCTTTCCAGATTCATATCATAATGTGCCCCTTGATGCTCCCTAAATTTCAGCCAAACTGGCCTACTTGGAATGTCAGGCACAATTAACATCTTTGTATCTCTGACTTTGCAGAAGTGGTTTTCCATATCTCTTGGAATACATAGAATCTCTCAAGTCACAGCTCAGGAACCACCACCTATAAGAAGTATTTATTGACCTGATATGCACAGATCCCTAGATTTCAGGACTTCCATGAACTTGAATGGGAAAAAAAACAAACAAAAACTTTATTTTCACTAACCTTTGGGTTCCTTTGGAATCCTATTTTATGGATTTATAAACATTATTCTATGAAGGGGTCCATAGCTTCACTATACTACCAAAGTAGTCCATGACAAAAATAAAGTCAAGAACTTTTGACCTAAAGGAAGTTTTCTTGCTCTGCTCAGTGGTTAGTGCTCTTTTCCTCCTTAAATTATTTTGTATTATCCTTATCTGTGCACATGAGGTATCCTTAAGGTAGAATATAAGTCCCCTAAGAGCAGGGCCTCGTTTATTTTTGTCTTTGCATTTCCCAATGGCTAACACAACGTAGATAGAAGGCACTTAATAAACGGTGGTTGAACTGAATATTTTCTGAATTTAACACTACTTCAGATATTTTCCCTAGAATATCTATCTTTTCCAAATGAACATTAGTGACAAAGAATTCACTACTTCCTAAAAAAAAAAAAAAAGTCCTCCCATTATTAGCTCTATTTGTTAGAAAATTTGCTCTTGGTCTGTACTGAAATCTGCCTAGAAAGTTTGCTCTTGGTGTGTGCTGAAATCTGCCTCCTTATAATGCCTATCATTATGGAACAGCAGAGAATAAGTTGGTCCTAACAGAAAAATACTAAGATGGGTTTAGTGAGCCTTCTATATGATGGTAACTTGCAAAAGGAGGATTCAAATACTTGTGACACTGAATTGAATGACAAATAGTCAAGTAACTGAGACTATCAAATCTCCCCTTCTAGTCTATTCTTCTCCAAATGAAACAAACCCAGTTCTTCCCATCATTAGCTACCATGACTTGCTCTTTATGAAACCATGCACATTATAGCTCAGCATTCTGTTTTCATCTAGCTATTTCCAAAATAAAAATAACAAATAAATAAATAAGATGCTTTCTTGGTGTTTTTTTAAAATACAAAATCCACCATTACCCTTACACTTTCTCTTTTTAGTCCATCTTTGTTCTTTTAAATTTAAAACATAAAACAAAATTAGGTAATAGTCCTAATCTCTCCTCTCAATTAAAAGATATTCTAAATAGGTGTTCTTTGAATACTTTTTGGTTTTACAGTGAGGGTGAAGTCAGACATTTATTCTTTAAAAACATGAAATGACTGCTTTCCTCAGTGAAGCAGACTTTCACTCCTCAAATTCTCTGCATCTGGGTCTCTTCTTTCCCACTATCACCTTTTACTTTTTTCACATGTCCTACTGTGCCCTACTCCTCATGATCTCATTAAATTGTAATCTTCTTAAGGACAGAAATTTGTGCTGTTTTTCAACTTCATATCCCTTCAGTCTAGCAAAGTATAAGAAATTATATCTGAAGGAAAGGAAATTTATCTAATAAAAGTCAGCAGTAGAGATTAAAGGGACTTAGAATCAAGTTTAACTCAGAAGAGTCATTTTCTTCTTAGACAAAATAGTCCTAAACTCCCACATTTCAATGGATCTGTGGTCTCAAAGATGTAAGTATTCTCAATTCAACAATGCATATCACAATCTATACATGCCTGCTCATCCAATGTAACTCTGCAATATTTCCCCCCTTAACTTCAACACAGAAAAGCCCATCCAACATGCGGAATGCTGGGGGTACTTCTTATGTTCTCTTTAACCCTTTAAAGATACCAACTAAGCACATGGGATGTCAGTCAGGTAATCCCCCTGTTTTTGCAGTGTGACAAGCAGCACCAACCCATCTCCATCTGGTTCCTAACCTCAACGAAATAAAAATCAAATTTAATTGATTCAAAGTATCTTCTGTGTCTACTTCTTACTGCATCTAGCTAATGCTTTTATTAAAACAGTAGTTAAATGTAAAAGTGTATTTTTGTCCAAATCCATTTCCAAATTTAATAGAATAGATAAGAAAACCTAAGAAAAGGACCATAAGTAGAACTGATTTTAAAAAATAATGGAAGCTACACTAGTACTGGTAGATTTTTGGATTCGCTGGCAACAATTTAGAAGAGCTAGCTGCATGACTTGATATTCCATGGTCAGTTAACAAAGATGTTAATTATGATAGGTTTAATCAGTCTCTGATTAAAGAGATAATGCTTTGTATTTTCACATGATGGGGATGTACTAAGTGATCCTTAAGCTCCTTAGAAATGAAGGGAAATTAGGAATCAGAAACAAGGTATAAAGGAGTTAGCATAGAATTTAAAATTAGCTTATTTTCCCCCTAACAACAAAATAAATACCAGTAAGTCTATGTCTGGGTACTTGACTCAGTCACTAGTCTTGAGATAACTTAATCTTTTCCTCTAGATGCTTTGGATGATAGGCTAGAACTCACTATATTGCTTCTAAATCAAATCTTCAATTTTCTAAAGAAAAGTGATGAAGCTTGTTTATACATAACTGTATGCATGTTGTCTCACTAGATGATGAGTTCTGGGGGGGGCAGGATTTTTTGTTGTTGTTGTTGTTAAACAGCATTTTATTTTTTCCAATTACATGTAAAGAGTTTTCAATATGTACTTTTTTTTTTTTTAAAGCAATTGGGGTGAAGTAACTTGCTCAAGGTTACACAGCTAGTCATTATTTATGTGTGGGCGCTCATTTTCAACATGTATTTTTAATAAGATTTTGAATTCCAAATTTTTCTCCCTCCTTCCTTCCTCTACTCCCTTCCCCAAGATGACAAGCAATAGGGATTGTCTTTTGCCTCCTTTTGTATTCCCAGTGCTTAGCATAGTGCCTGACACAGTAGGGACTCAATAAATATTTACTGAGTGACAGAGAAGATGCCTGGAATGATAGCAAATTTCCTATCTGTTCAAATTGGGGCAAGGAAATCGCTTATTGGAGATGTTTTATAGAAAGTTAAGTACTTTAGGTGGAGACTGAACTAGACCTCTAAAGCCTCTTCCCAATCTATGATTGAATTTAATAATATTAATAATGATGACTTTAAAATGTACTAGTGACCAAAGACTGTGAGGTTAGTAGTGTGTTACTTTCTATCAGTAATGTCAAACTCAAATACAAAGAGGATTACTTATTGATTTAGAAAACCAGTAGGTAATGTTAATTATTTTTGTTAAACATTTCCCAATTACAGTTTAATCTGGTTCAGGCTACTTAGGGATTAGGTTGAGAGCTTGGGTTGGGAGTTTTAATACCTCTGCTTTACACATTTTAGAGATGAAGAAACCCAGGAAGGTGAAATGGTTTCTCTAAGGTCAGACATTAAGTGTCAGAATCAGGACTGAAGGCCATGGGCCTCCTGACTCCACAGTTGGTACTATTTCCACTAGGCTATGCTTTTCAACAGTGTTTCCACTGGGAGTAATTCTATTGGCTCAGTTCATAGAAGGCTCAGTACATAATTCACTAAGGTCATCAAAATGTTTTAAAAAAAAAGACGGGGGAACATACAGGGGAGGACCAGATAGTGCAGTCCCTGGCAGAGGCAATACCAAGTGTCAGAAGTCATATTGCACAGCAGCCCTACACAGACACAAGCTAGCACCAGTGCTTTTGGAGAACTAACACTGCCAGACTCTGGCACAGAGGCAAACTCAGGTTTAAATGGGCTAGGGCTAAACATAATGGGCAGTCCCCAACTAAAAGGAATTTGTATCAGTCACTTAAGGGTGATCTCTCCTTTCATTCATACTTCTCTGATTCTCCATCAGTAATGACTTACCCCTTATGACCTCACACCTAACTTTGTTTTCTGCTTCTCCAATGTATTTAAACTTAAAATTGCACTAAGACTTTTGGGTCATTCTATATATTAGTTATCTGTGCATATAGCTTATCCCAAAAAAGCATAAGTTCTAAGAGGGCAAGGTCTCTACCTTATCTGAATTTTGCATCTCCCCAGAGTCAAATACACAACAAGAACTTAATAAATGTGTGTTGAATTAGAAGCAGAATTCAGAGATAAACACTTATAAAAAAAACTTTAAAACACAGTCTTTTCTTTTTTTTTAAACAAATGCTTTATTAACTTCTGTTTTACATCATTCATTTCCACCAGATTTTGAGTTACAATCATTTTCCCCCCATTATTCCCCTACCCAACCTCCCTGAATAGCAGTCCCACAAGATATCGCTTCCTCCAATCTGTTCTCTCCCATACCCCCATCGACTTTTCCATTAGAGGAAGATGAATCTTTGTGTCCCAATGCCTGCACATCTTATCTCCCAATTATAGGCAAAAGAGTATTAATAATAGTATTTATATATATATTTGAAACATTTAATGTTACGACCTCAAATTTCAGATCCATTTCCTTCCTCCCTTGTCACCCATTCCCTCTTCAAAGATAGAAATTCCAAGTGTGTTTGTGTGTGTCTATGTAAAAACATTATGGAGATGAGGTATGTTGTACAAGGCTGCTTATAATTCCCTCCCACTCATCCCACCCCCCACCTGGTCCATTCCCTACATGATCCTGTCCCTCTTCTATAGTGGATACTTCCAACCTCCCCTCACCCCAAGGATGCCCTCCCTTCCATCATCCCTCCTCTCATCCCCCTTCCCCCTATCCTGCTGCAGGTTGAGATATCCCATTTAGTATGTATGTCATTTTCTCCCTGAACCAAATTAAATGTGAATGTGGTTTTGCCTTTTTAGCCTTCCTTATTCTCTCCCTCTTTTGCAACCACTTCCCCTTGCTTCTTCTGCATGGGATAGTTTACACTACCCTGTCTCTCCCCATCTCCTCTTGCCACTTTCCTCTCTCACCTCATAATTTCATCCCTTGAGTATTCTCCCTTCCCAACAAATTCAACGTATGCCCTCTATCCATATATAACTGTAACCATATACACACACATTCACATATGTATTCATATGACCACACACCCTTCTTCCATTATTTTCATAGTGTGAAAGATATCATCAGTCACAGTTATTGCTTTTCCATATAGGAATGTAAATAGTTCAACTTTGATAAGTTCCTTTTGATTTCTTTTCCCTGATTACCTTCTCAGGCATCTCTTCCTTCTTGTGTCTGGGTCTCAAATTTTCTATTCAATTCTGGATTTTTCCTCAAGAATGCTTGAAAGTCCTCTATTCCACTGAATGACCATATTTTCCCCTGAAACAAAATACTCAGTTTTGCTGGGTAGGTGACCTTGGGTTCATTCCCAGTTCTTTTGCCCTCTGGAATATCATATTCCATGCCCTTCAATCCCTCAGTGTAGAAGCTGCCAGGTCCTGGGCTATTCTGATTGTGTTTCCACAATATTGAACTTGTTTCTTCCTGGCTGCTTGTAGTATTTTCTCCTTGATCTGAGGATTCTGGAACCTGGCTATAATATTCCTGGGAGTTTTCTTTTTGGGATCTTTTTCAGGAGGTGATCGGTGGATTCTTTCAACCTCTAGTTTGCCCTCTGGATCTAAAACATCAGGGCAGTTTTCCTTGAGAATTTCTTGAAGGGTGATTTCTAAGTTCTTTCCTTGATCATGGCTTTCAGGTAGTCCAATAATTTTTAAATTGTCTCTCCTGGATCTATTCTCCAGGTCAGTGGTTTTTCCCATGAGATATTTCACATTGCCTTCTAATCTTTCGTTTGTTTGGATCTGCTTAACAGCATCTTGATTTCTCATAAAGTCACTAGCTTCCATTGCTCCAGTCTAACTCTGAAGGAATGAATCTCCTCAGTGAACTTTTGAGATTCTTTTTCCATCTGGCAAATTCGACTTTTTAAGGCATTCTTCTCCTCATTGCCCTTTTGGGCCTCCTTTGCCATTTGAGTCAGTCTATTTTTTAAGGTGTTTTCCTCAGTCAGGCTGTTGACCCTCATTTCATACTTTTCCTGCATCCTTCTCATTTCTCTTTTCAATTTTTCCTCCACTTCTCTTATTTGATTTTTAAAGTCCTTCTTAAGGTCCTCTATGGCCTGCAACCCGCTCATGGTTTCCCCTGGGGCTTTTGGAGCAGGACTTCTGACCTCACAGTCCTTTTTCTGCTCTATGCCCCCAAAATAGGAGTCTAGGGTTGCATTTTTCTGTTTCCTTTGCCTTGGCATGTTGCCACTTAATTGCTTGACTTTTTGGGCTTGTTGCCACACTATGGCTTTAAGGCCAGCTAGAGGAATTTTCATCCTGAACGTGTGGGGGGCAACTTCCGTTTCTGGCAAGCTGTAAACCCACCCACGACTTCCACCCTAGATCACAATCCAGATCCAGGGAGGTTAAAGCAAGAGTGATTACCCCCCAAGACTGATCACGGGATCTCCCTACAAATTTGCAGGCTGGGAGTGGTAGCTGCCTCTGAAAACTACAAAATGGCGTGTCTCCTCAGCAGCTTCTAGCCCCCAGGGGAGGGAGCCGACGCATTCCCTAATACCAGTCCCAAAGTCCATAGGACACTAACCTCTTACTTTGTCCTAGGCAAGTCTATGTTGATAATTCTGGAGTCGCCACAGCTGCTGGTGTTCTGGGGTTCCTCCATCTGGCTGCTGGCCCTGCCGCCCTGGGGCTAAAACCTTGGCTCATGCGGACCTGGGCTTGGCTCGGCTAGGCTTCTGTGCTCTGCGCGCTGCACGCTGCCAGGTCCCAGACCACTGCGCTGGTCCTTCCTGCAGGGCTGCTGGGCTGTCCTCAGCGGGAGTTTAGCTTCTCTGTGTCGTTCTGTGGGTGCTGGGGCTCCAGAAGTTGTACAGAGTCCCCTTTTACATCGTTTGGGGGGAATCTGGGGGCAGAGTGGCTTGGATGAGCTGTTTCTACTCCGCCATCTTGGCTCTGCCCCAACACAGTCTTTTCTTAAAGAGATTCTATAGTTTATTTTTCCTTTATCTCTTACTCCTTTTTTTCCAAAGACAAAAAAGGGTATTTTTTAAAAAATCTAATGGCTGTCTACAGATTATTTTCTCTGCTGGTTCATTTTTAGTTCATATTAAATACTGATGAGAGGTATACAGAATAAAGCAGTGACCTTGGAATCAGGAAGACCTGGTTTCAAATTTATCTCTGACACTTACTTGTTAGGTGACTGCAAGACAAGTCACAGAGTTTCTTAGAACCCTCAGGCAGCTCTCTAGGACTTTAAGTTACAGAAGCATAGCCATATACACTGGCAGAAGGAATTTTCACATTGGGAAATCACAGGTCTCTAATGTTCAATCAAAAAGTTACATAAAGTAAGCTTAAGAATTCAGTTATGCTTTGGTTTTTGCCTAGTTCTAAGTCAAACAAATGAAAGGGGAAACTTTAGAGTCACAAAATGTTTACTAACAAAGAACTTGAACTTTTAAAAATGTTACATAGAAAAAGGAAGGCTATCGGCATGTAACATTTGAAAAGTCCACAAAAAGTACTCTCCTGCCATCAAAATAATAGATTATATTCTTGTTATACCTACAACATTTTTATAACACCCCTATTTTGGAGGATCAGTTAGCATTAACTAACACTACAACAAGCACTTTTTCAAGAACAATACAGATGACAATAATCATATTGTCATATATAAATAATCATATTTATGTTGTCACAAATGAAGGGAGCTGACAGAAGTGGTGAAGTAAATGGTCCTACTATCATATCTACAAGGTACAGAACCAGGGAGATGGGTATCTTTTAAAAAAAATTATAGTGACTGATGGATTTCAGTTGAAGTAAGGAATAAGCAGACTTGATGAATAAAAATCTTTACATTCTTAAAAAAAGAATGGGCTTTTAAACAAAAATAATTTAAACAATTATTTCTAGAACAAGACACACTCATCTCAATATGTAGGGTACTTCAAATTTTGAAATTTTGTATTGCATTATGATTACTTTGGAACAGTTTCTTTTGAGACCCAATTCAAACCAAACTGATTAAAGCTTGATTTGTTCTATTCTACAGAACCAGAAGGGCAGCTAGATGGTGCAGTGGATAAAGTGCCTGGCCTAAGTTCAAATCTGGTCTAAGACACTTAGTAGTTTTGTATCCCTGGGGAAGTCACTTAACCTGGCTTCCCTCAGTTTCCTCATCTGCAAAATGAACTGAAGAAGGAAATGGCAAACCACTCCAATATCTTTGCTGAGAAAACTCCAAATGGGGTCACAAAAAGTCAGGCATGACTCAACAACAACAACAACACCACAACCAGAAAGGTGGATCCTTTTACCACTTACTGTAAAACAGACTTCATTTCTTCAAAATGGATGGTAAGGTGGGGCCAAAGATAGAAGAAATTACATATTCTGTACGACAATCATTTAGTAACTACCTCATTTAATACTTACTGTTATGTGGTTGTAAATAAGCTGAGACCACCCAAAAAGATCTGCTAATCTATAAAAAGCTGCCAATTTACATCGTAATAATTTCTCTCCTTTATCATATGCAATTGAATCAGATCCCCTAAGATCATTCACTGGTGTCACCATGCCAAGACCTGAAATGACAAGAAACAAAAGCAAAGAATTTAATATTTATGCTCAAATTCAAATAATGACACTTCGCATTTTACAAAGGAGTGTATATATAGTATATCAACTGATCACAACAACCTTGCAATATATGCAATATCATATTTACCATCTTAATTTTATAAATGAAAAAATGGGGCTTAAAAGCATTAACAAAATTCAATAACATCCCACACACATTTATTAAGTGTCTATGATGTACAAGGCACTAAGTTGGGGGCTGAGATTACAAAGATAAATTTTTTTAAAAAATCACCCCTTCAAGAGCTTACTTTCTATGGAGGAATGGAGGGAGAAGAATACAATATGTAAACTGTTATGTGGGGGATTAGGGCATACTTCATGTTGAATTACAGAATCACAGATTTAGAGCTGGAAGATAACTCAGAAGTCATCTAGTTAATCCTCTCATTTTACAAAGGACACATCTGAGATGAATTCTGAAGGAAGCCAGTATTTTAAGAGGTAGAGGTAAGAAGAAAATGCATTCCAGTTATATTAGATAGCCTGGGCAAAGTCATGAAGACATAAATTGTTGTTTGTCATTCAGTCTTTTCTCAGTCATGTCCAAATCTTCATGACTCCACTTGGGGTTTTCTTGGCAAAGATACTGGAGTGGTTTGACATTTCTATCTCCAGCTCATTTTGCAGATGAGGAAACTGAGACAAACACGATTAAGTAATTTTCCCAGCATCACATGGCTAATAAATGTCCAAGTCTAGAGCTGAACTCACGCTTCCCAACTCCAGACTTGGTACTGTATCTGCTACACCACTGAAGGTATAAGACTGAATGCCAAATTCAGAAAACAAATGGGTCAGTATGATTAGGAAGTACATTGCATGGAAAAAAAGTAATGTGAAAAAAATTGGAAAAGTGGGATGGAGAGAGAACATGAAAGGTTTTAAATAACAAACTGGAGCATTTGAATTTCACACCAAAGAAAAAATGAGGAAGTCACTGAAGATTCTGAAGTACTGTTTTGTGGTTATACCAAGTCTGACACCTCTGGTTCGGAGAATGGGTGAAGAAAGGAGGGAAGAGAAGATGGTAGTTCTTTAGAAGGCTAATACCTACTGCAATAGACCAGGTAAGAGATGACAAGTGCCTGAAACAGAATGATGGATATAGGAGGGTATAAGAGATATTATAGAAGCAGACATGACAAAAGTTAGGCAAACATGAAGTTTAAGAGTGGAAAAAAATCAAAGAAAATGTTCAAGTTAAGCAGACTTGCCCATATAAATATATAAATAAATGTAAATAAATGAATGGTAGTGTAGAGATTTGAGCACAAATCCAGTGTTCTTTTCATATTACCATACAGGTTCCTATTAAACTGAATTACAACTATTGTTCTAATGCTGATATAATTATTAGTTACTAAACTGGAAGCAAGCTACTTCATTTCTTCTCTCCCCTTCACCCCACAACTTAAAAGAAAAAATGGTGTAATGTTAGTATACTTAGAGTCAGGAAGACCTGAGTCCAAATAATACCTCTGACACTAGCTGTGTAATAATGGGCAAGTCATTTAATTTCTTGGTTCTTCAAGCAATTCTTAAAGACCATAAGTAATAGCTGAGTTGTCATCTGCATGGGGTAGGAAAAAGTACTTTGGTATTATAAATCTAGTAACAAAAGGAATAGGACTAAATCTGTGACTTCCATGGTATGGAGAGGTTTGAGGTAAAGAAACTCCTTTATCAACACGGGTATACACCATAATACATTAGAGGATTGTATTGGGCACTGTGACTTGCCCAGGGTGAACAGAGCCAGTATGTGTCAAATGAGGGACTTGAACCCAGGTTAGTTCTCTATTCACTAAGCCATTCTGCTTGTCTAGCAACAAAAAAATTTTTTTAAAGAATAGTAAATTATGACCTCCATTATTTGCTTTTTGGTTTTTTATGGGTATATTAACTTAATAAAATAACATTCTATTTTTATTTTTTTGCTTTTTAGAGGGGGGAAGGTAGGGCAATTGGGGTTAAGTGACTTGCCAAAGGTCACATGGCTAGTTTTGTGTTAAGTGTCTGAGGCCCCATTTGAATTCAGGTCCTCCTGACTCCAGAGCTGGTGCTCTATTCACTGCACCACCTGGCCACCCCTAAAATAACATTCTAAACTCTTTGTTGTCCCCTTATGAACTCTTTTATGTTTTTAATTTTTTGTTGCTGTTATTTTTAATGTAATTGTAGTCAGTATATTTAGTTCTGATTTCTTCACTTTGCAGCTTTTCATATTTATAGCTTCTGATGGTGGAAAACATATATATATATCCATATTTATATCCATATATCACAATTTGCTCATCCATTTTCCAACTATGGATACATCCATTGTTTCTGGTTTCTTGCTGCTCCAAAAAAAGCCCACACTTAAATTCTTATACTCATTCAGAACAGGCAAAGCTAAAGTTCAGAGACTTTTGAGGAAACTGATAACTTCCAGTTATAATCAAATATCAGTAATGTAAGACAGAGAGACTACTTAGAATCATCGCAGCTTGTGGATAATCTAAATCTATCTGCTATGCCCTGCAAAGTAATGAGTTTTTTCTCCTAAGGTGAAAATGCTTTTAAGGGCTAAATTTATAGTGCTCAAATGAACAAAATAAGTGAAATTATATCTACAAATTAATGTAATTTGGTTTATAATCTTTTTTTGGAAGGGGAAGGGGGAAGTAATTAAGGTTAAGCAATTTGCCCAAGGTCACAAAGCTAATTAAGTGTCTAAGGCAGAATCTGAATTCAGGTTCTCCTGACTGCAGGGTCTGTGCTCTAACAACAGTGCCACCTAGCTGCCACAGCCATAATCTCTTAAGTTAGCAAAGTTGCTACTTTGATTCTGCCCCTTTCAGAATTTGAAAAGCACGTGGCATAATTAAAACAAAAAAATTTCAATACAATAATATTAAGATATATCTTCATTTTCATAAGGTACAGAAAAAACAAAATGTTTTTCACAAATTCACATCTCTCCAAAAAGCAAAAGCAAGCAATTCTAATATCCTTTTAGAAATACTTTTTTTTTTCTTAAGGACCATACCTTAAAGTCAAATCACTCTGGCTCTCAAATATTGGCCAACAATGCATCCCAGGCCAAGGCCTACTTAGTCACTGTTTGGGCCCAGACCGACTCAGAGTAAACATAAATAGCAATTGTTTCTGTTTTAGTCAAAAAATCTAAGGGTCTTTCCCTCCCAGATTGATTTTTTTTTTAGATTAGGTAAAGAGACCATTCTCTGCCTCATTTCTTACCTAGCCTTAATCACTGAATGGGTAAAGACGTTAGCTTAAAAATGCCAAGGTCTCCCATTACAGCCAAGGTCATTTCTAGTCATCCTGATCTACATTTGGCCTCTGGACCCAAGTGGCTCCAGAGGAGAGTGAGTCTGGTGATTTTGCACCGTCCTTCCTCACTTAAATCCAATTTACTTGCATGTCGTGGCATCACTTCCGTGATGTCATGATCCTCTCCATGAAAGAAGGATAAACAACAACTTCACAACAAACTTGTATTTACACAAAGGAACTTTAGTTAGAAGTTGTAGGAACAATACAGTATGAGTTAAATAGCTTAAAATCCAGAACTGAGTAAGGCTAGTTTGGGAAACAAGCAGATAAATGGAAGCTTAGGGCAAACTAATGCTAGAAGGGTGGTTCAGAGACCTAAAGAGCTCTTCCTGCATACTATGATTATCTGTTGCTATTGTCCCTTCATCTTTTCTTGTTTTTCTTGTTATTAGGGGCAGTCAGGTGGTACAGTGGAAAAAGTGCTGGGTCTGGAGTTAAGATGATCTTAATTCAAATCCAGCCTCAGAAACATACTAAGTTGTGTGACCCTGGGCAAGTCGTTTAACTTCTGTTTGTCTGTTTCCTCAACTGTAAAATGGGAATAATAGTACCTACCTCCTAGGGTGGTTGTGAGGATCAAATGAATGCTTAGCACAGTGCCTGGCACATAGTAAGTGTTAATGGAAATGTTAGCTATTATTGTTATTATTCATCCAAATATTTAAAGTGCCCAATATGTTTTGAGTGCATGCAACATAATTGGGAAGATATAAAAGATCTGGTAAGAGGTGGTTTTTAGTCTATCACATTCACAAATAACTAGAATATTTTATTTGATAAACCCATTAAAAAGTTGCAAAATAAAGTGTGAGGTGAAAACCCCGGATATAAGCCTTGATACACGCTAGGGAAAAGTTTTAATGGGACAAGCAAACATTTCTTAAGTTTCATTTTGGGGATGAAGTCAGTTAAAAATGTCATATTTAAGATGTATAGCTAAGGTACATGCCAAAATTATCAAATCCCTCCCCCTGTATTTAAAATTTGGTTATTCAAAGCAGGGATTTATTAATTTTGTAGATATCTAAAACCCACTGTTTCACCTCTTCCCTTTTCCAGGATCAACTGCTTTCTTATGGGGTGGGGAATGTGGATAAAGGTGGTTTTCTTCTCTTATTTTCACTACTTATTGATACCACTGGAGTGTGAGTGAATATAGGAAGACACAAAATTTAAAGTTAGTTTCTCCAAGGTATAGATTTTAAATTTTTGCTTCATTACAATTAACCTTTAGGAAAAAAACCAAAACAAAACGAGAAAATTCCTTTTACCTGTCAATTATTTTTCTACAATAACTCTAAAAAAATGGGGTAAATTATTACAACCATGGCCCAGAACAAACATAAACAAGGCAACATTTCTTTCCACGCTTAAAATGGTATGTAAGAAACAGACAACTAGAATTTATAGATCAAAAAGACCTCATTTTGCAGATGAGGAAAGTGAGGATTACAGCAAAATGTTAATTTTGTGACATGCCCATGATGAGAAAGGTAGCAAGAGGCAGAAATGAGATTTGAAGTGAGGTTCTGAATATGATTCTAGATACAGTGCATTTTCTACTGCACCACATTACCTTAAACCCAGTGCTATGCTTTGGGACATATGCTGTTGAAAAGTTCCCATTTTAAACAGATGTGCATTCCTGAAATAGAGCTGTGACCTGTAAAAATTTGTAGAAAACCTATCCACCCAAGTATACATATCTGCTAAAATAGTGCCCAAATGAAGACTAGTTCTTGCTGACTCTTTGTTAGTCATATACCCCAACCCTAGCCCACCTCTTAAAAGGGGACCAGATTTTCAAAAACAGGTCTTGAACAGGAAAAACCCTAACCCTAAAGCACTCCCCGCTAAAATTATGGCTACATTCCCAAAATACCAACCTTTTATTATTGGTTGTTTTATGAACCCCAGAAAAAGGAAATTACACAAAATTACTATTCATAAAGAAAATAGATAGTAACTAAAAATTATTTTTGTAAATTTATTGAAGATTAAATATTTTATTAATGTCAAAAGATTTCAGTCTTTCCTACAACCTAGATAAAACTTTCAAGTTTCTTATATTCTCTAAAATTAGTCAAAACTAAATCTCAGCTCAAAAAGTAAATGCTATAATCTTAGGCAGCGCAGTACTCCCAGGATGGAGTACTGGGCTTGGAATCAGGAGGACCAGAGTTCAAATTCCACTTCAGATAATTACTAGCTTTGTGACCTTGAGCAAGTCACTTAACCCTGTTTGCTTCAGTTTCCTAACCTGTAAAATGAGTAAAAGGCAAACCACTTGAGTATTTTTGCCAAGAAAACCTCAAATGGGGTAATGAAGAGCTGAACTGGACACAAATGAAACTCAACAAAAATAACAAATATTCTTTGAGCTCAAAGCAATGTAACACAAGTACAGTAAAAAATTTATCCAACCAAAGTTTAGCTATCAGGTAATTTCATCTATCTGGAATATACATGAGTTCAAGAAAAGAAGCAAAACACTTGCCTTAGTCAAAATAGGTGTCAAAAGCTTGTGCCTGGGAGCTTTATTATTATTTATGCCTTATTATTAGGAAAGCCTGTCAGACCCTCACTTAGAGTCTACTATTATCTTTTAAGTGAAAGAGCATAGGGTATGTGACTGTGGATGACCAGAATATTTATTGAAATGAACACAAAAATTATAAGCAATTTTAGCAGTTCTGACATCCAAATCTATAATACATTAAAAGCAGCAAAGTATAAGTGGGAGAAAAGTAAGCAAATACACTAGCAACATGAAGAAGTAACACAGATAGATGTGTGATAAACCATTCTGGTCCCAAAATATTTTGGCAACTCAAAAACTATCCATTATACCTCCTGAATCTATTTCACAATCCCCAATGTCAAGGACTTCCTTTGATAACATCAAAACTTGCAGTTTGTGCACCAACAGTTCAGGTAAGAATCTCAAAAGGATACATCATCTGGCTTGAATCAACTTAAGAGACAATGGGATATAATGGAAAAAGTAATGTATTTGGAGTCAAGAAGCCTGCGTTCAAATCTTAGAGCTTACACTTGTAGCTTTGGAACTAAACATCAAAAGATTCAATTTCTCTATCAGTACAATGGGGCAATAACTGAACAGAGCTGTTGTGAGGAAAACGTTCTGTAAACACTGAGCATCACTACTATTTTATAATTGGCAAGAATGAATAGGGTCAGATTCGAGAGGGCCAGAATATTTAATGAAATGAACACAGGTTTGGAGGTAATGAATCAGGCTTATACAGCCACAGCCACAATGAGGGTTACTTTTATGAGCTATAATTTTATAGAATGCTCATAGAAATGTTTTACATCCATAACTCTCAATAGGCTTTCAATATCTGTAAAAAAAATATTAATGCAATTCATGCCTGCAGCTTAGTCAAAAACAACCAGCAATAAAATCTACTACTTTTCTGGACTTCAGGGACCATGACCTCTACTATCTCTCATTGACTATTTTTTCTCAGTTGTAGCTGCATTTGTCACTTTCTTTAATTTATTTATTTTTAGTTTTCAAATTCACTTTTTTTTTTTTGGAGGGGGGAAGCCAAGGCAATTGGGGGTAAGTAACTTGCCCAAGGTCACACAACTAGTAAGTGTCAAGTGTCTGAGGCTGAATTCCAACTCAGGTTCTCCTAACTCCAGGGGTCGGTGCTCTATCTGGCCTCCCCAAATTCACTTTTTATAAGATTTTGAGTCCTAAATTCTCCCCTCCCCAAGACAGCATGCAATCTGATACAGGAAATACATGTACAATCATGTTAAACATACTCCTACATTGGTCATATTGTAAAAGAATCAGAACCAAAAGGAAAAATCACAAGAAAGAAAAACACCAAAAAAAGAGAAAATTGTATGCTTTCAATCTTCATTCAGACTCCATAGTTCTTTCTCTGGATGTGTATTACATTTTCCACCAAGATTCTTTTGGAATTGTCTTAGATCACTGCATTACTGAGAAAAGCTAAGTCTATCAAAGTCGATCATCATACAATGTTGCTGCTACTGTGTACAATGTTCTACTGTTCTTCTCACTTCCTCAGCATCAGTTCATGTAAGTTCAGGTTTTTCTAAATGCATATGCGCATCATTTCTTATGCAACAATAATATTACATTACATTCATATATCACAACTTGTTCAGCCACTCTCCAACTGATGGGCATCCCTTCAATTTTTAAATCTTGGTCACCACAAAAAAAAGCTGTTATAAATATTTTTGTACATGTGGGTCCTTTTCTCTTTTTTATAATCTCTTTGGGATACAGACCTAGCAGTGGTATTGGTGGATCAAAGGGTACACACAGTTTTATAGCCTTCTGGGCATTGTTCCAAATTGCTTTCCAGAATGGCTGGATCAGTTCACAACACTACCAACAATGAATCAGTGTTCCAATTTTCCCACATCTTCTCCAACATTTATCATCTTCCTGTTTTGTCATATTAACCAATCTGATAGATGGGGTATGGTACCTCAGAGTTGTTTTAATTGGCATTTCTCTAGTCAATAGTGATTTAGAGTACTGCATTTTTCATTTTCTTTTTTTTTTCCAATTTTTTAATTTATTTATTTTCTTTTATTTTCATTTTCGACATTCATCTCCACAAGATTTTGAATTACAATTTTTTCTCTCCCCGTCTTTCCCCTAGCCCCACCCCAAAAGAGCAGGCCTACTGAATACCCCTTTCCCCAATCTGTTCTCTCTTGTTTCTATACCCCAGTACCTATATATCTTATTTCCCAAGCGCATGTAAAAAAACAATTTTTAAACATTTGCTTTTAAAACTTTGAGTGCCAGATTTTTTTCCCCTTCTTCCCTCCTCACCCACCCCACTGGGAAGATAAGCAATTCAATATAGATTGTACATATGTAGTTATCCAAATAAATCACTTCCATAGTAGTTATATTGTGAAAGACTAACTATATTTCCCTTCATCCTATACTGCCCCCCACTTATTCTATTTTCTCCTTTGACCCTTTCCCTTTTCAAAAATGTTTGCTTCTAACTACCCTCATCCCCAATCTGCCCTCCCTTCTATCCCCCCCTTTTATCCCCTACCCCCCTATTATCCTGTAGGGTAAGATACCCAATTGAGTGTGTATGTTATTGCCTCCTTAGACCAAATTTGATGAGAATCAGGTTGTCCCATTCCCTTTCACCTTCCTGCTCTTCCCCTCCATTGTAACAGTTTTCTCTTGCCTCTTTTATGTGAGATAATTTACCCTAATCTATCGTTCCCTTTATTCTTCTCCCAATAAATTCCTCTTCTCTCACCTCTTAATTTTATTTTTTAGATATCATCCCTTTATATTCAACTCATCCTGTGCCCTCTGTCTATGTCTACATGAACATACAATGCATTTTTCATTTTCAATCCACATATAGTCAATGCATTTTAATCTTTAGGGAGTCTGTTCTTATAGCATCACTGATGGCAGGAAAAGGAGACAGTCAATGCATACCATGAGACTGTCTACCAGCTGATACATCAGAATAAGACGTCTAAAGGCCACTTTGATAAGTGTGAACCTTCAGGGAGCAAGACTGTTAAAGTCATCTCACTAGCATACATGGTAACATGCTTCTGATTTTTTTGTGATGATGGCCCAGCCTCCCACTTCCATCATACCCACTTGGACTTTTTAGGTACTCATATTGCTAACAGGGTTTTCAGGTTACATTTCTGAACTATATAGCTGGACTCTGCCCTCAGGTCTACTTAATGAATCTTTCAAACACCAGTACCTATGACCCTGGCCACCCCCAACACCCAGAGATCAGATAACATAAATAGCTGTATGGTACTCTGTAAGTAGTTAGGAGGTCCTGGCAATCATGAATTGATTTACATTCATGAAGAATGGCCAAGTTTTTACGAAAAGTGTCTTGGTGGTGCTGGTATTTAGCATTCATTTCAATTTGTCTCCTTTTAGGTATCCTTTTAGCTTTTAATGCCTTTTGTGGTATAGAAGAGGCATTATTAAAATAACAAGTTTTTCTTTTGTCTCTGAATTAGGAGGCTATATACAAATTAAAAACCTTTCCTGTGCTAACCTCTAATTACATGCCATATTCATCGAACATCATTAAGAATTATATTTTTTAAAAAAGAATTATATTAAGACATACCCATTTGAAAATTATGAGATAACATTTGCTTTCAAGAAAATGAACTGAACCAGACATTAAAATTAAACCTCAATAAAATTTATAGTGTAATGTTATATCAACTCTTTTAAAAGTTACCATGGAACATGGAAACACAAAATGTAAGGGAATTTAGATGAAGCAGATATAAAAAATTAGCTATTATTCATTTAAATCTGCCACATAAAATCAGACAAGAGCAAGAAGTTGTATCATGGGAAGAATCAATTAATTCTAAAATATGCTCTGAATTCCATTTTACTGTTTTGGAAAAGGTTAAGCTCAACTACAGTAGCACACCAATGATCATGCCCAAATAACTAATGTTTTACTGACTCCATCAACCATTTTTCTTTTGTTCCACTTCTGGCAATTGGCTAGGTTTTGGAGAGCATGAAGGCAGAGAGAGATTTAATAACTTTTTTTTAAACAAATGCTTTATTAACTTCTGTTTTACATCATTCATTTCCACCAGATTTTGAGTTACAATCATTTTCCCCCCATTATTCCCCTACCCAACCTCCCAAAATAGCAGTCCCACAAGATATCGCTTCCTCCAATCTGCTCTCTCCCATACCTTCTCCCATACCCCCTTCGACTTTTCCATTAGAGGAAGGTGAATCTTTGTGTCCCAATGCCTGCACATCTTATCTCCCAATTATAAGCAAAAGAGTATTAATAATAGTATTTATATATATTTGAAACATTTAATGTTAAGACCTCGAATTTCAGATCCATTTCCTTCCTCCCTTGTCACCCATTCCCTCTGGGGAGATAAGTAATTCAGTATATGTTGTACATGTCTAGCTATGCAAAACATTATCATAGTAGATATATTGTACAAGGCTGCTTATAATTCCCTCCCACTCATCTCACCCCCCACCTGGTGCATTCCCTACATGATCCTGTCCCTCTTCTATAGTGGGTACTTCCAACCTCCCCTCCCCCCAAGGATGCCCTCCCATTCATCATCCCTCCTCTCATCCCCCTTCCCCCTATCCTGCTGCAGGTTGAGATATCCCATTTAGTATGTATGTCATTCTCTCCCTGAACCATATTCAATGTGAATGTGGTTTTGCCTTTTTAGCCTTCCTATTCTCCCCTTCCCTTGCAACCACTTCCCCTTGCTTCTTCTACATGGGATAGTTTACCCTACCCTGTCTCTCCCCATCTCCTCTTGCCACTTTCCTCTCTCACCTCATAATTTCATCCCTTGAGTATTCTCCCTTCCCAACAAATTCAACCTATGCCCTCTATCCATATATAACTGTAACCATATACACACACATTCACATATGTATTCAAATGACCACACCCCCTTCTTCCATTATTTTCATAGTGAGAAAGATATCATCAGTCACTGTTATTGCTTTTCCATATAGGAATGTAAATAGTTCAACTTTGATAAGTTCCTTTTGATTTCTTTTCCCTGATTACCTTCTCAGGCATCTCTTCCTTCTTGTGTCTGGATGTCAAATTTTCTATTCAATTCTGGTTTTTTCCTCAAGAATGCTTGAAAGTCCTCTATTCCACTGAATGACCATATTTTCCCCTGAAACAAAATACTCAGTTTTGTTGGGTAGGTGACCCTTGGGTTCATTCCCAGTTCTTTTGCCCTCTGGAACATCATATTCTATGCCCTTCGATCCCTCAGTGTAGAAGCTGCCAGGTCCTGTGCTATTCTGATTGTGTTTGCACAATATTGAAATTGTTTCTTCCTGGCTGCTTGTAGTATTTTCTCCTTTATCTGGGGATTCTGGAACTTGGCTATAATATTCCTGGGAGTTTTCTTTTTGGGGTCTTTTTCAGGAGGTGATTGGTGGATTCTTTCAACCTCTATTTTGCCCTCTGGATCTAAAACATCAGGGCAATTTTCCTTGAGAATTTCTTGAAGGGTGATTTCTAGGTTCTTTCTTTGATCATGGCTTTCAGGTAGTCCAATAATTTTTAAATTGTCTCTCTTGGATCTATTTTCCAGGTCAGTGGTTTTTCCCATGAGATATTTCACATTGCCTTCTAATCTTTCATTTGCTTGGATCTGCTTAACAGCATCTTGATTTCTCATAAAGTCATTAGCTTCCATTTGCTCCAGTCTAACTCTGAAGGAATGAATCTCCTCAGTGAACTTTTGAGATTCTTTTTCCATCTGGCAAATTCGACTTTTTAAGGCATTCTTCTCCTCATTGCCCTTTTGGGCCTCCTTTGCCATTTGAGTTAGTCTATTTTTTAAGGTGTTGTTTTCCTCAGTCAGGCTGTTGACCCTCATTTCATACTTTTCCTGCATCCTTCTCATTTCTCTTTCCAATTTTTCCTCCACTTCTCTTATTTGATTTTTAAAGTCCTTCTTAAGGTCCTCTATGGCCTGCAACCCGCTCATGTTTTCCCCTGGGGCTTTTGGAGCAGGACTTCTGACCTCACAGTCCTTTTCCTGCTCTATGCCTCCAAAATAGGAGTCTAGGGTTGCATTTTTCTGTTTCCTTTGCTTTGGCATGTTGCCACTTAATTGCTTGACTTTTGGGCTTGTTGCCACACTATGGCTTTAAGGCCAGATAGAGGAATTTTCGTCCCGAACGTGTGGGGGGCAACTTCCGTTTCTGGCAAGCTGTAAACCCACCCACGACTTCCACCCTAGATCACAATCCAGATCCAGGGAAGTTAAAGCAAGAGTGATTACCCCCCAAGACTGATCGCTGGATCTCCCTACAATTAATTCGCAGGCCAGGAGTTGGAGCTGCCTCTGAAAACTACAAAATGGGGTGTCTCCTCAGCGGCTTCTAGCCCCCAGGGGAGGGAGCCGACGCATTCCCCAAATACCGGTCCCAAAGTCCATAGGACACTAACCTCTTACTTTGTCCTAGGCATGTCTATGTTGATAATTCTGGAGTCGCCACAGCTGCTGGTGTTCTGGGGTTCCTCCATCTGGCTGCTGGCCCTGCCGCCCTGGGGCTAAAACCTCGGCTCCCATGGACCTGGGCTCCGCTCCGCTCCCCGCACCCGCGCTCTCTGCGTGCTGCCAGCTCCCAGAGCGCTGCACTGGTCCTTCCTGCTGGGCTGCTGGGCTGTCCTCAGCGGGAGGTTAGCTTCTCTGTGTCGTTCTGTGGGTGCTGGGGCTCCAGAAGTTGTTCAGAGTCCCCTTTTACATAGTTTGGGGAAAATCTGGGGGCAGAGTGGCTTGGACGAGCTGTTTCTACTCCGCCATCTTGGCTCCGCCTCCAATTTAATAACTTTTTAACTGCTTGGTAGAGTAAAAGCATAGCCAACCTGATGTATAATTTGGCAAGCAGACTTTTATGGATTTCTTTTCATTCTGAAAATGGTGGGGGTTTTTTGTTGTTTTGTTTTTTTTTTGCTTTTTGGAGAGCAGTTGGGGTTAAGTGACTTGCCCACGGTCACACAGCTAGTTTTTGTGTTAAGTGTCTGAGGCTGGATTTGAACTCAGGTCCTCCTGACTCCAGGGCCAGTGCTCTATTCACCATGCCACTTAGCCACCCCTGAAAATGTTTTTGAAAAGTCACAAATTACATGTTAAAAAAACAACAACCATTTCCTTGGGAAAAAGAAATGCTAATTTACTCATAAAAAAGGAGACCTGGTTCCACAAAAGAAGATGTTAGGTGAAATGTCATAATGGGACTCAAGAGTTATTGCCACTTGAGTTCTAGTCTAGCTGGTAGTATTGTTAATCAAATCCAATTTGATTTAGGATAAGAAGGGACAAATCCAGGGGCGGCTAGGTGGCACAGTGAGTAAGAGCACCGGCCTCAGAGTTGGGATGACCCGAGATCGAATCTGGCCTCAGAAAATGAGCACCCACACATAAATAATGACTGGCCGTGTAACCTTGAGCAAGTTACTTAACCCCAATTGCTTTAAAAAAAAAAAAAGAAGGGACAAATCCAACAACATTATGGACAAGTTTCATGACACTAAGGCAAGGTTTAATTAGAATGTATTGCTGGCATTTTTTTTGGCCAGAACAATGTAATATGTGATGTGACAATATTTTACAGAAAGAAAGAAAGAAAGAAAGAAAGAAAGAAAGAAAGAAAGAAAGAAAGAAAGAAAGAAAGAAAGAAAGAAAGAAAGAAAGAAAGAAAGAAAGAAAGAAAGAGAAAGAAAGAAAGAAAGAAAGAAAGAAAGAAAGAAAGAAAGAAAGAAAGAAAGAAAGAAAGAAAGAAAGAAAGAAAGAAAAACACTTATTATGAACTTCTTGTTTGAGAACAAACACTAGATTTAAGAGTAAGAAAACCAAAGTTCAAAGATGGGTATATTCCTCTTTTTAGCTGTGTGACTGGCAATTCACGTCATCTCTCTAGGGCTGATTTCTCATTTATAAAATTAGGGAGTTAGAATTGATAACCTTTTAAGGTCTCATTCAGTTCTCAAATTTTGTGCTCCTGAGCTACAGTGTTGACATTTTAAAATATTTATGTATACCTATTAAAGAGAGTAGGTAGCAGTTCTACTTACATTTCTTTTCATTTATATGAGAAATTAATAAGTTGATGAGCATGTATTAAGTGACTACTATATGCCAGGTACCACGCAGCATATTGAGGAAACAAAGACAAAAATGAAATAGTTCTTGTTTTAAGGAAATTTGCATTGTCAGAGAAAGCTTTTGGAAACTGTACACAAGAAATTACGTAAAATTTATACAAAAAATGGCCATCTACTCACTCATGTTCAATGCAGCCATCCCTCCCTGAGGTGCTGCTGGATAAACATTAGGTACATTTGTGGTCATGAAATCTGCAATCTGTTGTAATGCCAATAGGCCTGTGGGATTCTTCCCTTTCTTAAACTGTTCCTGGATCATTGATTCCAATTCTTCACAAAAAGCCTAAAAAGAAGCCAAAGAATATTTCAATAGTTAAAAGCTGAAGGAAAATGATTATTTTAGTTTAATGATGCTTACTTTTCTATCTGTATTATTAAAGAGATCTTTGTCTCATCCACCCAAACTTCATTTCAATCATTCCTTTGTTCTCCCTATAGAGAAGTAAGTGATTTCTTCCTGTCTGATTAATTGCTCTAGCAAAAAAAAAATAATCTCAGGGGTGGCTAGGTGGCGCAGTGAGTAGAGCACCAGCCCTGGAGTTAGAAGGACCTGAGTTCGGATCTGACCTCAGACACAATGCACACACAAACAAAAACCTAGCCGTGTGACCTTGGGCAAGTTACTTAACCCCAATTGCCCTCCAAAAAGCAAAAAAAAAAAAATCTCGTCTAGTTCAGTAGTCTCCAAAGTGGAGACTATTTAAAATAAGGGGAATATGATCAACCAATAAAGGGGTTGGAAGAGGGGTTGCATCCCACCCTTAACATGATACATACAGGTTTATCAGCTAGAGTTATCTCCAAAACAGTCATACCCATTCTAATCTCTCAACAGTCTACAACTCTGACCATCTTTCTGTTGTTCAAGACTTTAGTATGATCCTCAACTCCTCACTAGCTCCACCCCAAACATATCTAATCAGTCACCCAATCTTGTTCACTCTACCTCCACATATTTAATCTGTCCCCTTTTCTCTACTAACATAGTTAATACCCTACTACAGGCTCTCATTACCTCTCATTCATACTATTTTAATAGCTTCTCAATCAGTGTCCCTTTCTCTAGTATCTCTTCTCTCCAAGCCATCATCCAGAGAGCTATCAAAGTAATATTCCTAAAGCCCAAATATGACTCTATCACTTCCCTATTCAATAAACTCCATTGGGTCTCCACTTAACTCAGGGATAAAATATATTTTCATCTTTATCTTATCCTTTTAAAATTTCTACTTTTATATGTTTTATAATAACAGTTATTAGTACAACAGAACATATGATATGTAAATAAGTAAATATCTGGGATGTCTAGGTGGTGCAGTGAATGGAGCACCGGCCCTGGCGTCAAGAGGACCTGAGCTCAAATCTGGCCTCAGACACTTAACACAAAAACTAGCTGTGTGACTTGCAAGTCACTTAACCCCAATTGCCCTACCTTCCCCCCCGCAAAAATAAAAAAAAAAAGTAAATATATATAATTGTGAGTGTAGGCTCAATTTTTTTTTCTAACATACCCTTTTCAGGATGTGTTAGAGAAAGAGTTTAGAGACTACTATCCTAGATTATGACATGCAACTGTATGGGCAACCCACTGAATTATCCCATTAATACATCTCAGCTAGATAATGGTATAAGCTCAGAATTGTAAAGTAAAATGAGAATGGGCTGAATTGCATTCGTGACTTTAGTAAAGATCTCATCAAAAGCGCAAATGATTGCAAAAGGAGTTGAGCAGGTCATGTAGCAAGAGTGAGGGAAAAGAGATGGACAGTATAAGTGCTGCATTGGTATCTAGGCAATATTAACAGATCAGAAGAAGGCTTTTAGTATAGGGACACAACTTCCATGGAGGATTTATTAAAAGACATAAACAAGAATCACAGAGGATGACAAGATATGGATAAGCTGTGAATTAAACCAGTGCAGGGGGGATATGCACTGATGCCATAGCTCCAATAAAATATAATGCTTAAGATAAACACCAGAATACTACTCAATATCATGCTGTCCAAAATAATCATATCTGAAATATGTTTGCTTATAAGTACTACAGAACTAGGAGTGTGCTCTACATGATTTTAGGCTAATGCTATTTGAAACTTATTTCCAGTTTCATTTCCTGAGCTGGAAGGATGCTATAAACTAAATAATAGTATTCACTAGGAAATTGTTAAGGAAAAACTGCAAGTGCGTAAAACCCTTATAAGTGTAATAAATGCATCAGTGGATACTCCATAGTATCGTAGCATTGTCAACCAAGAACTCCTTAAAAAGTATCCATGTCATGAATCATGGTGAACAATACTACAGTAAATAAATTGTATTCTGTGCTAGACAGTAAGTGGGAGGAAGGCTAAGAATAACTTGGTGAATTAAATAAAAGGTACATTGCATTATTTGTTCATTTGGGCCACCTTAATAGGCAATATAGATTCTCATACATTAAACAAGGCTAAAGCCATAACAGAATCAGCCAACGTGAACAGATCATGTACCTCACGATCTCTGAGACAATGATACAGCTTTTCTGATCCCTAGAAGAGGAATCTCTCATTCCTACAGTTCCTAATTTTGACAAAACTCAGGAAAATGAATAATAGCAAATATTTTAAAGATTCTACATAAGTTTTGTCTAGGTAAATTATTTGTAGTTTTCCTAATATGCAAAACCAAAACAATAAAATTAATCAATGCCCTTAGATTTCCAATAAAAATAAATAGGTCTTCTGAAAATAGCAAATAATCTATTTTAATAATTCTCAAATATATATAAAATTAACGAGCAACATACATTTCTGCATACACCGTGTTGCTAATATTATTTTTCAAAAGATGTTGTTGTTATTGGCATCAATAGTAGCAGTAGCACATCTTACTATAGCACTTTAAGGTTTACAAAGTCATTCTTCACAACTCTGTATAAATATTACCTCAGATTTATAGATAAGGAAACTGAAGCTCAGAGAGCTCCAAATAACTTGTTATTGGTCAACACGGCCAGACAGGGTCAGAGTCAGGACGTGAACTGAGGGGACACAGTCAAGAGCTCTTTCTGGTACCATACTGCTTCTACCTTGTCAGAATCAGTTTTTGGTACACAGAAACAGAGTATGAATAAAATAAAGCTCTAGGATTTCTAATATCTGACTGGATTACATCTGAAGGCGTCACATGTAGGAAGTGAACAACAAATCATCTGAAGAGGTAAAGAAGTTAATGCCCTTTTCTGAATCAAACACTTTCCATTCAAATTTATGGTGATACTTTTGCTTTTTAGTAATCTTTAAGATCACTGTCAAGAATGTAAAATGAGGGGTGGTTAGGTGGTGCAGTGAATAGAGCACTGATCCTGGAGTCAGGAGGGGACCTGAGTTCAAACTTGGCCCCAGACACTTAACTCATACTAGCTGTGTGACCTTGGGCAAGTCACTTAACCTCAATTGCCCTGCCTTACCCCCTCCAAAAAAAAAAGTTAAAAAGAATGTAAAATGAATGAATTAAAAACAAGGTTGGATGATATTCAACATCAAAAAAGGAATATGAGAAACCGTTAATAGTAACAGCACCAATACAAGAAAATTACAAATATGGGCAATAGCAACTAATTTTTCTACTATACCTTACAGTTTACCATGTGCTAGACATGACATATTATTTCTTTTGATCCTTACCACAATTTTGGAAGGTAGTATGGCTTAGTGATAATCATTGCACTTGGAGTTTAAGGACCTGTGTGGGAAATCTAGTTCTGCTACTTGCTAGCCACATGAATTGGCCAAGACACTTCAGTGCTCTAGGCCACAGCTTTCTCAAATGTAAAATGAAGAGTTCTAAACCTCATGATTCTTTTTTTTTTCTTTTTTCTTTGGGGGGGAGGGCAGGGCAATTGAGGTTAAGTGACTTGCCCAAGGTCATACAGCTAGTAAGTATTAAGTGTCTGAGGTCAAATTTGAACTCAGATCTTCCTGACTCCAGGGCCGGTGATCTATTCACTGCACCACCCCCTAAACCTCCTGATTCTTAATAGGCAGTAATGGTAAGGATGAATCTTAAGTATTTAATTTCAAAGGTATTGGTGCTATATTAATGGTATAAATTAGGCAAATAATCTTGCTTAACCTTTGGAGATGCAAATGATAGGCTTGGGTGAGGTCTTTGATAGAGGAGACTAAGCCTCATACCAGGAAGAGTCTTCAAAAGAAAATACAAAAGAAAAATATTTAGCTAATCCTAATAAACATTTTCAGTACTCTGAAGTACAGTGCTAGGTACTGAAGATTCAAAAACAAAAGTAAAGCAGCACCTGTCTCTGAGTAGCTTATAATCTAGCTAGGGAAGACAACACACACCTTATACATCTATAAATAACTGTGGGTATAAAGTCACTAGGAGCTGAAAGATTAGGACAGGCTCAGAATACTCATACAGTAGAAGAAATTGATGCTTGAACTAAACCTAACTATACTAAGAGGCAAAAGTACATTTCAGGCATGAGGGTTGGCTAGCAAAAAGGTCCAAAGATGACACATGGAGGGCTGTGTACTAGAAATAGAAATAAGAGTAGTGTGTCTAGAACATAGAGTGTGCGAAGTGGACCTAAGGTGGAATCAGGAGGGAAATGTATAATGAGGGGTATAATGTGTCATGAGGAATGAGGTAGGATTGTAAAGGCCTTAATTTATAATAGAAAATTTTTTTAAAGCAATTGGGGTTAAGTAACTTGCTCAAGGTTACACAGCCAGTTATTTATGTGTGGGTGTTAAGTAACTGAGGCCGGAACGATCCTGGGTCCTCCCGACTCTGGGGTCGACACTCTTACTCACTGTGCCACCTAGCCATGCTTTTATAATAGAATTTAAAGGTAACAGAGAGTCACTAGAGTTTATTGAATAGGACACTGACTTGGTCTTATCCATGTTTTAGGAAAATCACTTTGGCCCCTGTGTGGAAAATGAACTAGAATGGGGAAAGAACTGAAAGGGGAGTTAAATTAGAAAGTTGTTGTAATAGTCCAGAACTATAGTGGTTGATGGCTATGTGAGTTGAAGGGAAAAAGTAAGAAAGATATTGTAGAGGCAGGGTTAACAAGATTTGGCAACTGAATGGACATGTGGTAACAGTAAGAAATTGGGGATAACACTGACATTCTGAATTGGGGTGACTAAAAGGATAATGGTGACCTCAATAGAAATAAGTGAAGTTCTGAAGAAGGCTGGATTTGGGGGAAATAACAATGAGTTATATTTTAAACATATTAAGTTTGAGATGAATACAAAATATCCACTTCAAAAAATCCAGTGGGTATTTTGTAATTTGGGACTAGAATTCAGGAGAGATATTAGAGTTGAATATATCAGTTTGGGAGATGAGAATGTAAGAATGAAATAATACTAAAATGATGCAAGTTAATGAGGTCATCAAAGGAGAAAATAAAGAGGAAAGAGTCCAGAACAGTTATGGGGTATGATATGACTATCTAGCAAAAGAAACAGAGAAGGAATGGTCAAACAGACAGGAGAACAACCAAAAGAAAGCAACATCATGAAAACCAAGAAGAGGGAGAGTATTCAGGAGAAGAGAATTGTCAATAGTGTTAAATGTCACAGAGAAGAAAGATGAATATTAAAAAAAAGGCCACAGGATTTAGTGATTAAGAAAATGTTCCTAACTTTGAGAGCAGTTTCAATTGAGAGATGAGGTCAGAAAACAGACTGTAAATGGTTGAGAAGTGAAAGAAAAGAGAGGAAGTAGATGCAATGACGTAGAAAGTTATTATTTCTTCATTTCTGAAGTCTTTGACACCTAGGAGTAAGAATCTCATGCTCAGGAGATGGGAGAACTTAGAATCTAGATTCTGAGGAAACAAAACAGGAAGTTGCTTTTGCTCCTAGGCTAGGGTGAGGTTTTGATAACTTTTATAAAAGACGATTATTGAAGTACCCTAAGGGAGCCTTTTAGACAAGTCAGAAGCTAAATGGGATGACAGCTAGAGCATTCACCAATGATGCCAGCAGATCATTCAGCATCCTGAAGAAACCAGTGGAGTACCTACCACAGCAGTAGCAATGTGCTACTGAAAATAGCATTGGCTGAAAACTACAAGACTAGCGGGAAGCAGGTCTGGCTCAGGGGAATGCCAAACTAATGCCAGAAGAAGCAGTGAGATGCCACTAGAAGACAAAATCATGAGTCAATCAGGCAACCAGCATTTATTGAGCACCTAATATGTGCCAAGAGCTGTGCTCAGAATATATGAAGTCGGACAAAAACCAGTCCCTGTTCTTTAGGAGCTGACAGTCTAATATGGGAGACAACATACAAACAATTACGTACAAACAAGATGTACACAAGATAAATTTGGGGTAGTCTCAGAGGGAAGGTATTAGAATTAAAGAGAACTGGGAAAGGCTTCTTGCAGAAGGTAGAACTTCAGCTGAGACTTGAAGCCAGCAAAGCTAGGAGATGGAGATGAAGAGAGAGTTCTGGGAATGGGGGAAACCCAGCAAAAACACTCAGAGTTGGAAGATGGAGTGTTGTATGTGAAGAATAGCAAGTGGCCAGTGTCACAGATATCCGAGTACATGGAAGGGAAGGTATAAGCGGACTGGAAAGATAGGAAGGGGCTCTCTGCAGTGTCAAAGATATAAGTCTCCTTTCTACACCTGTACCTTAGTCATGTGTCCCTTCTCCCCATGAATGTGCCCTGGTCACATGTGTTCCCCTCCACACATATCTTTTATTTGTATCCACTCTTTCCACAATAAGTATTTGTGACAGTGTACTACAATTTGGGGGGACTGTTTTGTTGCAACTTCCTTTTTACTAAGACATTTCAATAAATGCCTTTTCTTTGAATCAACTTTGTCCTCTGGGTCACTATCAAAGGCAAACACAATAGTACGGGCCTATGAACAACGGTTTTCACTTTCTTGTTACATTTCTGATTTCTATGTCCATGTCCTCTGTGCCAGATCTCCCAGTAAAGAGTTATATGAATGCAGATAACCAGCTGTAATCCTGATAAAATAAGCCTGCCGGCCTGATCACAGTCAGAATAACCCTCATTTATTGTCTTTACCTCTCCCTGAGATAAGACAAATTGGAGCTAGTATATATTAGGGGCCATACATTATAGAAAACAATGTAATAAGAAATGTTAAACTATCTTTAATAAGAAGCAAGATTTAGTTAGAGAAAAAAAATACTGCTCCCTTACTGGGCTTTGTAGAATCATGGAAACCCTCTTCTTTTGCTCCATCATGTTGAAATCTTGACGAAGGTCTGGTGCCATATTCCTTTCTCTCAAGTATTCCGGATTGTTCTCATCTACTCTATCAAAATATCGCTCCTTATGAGGGGCTGTGGTTGGAGGTGGTGAAGTCACCACCGTTGCGCCTGTATCACCATTCATAGCACAATTTTAAAATTCCCTGTGGAGAACAAAAATAAAAAGAATTGTTTTTGACTGAAAACCCAATAATATATCACCAAATAAATGTTTGGTCCTTAGATATTACCATAATTTTCACAATACAGCAATCTCACACAAAGCACAATTAATCAGAACTATTTGGCACAGCTATACTTCAACCATTAATGCTGAAGAGGCCAAAGTTGATCGGTTCTATGAAGATCTACAACATTTTCTGAAATGATATCAAAAAATATGCTACATTCACCCTAGGGGACTGGAATGCTAAAGTAGAGAATCAAAATGTATTAGCAAGTTTGGCCTTGGAGTACAAAATGAAGCCAGGCAGAAACTAATTAAGAGTTTTGTCAATATAGCTGATCATAATAAACACTCTTTTTCTTTTTCTTTTTGGAAGGCAATTGGGGTTAAGCGACTTGCCCAAGGTCACACAGCTAGTTTTTGTGTTAAGTGTCCAAGGCTGGATTTGAACTCGGGTCCTCCTGACTCCAGGGCTGGTTCTCTATTCACTGTGCCACCTGGCTGCCCCACACTCTTTTTCAACAATTCAAAGGGCAACTCTATACATGGATATCATCAGTTGGTTAATCTCAAAATCAGATGGATTATATACTTTGTAGTCAAAGGTAGAGAAGCTCTAGACACTGAGAACAAGACTTGGAGGTAATTGTGATTCAAATCATGAGCTTCTTATTACAAAATTCAGAATTAAATTGAAGAAATTAAGGAAAACCATCAGATCATATAGGTATGACCTAAATACCCTCCCTTAAGAATATGAAGTGACAAATAGATTTAAGGGATTAGATCTGGTAGATAGGTACATTAATGAACTGTTATTGGAGTTGTGAATTAGTCCAACAATTCTCGAGAACAATTTGGAACTATGCCACAAAAACTATTAAACTGTGCATACTCAGAAATAATGCTACTAGGTCGATACTCCAAAAGAATCAAAGAAAAAGGAGCCCCATGTACAAAAATATTTATAGTAGCTCTTTTTGTGGTGGCAAAGAATTGGCAACAGAGGGAATGTTCATCAACTGGAGAATGGCTGAATAAGTTATGGTATATGAATATGATGGAATACTACTGTGCTGTAAAAAATGATCAAGAGGATGTTTCAGAAAGGCCTAGGAAGACTTATGTGAAAAAGTGAAGTGACTAGAACCAGGAAATCAATTTACACAGAATAGCAGTACTGTAAAAATAATCAATTGGTTTTAATAACTCTGATCAACACACTGACCCACCAAAATTCTAATGGACTCATAATGAAAAATGCTATCCACCTCCAGAAAGAAAATTGATGGACTTGGAGTACAGACTGAAGCACATTTTTTTCTCTTTCTTTCTCTTGTCTTACCCTGCCCTCTACCCCAAACATGGCTAATAGAGAAATTTGTTTTGTACCACTTCATATTTGTAGTGGGTTTTCTGTTTCTTGCCTTTTTGATGGTTGGAGGAGGTGGGGAAGACAGAGAATTTGGAACTAAAAATAAAATTGAATTTTAAAAAAGCAAATGATTTTAAAAATGCATTTGGAATAGCTTTGTTTCCCTTTTCACATCTAAGAAACAGAACAGAAATAAAATCCAATTAAGTCAGGTAATAATTTCATCAAATTAGAGAAAAGCATTTGAGATAATTGGAGAATAGAGATAACCATAAGAACATCAATAAACCAATAAGCTAAACACATACCTTCAAAGATAATTTTTCTCCAAAAGCATTACCTTTTAAAACTTAACTCATAACTTTTGGAATTGATCAAAAGTACAGGAAGAATGGCACAGAGAACAAGGCAGAGACATTTGGTTGTTCATAACTCTCCATTATTCTAAAAAGTCTTTCAATTTGAAAATTTTACTTTAAAGAATCTGAACATTTCTAACCTATAACAGTCAACACCTGCTATTATGTACCAGGTGCTAGGGATGCGGAGATAAAAACAAAATGCTACAGGCTATCAATGAGCTTATGTTCTATTTGAGAGAAACAATATGCACCCAGGAAAATAAAAAACATAAGAGTAATTTCAGAAGCAGTGGAGAGTGCAAGCCATTGCAAGTGTGGGGGGGGGGCGGTTAAGAAGAGATAAAGACAGGACTCATGTATCATAACAAAATTCAATATAAAGCATCCTCCAATATTGTTTTCAGCTCCTCATCCCTCCTCCCCACCCATACTCTTGGTGAAATCCAATTCCAGGAAAGGTAGGCCAACTGGCAAGTACTAGGATTGCAATTACTAACCATATTTAAATATTGAACCATGAAACAACTAGTGAGGTATAGTAGAAGGAACTCTGGTCTTGGAATCAGATGACCCAGGTATAAAGTCTAACTACCACTTATGAGCCTGTGCTACTTTAGGCAAATTACAATCTCTCAGGACCTTTGTTTCCTTATGTGTAAAATGCAGGGGTAAAAACTGATGATCTATAAGGTCCTTTCCAACTCTTAACACTTGTGATTCTAAGAACAATGGCCAAGTATGATTCAATGAACTATCAGAAAAAGCTAGAGTAGGAGTAACTAGTTACAAACCTAGGTTTGTCTGAATTCTAACTCTGCTACTAACAAAATAGCTGTGGGATTTTGGACAAATCAGTTCCCATCTCTGGGCCTCAGTTTCTTTAACTGTAAAATGTGGGGTTGGACGAGATGATCTCTAAGGCTCCCCCTTACATTTCTACAGTCCATGAATATGACTATTTTCCTTTTAAAATAAGGCCACATGAAACTTTGGAGGGTAGAGATCACTGCTTTGCCAGTTCCAGAGCAGACCTACACAATGAACAAAAACAACCTCTAAAAGACCAACCTGCCCAAGGTAACAAATGTGATAGCCTTTCTCTTATCACAAATCACTGTGTCAGAAGGGTGAGATAAAGAATAAACTATACCTATTGTTCTCTTTTTTCCTCAGCACAGTAGATAAAAAATTCAATAAGGAAGTTTGCAAATTTAAATAAAATCTCAAGTATAAATGTACTGGATCAATGAATCAAGATAAGTAAAATACTAATGTTGGTTCTGACCTGAATATTGGCCCTTGACAAATAGCTTATTTTATGGCTTTAGCTTTGGTTAGCATGGCCTTCAAGAAGAAAAACATTTTGTTGTGACAACAAATTTTTCTATAAACATTTCTGTAATTTTTAGAGAACAAAAAAATGAATAAGTCATCTGGAAACAAACATTCTTTAAGAGGAAATTTGGCCATAAAGAATTTTCCTAAATCCAACAATACAATTCTGGCTTTTCTCATTCACATTTTTAAAGCCACATTTTTCTTGGGCATGTATAGAGGAAAAACAACTCTTAAACACACAGCTTCACTTTTTCTGAAGAGATAGCTAAAGACCAACACAGATGATCAAGGTAAATTTGTGAATCCTTCCTATCCCCAAAGAGGAAAGGTTCTAGTATCATTTATATTTTTAACTGGAAAATAGCAGCTACTATGAATTAGTTTCAGTCCATGCATTATTTCACATTAATGCTATTTTAGCTACTATCTAATTTTTCAAAAAATACACTACTAACCAGACTTTTTGGCTGTTCAGGAATAGTAACAACTCACATTCTACAGTGCTTTGAAGTTCACTAAGCACTTTCCCCTGTATAGCAGGTAATACTGCTATTATTCTTCTTCTCATTTTACAGATGAGGAAACTAAGTGACTTGTAGGATCACATATAGAAGTGACAAAGGAGTCAATCCCAAATACTTATGAGTCAAAATCCAATGTTCTTCTCACTATAATAGGGTATGTACTCCTAAGCTGATCTGGTAAAGACTGTCACTAAAATATGTTCTCTTTAATTACAAAGCTAATGGTAGCTTTACTTCATGTTAGCAGTATATAAATAAATTAGGGAATAAAAAGAATACAACATTTTATTTTTTGCATCTCAAAAATACTAGGTCAATTAATTCTATAGTTTTATAAAACAGGTTCTTGATATTAGCACCTTACTTGATACCTGTCTTAGAATACTTCAAAAGCTTCCTCCAAAGGGGTGGCTAGGTGGAGCAGTGAGTTGGGAGGACCCGGGATCGGTTCTGGACTCATTTACTTAGCACCCACATATAAATAACTAGCCATGTAACCTTGAGCAACTTACTTAACCCCAACTGCTTTAAAAAAAAAAAAAAAGCTTCCTCTAAGAAGACAAGAATGAACTGTTCTACTTGACTTTTATAGAACAAAACTATGTAAAATGATTTGGGGAAAAGAGTACTAACAACTTGGGTGAGTGAAGCGTGACCTTATGTATAACATGTATGCAGTAGTCTTTAAGATGGAAGGATCTTGGAAGATTCTAAAAGGCTGAGGAAACCTTTCTAGGCATGATGGAAAGCTGGTGCAAAAATAAAAAGGCAGGGGGTGGCTAAGTGGGGCAGTGAATAGAGCACTGGCCCTGGAATCAGGAGGATCTGGGTTCGTATCTGGCCTCAAACACAAAAAAAAGTTAGCCATATGACCTTGGGCAAGTCACTTAACCCCACTTACCCTCCAAAAGGCAATAAATAAACAAACAAACAAACGAATGAATGAATGAATGAATGAATGAATGAATGAATGAATAAAAGGGCAAGAAATGCAATGTTTATGACATGTAGCAACTAGGCCAATTTTGCTGGAACTTAGGGGAGGTAAAATGTGAAATTATTTTGGAAAAAGAATTGGAGCCAGATCGCACAGAGTTTTAAATGCCAAAGGAGTTTGCAGTTTATCCGGGAAACAAGAGTCATTGAAACTTCTACAACTGGGAGTGACATAGTCAGGCTTGTGTTTTAGAAATACTAGTTTGGCATTTGTGTGAAAGATGAATTAGAGAAGAGAAAGAATGGATGCAGGGAGACTAATTAGGAATTCTTTCTTTAAAAAAAAAAATTAAATAATTTATTTTTAGTTTTCAACAATCATTTTCCCCTCTCTCCCCAAGATGGTTTGCAATCTGATATGGGCTCCACACATACATTTCTATTAAACACATTTTCACATTAGTTATGTAGGAATTATTTCAATAGTCCATCACCTTAGTCCAGGATACAAGTGGAGAGAAAAGGACAGATGTGAGAGATGTTGTAGAATTCACAAGCCTGGGATATGATGAGGTTGAGAGGGTGGGGATGGAAAGTGAGGAGCCAACCCAAGAAGTAGCATAGTATAATGGAAAGCACTGACTCTGCATTCAGGATTTGGGTTTAAATTATGACACCATGACTTCCCAAATTACAGGGCCTAGATGAACTCTGTGGTTCCTTCCAGCTCTAGATGCATGCTCCTATGATGGAGCCCTTAACCTAAAAGGTGTTTTTGCAGATGACTGAAGAAAGATAATCATTAAGCCTTTACTGAGGGCCTATTAGGTGGTAGGCACTGTACTAGGTGCTAGGGGAAAAAAAAAGAAATGGTCCCTACTCTCAAAGAACTTACACTCTAAAAGGAGATTAAATATATATAGCATATACACATAAACGTATAAAAAATAAATACTAAGTAATCTGGTAGGCATTAATAGCTGAGGGAATCAGGAAAACCTCATGTAGGACATGACATGAGCTAAGCTTTGAAGGAAATTAAAGATTCTAGAAGGTAGAAGTGAGGGAGTGTATTATAAATATGGGTGAGAGATTGTAGGAAATGCATTGTCATGTGAAGAACAGCAATTAGTCAAGTTTGTCTGGGGGATGTTTCAAAAAAGACCCTTTGACTGAATCTAAATTTCACTGAACAAATCCCCTTAATAGAGTAATTTGTTCTGTAAAACTTGGACTCAGTCAAAAGCCCACACCAAGGCCCTAGAAGGCCACAGGTCGCCTCAAGGCCACAGGTTCCCCCTGGCCCAGACCCAAGCAAGATCCATAGCAACTTGTCCTGAGATGCCAGAAAGGAATCTAAAAATCTATTGTTGTGAATCTCAGAGATCTAGTGGGGCTTATCACCATTAGGTGAAGGTCATCTGGGGGACCCAAGAAACCTAGGACACACCAAACAGAGCCAACCACCCCACCAAAAGCCCAGTAGGGAAATGAGCCTAGCCCTGGCACAAAGCTCCAATTCAAGAATTAAAAATGGGTAGTCAAATAAATAAAAGAAAACATTGGCCAACATAAAAAATGTTGTACATCTAGAGACACCCCCAAAAGGAGAGAGAAAATCTGTAGCAACAAAAAGCAACAACTCCAAGAAAAAAGTTGAATTTGTCCACGAGGACCTAAAAACCTAAAAGAAATGAAGTGTTAAAATATGAAATAAAAGCTCTAGAGGAAAGAACTGGAAGGAGAATTGCTGAGAAGAAAAGTTTATAGGCCTTACTCAAGAAACACATTACCTAAAAGCTAGAAAAGAGACATGCGATAACAAGAAACATTAAAACAAAAGATGAGGAAAAACTAAAAGAAAACCTAAGATATTTGATATAACAACTGGCCTAGAAAACAGGTCAAGGAGAGATAATTTAAGTATCATTGGATTCCCTTAAAACCAAATTTTTAAATAAAAATGTGGACACCCAAAGATTATGAAGGGGCTTAACCCCAGGAGGTGAAGTTCATTCTAGGGACCCAAATTTCTATATTTCAAAAAAATCATAAAGCAAAACTGCCCAGATCTATCAGAACTAGGGGGTAAATTGAAGATAGAAACTCTTAAGACATCATATTAAATTTAAAATATTGCAAAGCATCCAGAAAGAATTCATTCAAATACCAAGGGACCACAGTCAGGTTCACACAATCTCTGGTAGAATCTACTATTGTGCAATAAAATATTATGAAAGAGATGAATTCAGAGACACCAGAATAGTAAGAATTGATACAGAATGAAGTAAACAGAACGAAGAGAACAGCTTATGCAAGTATAACAACATTGAAAATAAAATAACTCTGAAAGCCCAAGGAACTCTGATCAATGCAACAATGAACTATATATGTTTTCAAAGAACCTATGAAGAAACATGTTACCCATCTCCTGAAAGAGAAGTGATGGACTCAAGGTGCAGAAAAAGATATACATTTTTTGGACATGGTCAATGTAGGAATTTGTTTTGTATAAATGTTTGTTTTTGTTTTGTTTTGTTTTACAAGAGTAGTTCTTTCGGGGGCGGCTAGGTGGCGCAGTGAATAGAGCGCCGGCCCTGGAATCAGAAGGACCTGAGTTCGGAGCCGGCCTCCGACACCTAATCCGCACAAACAAAAAAAAAAACCTAGCCGTGTAACCTTGGGCAAGTTACTTAACCCCAATTGCCCTAAAGGGGCGGCTAGGTGGCGCAGTGAGTAAGAGCGCCGGCCTCGGAGTTTGGATGACCCGAGATCAGATCCGGCCTCAGAAAGTGAGCACCCACGCATAAATCAAATGACTAGCCGTGTAACCTTGAGCAAGTTACTTAACCCCAATTGCTTTAAAAAAAAAAAAAAAGAGTAGTTCTTTCTTCTTCCTTTTGTTCTTTCAATCTTTAATTGGGTGAGAAGGGATGGAGGTAGTAATAAAAACATTATGAAAAAGAAAAAATTTAAATTAAAAAAATAAAGGGCCATTGAAACATTTTTAAAATACTTAGAAAAGAAGGAAGTTTATTTTTTATTTAATATTTTTAGATGTTTAATAAATTTATTTGTTGAACTGGTTTCATTTTATGACAAAGGCAATAAAAAGAATTATTACATTGGACACATTTATCTTGCCTTGTGATTTTCACAGTATAAATAAGCAAGGTGTCTGCCATCAAGAGAATTATACCTTATACACTAGCATGTGTTGGAAAATAGAGAATTAAGGAAATTCTTCTGGAATTTAAGAAGATCCTCAAAAGCAAGTCAAGATCTACCTTGATATTTATTATCAAGGCAACTTGATTGCAAAAGAGTGCACATGGAAGAACAGTAAAAATATGTTGAAAAATATGGTTTGGAATTAAAAATATTAAAGATGTCAATGTTTTTTGGATTATACAAAAGTGTCCTCATATATAGACCTATGTAATGGGGGAAGGAAACAAGGCAAACAGAAAGGAAACGGGGGGAGATGGGATTTTATGCAGTAAGATTATTTAAAGAAGGAAGTTTAAAAACAAGTACAGACAAGGAGGATGATTTTAAAAGTAACATGGAATTTATTATATATAGTTTTTTAAAAAGCAATCAGTATGAGATGGAAATTCATGGTTTCATATACAATCTCTTTTTTGTGCCCTGCTCTGCATATAGAAAGGTTTATTTTGGTGTTTAAATTCATAGTAAAAAAATACAATGAATAGCAGCAGATGAATTCAAACCATCACTGAAATGCTTTCTGTTTATGTCCTGAATTAATGGATTCAATGACTAATAATAATGCTGTGTTGTCCTTCATAGATGAAGATGACACAACTGACTCGGCATCAACATGACAGACATACTTTGTCTTTTTTAGTTATTGACATGGATTGTCTTAGGTCCATTAATATTCTCTTATACAACTTATATTAAATTTAGGATTTTAAACAAAGCAACATCTTTCATCACTTTATCCATGAAAGAAATCCTCAAAAATTAATTTCAAAGTCAAACTAAAAAACAAAGATGGAATATAATTTCTCAAATAATCTTCACTGCTGCTGTAAACTGTAGTGACTCCATTTACATACCTTAGCATAAGACTTATTCTCCATCAGATGTGACTCCCCTTATAACTCCACAAAAAGTATTTTCTAAATATCTACTGTATACCTATACTATGTTAAATGCCACTGAAGTAGAAAAGTACTAAAATACAGCCTCAGCCACAAAAATTGAGGAAACAAGATATACAACCATGAAAATGAGTAAACAAATACAGTAATATATAATGAACAATAAACAATTTGGAATTATGCAAAAATACAACTAAAATGTCCATAGAACCAATCAACAAGCATTTATTAAGTACCTACTATATGCCAGACACTGTGTTAGGTGTTAGGGTTATAAAAACAGAAATGAAATAGTCCCTGCACTGAAAGAACTTTCAGTCGGGGAAAAGTACATGTACATAGAAAAATATATGCAAAATAAATAAATAGAAAGTATTTGGGAGGAAGGAGGTAGGCAATAACAGAATAGGTCAGGAAGGATTTCCTGTATAAAGGAGCACTTGAGCTGAGCTTTGAAAGAAGCTATGGATTCTAAGAGACAGAAGTGAAGGAATGCACACTAGGACTACCTGTGCAAAGGAGAGGGAGGTGGGGGACAGAAACAAAATGTTGTATATGAGGAACAGGAAGGAGGTCAGTTTGTAAGGTCTATAAAGTGTGTTAAAGGGATTAACATGGAATGAGTTTAGAATATTAGCTTAGAGTTGGATTATAAATGTCAAAAAGAAATGTCTGAAAGTTAACGGGGGGAATAGAGAGGTGCTGGAGTTTCCAGAGTAGAGAAGTGACATAGCTGGACCTGTACTATAGGAATATAACTGGCAAATGTGTATAAAATATACTGGGGAAAGAAGATTCAATGCAGGAAGACCAGGCTACTACAACAGTCCCAGCAAGAGGGGATGGTGGGGGTGGGGGGGCAGTGCACAGCTAGATGGAGTGAACAGAGCACTGGAGTCAGGAGAACATGAGTTCAAATTGGCCCTCAGACACTTAACACAAAAACTAGCTCTGTAACCTTGGGCAAATCACTGAACCCCAATTGCCCTCCAAAATTAAAAAAAAAAAAAGAGGGGATAAAGGTCTGAACCAGGATAGTGACTACATGAGTGTAGAGAAAGGGAAAGATGAAATAAAGTAAACAACACTTGACAATTAACTGGATATGAACATTATTATATGAGATAAGGGATGAATCAAGGTTGACTCTTGAGTTTGCAACCCTGGACACCTAGAAGAATGGTGGTGCCATTCTTTCAGAAATAGAAAAGTTAGCAAGAGGAGTGCTTGGTTGTTGGTCTTTTTTAGGAGGCAGTTTGGGGGAGATATTAGTTCTGTTTTATACAAGTCAAGTTTGAGATGCCTATGTCTATTAAGAAATGTCCAGTAAGGAATCCAGTGATAACTTTTGAACCAGATATTCCACACACCTTCAAGGAAGTCAAATAAAATGTTCACAGCAGCACCTGTGATTGCAAAGAACTGAAAACAAAGTGAATACCCAATGACTGAGGAATGATCAAACAAACTGTGGTACATGAGCATAATATAATATTAATGTACCATAAGAAATGAAGAATTTGGAATTCAGAGAAATATCAAAATATGAACTGATAGAGAGTGAAAAATCAGGAAAATAGAATATACAATGACCACAGGAGAAATGGAAGAGATAATAAATTGACTGAATGCTATATAATTATTATAATAACTAAGATTGGCCCCAAAGTAGAGGTAAGAAAATATACTTTCAATCGTTTGTGCTTTCTCTCCTATATATATATATATATAAGCGAATGTGATGGGCTCCACACATACATGCAAAAGCATGTATACAAAAGCAAAGGCATCAGTAAATCTAATTTTAAAATAAAGAAGAACAATGTGATCTGTCTCAGGAGATTAACTAAAATATGACAATGTGATTGCATTGCAAAATTACATTACTATAAATAGTCATGCATTTATGAATTAATTTACTATGAGGATATAGTAGTTATGTAAATTTATAACTATCATATGAATATAATAGTTCTATACATAATATATGTATGGAATAGATATACACATGTATAACAAAAATATTATGCTCATCTTGTTCTACAAGGAAAAGTTAAATTGTATAGCACTGAAAACAGAATAATGTACTACTATATGCTTATCACAACAATAAATGCAGAGTATTGGTGAAAAGAGATAAATGTGTGATGAAATTACCAATGAAGTCTTCAAGAATAAGTTGAATTTGAGTTGGGCCAAAAAGGCTATGAATATGGACAGGTGGCAGGAAGTGGGGAGGGGAGAACATTTCAGACTGAAGGAATAACATGAATAAAGTTACTATGTTAGAAGTGGATAAGGGGCGGCTAGGTGGCACAGTGAGTAGAGTGTCGGACCTGGAGTCAGAAGGACCTGAGTTCGGATCCGGCCTCAGACACAACGCACACACAAATAAAAACCTAGCTGTGTGACCTTGGGCAAGTTACTTAACCCCAATTGCCCACCAAAAAGAAAAAAAAAAGTGGATATAAAGTGGAATAGAAGAGTAAAGCAGACTAGTCTAACTAGAACAATATGGTTATGTTGGGGAGGAGTAGGAAATAAGTTTGGATGCAAGGTGGAATCATGTTACTTCAGAGGATCTTAAAACCTGGAAAGAAAAATTTAGAGTTAAGTACTCAATAGGGAATCACTGTAGTGCCTTAAAGAAAGGAATCACATGATCAAAGGAGTGTTTTAGTAAAAGTAATCTGTACCTGACTAAAGTCAGGAAGAATGACTAAGGTAAATACAGCAACAAAAGTTTGAATTGTGGTAGTTAAAATGGTGAGGAAGAAACAAAATATACATCCTAATACAGAAGGCAAATTATTAGGACCTGGTGAGTGAACATAAGGAGTGAGGGAGGAATTTGTCAAAGATGACATCAAGATGTCAGCCTAGAACCATTAACAAAAATGTGGAAGGAGAAGGATAGCTAGTTTTTATGAATGGGAAAGGGAGATTAATTTGTTTTTAAAACACATTAATATTAATAGTCCTTACTTCTTGGTTCTATTTTGGGTCTATTTGAGAAGGCCTCTTCATCATCCTCTGCACATCCTACCAGTTCCTTCTTCTCTGCTTTTATACATAATGTTCTCCAACTTGGAATATCCTCCCTATTTGCTCTCTAACACCTGGCTCAAGAATACTCTCCAAGCAGTTTTCACTCGGTAATCTCATCTAATTTAGATTAGTGCCTCCCCTTGAAGTACTAGAGTAATAAAATCTAAACAAATGTTCTAATTTGCTTATATTTTCTTCTATAGTGGCCTTACACTCTTCCAAAATAGATTAAGATGCTTGAAGTCAGAAATCATATATGTATCATCCACAATGCGTAGCACTATGCCACATATATAAAAGCACTTAATAAATATTTTAAGTAAAAAAGTTCCCTAATAAACCAAATTACTACTTATCTCTAAAAGAAAAAATACCAGAAAATCAGTTTATTCATTTATAGTGGGGGAATAAACATTTCCAAACATTCATCATTTCAGCACCCCAGAGCATCTCCTTCTTGGTATCAATTGGTCCTTAAACAGAAAGAAGATTTGAAGTGTTCTCTCCTTCCTTTAAGCAGGCATCAAGTTCCCTCCAGAAATATGGTAAGGGTCTCAGGGAGGATGGGAGTGCTGCCCCATGGTCTAAGAGGTGGTAGAGTCAGGTAGCTGTGGCTATTAAATGCTCTTGATTCTACCAGACCTGGAACATGCTGATGATTCATAGGATGACTGTGGAGTAGTCCTCCTCCAACCTTTCTAGTTGGCATTGTTGAAGGCCTGTGTATATTATGCCCAGCTCTCACCATTCATGCCCCACTTGATAGGCTAGTTTCATCAGCTTCTTTTGGCTAACCACTAACTCCCCTGATCGCATGCTTTGGTCTGTTTAAGAGGGCTAAACCTTGAATTCATATTTGTCTTAAAAAGAAAATGAAAAACCTTATTATGCAGCTAAAAGGTTGAGGGTAGCAAAAATGGATATGAGAGGGGGGAAATGGAGAATTATATTTTAAATTCCCTTAAAAGGAAAAACACATCTTATCTTTTTCCTTAACCAAGAAAGGGAATAAGTAGAGACTTTCCAGTTACATGATCAATAAGATGGAGAACTGGAGCGGCTAGACAGCATAGTGAATAGAGCACGGGCCCTGGAGTCAGGAGGACCCGAGTTCAAATCTGGCCTCAGAGACTTGACACACTTGGGCAAATCACTTAACCCCAACTGGCTTCCAAAAAGTAAAAAAAATAAAAAAATAAGATGGAGAACAACCATTCTGTCTGATCCTCAGGCCCTCTCAGATTCCTCCAAAACAGGAATTATGTTTTAAGAAATTTTTTTTTAAGTTCAGTTGTCTCCAAGGCATAGGAACATCAAGAAAAACTTAACAATAAAAAAGGCTACTAATCCCTAATGCCCATTGCCCATCATGCTGCAGCAGCAGGGCTGCATAAGCTGACTCATTGGTTTACAACAGATTTCAACTTTGCACAACCTATTCTCTCACTCCCCAATGCCAGGCAAATCCAAAAAGCAGAAGTTTGTTCAGGTTGGGACAGCAGCACACAAGCTTTATATGCTAACACAGATCTCAGTCAGAAAACTAGGAGACAAAGGGTATAAGTATGGTATGAGTGGCGGTGTAGCAGTCCATAAACCTTTTGAAAGAACTCAGCATCCAAATGGGGCCAGTTCCTCCAGAGGTCACTTGGAGGTAGTAGTCACTCTACTTGGGGTAGAGACTGAGAAAGATAGGAGAAAGCTAAGATGGCTTTAAGGTTCAACTCCCAGGGAAAATGCCATTAAAGAGGAATGAGTCAGAAAGTCAGCAATAGAAGAAAATAAGGAGAAAAAAGTGTACATTATCAAAGAACTTAGAAGGAAGAAAACTCAATTAAAGACCTTGAGCATAAGTAAATAAACCAACAGGAAAGATATTAAAACACAAGGAAATATGGCCTTCAAATCAGGTAAAAGAGCCCAGGTATCTATGTGTATATATATTACAAGACAAAGGAAGTGAATCAACCCTTGATAAGGCAGAAGCCTTGTAGATTCCCAAGAGAGCATATATAACCAGAGCAGAATGTTCCTGAATAGTTTAAAAGAGAAATGAAAATTGTGAAAGCAGAATTTATGGTCTGTACAGAAGAAATACAAACTAGGTTACAAGCTTAAATAATGCAAAATATGACAGTGCAAATCATAAAATCTTACCAAATCATGTTTAGTGAAGACTAAAATTTAATTAATGCAATGCATTCCAGCTATAAATCGCCAGGCTACACTTACTTATCATTGAATTTGGATGCAATGTATTTCTATATACTATATTAAGAAAAACTGTTAATTTTTTTTTAAAGATCTTGACAACAACAACCAAAAAAAAACCCAACAACAACTTTTTAGGGGCAGTTAGGTGGCACAGTGAACATAGCACAAGCTCTGGAGTCAGGAGGACCTGCGTTCAAACCCAGCCTCAGACACAACACAAAACTAGCCGTATGACCTGGGGCAAGTCACTTAACTCCAACTGCCCAATCTTCACTCCTCCAAAATGGAAAAAAAAAATAGATCTTAACAAAATAGACAAAAGGAAGAAAACATCAGATGGAAACACTGCCAGTGTAACTTAGGAACAAAAATTTGATGTGACTGAAAGGCATAAACATGTTAATAGTAATTCTAAAACAAGATTTCAAAATGCCTGGATCTATCATACAGAATATTATAAAACACAAAGACAAAAACAAAAGAAAAAGTGAAAGTTCCACTGTCTTTTTGTGATTTGCAAATAATTACAAGAAACAGAAGTGTTACAATGATAAAAATGGAATGTCTTTTAGCTGTATAGGCAGAAGATTGCAAATCAAAAATGCATTCATCTCAGGAGAATAGATATTCAGACAAAAGTCTGAAGTTTATTTAAGGCAGTAAGAGAAAATGGAAATGGAATGGATGGTGAAGAAATTTTTAATGAAAGCACTGGCAAGTTTGATTGTTTTAAAAATAAAGTTCAATTGCATATAATGTTAAAATTATTTGGTGAGGCTATCTATCGATGCTGATTAAGATACAGAAGCTAAATATTCTGATATTTTGAAGAAAATAATCTAGTAAGGTGAACACATGGATCTATAGATTTTTAATGTGGACAAAACAGGTTTATTCTAGAAAAAGATACCTTCTAGAACTTACACGTCTAAGGAAGAAAAAAATCGACTTAGATTTTAAGTGTCTAAGGACTGCCTAACACTTTTGGTGGGAAGTAATTCAGAAGGAAGTTTTTAAACTAAAAGCAATGCTATCTATAGGGATATATAAATACGTCTATGGGGATATATAATCTATAGGGATTGAAATCCTCATGCTCTGAGACACTACAATCACTGATCACTTACAGATTTTTGGTATTCAATTTGAGAAAGCATGGGTGACTAAACCTGTTTTTTAAGACTAGTTTCCAAATTACTTTAGCCCAGTTGTTGAAAATTTTTGCAAGGAAAACAATATCTTGTTTAAAGCATTTAAAAATTTTAGATAATGCACCAGATCATAGAACTATATTTGGTTCATTGTGTGAGAAAACAAATGTGTAAATCACTAAAAAGGGAATAAAGCTCTCTACCAGCATGCATACGCATACGCATACGCATACACACACACATACATACATATACAGATAAACATATTTAGGAAAGAAAATACACCAGTCTATGCTGCTAAAATATTTTAAATAAAAATAACACTTTTTGTTATTTTATTAGTGTAGGCTCATTTTTATGTACAATATTCAATAATCTTTTAATTTTTATAAGTTTGCTTTCTATAACTATTCTATCACTTTGTAATAAACTTGAAACAGAAATATATTTTTCTTATCTTTTATTGTTATTTTACATTAATAGATTAAAAACTTTGCACTGCAAATTTCCACTGGGTTTGAATCAATGATCATATTTTACATATAATTACAACTTCAAATAATTAAAATTCAAATAATAATACTGTTTCACAGGATTTGTTATTTTCACTAAGGGGAGCCTAGCTGTAACTGATAGAATGGAAAAACTTGAATCAATGTTGGCAAGTCTCCAAAGAAACAAAGGAGAGAATAACTGGGAATGCAGATACACAGAAGTGAAGAATGATCTGAAAGAGAACAAAAAAAGCAGTAACATTCAAGAAAACATGATCCCATTACAAGCAAAAACATGATCTTGAAGAAAGGATGGTAGAGATGACTTAAAGGTTATAGGTATCCCAGAAAAACACAAATGAAAAAAGCTGAACACCATCATATAAGAAATAATATAAGAAAACTGCCTAAAACTTCTAAACAGAAAACAAAGTAAACTGCCTAAAACTTCTAAACAGAAAACAAAGTACCTCTGAACACAGAAAACAAAGTACCAATCAAAAGAATCTATAGAACCAATGTAACCAAGATTAGGAGGGAAGTGGAAAATTGGGAAAGAATCTTTACATTCCCCAATTGGGGAATATTCCCCTATTGATAAATGGTCAAGGATATGAACTAGAAGGTTTTAGAGGAAGAAATTAAGGGTATCTATAAGCAAATGAAAAAATGCTCTAAATCACTATTGATTAGAGAAATGCAAATCAAAACTGAAGTACCACATCTTACTGGTCAGATTGGCTAAGATGACAAAACAGGAGAATAATAAATGCTGGAGAGGATGTGGAAAAATTGAAACACTTGTTTTGGTGGAGCATTGTTGGTGGAGTTGTGAACAGATCCAACCATTCTGGAGAGCAATTTGAAACTATGCCCAAAGGGCTATAAAAATATGCATATCCTTTGACCCAGTAATACCACTTCTAGGGCTGTATTCCAAAGACATCATATAAGTGGGAAGAGGACACATATATACAAAAATATTTATAGCAGCTTTTTGTCATGGCAAAGAATTGGAAATTAAGGAGATGCCCATCAATTGGGGAATGGCTAAACAAGTTGTGGTATATGAATGTAATGGAATACTATTATGCTATTATTATTAACCTTGGAGAGACATATAAACTGATGCTGAGTGAGGAGAGCAGAACCAGGAGAACTTTGTATACAATTACAGACAGTATTTGTGAGGACTAACTTTGATAGACTGGGTTCCTCTCAGCAATGCAAGGTTATAAGACAACTCCAAAAGACTCATGATGGAAAGGATATCTACATCCAGAGAAAGAACTAGAGTCTGCAAATTGAAGCAAACTATTTGCTCTCTTTCTTCCATGTTTTGTTTTGTTTTGTTCCTTCTTTCTCATTGTTTACTCCATTGGTTATAACTCTTCTTTACAACAACTTGACTAATGCTTAATACCAAGGTATTTGTAGAACCTATATTGGATTGAATGCCGCCAAGGTGAGGGATTGGGGGAGAATATTTGGAACTCAAGGGATTGTGAAATTGAATGTTGCAAACTAAAAGTAAATAAAATTTTTTAATTAAAAAAAAAAAGAATCCACAGATCACCTCCATTTAAAAAAAATCTCACGCTGCAAACCCCAAGACATAGTGGCTAAATTTAACAATTCTGATGACAAACAACAAATTCTGCAAGTGACCAGGAAAAAGAAGAGGGAGGGAAGATAGGCTATTTTTTTTTTTACCAAATTTTACAGAGTTAAAAGTAAGCATATTTTTTTCACAATCAATTTGGAAGAGTAAAAAGTCAATAAAAACCAGGAGAAAGAATCAGATGAAATACAATACTGAAGCCCTTCTTGTTATGATATTTATAAGTAAACAATCACGTTTATAACACTAAATTTCCTCCCACTTGTAGTAATGTATAGGGATATTACTTTGAATATAGGAGATAGTTGGTTAATATTTAACAACAGTGTGTTCAAAATCAGCAATAATTTAAGCCTTCAAATGCATTTTGAACTGTTTGCCTCAGTTCAATGTGGTCTTTATTAGCAGCTAAAACCAGAGAAGGGAGATTAGACAAATGGTGGCTAGTGAGGAGAAAGGGGAGGAATTTCTATAGTGATGAAATCAGTAATGTCAGCCAGAACAGAGGGGGAAAGGTCCAGAGGCAAAAGGGTGTGTCCATCTAAAATAGAGGTGGAGTCAGAGAACAGAATAATCAGTAGAATCCAAGGGAAGAAACAAAAACCGGGACTAAAGTGAAAAGCAGTAAATCAAGAAGAAAGGGATCTGGACCACTTACAAAAAAGAGTAACTCAATTTTTTGCATTCAGATATTCATTCAGCAAAGATTTATTAAATGCCTATGTGTAGAATACAATGTTAGGCACTAGGGGAGATATAAAATTTAAATAAGACATAATCCAGGTCTTGGCTTACAGTCTGATAGGAGAATGAGACACAAACATAGTTAACTACAACACTTACTAAGTACATGAGAGACGTAAAATAAAGTGTTATATGAAGTTGTAGGAGGGAGGTAGTAATTATATTTGGAAGCAACAACAGATATAAAATGAGAATAACGGAGCAGTCTCATTTCTGATTTGGAACACACTGGTCTTTAAAAAAAAAAAAGCCAAGGACTGAATCTGAGGAAGAGAAATTTAAAGGATGAGCTGTTGGAAAAGAACAACTTGGGCTGAAGGAACACTCGATCTGAAGGAAAAAGATTACAAAGAAAGGACATAAGGAGAACAGTATGATAGATGATAAAATAAGGTTAAGTAAAACAAAATGGTAAAACAGTTGGAGAAGGCAAAGGAAGTTGGTATAGCTATTATGAGGAAGTAGATGGTTAGGAGGGGAACAGTAAATATCCATAGGCTTTGAGAAATAAGGCCTAGAGACTCACTAAGTATAGAAAGCAGGAATAATTTTTCAGTAACTAGCATTACGTATGTAACTTTTGCTAGTCAAGTGAACTACATATGTGCTCAAAGTGCAGTCTGAGGGCAGGTAGGTGGCACAATGAATCGAGCACCAGACCTGGAGTCAGGAGAGCCTGAATTCAAATCCAGCATCCTATGTTTGACACTTGCTAGTTGTGTGACTTTGGGCAAGTCACTTAACCCAACTGCCTTACCTTCCCCTCTCCAAAAAAAAAAAAAGTGCAGTCTGATCTCCCTTCAAGAAGAAAAATTAAAGGAGCTCACGGAAAAAACTCCACATTCCAGCTCTTCCTAAAAAAAGAGAGACCTGGATATTCTGAGGAAGAACCAGTGCTAGTCATCCAAGTTATGATAAAAAGGATGGAGAGAAGTTGTCAGGGGAAAGATCATCCTGTAAGGGTAGAAGGTAAGGGAGAAGAATAGTGGTAGTTGGGGATTCCCTGCTCATAAGTAACAAAATAGCTATTTGTCAATCTAACCACAATAGAAGTCTGTTGTCTAAAACAAGAGAAACTTCCATACCCTGTAAAAACAGATGACTATAATTTACTTATGGTTACTAACATAGGCACAAATAATAATGCCAGAAGGTACTTAGCACTGCAAAAGATTAAAAATCTAAGGTAAGAAACTAAAGACCATAGACAACACAGGTTGTATTTTCCTCATTGCTGTCCCCTGAAGGCAAGGAATGCAGAAAAAAAAAAAAACTGATTTAGGAAGTAAATAGCTAGCTAAATTGATGTTGAGATTGGGATTTAATTTCAGCTTAAAATATTGTGATGACAGACTCCTGATCAGGAAGTTAGGGTACTGAAAAAAGGTTAATTATGTATTAGCTTTGTGTCTTACTAATCTAATCAAAAAAGCTTCAAGCTAAAATGGATAATGGAGGAAGAAATTTTCCTTTGTAATAGCTTCAGTGAGGGGGGAATAGTAATTGAACCACTCAGAAGTTCAGGACAAAATTACACAAAAAGAAGCTGATAGTAAAATCCATAAGCTCAAACAACATACACAAACGTACGGAGTTTAGATAAAGGACACAATAAACTAGAGATTCTAATGGAAGGAAGAAAATTTGATATCATACCTATCACTAAGGAAGTGCTTTGGAAAATCACCCTGATAATTGAGTGAAGGATGGAGTCAACTTGGGAAGAGATCTGAAGTAGATGCAGGTATGGTTAGAAACCTTCTGAAGTAGTAGTAGTGGGATGGAAACTATAAATGAAATATGGCTTAGTACAAATATACCTTACTCAAAAGAAGCAGAATAAATCAAAGTACAATAGGGGTGAAGGCACTGAAAGGAAAAGTGAGAGAATTTTATAGTTAAAAAGCTGAGAAATCATTGCTTTAGAAAGACTACACTATTTTTTTTTTTGCAGTTTTAACAAGGTAGATCTGTTCAAGAAATTGTAGCATTTTTGTTGATTTCTTTGCTGAAAAGAAAAAATCATTTAAAAAAATCTATGCCTTAGGATTTATATAGATAAATGAAAAAATCTTGAGAATATAGGCACTCTTTTAGAAGGAAGAAGTTTAATAAATATGAATGTGTATATACATATTGAGTGGGAGGTGAAAACTTCTCAGACTATAATATCCTAAAATCTAATAAGGTTTCTTGTGGGAGCAGGTTTGAGTTTTGGGTTTCACCTTTTCTGGTCCCTTGCTGCTACATCAGCATTAAGCCCCTTAGAAGTCTTTCAGGACCCTTCCCCCTCCCTTGCTTTAGCATTTGCCAAATAAGGACATATACATTTGGATTGGCTATACCCTGTTTCCCTATTCTTTGTCTTTTTCTAGCCTAGACTGTAAGCCTGTCTCCCAGCCAATAAAGGACGGTGGCGGGCTTCTTTGTTCTTTGGCATTGGAGAGGATTTCGTGCCTAGAATGGATGTAAGCCCACCTCCCAGCCAATGGGGAATAAGGGACAGTGGTGGGAGGGGGTTTGTCTGTGTTAAGAGTATAAAACCTTGCTTTGTCTTCTGTAATATGCCTCTTTACATCAGTCCATCCTGGTGGAGATGATGCCCTCTTCTTGTGGGAACTGAATAAAAGCTTCCTGTTCTTACCTTGAGACATCTCTTAAGTTTTTATGAAATTTGGGTAGGGGATTCTTGGGGTCTCTGGACCCCACACAGTTTATATGAATAAAAAATTCAGTAGTTATCTTTAACTCAGCATTCCCAAAACCAAAACTTATCTTTCCCCTAGATAAGCCCTCCCCCCACTTCCCTTTACAGTAGAGGACAATATCATCCTCCTAGTCCCTCAGGCTCTCTCAACCTAGGAGTCTTTCCAGACTAGTTAATCTCTCACTCCTCCAAATCCAATCTATTGTCAAGGTATGTCGGTTTCACCTTTGCCACAGCTCTCTAATGTGCCCCTCCTCTCCTCTGACTGCCATCATTCTGGGGGAGGCCCTCACCTGGACTACTGCAATAACCTGTTGGTGGGTTAGCCTGGCTCATGCCCCTCTTCACTCTAATCCATCTTCTATTTTACTGCTAAAGTGATTCTTCTAAATCACAGGTCTGATTCAGAATCAAATACAAAATGTTCTGCTTGGCATTCAAAGCCCCTCGTGACTTAGACCCCTCCTATGTTTGCAGTCTTCTTATGTTTTACTCCCCAACATGTACTTTTGATCCAGTGACATTGGTCTAGTGTTTGTTCCACAAACAAGATACTATCTTTTGGCTCCAGAAATTTTTTCTGATTGTCCCCTGTGTTTGGAATGTTCTCCCTCCATATCTCTGATGACTGGCTTCCCTAGCTTCCTTTAAGTCTCAACTACAATTCCATCTTTCAAGGGAAGCCTTTCTCAACTCTTTTTAATTCTAATGCCTCCCTTTCCTATTATTTCCTATTTATCCTGCAGATAGCTTGTTTATACATATGTGTTTGTTGTCTCTCCTATTCAACTGTGAGTTCATGGAGGTCAGGGAATGCCTTTTGCTTCTTTTTGTATCTATAGTTCTTGGCACTGCACCTGGCACATATCAGGTGCTTAGTATATGTTTGCAAACTGAATGAATCAATCTGTATTGTGTGTATATTATTTATTTATTTACACAATAGAAATGTGAACTGCTATTTTTTTTTTAAAGCAATTGGGGTTAAGTAACTTACTCAAGGTTACACAGCTAGTCATTATTTATGTGTGGGTGCTCATTTTCTGAGGCTGGATTCAATCCCGGGTCATCCCAACTCCAAGGCCGGCACTCTTATTCACTGCACCAACTAGCCACCCCTGCTATTTTCTTTATGAGTCAAAATGTTTAGTTAACAAATTTTTCTCACCTATGAAAATCTTTTATTTAAAGTATTTTTCCAAGTGAGGTAAAGCAAGTGGTAATATAGCAAAAGACAATTCAGGGATTGATGAACTAACCACCTCAGAGTAGTTGTGAGGGAAATGCTTTGCAAGCTGTTAAACATGGAAATGAGAGCTGCTATCCTTATTTTAAAATTTTAGGTCCATAAGTAATGATCCACAAGCATTTATTACTAGTGATCCTTCTTGACCTCCCTATAGCATTTGACAATATTGATTACATTCTCCCCTTAAATACTCTCTTAGGTTTTCACAACACTGACCTTTCCTAATTATCCTGCTTCCTCCTTGACTGCTCTTTCTCAGTATCTTTTGATGTTTCTTTATCCATTTCAGGCCCACTAACTCTGGGCATCCCCCAAGGCTCTGTCCCATCTCTCTTTTCTTTTCTCTCTATACTGTCTCTCTCAGTGCTTTCATCAGCTTCCTATAATCTCTATGCTGATGATTTCTCAGATTTATATATCCAGCCCTAGTTTCTCATCTGAGTTACAGTTATCCCATCTCCAAGTGCCTTCTGGACATCTAAAACTGGTTTTCCTGTAAGGTATCTCAAACAAATGTTCAAAACAGAAATCATTCTTTTTCCCCCTTAAACCTATCTCCTGAATTTCCTTACTAGCACTAAGGGCACCATGATCCTTCCAGTCACCCAAGCTCATAACTTCAGCATCATCTCCACCTTTACTCAATGTACATATTCAGTCTGTCATTAATTCTGTTCTATCACTGCACCCCTGTCTCTCAAGTTCCCCCTTCAAATCTCAATTCAAAGCCCACTGTCTGAGATCTTGCTTAGACCCTCTAGCTGCTAATGCTTCCTGTTTCAGATTACTTTTCATTTAATCTGTGTGTATATGTATATCTTTTATGAGCCTAGTTAATTATATGTGGTCCCTGCCAAAAGAATGTACCTTCCTTGAGGACAAGGGCTGGATTTGTTTGTTGTGCTTTGTTGCCTTTGCATACATACCAACAAGCCAAAGAGCTGGCATATAACAAGTGGCGCAGTGAGTAGAGTGCCGGTCCTGGAGTCAGGAGGATCTGAGTTTGGATCTGGCCTCAGACACTTAACACACACACACACACACACACACACACACACACACACACACACACACACACACACAAAACCTATTAGTGCGACCTTGGACAAGTTACTTAATCCCAATTGCCTTCCAAAAAGCAAAAAAAAAAAAAGTCTGACTGACAAATTAGATCACATCCAGAGTACAATATCAAATGAGATAATACTTGTAAAGCATTTAATACAGAGTGTAGCACATAGTAAACATTATATAAATATTAGCTATTGTTATTATTTCAGCAGTAAAAATTAGAGGCCATACCATAGGATGATTGAGTGACTTAAAGGCACATCTGCCTTCAAATATTTGAAGGGTTTAAATATGGGGGAAAGATTGGAATGGATTCAGATCTAGGAACAAAGGATGAAAGTTATAGAGAGGCAGACTTAGGCATAATGTAAGGGAAAACGTCATAACTATCTGAACTGGGAAAAGGTAGTATTGGGCTGCGGTAAGAGGAAGTTAAGTACCCCATCAAGGTGACTATATACTGGGAATGTTGTAGAAGGAATTATTTTTCAGCTATCAGTCTAGATGGCCTCTGAGGTTTCTTCCAATTACACCATCTGATGTAAAGAACGCTAACCCAGCTCTAATGTTTATAGGACCTCGAGCAAACTAATCTCTCTGGATCTCAGTTTTCTCATCTTTATAAAAAGAAAAGGTTGAATTTGAGGACCTTTAAAGTCCCTCAAAGTTCTAAATCTATAGACTTTAAAATTCTTGATGTTCTGATTCTTTCACTTCTAGTGTGGCAGGAGAGAGGAAGAGGGACTTACAACTCTAGTTAAAGGGTGTTAAACAGTTCTCCAAACCTCCTGAGCAAGAAAGGGAGTATAAGACATCTATCAGCTCTCAAGGTCTCCTATGGATGAAATTAGTGCACACAAAAATGAAAATCAGGTTCTGTTATATACAGCAAATACACTGGATTTAAAGTCAGAGGATCTTTTTACTGTGAAACCCTGAGCAAGACACAACCTCACAGGGTTACAGAATTAGAGCTGGAAGATACTAAAGAAGGACATCTAGTCCAATCCCCTCATTTTACAGATTAGGAAAGAGTCCCAGAAGGGTTAAGCAACTTGCCAAAGGCCACACAGCTATTAAGTGGCTGACTCAGAATTTGAACTCAACTTAATCCAGCACCATTTACTATACCATACTGCCCTGAGGCATACAGATCCCCTCTGGGTTCAGTTTCCTCAACAGTAAAATGAGTAGGTGGGAGAGTGAATTCTGTCAAATTGATGAAGAAGATGAAAAGTATAATCCATATAAGAGGGGCTATGGGAAGACAGGCACACTAATACACAGTTGGCATGAACTGGCCCAATTATTCATGGAAAATAATTCAAAATTACAATATACAAGGAAAGTCACTAAACTGTTCATATCTTATGACCCAGAGATTCCACTACTTGGGCACATACCCAAGGAAGTCAAAGATAGAAAGAAAAAAAAATCACATATATACCAAAATGTTCATAACTACTTTTTGTTATAGCAAAATACAGGAAACAAAGTGAATACCCATTCAATAGATTATGGTTTAACAAATTGTGGTCTATGAATACAATGGAATATTACTACACTGTAAGAATTAAAGAATGTGAAGAATTCAGAGAAATGGAAGATTTCTATGAACTGAAGCATAGTGAAGTATGCAGAACCAATCAATTAAAATGTATCTATTAAGCATCTACTACGTGCTAGGCACTTGGGATACAAAGTCAAAGAATAAAACAATCTCTATTAATAAGAAGTCTACATTCTAACAGAAACAAGTAAATTTGTAAGTAAGACTGAGATAAATACAAATAAATATAAGATAGTTAAATACAAAATAATCAGGAAAGGTTTCTTGGAGAAGGTGTTAAAATTTCATTTTTAAGAGGAATTCCATAAGGCAGAGGTAAGGAAGAAGAGCATTTCATGAATGTGGGATAGCTACAAGGTACTGATATGGAAGATGAAGTGCTGCTAGTGAGGAACAAAGAGGTTAGTTTATCTAGATCACAATGCAGGGAGCAAATAAAATACAAGGAGGCTGGAAAAATAGGTTGGGGCAAGTTGTGATGGGCTTTAAAAGCCAAGCAAAAGAGTTTAAATTTTATCTCAGAGCACCAGAAAACCACTGGTTTACTAAGTAGGAAAGGGACATGATCAGACAGACCTATACTTTAGAAAGATACTTTGAGGGGGAGGCCAAGCCAAGATGGCAGAGTAGAAACAGGACTTCCCTACAGCTCCCACTTCCACCTCCTCCAATTCATGTAAAAAATGACTTTAAACAAACTTTGGAGCTATAGAACCCACAAAATGACAGAGAAAAGCTAACCTCCCGCTGAAGACAGCCCTCCAGGAAGGGGCCCAGCCCTGGGTGAGCTCAAGGTTTTAGCCTCAGGGTGGCCACAACCAGCCGCTGGCTGGAGGGACTTCAGATCACCAGCAGCTATGGCAGTTTCCAGAATTATCAACCCATAGATGCTAAGGACAAAGTAAGAGGTCAGTACAGTATGGACTTTGGGAACTGGGAGTCCAGGAGTGCAGTCTGGCTTTGGCCCCCTGGAGGGAGAAACCAGTGAGGCATGCTGGCTGTACTGCCACCACCACCTATCTGCTTCAGAGTTCGCGGTCTGCAGATTGTAGGGGGACCAAGCAGCCAGTCTGAGGGGTAATCACTCTTGCTTTAACCTTCTTGGAGCTGGATCACTGTCTAGGGTGGAGGTCCTGGGGTGCATGACTAGTTTGCCAGAGCATGTTGAGCTTCAGAGAAGGCACCCAACTAATAGCTCTGGCAGCTGAGAAAACCCCAGTGATTTGGGACAAAGCTCCCCTCTCTGGTAGCAGAATTCTACTGTGGCAAAAAGCTCAAAAGTCAAGTAATTTAGTGGCAACATAAGCAAGTAAAGGAAGCAAAGCAAGCACAGCAACCTGACTTTACAATCCTATTTTAGGGACAAAAAGGATCCAAGTATAGAACAGGAGGAAGACAGCAAAGTCAGAACTCCTGCACCAAAAGCTTCCAAGAAAAATATGAGCTGGTTACAGGCCATAGAGGAGCTTAAAAAGGATTTTGAAAACCAAATAAGTGGAAGAAAAATTGGGAAGAGAAATAAGAATGATACAAGAAAATTATGAAATGAGAATCAACAAGCAGACTGAAGAAAATAATACCTTAAAAAATAGACTACCCCAAGTGGCAAAAGAGACTCAAAAAGGCAATTTTTAAAAAGCCAAATTTGCCAGATGGAGAAAGAATCTCAAAAACTCACTGAAGAAAATCATTCCTTTAGAATTAGATTGGAGCAAATGAAAGCTAGTAACTTTATGAGAAATCAAGACACTATTAAACAGATCCAAACAAATGAAAAAAATAGAAGGCAATGTGAAATATCTCACTGGGAAAACCACTGACCTGGAAAATAGATCCAGGAGAGATAATTTAAAAATTATTGGACTACCTGAAAGCCATGATCAAAAAAAGAACCTAGAGGGGTGGCTAGGTGGCGCAGTGAGTAGAGCGCTGGCCCTGGAGTCAGAAGGACCTGAGTTCGGATCGGCCTCAGACACTTAACACACACAAACAAACAAACAAACAAAAAAACCTAGTCATGTAACCTTGGGCAAGTTACTTAATCCCAACTGCCCTCCAAAAAGCAAAAAAAAAAAAAAAGAACCTAGAAAGCATCCTTCAAGAAATTCTCAAGGAAAAGTGCCCTGATGTTTTAGAACCAGAGGGCAAAATAGAGGTTGAAAGAATCCACTGATGACATCCTGAAAAAGATCCCAAAAAGAAAACTCCTAGGAATATTATAGCCAGGTTCCAGAATTCCCAGATCAAGGAGAAAATATTACAAGCAGCCAGGAAGAAACAATTTGAACATTGTGGAAACACAATCAGGATAACACAGGATCTGAAAGCTTCCACACTGAGGGACTGAAGGGCTTGGAATATGATATTCCGGAGGTTAAAGGAGCTGGGATTAAAACCAAGAATCACCTACCCAGCAAAACTGAGTATCATGTTTCAGGGGAAAATATGGTCATTCAGTGGAATAGAGGACTTTCAAGCATTCATGATGAAAAAACCAGAGTTGAATAGAAAATCTGACATTCAGATAAAAGAAACAAGAGAATGAGAAGGTAAACAGGGAAAAGAAATCATAAGGAACTTATCAAAGTTGAACTATTTACATTCCTACAAGGAAAAATGATAATTGTAATTTATGAAACTTTTCTCAGTATGAGAATAGTTGAAGGGAATATATATAAACATGTCTCTATAGGAAGGTATATGGGCGTGTGAATACATATGTGAGTGTGTGTATATATGTGTACAGGTATACATAGACCTAATACATAGGAAATAGGTATACATAGACCTAAATACATAGGAAAAATTGAATAGGAAGGGATGATACTTAAAAGGTAAAATTAAGAAGTGAGAGAGGAATATAATGAGAGGAGATGAGGAGAGACAGAATAGGGTAAACTACCTCATATAGAAGAGGCAGGGGAAAACTGTTTCAATTGAGGGGAAGAACAGGAAGGCAAAAGGGAATGAGTCAACCTTATTCTCACTGAATTTGGCTTAGGGAGGGAATGACATACACACTAAATAGGGTATCTCACCCTACAGGAGAGTAGGGGGGAAGGGGATGAGAGGGGGATGATGGAAGGGAAGGAAGGCTGGGGGGAGGGAAGTTGGAAGCACCCACTTTTGAAAAGGGACAGGATCAAAGTAGAGAATAGAACAAGTGGGGGGGGGGGATAGGATGGAGGGAATTATAGTTAGTCTTTCACAATATATCCACTATGGAAATGTTTTGCATAGCTACACATGTACAACCTATATTGAATTGCTTATCTTCCTAGTAAGGGTGGGTGACAAGGGAGGAAGGGAAATAATCTGGAACTCAAAGTTTTAAGATCAAATGTTAAAATATATATATATATATAATAATTATTATTTTACATGCAACTGGGAAATAAGATATACAGGCACTTGGGCATAGAGATCCACCATGCCCTACTGGAAAGTCAGAGGGGGTATGAGGGAAGATATGGGAGAGAGCAGATTGGGGGAGGGGATATTCAGCAAAATCTGTTTTGGGGTGGTGGGTAGGGGGAAAATGGGGAGAAAATTTGTAACTCAAAATCTTGTGGAAATGAATTATGTAAACTAAAAATAAACATAAAATTTAATTAAAAAAAGAAAGATACTTTGGCAGCTATCTAGAGAATGGACTGGAGAGAGACTTGAGACAGCAAGACTAAGAGGCTGAAGAAATAATCTAGGCAAGAGTTATAAAAACCTCAACTAAGGTGGTGGTTGTGTGAGTAGAAAGAAGGGGTTGGATTTGAAAGAGGATATGAAGGTAAAATCAGCAATATCTGGCAAATGACTGGCTAAGTGAGATGAAGGAAAGTGAGGAATTGAGGAAAATAATGCTGAGGTTACAAACGGTACTAAGAGAAAAAAAGAAGATTGGAAAAAGATTAGAAACTGAAATAACCAGGCAAAGGATGTTCCATTAAATTCAATATATAATTAAAAACAGTCAAATACTGCCTGGAAAATCGAAGTTTTAAAATTAAATGTTTCATAAGATGTCCAGGCATTGGGGCTCAGAGATTCACCTTGCCCTAATGGCAAAGTCGAAGGGGGTATGGGAGAAGATATGGGAGAGAGCAGATTGGATGAGGGGATATCTAGTGGGACTGCTATTCTGGGGTGGTGGGTAGGGAAAAAATGGGGGAAAAATTGTAACTCAAAATCTGGTGGAAATGAATTATGTAAACCAGAAGTTAATAAAGCATTTGTTTAATTAAAAAAAAAAAGGAAAAGATAGAAATATAGGCAAGACCAACTGTTCTCAAAGTGAGGTCCACAGAACCCTTGGGAATCCCCAAGACCCTTCACGGAATTAAGGTCAAAATTATTTTTGTAATAATACTAAGATATTATTTGTCTATGATTAAAAATACTCTTCCCTTTTCCAACTACATATCTGTATTAGATTGAATTTTCTTCATTTAGTTCAACTAAAACAACATGACTGAAATAGACTGAATGCATAAGCAGATATGAGAATCCAACTGTCTTTTCTCAAGCATAAGAATACATAAAATAAATCAGTCTTCTCAGTAATTTTTGAAAATATAGCTATATTTCATAAAAGAATTATTTATGTTAATTTGTAATTAGTTTATTATTTTTAATGAAATTAATATTTAAATTTTCTTGGTTTTAATTTCTATATCAGAAGATATAATCCATGTAAACAAAAGCTCTTTTAGGGTCCCAATAATTTTTAATAGTGTAAAGAAGTTTTGAGACCAAAAAGTTTGAAAAACTGCTGGACTGGACAATAGTGTAACTGAATAGAGAATTGAGTGAATCACCAAAGAGTAGTCATTAATGGCTCAGAAGTTCTCTTCTGGAGTGCCTGCAGAGATCTGCCTTTGTTCTTTTGCAATTCAACATTACTATCAGAAACTTAGATAGACAGAAACAGTTATATAATAAAAGCACATAGTTTCATGTTCAGTCTTCCTTTCTGTTCCTTCTTAAAAATGTAATCTTCACTATAGAAGAGGGACAGGATCAAGTCGGGAATGGACCAGGTCGGGGGTGGGATGATTAGGAGGGAATTATAAGCAGCTTTGTACAATATATCTACTATGGTAATGTTTTGCATAGCTAGACAGACATGTACAACATATACTGAATTACTTATCTTCCCAGAGGGAATGGGTGACAAGGGAGGAAGGGAATGGATCTGAAATTTGAGTTCTTAAAATTAAATGTTTCAAATATATATAAATACTATTATTAATACTCCTTTGCTTGTAATTGGGAGATAAGATGTGCAGGCATTGGGACACAGAGATTCACCTTCCTCTAATGGAAAAGTCGAAGGGGGTATGGCAGAAGATATGGGAGAGACCAGATTGGAGGAAGTGATATCTTGTAAGACTGCTATTCTGGGGTGGTGCGTAGGGGAAAAATGGGGGGGGGAAATAATTGTAACTCAAAATCTGGTGGAAATGAATGATGTAAAACAGAAGTTAATAAAGCATTTGTTTAAAAAATGTAATCTTCATGATTATTAATATTATATATTATATTATATTATAATAAATATAATATTATTCATAATAAAAAAGTAGGCATATTTATCAAATTTTTCTCTGTAAAAGAGATCAAAGGAAGAGCAAAGAACCCATAACGACAAAACCATTTAGAGGAGCTATCCAGTTACTAGTGATCATTTAACTCTCAAATCTAATGACCTTTTCTCATCCTCAGTCTTTTTTTTTTTTTTAACTCTCTGCAGTGTTTGGCACTGTCAATCATTCTCTTCTTGGATATTTTCTCTTCTCAAGGTTTTTGTGACTGCTCTCCACTGGTTCTCTTCCTACCCATTTGATTTCTTTTCAATCCCCTTTGCTAAATCATTCCAGGTCAGGCCCTTTAATTACGGGTATCCCCAAGATTCTATCCTGGACCCTCCTTCCTTTTCTTTACCCTTGTCCCTTGGTGACTTTCTCAGCTCCCAGAAGTTCAATTATCATCTTTATGCTAATGATTCTTGGATTTATTTCTCCAGTACTAACTTCCCTCCTGACTTTCAATTTTGAATCTCCAACTGTCTATTAGACATTTCTAAATGGATGTCCTGCAGTCATCTTAAACTCAAAATGTCTAAAACTGAACTCATTATCTTTCCCCCCAAACCACCCCCTTTGCTATTACTGTCAAAGGTACTACGATCCTTCCAGTCACCTAGACTCACAAGCTAGGTGTCATCTTTGACTTTTCACTTTCTCATCACCCAAACTGCTGAGTCCTGTTGAATGTAGCTACCTCAGTAACATCTCTAATATACATACCTAGAATGTTTTCCCTCTTTCTAATTCCCTTTCCTGACTTCTCTGACTTCCCTTACCTCCTAGGTCAAATCTCTCCTTCTTCGAGAAGGCAAAAGACAGTCACTGCCCTCAAGGAGATTATAATCTGGAGGGGGGGGTGAGGGAGGGAAATAGCATGCAAACAAAGAGCTCTCTCCCTCCCTCCGTGTGTGTGCACGCGCGCGCTCATGTGTGTATACACACAGGAGATAATTAACAAAGGAAAGGCACTGGAACTAAGAAGTGTTGGATAAGTTTTCCTGTAGAAGATGGGATTTTAGTTGGAATTTATAGGGAATTTTTGCTACGACTCTAGATTAGAGTCTAATTATTAGACTAAATGGCCTCTGAGGTCTTTTCTAACTGATTAAAACATTGGTCTCTTCATTCAGTGGCCTACCACAACAGCATCATAATGATCATATTTAAAGGAGCCTTTTTAGACTGATACAGGTATACATCCCTGGCATTAAATATACCAAAGAATAGAAATTAAAAGGAATAAATGTTTGCTAATACTCCCAAATAGCATAGTGCTTAAAAAATGAAAATCTAAACATTATAAGCCCTTTTTCCACAAAGAGCTTTCAAAAAGAGTGGGTATAAACACCATTATCAGAAAATTCTTCCTGGCTCTGTCACCCTGTCACCCTGAAGATGAATTCTACACTAGTTTAAATTCACCCCACTTTATCTGCACTGGAAAATACATTTCATTATGACAATGTTAATACAGTTCCAATCTAGAATAAAAGGTGGGTTGTTTTGACTTGAAGAGGAGCATTTTAGACAAACTACTACTTTAATACACTAACTGACTATTACCCCAGATTCCAGGGATAAAGCTAGCCAAATGAACAAACAATGAATCTCAGAAGTTCAACATACACAGGGTAATGCCAGTTTGAAATGACTTAACATTTGGACAATCCAGATATTAAAATGGGTCATATTTTCTCTGAGCACCTTTGGTTTTATGTTTCTAAGAACTATGTCAAGATGTGAAAACTGAAGACAGTGGAAAAGCAATGAAATTCAAAGAGCTCAGGGCCAAGGAGATAAAAATATAAAATTTAAAATATGAATACTCTGTACTTCAAAAATATTTCAATGTACTTAAAAAAGAAACCACTCAGATAAAGGAAAACAGAGAGGAATATGGCTGAACAAGCCAAAAGACATTAAGCGTGCAGGTAAAATGAAAGCAGAGATTTTTATACAGTCTTGATAAGAAAAATACCATAATATGGCATTGTACTAACCAGCAAACCTATTAAACATGAATTCTACTTATGCCCACAGCTGTGAAAATGTTGTGTTTGTCCCCAAATACCAGAAAGCAGAATTATTTCTGCAGGAAAAAAGATTTGCATTACAAAGTAATTTATGCCCCTAAACCACTCCATCCCTACTACTCAAGAAGTAGTTACTTGTCTGCATGTTTTTTAATCTGAAAATGAAGAAGAAATAAGATTTCAAAAGTCTAACTGTGGAAATACTCCATCTATCCTGGGCCCTCTTCTCTTCTCCCTTTCTACTCTGTCACTTAGTGACCTCATCAGCAGCCATGGGTTTTAAGCATCATCCCTAGACACCTACATTCTGTTCTCAAGAATCTACACAGCCTTCCTTTTTTTTTTTCCTGAGCTCCAGTTCCACATCATCAAATGCCTATTGGATATTTCAAGCTGGATGTCCAATAAACACTTCAGACTTGGCATGTTTAAAACAGAACTCATCTTTTTTACATCTTTCCAAACCACTCCTTTTTCCTTAACTTCCCTATTTCTATCAGTACTGCCATTCCTCTAGTCCCCCAGGTTTGTAACCCAAGTTATCCTCAATTCTTTACTCCTCCATACTTCCATGTCCAATTAGTTACCAGGTCTTATTAATTCTGTCTCCCAATCCCTTCTATATACTCACAAAGCCATTATCCAAAAGCAGGACTTCATCACCTCTCACCTGGACAAAGGTAAGACAAAGCTCCCAGAGTTATATACCTAAAACATAAGCATGAACATGTCACACCCAAGCTCAAAAAACTCTCGTTGTTTTCCAGTGCTTCTAGGATAGAATAAAAGCACCTCTTTTAAGCATGGAAGGCACTTCACAATCCACCTCTAGCCAACATTGCTAAGATAATTACAATTTACTCTCCTTCACAAATTTCATTTTCCAGGTGAAGATCACAAGTAATTTATCTTGTACTATTCTTGTCCACATGCTTTAGTAATTGTGCAGGTGGGCCTACCTCTAGTTTCTCAACATTGCACAAAGAACAATGGAGACCTCACGCTGTCTCTCAATTATCCTTTATTCTGTATCCACAACAGACCCTTATTTTACCTGGACATTTATTTCTCTTAGGTTGTTCTTAACACCCCTTCTCAAGTATAGCTCTTCATTTCTAATATGTTTGCAGAAGCTCATGCCCACCAATGTACCACTCCGTTAGCATTTGTGTGATCCTCAATTTTAGTTCTATAGAGACTAGTATTCAATAACTTTCAGATATACAAAATTATTGAAAGAATACTGCCATTAAAGACTCTTTATACACTTCATCTTTCCTACAGGGATAATTAAGCAATCTCTTTTCAGTGATTAGGGATCTCATCTTAATGTTCCTTCCGATGGTTGAAGAATCAGCACAATGTCACCTGCAAACAGGATCATCTAAAGGAGGAAAGTGAAGGGAAGGAATAAGCATTTATGTAGCGCTTATTATGCGCCAGGCACTCTGCTTTAGCTTCCTTTGAGGCCCAGCTCACGTGTCACTTCTTATTTGAAGCCTTTCCTGATTACCCCTAGCTATTACTGATCTCTTCTGCTGAAAATTATCTTCTGTTACTTATATGATGCACCAACTAGTTGAATATAAGCTCTCTGACGGCAGATTTTTTCATTTTGTCTTGGTATCCCCAAATATCTAATATAGAACCTTGCATTTAGTAGGTACTTAATAAATGTTTTTGAACCATAAAGCAGAATAGTAAAAAGCTCTTTGACTTTAAACAACATGTTTAGTCTTACTGGGCCTCAGCTTTCCTATCTGTACATTGAGAATGTTGAACTCAGATGATCTCCCAGCCCCAAATCCTATGGTCCTAGATATCAATAGGTATTGAGGATCATAAATTGTCTCTGCTGAACAGAACCCCTAGAAATCATCTAGCCCAGGGGCGGCTAGGTGGTGCAGTGAACAGAACACCAGCCCTGGAATCAGGAGGACCTGAGTTCAAATCTGGCCTCAGACACTTAACACATTTACTAGCTATGTGACCTTGAGCAAGTCACTTAACCCCAATTGCCCTGCCCTCCCCCCTCCAAAAAGCAAAAATAAAAAAGAAATCATCTAGCCCAACTACATTTGACTGATGAGAAAATGGAAGTTTTCCCAGATTACACAAGTGGTAAGTAACAAGAGAAATTCCTGCAATCTATATGCAATACACAGATACTCATCTAAGCTATGTACCAGTCCTGATGGTTGCCAGTCTTTATGGGATCACAGAAAATCATGGAAAATCATGTCATCATGCATGTATTGACTTTATTATAAAATGTCTCTCCTATATTATTCCCCCCTGCTCTTATCACTAAATGAACAGGCATAAATCAGTAGTCAACAGATGTAATATGTTACAATTTTGAAGTTTTTCTTTTTCAAGTTTTCCCAGTATTTTGTAATTTGTTTGCAGTTCATTAGTGATAAGAACAGGGGAGGAATAAGACAGGAGAGACATTTTATAATAAAGTCCAAAAAGAAATGCCTGTCATAAGTTGTAGCATTCCTTCTCTCTTTACCTGGACTCCAAGCTGAACCCCACTAGGTAGTAACGCTGACAAATTTTCCAGTTTCCATCATTCATTTGTCTCCCTGTGTACTGCTTTAAAAATAAAAAAGCATTGCTTTTTAGTCATTAAATTAACTATTATTAACAATACAAACCTAACAGGCTTTTGAAGGCTCAGTGTTAAAAGTTTCTTTACTGGGGTGGCTAGGTGGCGCAGTGAGTAGAGTGCCGGCCCTGGAGTCAGAAGGACCTGAGTTCAGATCCGGCCTCAGACACTTAACACACACAAACAAAAAAACCCTAGCTGTGTGACCTTGGGCAAGTTACTTAACCCCAATTGACCTCCAAAAAAAAAAGTTTCTTTACTATACTAGTGTCCTGAGAAAGTGTTAAAGGTATAATCTCTTTAACCATTCCCTGAATTCTTCTATATTCTAGAAGGGAGTCTTCCACCTTACTTCTCAAACAACTAAGAAATCTCTCATTAAGCGACAATTTTTTTCTAAATCTGTGGAACATGACATATTCAAAATGACTCCCACATAGCAGTTCAGGAATTTTATAATACCACAGCATATTTTAATAAGTCAATATAAATGGAAAGAGCACTCTCAAATAATTATACAGTAGCAGAGAAAATTAATGACCAAGGAAACACTCTAATCCTATAAGCATTTATGAAAAAGCTGCTTTAATTAATTATAAGTAATTATAGCAGCAGTAGCTTACACATAGTAGGAATAAAATAAATATCTATGTATTGGCATATGTTATACTATTTCTTCAAAATGAAAAAAACCGAAGATGGTGTCAGTGGTAAGAACCAAGTGATGAAAGTGTTTTAAAGAAAAAATATTGCTGTAAAGAAAAATTATAAATGCTTTATGTTTTTATTCTGACTTCCTTTGTACATGTTTTCTGTTTAAGTTAGTTAATAGTATTGGAAATCATTCACTACATCATTCACATTATAAATAACAAAAGTGAAGGCTACAGGGAAGTGATTTGCCAAGGTCACACAGATAGTAAGAAAGAGAGATGGAATTGGAATCCTAGCATTTTGGTTCTAAATTTAGTGCTCTTTCCACTTCATCACCCTTCTATGGATAAATGAATGTCATTTAATAATGTGGAACGAAACACAACTCCTTTTGATTACAGGTCAGAACATTTAATTAAAATGTTTACTATTCCAAAAGGTTAAATACAATATATGAGAGGCAGGACAGTGAAATTCACAAATTATTCTTCAAAATAGTAAAAAAAAAAAATGCATAGTGTTTTGTGTATAACAGAGGACTAATACATGTTTAATGGATTGAATTGATCAGAAATCAGTTAAACATATAACTATTTTTTGTTCCTAACACAATTTGGAAAAGCTGAGGGAATAAACAAAACTAGAAATTAATGGCTTCAGTAAAATAGCAGCTTTTACAAAATAAACTCCCCCAAATCAAAAAGTATTTCTAGATAGGAACAACAAAATCTAGGAGAAAATAACAGAAATCTAAGTCCCAACTAAAATAACCACAATTGCATAAAATATTTGGAAATTAATCTACATAAAGCACATTAAATACCTGCATTGATACAAATGCAAAATAATCATTAAAGAAAACAAAATATTATAAATAACTGAAGTAGTATTCGGCACTTGTGGCTGCTAATATAATAAAAATAGCAATATTACTGAAATTAACTTACCAATCTAGTTCAATACCAAGCAAACTACCCAAAGAATACTTTATGGTGCTAGACAAAATAGTATCAAAGTTCTTCTGGAGAAACAAAAGATACAAATCTTCAAGAGAAATAATGAAAAAATGGGGGGAGGGGAAGGAAATAGCACTTCTAGACCTCAAATTATATTATAAAGCAACTATTTGGCAGTAGCTCAAAAACAGAAAAGTAGATCAATGAAAGACTAGACAAGGAAAAATCAGAAATAATTGAATTCAATCACCCAATGTTCAATAAACCCCCAAATATAAATTACATAGGAAGATAAACCCTTATTTGAAAAGAGAACTTCTTATTTGGAAAAGCAGTCTGACAGAACTCAGTTTTGGACAAACATCTAATACCACATATCATAATAAATAATCAAAATGGGTATGTTTCTTGAACATTAAAAATCATGCCATTCACGGCTCTGGGAGTGTAAGAAATCAAGAAAGAGGGGTGGGTAGGTGGCGCAGTGAATAGAGCACTGGCCCTGGAGTCAGGAGTACCTAAGTTCAAATCTGGCCTCAGACACTTAACACAAAAAATAGCCATGTGACCTTGGGAAAGTCACTTAACCCCAATTGCCCTCCAAAAAGAAAAAAAAAGAAATCAAGAAAGATTTATTGGAGGTAGCACTCTGTGCTGAGTCTTGAAAAAGCTAGGAATTCCAAGAGGTGAGCCTGGGAACATTCCAGGCATGAGTGACAGCCCATGCAAAGGCACTGTAGACAAGAGATAGAATGAAGTGCATATTGAAGGGCAAGTAAGCCACTTTGGCTGGAACTTTGGTCTGAAAAGACAGGTTAAAGTCATGTTGTGAATGATTTTAAACATCAATCTGAGGAATTTAATTTATTTTTATCCTAATGGAAAGAAGAAAGTACTGGTGCTTGCTTGTTTAGCAGGAAAGTGAGTACTAGCCATTTGGCAACTGTGTAGAGGATGGACTGGAGAAGGGAAAGACTGGATACAGTGAAACTAATTAGGAAACTAATGTAAAAATCTAAGTGAGAGGTGATGAGGGACTGAACTAGGGGGATAGTTCTTTGAGTGGTAAAAAGGGGATTCTACAAAGTGGATGGGGGATGGACACAAGAAATAAGGAGAAAGAGACAAGATGTACCATCAATCAATTGGATACAGGGGCTACAGAAGAGTTAAGAGGTCTAGACTGCAATCCAGAGCCACTAAAAGGATAGTGGTACCTTTAACACAGAGAAAAAGCATGACATTTGTAGTTAGGGGACTTAAGTTCACATCAAAGTCCTGCCACTAACTAGAGGTAGCTAGGGAGCAGAGTATATTGAGCACTAGAACAAGAGTCAGGAAGATCTGGGTTCAAACTCTCCCTCAGAGAGTTTACTAGCAGCTTGACCCTGTTCATGTCACTTAACCTCTGTCTGCTTCAGTTTCTTCAACTATAAAATAAAAATCATAACAGTATCTACCTCATGGGGCTATCATGAGGGCACAAAGTAGATGCTTAATAAAAGCTTATTTTTTCCTCTCTTCTACTATAAGCAGGTCCTTGGGAAAGACACTAAACCTCATTAGGCCTCAATTTTTTTCATCTTTTTCATAGGAAAATTAGTGAGTTTTTCATATTAGGACTTCAGTACTAGGAATATTTCCGACAATAAAATAAAGAAACATGCTCAGGGCCTAGGTAAGGATAGCTGACTGTGATAGGATTGGGGAATAACAGTCCTCAATGAGCAGACTTTCTCCATTAGGGGCAGTTTTTAAAAATAAAAATGCCAAAGAAGAGGGACATATTAAGTCAATCAGTTCCTAAAACCTTAGTGTGAATTACTTTACCAGTAATTACTTTACCTTCTCACAGCAGAGATCAAGCCACTTAGGGTGGAGAGTAGGCTGGGTACAATTTTAGGGCATGAAGACTTTGCCCTATGAGGAAGAAGTATAGCAGATATCAGAAGGAGAGATAGCAAAAGGAGGTAGGAGAGTTACAAAGATTTAACTGATTTCACAAAGTTATATATGACCAGTTTTGAGTATCAAAGTATATAAAAAAAAAACACCTAGAAAAATATAGGCAAAGGTGAAATTTCTATCCTTCTAAATGGAAATTTGGAATCTTTATGTGGCTTTTAATGGATAGACCAGAGCTGACCAAATAACTATATGGTAGAAAGTGACCTGCAAAACAAAATTCAGGCTTTTCCTGGTGTAAGAAAGACAGACAAGTATGGCAAGGAAGGATGAAAAAGAATGATTTAATATTTCCTACTTTATATGATTATAATCCCATTGTGCTTTAAAATTCAATCTTTTTAATACTTGGCATATATATGTTCAAATACATCACTGTCAAAATATGTTATCAATTTTCTACAAATCCTGGCTAGTAAAATACTGTTACGTAACTATCTTCACCATTATTGTTTTTCAACAGTTTCTACTGGGATAAAGGAAGATTAAAGGGTAGGCTCAGTTACACTTATTCTCCTTCATTAAAACTCATTCCTTTAAAAACCCCAGTATAAAATTAAGAACATTCTAATTCAGTGCATGCACAAAGTTAAAATAAGCTTTATTATTATTAAACAGTTTAGTTAAAGTTTAATAATTTACTACTTAAGATTCCTATTTTAAAAGTCATTTCTCTCTAGTCTTGCATTCTGGACTTCTCTACCATGCCCCAGAAATCTCTTCATCTTGATGCATACTTCAGCTTTGGACTCACACAGTGGAAGCACCCTCCACCCCTGCCACCTCTCCCTTTCATTGGATGGCTCCCCCCAGAACCTCCATTTTGGAAGGCACTCAGACCATCCACATGTCAGTCATCTCCAGGATGCACACAGGCCTTCCCTTGACAGGGCCTACACCATGTATAGTGTGTATATTGGGTTCACCAGGTACCCTTGTCTCTTCTGTCCCTTCCCCTTCCCTATATCTTTTCTGGACTCCTTTTAAGTATTTTCCTTCATTAGAATGTGAGTTCCTTGAGGGCAGAGACTTTCTACCTGTATTTGTATTCCCTGTACTTAGAATAATGCATGGCACATACATAGTAAATATATTTCATAAATGCTTGTTGACTAGATTTTATCTAGTGAGGGTGAACTGACCACATACTTAAGCAGGAACTATTTCCTGTGATCAAATGGAAACTGGACTTTTGAATCAGACAACCTAATTTGAGTCTCAGCTCTGTCATTTACTAGAACTGTGAGACCAGTCACTGTACTTCCCTGAGCCTCAGTTATCCCATTTCTGAAATTCAAAGGGTTAAACTGTGGAACAAATGAAATAAACTAACTTGTCAACTTTAGGGCACTATGAACTTATTTAAAATGCTAATAAAGAGCATACTCTAAACACATGATGTCAAAAATGGAAGCATTAATTTAATAGAATGATATGGGTTTAACTCATTAAATCTTTAAAATTTAAAATATTATCATCTCATGTTTAACTTTTACAAATGCAAACAAATAATCTTTATTATACTAATATATGCAAAATTTTGAATTTATAGAATTGATGAATGCAATTCTCTGGTCTGTCAGTTTTAGTCCTCAAAGAATAAGAGAACTTATGTCATTAATGCAGAAAACATCTGTCTTGTGGTTTTCACATTTGATTCCAAGTATTTAAAGACCAATCTGTATATAAAGAACACAGTAGAAGGAAATGTATGACACTAGAAAGAAAACATGGTCTTGTAGCTAACACAACCACACATAAGGCAAAGATGGAATTTTCGTTTTCTACCTGTGTTTTTCTGGCATTAAACATGCATACTGCTCCTGAGTTTTTCCATTTGTACCACAAACTTTCTCAAACTGAGAGAATGCGGGGGAGGGGGGGAGATAAAACTAAAACTAGATGAATTAGAATATAAGAATAGATAACATTTTAAAAATGATCTTGTTTAATGTCTACTGTGGTACTGTGGAGGATTTATGAAAAGACCAAAAAAAAGGATGACATAGGAACTTGAGTAAACTAATGAGAAGTATGCAAACAAATAATCTTTATTATACTAATATATGCCAAATTTTGAATTTATAGAACTAACAAATGCAAATCTGGAAGACAATAATTGTTCCCTATTACATCTAAATGGGATAAGTGGAAGTCAGTGATATATTCAGCTCTTTTCTTTATTGTGACTATAATAATATGTCTCCTATTTCAGCCCTGCATACTGAACTGTTTAATATCCTTTATTTCTTCTAGATTACAATCTATTGTTTATTCTGAATCCATTAAATTAAGGGTTATCTGGGAACAGGTTGCAGCAAATTTGGGAGAAGGGAATGGATCCCCAGAAAAAATAAGAATTATGGAAGAAAGTATGTGGTATAGGAGAAAGTAACAAATTGGTGGTTGAGTTATCTCAACAGTGGTGTGAGAAGTCTTCAGATGGTATGAAAAGAAGGGGGGATTGAGTGGGATGTATTCTCTACACTCTCTGTGAAGACTCTTCAGAGAGAAGAAAGAGAGAGAGATTACATTGAAAACCAGAGGCAGACCTTTTGTGAGACTGGACAGACCTGAGTCCTGAGTTTCCTATGAAATTACACAACTCAGGACCCTTCCCCCTCCATTTCTGCCACAATAGCATTAAGCCCTTTGGAAGTCTCCTAGGACCCTCCCCTTTCCTTGTCTTAGTGTTTGCCAAATAAAGGCATGTACATTTGGACTGGCTATACAGTGCTTCTCTGTTCTTTGTCTTTTTTGCACCCAAACTGTAAGCCTGCCTCCCAGCCAATGGGAATGAGGTGGACTGTCTTGTTGTCTATTTTCACGCCCAGACTGTAAACCCACCTCCCAACCAATCAATGAGAGTGAGGGATAGTGGTGGGAGGGGATTTGTTTATGCTAAAGTATATAATCTCATTTTTTCTTCTGTAACAAGCCTCATTCCACTAGTCCATTCTGGTGGAAGTGATGCCCTCTTCTTTCGAGAACTGAATAAAAGTTTCCTATTCTTACCTCCAGAGACCACTGACTTTTAATTTTGGGGTAGCAGATTTTGGGGCATACATACATACACACACATATATATTCATACATACATATATAGACATATACTTTCCCTAACAAATTCTACACCTGATCTTTGTTTTTATGTTTGTATCTCTTATTTCCTATCCTTCCTGACTCCTCTGGTTTACCAAGCTACCTTGACCTCCTAATACTTAACCTATACCCAGTCCAAGGATCCCTCCCATATCTTCTCATTCCCAAAAATCTAAAGGCCCTTCTATACCCCCCTTACCTATTCCCTCACCCTCCCTTCTAAAGATCCCTCTCTTATCCTCTCCCCCTCCCTATCCCCTTAACATTTTATTTCTTTTGAATTTAGAAGACTTTTATACTCTTCTATATGTATTGCTCCCTCTTGAACCAATTCCAGGTGAAAGTAGGTTACCAGAACCACCAGTCCTCCTCTATTATCTAATTCCTCTGTGTCAGTTCTTCTTCTAGCACCTCATTTGTATAAGATAATTACTCTTTTTACTGTTCCTAGATGGTTTTACATTTTAAAGTCATATCATACCCAAGTCTTGCCCAGTCTTTCTTACAAACTACCCAATTGCTAATGACAGTCTCAGACATATGTTTTACATTTTACATACATAAAAGCTAAATGTTCTGTCCTTACTGAATCCCCTATAATCAGTCTTTGTGTATGTACTTCATGTTTCTCCTGGCTCTTACATGTCAAATCTTCTATTAAGTTCAAGTGTTTGTTTTTCTTTTTAACAAAATCTTGAAAGTCTGACAGTTGATCAAATGTCCATTTTTTTCTTCATTCGGGATTATGGTAAACTTTGCTAGGTATATTTTTCACTGTATCAGAAAAAAAATTCATTCACTCAATTCACCCCTAAACACTAATCCTACATCATTAACTGTTTCTGTGAGACATCTCCAAATGGATCTGGACATTGACAACCTTGGTGTTACCCTAGATTCCTCATTTACCCTACATGGCTAATTAGTTAACAAACAAATCTTTTCATTTCTATCTTTTTTTTTTTAAGCAATTGGGGTTAAGTAACTTGCTCAAGGTTACACGGCTAGTCATTATTTTTATGTGTGGGTGCTCATTTTCTGAGGCCGGATTTGATCTCGGGTCATCCCAACTCCGAGGCGAGCGCTCTTACTCACTGCGCCACCTAGCTGCCCCTTTTAGGGCAATTGGGGTTAAGTAACTTGCCCAAGGTCACACGGCTAGGTTTTTGTTTGTGTGGGTTAAGTGTCTGAGGCTGGATCCGAACTCAGGTCCTTCTGACTCCAGGGCCAGCGCTCTACTCACTGCGCCACCTAGCCGCCCCCATTTCTATCTTTATAACATTTCTCCCATACAAGCCATTTCCTCCTCTCACAAAGCCACCACTCTATTTCAGGCCCTCATTATCTCTTGCTTTCAAGAGCTTTCAAATTAGTCTCCTTGCCTCAAGCCTCTCCTCATTTCAATCTCAATTTCCACATTAGTGCTAAAGTCATTTTCCTGAAGCATTTGTCTGTCAGTGTCACTCCTTACCCTAATTACTCAATGAACTCCAATGGGTCTCTATCATCTCTAGGATCAAACATAAATTCCTCTGTGTGGCATTTCAAGTTTTCACAACTTGGCTCCATTCTACTTTTTTAGGCTTCTTTCACATTACTCCCTTCCATATACTCCGTGATTCAGCCATACCAGCCCTTTTGCTGTCCCTCACACATGACAACCCATATCCATGTTTTGACAACAGCTATCCCAATTGCCTGGAATGCTCTCCATCACTTCATTCATCCTCTCTGAATTCTTGGTTTTCCTCAAGACTCAGCTCAAGTGCCATTTTATGTATGTGGTCTTTCCAGTTACTTCCAGCTGCCTTCCCTGTCCCAGTTGCTTCATAGCAGCTTTTTCCATATTTGTATGGAAGGTTTCTTTTCTATTAGAATGTCCCTTGAGAGCAAGAACTTTTTTGCTTTTGTTTTCTTTCTCTGGCATCTAAAAGTGTCTGGAGCATAGTAGGTACTTAATAAAGTTTAGTTGATTGATGGGTTGATTCTCAAATTATAAAGACATTAGGTTTTTATATATCTGGTCCATATAATTCAGCCTTCTTTCATCCATTAATTCTGAACCACATTTTCCTCATTGCCCACCTATGTCCTGAAGTCATTAGGTGTATTAAGACACATGTTCACTTAACTCAGAAGTTCTTACAAAGTTCTTTGCAGACTCTTTCTTCATCATCTTCAACCAATACTGGTTCATAATTGTTTGGTCATTTTTCAGTCATGTCTCACTCTCCATGACTCCATTTGGGTTTTCTTGGCAATGATACTGGAGTGGTTTGCCATTTCCTTCTCCAGCTCATTTTATAGATGAGGAACTGAGATAAACAGGGTTAAGTGACCTGCCCAGGATCATGCAGCCAGTAAGGGTCTGAAGCAAGATTTGAACTCAGGAAGATGAATCTTCTGGATTCCAGACTTGGAGTTGCTATTTTTGTGGGAGGCTGTTTTGCTGATGCTCATCATAAGTGCTGAAAAGATGCTCCATGAAGCTTCTTGTGATCTTCAGTTACAAGATAAAATCAACTCCACTAAATTCTGCAACTGATTCACATCAAGGAAACCTGAACCATCCTTCCACCTAGCTGCAATGTCTTTAAACCTTTTGGTTTCATTTATAGCAAGAATGCCATACTGACGAGGTTCACTTCTTCCTGTAATAAGTTAATTTTTTTAACTGGTCAGACTTAAGAGAATCACCAGTTTGTGACAATTAAAAACTGTGACAATTAAAATGGATTAAGAGACATAGTTTCATTTTATTAATAAGGCCAGCATGTTATTAATGAAAGGATGGTCATTTGGCCATCTCTCTTTTAGCCCAAAGATCATCATGGTGGATGGGCTCAGGGTTCACATGTTCTTATGGAAGATTGGTAAAGAAAGAATATTACAACAAGGGGTTGAGAGTGATGTCATATCATCCTTGGACAGAGAAAAACTATCTCCATACCAGACTACCTCCAGTCTAGGGCAACCTATTCAAAGAATTTATGGCCCACCCAAGCCTGAAGAGAACACAAGGGTTACTCCACCAGGGTGGGGTTTTGAATAAGAAAGCTAGTCCAATCTCATTATAGGCAATGTCCTTCAAGAGACTGAATTTTTAAAAATCAGGACTTTGGCAAAAGAGAACTCTGGATCTCCCCAAATTATTGGTTATTAATAATCATTTCTCTCAAGTTAAAATGTTTAAAGATTGTCTAAAAACGATATGACTCTCTTTTGCCATTCTACCATCACTGCAGAGTAAAGCCACATAGGACTAAGGCTATTTTGTAGTTTTATTTGTATAATATGGGACACTGTGGGCAAGTAATTTATCAATAAACAATCAACCTATGAATGATGTACTTTTCCTTACCTAAACAGGTTGGTTTTCAGATAGCCAACCTAGTATCCCACTTGGACTATGCCTGAAGTCTTTTAAGTTAGATAGAACTGTCAAAACTTGTCCTCCACTGACCCTGTCTTGAATAATCCTAGATCATCTCTGCTCTATAATAAGACACTAAAGTAGTACTTAAAGAGTTATATTCTGATGTGATTATACCTCACAAGTTGTAGTAATACTAGTTATCAATATGTGTCATACTATGAAACATAAAAATAATTTAAGTGAACTTTTCTAAGTATAAAGGCCAAGGTAAAGGCAATATAGGTAAAGTAAAATAACAAGTAACCCAAGAACCCCAAAGAATAGCAGCACCTCCCCACCCTCCCCAAACAGTTCTGCTTTTAGCCCAGCCCCCGAAGCCATCATCCAGAGAAGCAACTATCTTAAGAAGATAAGGCAGGGCAACTACCTCGGCAGGTGCCATAGCCCCGCCTCCTCAGTAGCCATAACTACTGAGAATCAACGACAAAATTGTCTCCACTAATGTCCTTGGCAAATGAATGTGGTTTTATCCATGAAAACAGAAGAAAAAAAAAGATGCATTACCATCTGTCTTGCCACTGTACCTCATTTCTCTCCAGCCAGACTTTCTCTACTATGCCTCTGGGGCCTCTCCCTCTGAATGGATGGCTTTTCTCAGAACCTCCATTTAGGGAAGGCTACTCAGGTTAGCCATTTTTCACTCCTCTCCAAGCTGCACTCAGGATACAATCATACTTCAGGATACCTGCACTCAGGACACCATTACTAGCAGAGGCTCTAGGTTCAAATCCTAGTTTTTAAAGTGTTAGTTTGAGAAAACTATTTAACCCTTTAGGACCTCAACTAACCCAGGTATAAAATATGCAGGTTTAATAAGATGATCTCTCAAAAAAAAAAAAAAAAAAGAAGGGGCGGCTAGGTGGCGCAGTGAGTAGAGCGCCGGCCCTGGAGTCAGAAAGACCTGAATTCAGTTCCGGCCTCAGACACTTAACACACACAAACAAAAACCTAGCCGTGTGACCTTGGGCAAGTTACTTAACCCTCCAAAAAGCAAAAAAAAAAAAAGATGATCTCTCAAGTTCCTTAGAACACTAAAGCAATGGGTTTATGAATATGATTTCTAAAACTGACCATAACTAAGATTAATTCATAACGTTGAATCTCTGAATACTTGAAACACTTAACTCTTGAAAAAATTTCACAAGTTTTTATTATTATTATTATTATATCCACAAGCAGTAGATACACTATATCCACTCACTTTCTCTATTTTCACAATGAGTCAGTAATACAATAGTCTGTTAATGTGAGGAACTTAGTTACTACCATGTAAGAAAAGCCAAATATTTTAAAACAAGTTAAAATATTTTAAAACAAGTAATACCTACCATCCAGGAGATAAGCCCCTGTAACACCAAAGGATGAAACTGTATATCTGTAAATGTCAACTTACCCAAGAAAAAGAAAACATTTGCATTTCTATATTTACCAATTAGCAAGTTACTATCAAATTGCTTCTGATTTTCTTTTATAATAAAAAGATATAAGATAAAAAGTTGTATAACAGTACTAAAGAGTCCTAATGACAAGTAGGCAGCAAGTACTGTAGTGTATAGAGAGTCTGGTCTTGGTAGTCAGGAAGACCCAAGACAGAAATCTGCCTCAGACATTAATTGTTTGGGCCTCAGTTTCCTCATCTATAAAAGGAGAATAATAGAATCTTCCTCACAGGGCTATTAAGAGGACCAAATGAGATAACATGAAAAGTGCTTTGTAAACCTTAAAGCATGATATAAATCCTATCCATTAATCAGTCAGTTGACAGCCTTTTATTAAGCACTTACTAACTTACTATGTGCTAGGTACTATGCTAAGGGGCAGGGGGCGGGGAGGAATACACAAAAAGTCAAAAGATAGTCTCTGCTCTGAAAGAATTATGACCTAATGGGAAAGACAGTATATAAACAACTTTATACAAACAAGATGTGTGTGTACACACACACACACACACACACACACACACACACACACCCATATATTCAAGATAAGTTGGTGACAATCAACAAAGGAGAAGGCACTAGCATTAAAGGGATCATTATTATTATAATTAAAATTAAATATACAAAGATTGTAAATTATAAACAATTATTCCTCTCGAACTACTTTAAGAATCTATCCAAAAGTTTTGGATATAGTTCTTTCATTCAGTCATGATCAACTCTTCATGAACGATGTGGATGATAGCACTCCAATGTTGTCCATGGGGTTTTATTAGCAAAGATACTGGAAGGGTTGGCCATTTCCTTCTCCAGTGGATTAAGGCAAATAGAGTTTAAGTGACTTGCCATGGGTCAAACAGCAAGTAAGTGTATGAGGCCTGATTTGAATTCAAGTTTTCCTGATCCCAGGCCCAGTGCTCTATCCACTAAGCCATGTAGTTGCCTAGATTTAGTTTAATTAAGTCCCTAGAACTTAAGAGTCTAAAACAAACACTTGATGGTTATAAACTAAATCAATGTATGGCTTTCTCTACATTAATAATTAATCAATCTTTAACAAGGAACTGGCCATTGAGAGTCTAGTCCTAAAAGCATGTACAGGGGGCTCTGCCCAATGCCTATCCATATGGGCGATTTTTTGAGTCTTCTTCTGGAAGTTCATGATAACATATAATGGAGGGGCCCTGCCCTAGTTTCAGAGAATGCAGAGGCATTCTGTGACTGTTTCCTGTCCAGTGAAGATTTTCTTTGTGATGAAGAAAGCCTTTTAACTACCTACTGGGTCAGAATTGAGTGTACACCAAAGTATCCAATGGAAAAACTGAAAGCCTCTTTTTCCTGGTGATGACTAAGGCAAGAACAGCTGTTAAGTTGTCAGGTGAGGAAAAACATAGCACCAAAAGGGATACAGACAAAATAAACTATATAAGGCTTGAGCCTCTAGCAGGAAAAAAGAATTCTACTATCCCTGAAGGGAACCCCTAGAACTTTGGACATAGGAGGAAGAGATAACCAGTCACATCCTGGGGTCCTACCTGCTTGTGCCCATCAGAGTTTATATATGAAGTCCAGAGTCTCATTACAAATCAATAAGCACTTATTAAACACCCATGTGCTAGGGACTAAAGATAAAAAGACAAATATCAAAAAGTCCCCGACTTCATGGTGCTTACATTTTATCTTGGGAATATTCATACATATAGAGTAAATATAAGGTAATGTGTTGGGGGAGTTGGACAGGAAAACACAAGCAGATGTAAGAATAGGAAAGGCCTTAGGTAAAAAGGCAACATTTAGCTGAGCTTTGAGGTTGTTTTTCTAATCATATCCATTTTTATTAACAGACCAATAGACAAATAATCATGGTAGAAACCTTAAGTTCATTCTTCTAATAAGTTTGTTGATCTGGTCTTTCCTATTTCCAGTATCTTACCTTCCACAAAAATGCATAGTCTTCATTCCAATTTGAAAAGCCAGAAGAAGCTGTTCTTAGCTTTGTAGTGCCCGCCAATGGTAAAATCAGTCAAATTTCACTTTTGAACATCTGTGTATATTTCTTATGGTACTCTTTAGCTCTTTCATAGATGACCTTCCTCTATCTTTGGAAACTTTTTTAATAGTCACTTTCTTCATTCAAGGGTTTGGCCTTCTGTTTTAAAAAGACCTTTCACCTTTTCAGAAGGGATTCTCCAAAAGATGGCAGATTCTTCTTTTTTCCATAGCTCCCATGATAAAATCTGAAAAGTGGCTAAATGGAGCTTTGAAGGAAGCTAGAGATCACAAGAATTGAGGATGGAGTGGATTCCAGACATAAGGGACAGCTCGTTCAAAGGCACAGAGATCAGAAAGAGAAGTTGTGTTCTATGATTATGATGGAAGACTGTTGTGGTATAAGAAATCATGAGCAGAATGGTTTCAGAAAAACTGGACTTACTTGAACTTAAAAACGCAAAGTACACAGTAACAACAATATTGTACAATGACCAACTATGAATGACTTTTAGCTATTTTCAGCAATACAAAGGTCTAATAAAATTCTGAAGGACCTATGATGAAGAATGCTATCCACCTCCAGAGAAAGAATTGATGGAATATGAATACATATCAAAGCATACTGGTTTTTTAAACTTGATTTTTCTTGGGTTTTTTGGTCTGTTTTCTTTAGCAACATTAACTAATATGGAAATGTTTTGCATGAATGCACATGTATAACCTTTATTAAATTGTTTGTCTTCTCAATGAGGGGCAAGCGAGAGAGGATGGGAGAAAGTATGGAACTCAAAGTTGTAAAAAAAAATTTTTAATTGTTTTTACATGTAATTAGAAAAAATAAAATAGTTAAAAGAAGTCTATTGCAAGAACCAAAGAGAAAGGTAGTGGGGGACTGAATTATCAATTGACAGACATTTATTAAGTACCTATTATGTGATAGGTTCTGTACTAAAAGATTAGGGTGATGACAGTATGAATAGAGAGAAGGAAATGGTTGTAAGAAATATTGTGGGGATAGAATCAACAAGACTTGGCAAATGATTATAAAATGGAGTTGTGGAAGATTAGTAAGTTGAGAACCACAAAGGTTGTGAACCTTTGAATAAATAAAAATATTGTAGCGCTATATCTGGGGGCTTAAGGGAGTATGGATATAAAAGGTTCTCTTCTGAACTTAATGAGTTTGAGATATCTTCAGGAAATTCAGATTGAAATGCCCCACAGATAATTGGTGATGCAGAACTAGAGCTCAGGGATGTATATACAAATCTAGGAATCATCAACATAGTGACTATTAAACCCATGGGAACTGATAAGCTCACCAACTGAGAATGTAGAGAGAAGAGTCTAGGACAGAGTCTTAGGGTACATTCACAATTAAGAGGTAGAACACTGACGATAAATTTAGCAAAGGAGATTGAGGAGCAGTCAGACAAATAAGAGGACACAATCAACAATCATTTCTTAATGGCTTAATTTCTTAAATGCTGGGGTTAAAAAGACAAAAGTAGAGGCGGCTAGGTGGCACAGTGAGTAAGAACGCCGGGCCTTGGAGTTGGGATGACCCGAGATCGAATCCGGCCTCAGAAAATGAGCACCCACACATAAATAATGACTAGCCGTGTAACCTTGAGCAAGTTACTTAACCCCAATTGCTTTAAAAAAAAAAAAAAAGACAAAAGTAGAATCATACCTGCCCTTAAGGAGTTATGTTTTAAAAGAGAAGACAATATGTATATATAAGTATATATCTAAAATATGCAAAATGAAATCCAAGTAGTTTTCTTGAGTGAGCTAATTGCTAGGCTGGGGAAGGGTGAGAGAATTGGTAAAAAGCTCCATGCTGAAGGTGGTACTTAAGCTGAGTCTTGAAGGAAGTCAGGAATTCCGAAAGATGAGAAAGTAGTACATTTTAGGGATAGCTTACAGTCATGACAAAAGCACAGCGATAGGAGATAAAGTGTCATGTGTATGGAAAAATGAACCAACATGTGGACAATAGAGTACATGAAAGAAGTATAAGAATACTAGAAATGTACAAAGGAGATAGATTGTAACGATATTTTAATGTCAAACAAAGTTTAGGCTTGATTCCAGAGGTAATAAGGAGAGGAAAGAGGTATCAGATAGAGAGAACAAATAGAAGAATACAGCAATAGTCTAGGTGAGAGTAATAAATTGGACTGGTGGCCATATATAGTAGAGAGTCACATAAGCAAGAGATATGGAGGGTAAAGGAAGAAAATAAGCATTTATTAAATGCCAAGTACTAGGCTAAGTACATCATAAATAATCTCATTTGATGGTCATGGCTATTATTGTTCCCATTTTTTCTTTTTTTTTTTTTTTTACAGCTGATGAAACCAAGACAGACAGAGGTTAAGTGACTTGTCCAGGATCACAAAGTTAGGAAGTGATCAGATCTTCCTGATTTCAGGTCCAGCACTCCATCCACTGTGCTGCTACCTATCTGCCTCTATAAAGAGAAACAAACTTTGGCACCTGGATGGATATAAGCAGTGAGGGAAAATACAGAGCTTAGGATGGCAATGAGGTTGCAAACTTGGGTGAATCCTTAGCAGTAATAATAGGGAAGTCTGGAAATGTCCAAGAGGCAATTCATGATGCAGAACTGAAAAAAGGGATAAAGATTATGGCTGGACATAATGATTGGGAATCGTTTGTTAAGGACGGTAATTGAACTTATGGAAGCTGATGAGGATCACCAAATAAGAGGGTATAGAAACAAAAAAAAGAGAGGGGCAGCTAGGTGGCACAGTGAATAGAGCACCGGCACTGGAGTCAGGAGGACCTGAGTTCAAATCTAACCTCAGACACTTAACACAAAAACTAGCTGTGTGACCTTGGGCAAGTCACTTAACCCCAATTGCCCTATCTTCTCCCCTCCAAAAAGCCAAAAATATAAATAAATAAAATTTTAAAGAGAGAGAGAGAGAGAGAGAGAAGGGCCCAGGCCAGAGTGTTAGGCACAATCAGAATTAGTGAACATGATACAGATGATGAATCAGCAAAGGAGACTGAGGAGTGCTCAGACAGTTAGGAAGTGAATCAGAAAAGAACAGTACCAAGACAACCCAGTATTCAGGAGAAAAGGGTAGTCAACAGTGTCAAATGCTGATCAGGAAGAAGGGCTACTGAGGTAAACAAATTTGGAACTTAACAGATCGTTGGTATCTTTGAAGAAAAGTTTCAGTTGAATGAAGAACTGGAAGACAAAATGTGAAATGACTGAACATCCTGCAAGTATTAAAGGTTCAGTAGGAGGACAGAGGTTGGACCCAGGGTTCCTTAGGTTCCATAAGTAGGTTAGATGACAGTGCCAGGAGACTTCAGTGCTTTGAGGTAAGGCAGATGGAAAAGCCTTAAGAACTTCCATCTATTCAGATATACTACATGTGTTGTCTCATCCAAAACGTGCTAGTCAATAAACATTAAATGCCTAATAAGGCATTGTGCCACACTCTGGGGATATAAATATGAAAAGGAAAGCCAGTTGCTGTCCTCAAGGAACTTAAGCTGTCCTCAAGAACAAGAGTGTCATGATGAAGTCCAAAGAAGTGCAACCCAGCTAAAAATGAAAAGACAGCTGAACTGAGTGCCCTTCTTAAATGAAGGTTTGGGGAGCTCTCTTCTCTATCTTCCAATCAACATGATCCCAGGAGCAGAAGATACTGACGAGATATGAGTACCAAGGCAGATGTGATCTTGCAGGATGATGAGGTTCCTGGAGTCATGATAGAGGTCTTAAAAAGGAGTGCAGCCTGGTGGGAAATGTGACCAGTCAAACAGCCAGGACAAAAGATTAAAGGAGAAAGGTAAGGGTGAAGGACACCGCCCCCAGGCATAGCAGGTCTTCCTATCCACAGGCAATCCCTGGCTTCCTTGGCGGATGGCTCAAGACCAAGTATCCAGACAAGCAGGGAAGAGTATGGGGGAAAGTAACCAACAAGTCTTTGATATTAAAGTTATCTTGAACAAAGAAGAGCTAGGTGCTTAAGACTTTCAGAATTGGCATGTCTACATTAAATTGTGGCCAAAAACTAAGCAGAACCTCCACAAAAAAAAGAATCTCCACCAAAGTCCTACTCTTATAATCCTTGCATAGAAGTGACCCTGGATTTCTGAAAGGTCAGCCAGTGAGGCATAAACTTTGGTGGGTCCTACCAACCAAGAAAAAGCTCCAATATGGTCTAGTGACAAGACTAGTTAAGTTGAACAGCTTCACCACCAGGTTGGCCACAAGGCAATGAATTATTTTGTTCCACAGTAACTCTTAAAAATCACTAATAAATAAGAGTTCTGTTGCTATTTATCTACCAACTAATAAGTAGGATTCCTGGGCATAACCAGAACAGAGAAATAAATCGCTGATGTTTGAAATGTTGAAGAAATTAAAAAGAAAATTAAAATTGAGGTATTTGAGATCAAAACAATTTATTTGAAAACATAAGGGAAGCTAAATCCTCATTCTAATCCAACTATGATAATTATATTGTTGCCACACAACACTTTATGTTGAATATTTCCATTTTGCAAATATTTTTGGATAAAACATCCAAGAAAAATATCATCAAATCTATTCTCTGAACATCATGTTCTTATGAATAAAAGAAAATGCCAAGTATAGGAAACAACTGGCATGGTAAGCTTCTAAAAAGGGTGAACAATACGTTACATTCAATAAAAATTCATTACAAAAAATTTTGAAACATATTCTGATAAAGCCAAACGAAAATAATGTTATCTAGAAGGGGCTAGCTGAAAATATGTAATCATTCCAAAGAACATATGCAATACAATACTAATCAAAGCAGTTTATTTCTCATCAGATAACTCCAGATATGGAAAAGTATGAAATGGTCTGCCTACATAATATTAATATTTAGAAAGGGAAAAACACCCTCTAGACTAGAAATCCTAGTCAGGCTCATTGTTCTGCAGCTTTAAGACTTCAACCAAAACATGCCAAAAGTAGCAAACTAACTCCACAGTGGTATAGCAAGTATAATACAACTACATCAAAGTCTTTCTAAAGCAGTTTTGACTGCCAAAACCATTCACGTCCTTAGTAAACAATTCTACAGTTTGGGTTTTCTCCACAGTATAAATGGTAACAGAAGACACCATGGTATAATGGATAGAGTGTGGGGCTTGAAGTCAGGAAGATTTGAGATCAAATTCTGACTGATGCTTATTAGCTATGTGACCCTGGGTGAGTCATTTTGTGTCTCTCAAAACAACTAGAAACTGCTCACAATATAGCTCCTGAGTTAACTTGAAGAAAGTGAATATCATCATGAAAACAATAAATACAAGAAAAACTTTGTAAAGGGAAAACGATAAAACAAAATGTAATGCTTTGTACTATAGTTGCCAAGCTTGGACCAGAGTAAGAGTTCTGAAAAATGCATCTCCATTCCTTCACTGCAGGAGTGGAAGACAATGGGTATGGTACCGGGCATATGCTGTAAGACACGTCAGTGAGTTCCACTGAATTGTTTTTTTCCCTCTTTTTAAAATCATTGTTACAAGGGAGGGCTCCATGTCTGGGGGAGGGAATGGGATAAATCTGGAAATGAATGTGATATAAAAACAAAAGTCATCAATAAGAAACCTTAATTTAAAAATATATATAGGCCAGCTGTCCTTCTACATAAGTATGTTTTTCCTTCTGTTTCACAAATTCACACCAGTAAACCTTCAAGCAACCCTCTCACTCCCCCCGCCAAATGTTCTAATTTACTCAAAACAAAACTGTTATCAGCCATCATTATATATTCCCTAGGAATAACAATCAAATTCTACCATTTTAAGGGTATTATATGAATCTTATGATGGCAATACCTGTAGCTACCCACTACCCTAAAATCAGTTGTACCTACAGAATATTCTGTGGCCATGAATCTCCAAAGTGAAAAAAAAAAACCAACAACATAATTTTTAACAACGACCTTCTGAAACATTTAAAAAACAACGAGGTTAATGAATGACTACCAATTGCAAGAATATTCAGGAAAGATCAAGTCTGACCCTTATTCCTATCCCTAAATCAGATATTAAATCTCCAGTGTGTTTTTTCCTCTTTTTTGCTTAGGTAATTTTCAACGTATTTATAAAAAAAAAACAAAAACAAAAACAACCAAGTCTATGTATTTTGCACATATACACCTGTACTCTAAAAAAGAACTTGTAGTTGATAGTACTCGAGTTCAGATGCTTTATTATATTAACGCGACCATTTTTATGTGTATACCAGATCTTCCACTTAACTCAAGAAAATCCCCACAGAACATGGCCTATCATTGATGGTGCTGCTTCACTAGTCAACAAAAAACCTGCACAATTCTAACCCATGAAGAATTGCAAATCAACCATCTTTCCTAGCACTCTTTCCTTGGTAAAGGGTTTATATTATTGTCACCCCGCACAATCTGAGCAGAATAATTATAGCTGTCTACCCTCCATACCGCTCTTAATACACCGAGCAAGAATGGAGATTGTGCACACTGAAAATCCGCAATGCCATTACACTAAAATATGCAATAGGGATGGATTACCACCCCAATCTTCTGCACATACCGCTGGCTTCACTATTCTAAGTGCCAGATTGATAGTCATTCCTTCTCCCAGTCTGACAAGCCCCTATTTTAATTCTTTTTTATTTTAACCAACCACTGTCTCTCAGACCCACTGAACGCTCACCCCAATCCTTCCCTACTTTCACAATAGGAGGGGGCCCACTCCAGCTCCCCTTCGTTTGCCTGAAGCTTTAATCCCAGCACTCATTAATCCTGCTGTATTACCTGGACACCTCTATTCCACCACCCCCATCGTCTCATCCACAGCCTAGGCCACCCTGCCCCATCCCCAGTGCTTGGTGCCAGTCTGAGCTTCCCCACCCTAATTCAGCCCTCTTTAGATGATCCCTGAGCGCCCCCTTGCCTAGTCCCCTCCCCACAACCTGATCCCTTCCTCATCTCCCCTTCCTCTATCTCCCCTCCAAGACTGCACTTAGCAGAGCCTTCCGCACTTTATATCTCCCCAACCCGAACCCCCCTTTCATGGGGAGCTCCCTCCTCCCAACCAGAGGACCCTCCCCCACAGCCCCTCTATCCAAATACGGACCTCGCCACCTTCCGCTTTCCTCCAAGACTGTTGAGCCCCCTCCCCACAACCACCCCCTCTCCCTTCAAGCCTCTTGACAGCCCCTTCCCCCCGCCCCCCAAGGAGTCTCCCTCCCCTCCTCCCTCCGCCTTCCCCCGCCCCTGCTCACCTCCACAGGAGAATCTGAGGCCGCGCGGGGCTCGCTCCCGGGCTCCCTCCCCTTCTCACAGGCAGCGGCGGCTGAGGCGGCGGCTGTGGCAACAGCAGCAGAGGCGGCGGAGGCGGCGGCAGCAGCAGAAGCAGCAACGCCCGGTTGTGCCTTACTCTGCTCTCCCTTGCTCCCCTCTCCCTCACTCTCTCTTCGCGTCCCGCCTCCCTCCAGCCGCCGCGGCGCAGCCTCAACCACGGACGCACTCCTCCGCCCTCCGCCCGCTTCCCTCCCCTCCCCAGCCCGACCCCCCCTCAGCTCCTCCCCTCACCACAGGGTGCGGCCTGCGGGGCCCGCAGCCCAACAACCCGCCACTCTATTGGCCCCGCATGCAGCCCAAGCCCCATTGTCCATCTAAAATGTTTTCGGATTGGTCAGAGGCAAGAGTGGAGGGAGGGGCGGGTGGGGTGGGAGAAAGGCGGGGACTGGGAGGGGCGGGCTCGAGATAGGAGGGGGAAGGGGCGGGGCGACAGGATCTCCGCCCCCTAGGAGATCCCTTCTCCCCTCTCCCACTGTTTCACCCTCCCGCCTCCTTCAGTCTACTGCTCTTGCAGCTTCTTCACCCCGCCCGGGGGGCTCCTCTCCCCGGTCCTCTTCCCTCCTCCTCCTCCCCTCGCCTTCACCTCCCTCCCTCCCCCTCGTCTCTCTCTTCCTTTCCTCCCTCCTCCCTGTTTTCTCCTTCCCCTCCCTCCCTCTGTCCTCTCTTGTCCCCACCTCTCCCTTCTCCCACTTCTTACTTTCCCTTTCTCCCTTTCCTCCCTCCCCCTCTCCTTTCTCCCACTCTTCATCTCACTCTCCCTTTCTGCCATCTTCTCTCCTCTTCCTTTCTTGCCTTCCTCCCTATTACTCTGTCCCTCTCCTTTCCTCTTTTTCTTTCTTCCTCCCCCTCTCCTCTTTCTCTCTTCCCCATCTAAACCTCATCCTTTTCTCCTCCTCCTCCCCCTTCCCTCGTGCTTCTTCTCTGTTAAAGCCATCTGTGGAATTAAGGGCTCTCTGCCTTAAGGCGCTAAGTGGATTGAGGTAAGACCAGAAAAATTTAAATGCCTTTACCCAAGGTCATTGACAGAATAAAAAGCTGGGATTCTGACACAAGTCTTCAGAATTTCTCCCAGAGGACTTCCAATCCATCTTTCTCCTCTGTACAGGAATCCCCTCTACACCAAGTCTGACACATTTTTCATGAATGCCTCCAGTAATGGAAAGGTTAACTACCTCAGAATGTAGTCCACTCCTTTTAATGTTTTAAAATTTTAAATTATGAACTTGACAAATATCAACAAACATTTTCATATACAAAAAAGAAAAGATTTTACATGTTACCACAACCTGTTACACAGCCTTGCTGTATTTCTAACACCCTCTGTCTTCTTGTCTGTGCCCCTTTGTGAACCTCCTGCTCACTTCTATGTACTTTTTAATGTTTCATTTTGATTCTTTCCCCTTCCATCACTTTTTAATATCACTATCATTATTTCTCTGCTGCCCTATAAATCTCCCACAAAAATCCATCCCTTGTAACAAATAAGTAAAGCTAAGCAAAACAAATTTACATATTATGAGATACATGCCTCACTTTGCACCTCCAGTCCACCTCCTGTCCACCTCCTCTACAAGAGTTGTGAAATATGAATTGGTTGTTGGCCATTACATTGAGTGTAGTAACCAAATCTCTCATAATTGTTTACCTTTACAATGCATAAATTTTTCTCCAGTTCATTTTACATCAGTTTGTACAAGTCCTCCCAAGTTTCTGTTTTCCTTCATCATTTCTTACAGAACTTACAGAAATATTCCATTATAATCACATACCATAATTTGTTCAGCTATTGCCCAATTGTTGCACACCCACTTTATTTCTAATTCTTTGCTATTATAAAAAGTGCAGCTATGTCTGGTTTTTTTTTTTGCTTTTTGTTTTTTGGTTTTTTTTTTTTTTTGCCTTTTGGAGGGCAATTGGGGTTAAGTAACTTGCCCAAGGTCACACGGCTAAGTTTTTTTGTTTGTGTGTGTGTTAAGTGTCTGAGGCTGGATCCGAACTCAGGTCCTTCTGACTCCAGGGCCAGCAGTCTACTCACTATGCCAGCCCAATGTTTTGATTTTTTTTTTTTTTTTTGCTTTTTGGAGGCCAGTTGGGGTTAAGTGACTTGCCAAAGGCCACACAGCTAGTTGTTTGTGTTAAGTGTCTGAGGCCGGATTTGAACTCAGGTCCTCCTGACTCCAGGGCCGGAGTTCTATTCACTGCACCACCTAGCTGCCCCAGCTATGTCTGTTTTTGTACATGAAGATTCTATCTCCTTTGGGTATAAGTCTAGTAGTAGTGTTGTTGGGTTAAAAAGATTTGCTGTTTAGTGACCTTTGTGGTATAATTCCAAATTGTTTTCCAGAATGGTCTGATCAATTCACAACTCCATTAATAGTACATCAGTGTGCCTGTCATCTATAGGCCCTTCACCAATTGTCATTTTACTTTTTTCTCCTCTTTACAAATCTGATATGTGAGATGGAGCCTTAAAATTGTCTCAATTTGCATTTCATTATCTGTAATTTGGAGCATTTTCCCCCACCCGGTTAATAGCTTACCTTTCCTTAGAGAACTATCTGTTTATATTCTTTGAACATTTATCTATTGTGGAATGGCTCTTGTTCTTTATATATTTCCATTAGTTCCCTATATATCTTCAACCCATTTCATTTTCAATCTCTATGGGAAGACCTTAGTACAGAGAAAAGAGCAATGGTTTTGAAATCTGAGGAACCAAGTTCAGATCCTACCCTTGCCAAATCAAAACCTTTCTGGACTTCAATTTCCTCATCTGTAAAATAAGGAAGTTGAACTAGTTGGTCCCCTAAAGACCTCCCCAGGGCAGCTAGAGGGCAAAGTGGATAGAGTGCTGAACCTGCAGTCAAGAAGATATCTCCCTGAGTTAAAATCTGACCTCAGACACTTATTACTATGTGACCCTGGACAAGTCATTTAACCATGTTTACCTCAGTTTTCTCATCTGTAAAATGAGCTGGAGAAGGAGAGGGCAAACCACTCCAGTATCTTTGCCAAGAAAAACCCAAATGGGGTCATGAAGAGTCTGAAATGACTGAACAACAACATGCCAGATAACATGTTAGTGCCGGGGATGCAGATATAACTAATGAAACAATTTTGCTTTGAAGGAACTTACTACATTCAAGAAGTATTTATTAAATAGATGATTATAGACCCTTTTATGCAATAGACTTATGGCTAGAAATACAGTGATTAAAGCTTAGCAAAATAAATGCTTGTGGAATGAATTTAATGCTAGTGGAATGACTTCTAAAAGTCATTTCTATATCAAAAACCTATGAACACCAGGCAGCTTCTCTGGGGTTTCCTGGGCAGGGAAAGGAGAAAGTGAGGAGGGAATCTCGGGAGAGGCCAGTCATATAGGCTACCACCTCAGTAGCCCTCGTAGCCTATTGCTAAGGCTGGCCCTAATCATGAGAGGCCAACAGGCTCTGTGGTGTTCTGATAAGTAACTAAGCTCAGTGGAGTGCTGAGCCCCAGAGGGAAGAGGACAGAGCACAGGGTATGGGGTGTGTATGTAGCTGGCAGGACATCTGTAAACTATGACAACCAGTTCAGTTACTCTCAACTGCAATTTCAACCTTTGCCACAACATACAGGAAAGAAGAGGCTGTTGTTATAGTAACACTGTGGGTTAACCTCCTGTACTGGCTGCCTGGCAGCAGGTCCAGGGCCCCTCAATTTGCTCCAGTTCCCAAAGCAATAAGTTTTAAGTACCTTTGGCAAGGTGACAGTTTGTGTGTGTGTGTGTGTGTGTGTGTGTGTGTGTGTTCCCAGAGGATATGAATGCATTTACATTAATAGCAGGCTTCCTTTCTCCCTTCTCTGAGCAGACCATACAGGAAATGCAAGGGGACCTAGAGCCATAAGACTTGGATTCAGGCCAGTTTCTGTCACTCACTAATTCATTGTGTGACTTTGGACAACTCCTTGACCTCCTTTGTAAAATATTTCTTTCTTTGTAAAATGAAGGGATTGAACCAGATGACCCTTAAAGCCCTTTTCAACTCTACTCTTACATGATCTAAACTTGGCCCCAGAGAAGAGCTATAAGAGGACACTCCCACCTCCCATCCCCCAGCTCTTTCGCATGGGAGGGATGGAGATCTTTGGGTGTGGAACATTGCATACATTGTCAAATTATTTCAGTGTATTGATGTTTTACTGATTTTTTTTTCCTTTTCCTTGCTCTCCCCCGCAAAATTCTTTGTTATATGGGATACTCTCTGAGGAGAGTAGGGGAGAAGTACAGGGGGAAATTTTGGCCATATTAAAAACAAAATATATCAATCAATATGATTGAAAAAAAAAAGCATCTTATGTTCTAAGATCTCTTTCAGCTCCAAATCCCTACATTACATTCTGAGATGCTTTCTATCTCTAATGCTCTTGTTGGTTTCCTCCAAAGCTCAGCTCAAAGGACATTTTCTTTGAGATACCTTTCCTTCCCTGGTCCCACCCCTTCCCAAAAATTACCTTCTGTTAATTTTGTATCTATTCTGTATATAATCATATGTGTCAATGTTGGCTTCACCTTCCCCCCATTAAAAACAAACTCCTGAAAAGAGGCATGGTTTCACATGTGTCTTTGTATCCCCAGTGCTTGGTGCCTAGATCATGGATCTATAGCTAGGACACAGAGTCCCATGGATGTTACATGATTTGCCCAAGATCACACATGTAATGTTAGAAGTGGGATTTGAATCCAGCTGTGACTCGAGAGTCAGTGTTTCTCATGGTATATAACTCTTTCTAGTTCTATAACATTCTCTGGTCAGAACTCTTAACAGTCTGACTGAAATGAGAAAATCAGTCAGGGTAGTGAAGGTGTTTTCCTGTACTGCCCCAGGGCAGGTGTCAAAGGGCCCCAGAGGAAGTGTAGGGAGGAGGTGGGCCACACCCTCCAGATCTGCATGCCCCTGCCCTCTCCAGCAGGCAGAAGCCTCAGCACTAGACTTCCTTTTTCTAAAACTACCTTCCTTCCAACTTTTTTTTTTTTTTTTGCTTTTTGGAGGGCAATTGGGGTTAAGTAATTTGCCCAAGGTCACACGGCTAGGTTTTTGAGTGTCTGAGGCCCGATCCGAACGCAGGTCCTTCTGACTCCAGGGCCGGCACTCTACTCACTGCACTACCTAGCTGCCCCTTTCCTTCCAACTTTCTATCTGAACCAGGGATTCTGCATTTTAATGTAAAATAGTCACTAGATGGGACAATAATAAAAGGCAGGGGAATGCACAACATTCTCAACCCAGAAAACTAGCTGGAGAGATACAAGTATGGTTCACATTTAGCTTTAGCGATCATGCCAGCTAGAGAAAAGGGGAGAGAATTTTATCTCTATTTTATCTCATTTTATTTTGGCTCTGTCTTTAGCTTAAATGTACATTTTCCTAAAAAGAGTGCAAGTATTAGCAACCAAGCAACATATATTGTGTGCCAAGGTCCAGTGCAAAGCCCTAGGACTAAAAAGACAAAAATCAGACAGCCTCTGTCCTCATCAGACTTACATGTTAATGGCAGAGACAGATTATATATAGATTCAATGCAAAATTAATAAAAGATAATGGGGGGGCAGTGCTCTAGTAGCTCAGGGACCAGAAAGAACATGGTGCTTGAACTGATGTTTTAAGGAAACTAGTGAAGCTAGAAGTGAGACAGGAGTTTTTCTCAGACAGTTTAGGGCAAAGGCAGGACCCTGGGGATTGAGTATCCTGGGTGTGGCTATGTAATGGGAGTGTCCCACAACCATCAACCCCCCAGATGCCCACACTAAGTTATCTGGAGATAGTTGATCAAAATATCTTGAGAAGTAGTTAGGTGGAGAACCAGGGGATAGTAGCATTGTGGAGACCAAGAGAAGAAAGTGGTGAGGAAGAGGAGGGAATACTCAAAAGTTGGTTACAGAGAGATCAAGAAAGTTGAAAACTGAGAAAAGGCTATGAATGATCATTGGTAATCTTAGAAAAAGCAGTTTCAGCATAGTGATGGGGTCAGATACCAAATGCCAAGGACTTGAGCAGACATCAGACAGTGAGGAAGTAAAGGCAGGGAGTATAGATGATTCTTTCTAGGAACTAGGCAGTTAAAGAGAGGAGAAATACAGGACAACAGCTTGTCAGTGCTCTTCCCCAACCTCATCCTGTCCTGATCGGTGAGTTCCTCACATAGTCCACAGTATCACACCCAGCCCCAGCCACGCTTCACTTTACTCCCTGGAAACCTCTTTACCACTTTATCCTCCATGCTATCCTTTTCTACTTCCTTTTATAGTTGAAACCATAATCCAATCGGTACTGCTATAGCTACTGGAAAGGATGTATTGATCTGTTCTCCTAGCTCTTCTTACCTTCCCAGTGACTTTCCAAACCAAAACATTAATCTTGGACCTTGTGTAGTCTACCTATATTAAAACAGAAGCTCCTAGAGGGCAGAGGCTATTTAGTATTTGTACCCTTAGCATTTAACATAATAATAAGCCCTCAACAAATGATTCAGGGATTAGGGAAGAGTGAGTGAGTGAGTGAGAGAGAGAGAGAGAAAGAGAGAGAGAGAGAGTGATTTTGATGGAAAAACTCCTGGTTTTGACTCCAAGGAATGGACATTGGCCTAGGCTAGGAGAAAGGCTAGGAGACTACACCAAAGGAAGTGAAAGTGATGAGAAAGGTGGTGTTGAAGAGTCTGAGGTGTGGATTAGAGAGCAGCAAGAGCTCAGGAGGGATGGCCTTGATTTTCTCCCTAAAATGGGAAGTAAGGTAAGAAAGGAACATTGGGTAGCATTGAAGATCCTTGAGAAAAGAAAAACTATAGAATAGTTCTTGGTACGTAATGATAGAAGAGGAATCAGGGAGGATTTAGTGGAAGGATTTATTGGATCTGTGCTTTCAGAGTGGCACACAAAAATAGATCCAAATTAATGAAGAAAAGAATTATCAACTAAATAAATTGATACATGCATGTATTTTTTAAAATTATGGAATCACACCCAGAGAAAAGAACTACAGAGTCTGAAGCAAACTACTTCTCTCTCTTCTGTGTTTTGTTTCATTCCTTTCTCATTATTCAGTCCATTTGGTTATAATTCTTCTTTATAACTTGACTAATGTTTAATGTGAAGGTATTTGTAGGAATCTGTATTGGATTACATGCCGCCATGATGGGGGAGAGGGGAGGGAGGGGGAGAAAATTTGGAACTCAAGGGATTGTGGAACTGAACGTTGTAAACTAAAAGTAAATAAATAAAATTTTTTAAAAAAAGAAATAGCGGATTGAAGATGATAATAATAACAATAATAGCACAAATAAACACGAAAATGACAAAAATGATATCCCTCCTAGGATGATTTCTTTGTCCTCCATATTGCAAAAAAAATTATGGAATTTTTGCAGAATCATAGAATCACAGTCAATAGCTGAATTACTTCAGTCAAGTAATATAGCTTTCTCAAGACCTAGGTTCAAATCCTATTTCTGACTAGCTGTGTGACTTTTGACAAATCACCCTCTCTGTGCATAATGTTCCCATTTATAAAAGAGAAATAACACTACCTACAGTACTTGCTTCACAGAGTTATACTGAGGTTCAAATTAGGTATAAACACTTTGGAAATTTTAAAGATCTATCTAAATATCAATCATTCTTACCATTATCACCCACCTTACAAGGTTGTTTTGAGGAGGCAGTGATAGAATGTTGTGGAAAGAATACTGGACTTGGGATAAGAATAACTGGTTTAGAATCTCAGTTCTACTACTTACCTAGCTATGTGACCAGGACAAGACAAATGACTTCCCCTCTGGGCCTCTTCAGCCTCTCAAATGATCTCCAGCTTGGCTTCCGGTGCTAAATCTTTGGATCCTATGGTCTAAGGAACTAACCAATGGGAAAAATGCTTTGTAAACTTGAGAGTGCTGCACCATCAGTCAGTAAGCACTTAATCAGTGCCTGCTATGTGCCAGGCACTGTGCTGAGCACTGGAGATACAAAAAGAGGCAAAAGGTGGTCCCTGCCTTCAAGGAGCTCCCAATCCGGGGGAGACAACAAGCAAATATATGTACAGACGAGGATGTACATGTACAGGATACATAGGAAATAAGTAGGAGAGGGAAGGCACTGGAATTAAGAGGAGCTGGAGAAGACTTCCTGGAGAAGGTGGGATTGTAGTTGGGATTTAAAGGAAGCCAGGGAAGCCAGCGTGGCAAGGTTAAGAAGGGAGAAGATTCCAGCCATGAGGGACAACCAGAGAAAATGCTCAGAGTCAAGAAATGGTGTGTCTTCTTCATGGGTCAGTGAGAGTACGTGGTGGGGAGTAAAGTGTAAGAAGACTGCAAAGGTAGGAGGGGGCTTTATGATTATGAAGGGTTTTGAATGCCTCCATTCTGGAGGCTACTGTAGTTTATTGAATAGAGGGATGACATGGTCAGACCTGCACTTTAAGAAGATCATTTTAGTGGATGAATGGAGGATGGAGCGAAATGGAGAGAGACTTGAGGCAGGCAGACCCACCAGTAGGCTCTTGTCTAGGTGTGAGGTGACGAGGGAATGAACCTCATGGGGTTCATTCAGAGGAAAGAAGGGGACATATTTGAGAGATAGTGCAGAAGTGAAATTGGCAGGCCTTGGCAACAGATTGGAAATGGCAGGGCATGGGGATATAGTAAGGATAATACCTAGGTTGTGCAGGCCTGAGGGATATATATAACCTATTGTGGTTATAGAATCATAACATCTACACAGATTGTAGAATCATAAAATCATAAGATTATAGAATTGAGCTAGGAGGTACCTGGGAAGGTAGTCAAGCCTAGCCCTCCACGTCTTAGCTATCACCTGCCCTGTACCCTTTCCACTTTGCAGAATGTAGCAGACTAAAAATACCAAACCTGGCCTGACTAGACCATGTTCTCGTAATGTGTTTCTGTTACCACATCACTGTTTACTCAGAAACCTCCAGGGGTTCCTCAGTGCCTGCCAAATAAAGGACAAACTCTTTTTTTTCTTTTATAATCAAGATTTTATTAGTTCATTTGGTAATCAGTACATAGACACTATGAATAAATTATACATTTAAAAATGCTAGAAAAGTCTAAAAATTATGTAGTTGCAATCTTTTTCTGAACTGTTATTCCAGTGACTTTGTTACTTTAAGTTTGGAGGCAACTCTCCCTCAAAAAGAGGTTATCAAATACCAGCATTCTGAATATGGATAAGGTATCAGGTCTTTTACAAAGCAAAGTTCCTTTAATTTTGTATTTGATAAAGCTACACTCATTATACACATTTTCCAGTCTCTTACAGCACATTAACAAAGTTACTGGAAAAAAAATTGTACCACCACTACCAAAGATGACAATGTCATAGATAGCACACAATTTTGAAAGGGAGATCCAACGACAGGGAGCAGTTTTATTTAGGAAACAATTGTACCAAAAGACAATATGGATACAGATTAGTTAAAATAAGAGCTTTAACATTTGTGGTCACAGCTCCAAATTGCTTCATTTAATATGATATCAAAACTGACTATGGAATGTCAAGCCGATGCACAAGACACACACCTTCCTAGTCAACATTCTAGTAATTTCTGGTTGTATTAAAACAAACAAGCCAAAAACCAAACCGACAACCAGCACATGATTTAACTCTTTAAACAAGACTCTAAACCCACTTTAGATCGGCTTATATTTGTCTAAGTGTTTTTAAAAATTAATGTGATGAGGTGGAACTGCCTCCTTCTTAAAAATGTGTTTCTAGAGCTACTAAAAACCTGGCATTTACAAAATAGTTGATAAAAATATTCCTCTGAATTGTACAAGAAGGGATGTGACAGGGACAATTGTTGATACACTTGGTGTAAGACATTATTCAGATTTGGTTTCTTTCTCCTTGCTGAATCAGAGACCGGACCCTCTTCATTTTTCGTTTCTCCATTTTCTGCAGGCAAGTCATCTTTATTCTCCTCTTGGTTGGTAGCTTCTGCTTGTTTTCCTTTTGTGTGAACTTCTTTGTTCTCGGATTTACCCTTTCCTGATGTCTTTTTGGGCTTAGCTTCAACCTTAGCAAGGACTGGTTTAGCTGACAATCTGGCCGACCTCTTCCTTTACTTCTCCTGCTGCAGAGTTCACCTTCCTCTTGGGCATCTTGGCTGTGAGTGTGGATCGGCTCCCTCTCCCCAGACACGGGAGAGTACCAGCCTGGACTGGGCTCGGGAGTCAAAGGGAAAGGGCCGAAGCCGAGGGTGCTTCTTCTCCGGAGGACAAACTCTTGATTCTGGCATTCAAGGCTTTCTACAACCAAGTGTTGCATCGCATGTTCAACTTTTATCTTGCTTCTAACTCTTCTCTACACACACTGAGTTCCAGCCTTCATGCACTCTGTGTTCTAGCCAAACTCTCCATCCCTGATTCCCAGCATGCCCATTCCCCTCCTGTGTCTTCTCTCGAACTGTTACCCAGGAATGGAATGGACTCCTCTCCCTCTCCATCTGTTGAAATCATTCCTTTCCTTCAGGTATTATGTCCTCCAAGAAGCCTTTCCTGAATTTCCCAGGTGAAAGTTTTCTCAAATTTCTCCTAATACTTTATCTAGTCCCCACCTTTCCTCTTATCATTATTTTATTCAGCAAATGTTTACTAATCACCCTCTGTATACCAGGCCCTGTGAAGGTCTGAGGCATAAAGATGAAAGCACAGCACTCCCTGCTCAAAGAAAGAGCTTACAAAGAGCTTACCTTCTCTTGGATCATATTTTGTATTGTAGCATTCTTATTTATGAACTTGACTTATGCTCCCTATTTTCTTAGAGTAGAGCACAAGGATGTGCATGTACTATGTGTGAATAAACATTTGTTGATTTAAATTTGGTCCTGTACCTATAAGCTGTGTGACCCTGGGTGAATCACTTGACTCTCCAAAACTTAACTGGATCACCTGCAAAATGGAGACAATAATTTACCACATTTCAGAGTTATTATGAAGAAAATATTAACTTTAAGGTTTTAGAGACAAAAGAGTTCTTCTTATTAGTCTTTTATTCTGTTTAGGCAATCCATCTGAGCATAAGTTTAGATCTGGAAGGACCCTTAGAGATCATTAAGCTCCTTATTTCACAGGAAAGAAACCGAGACCCCAAGAAATGATATGACTTGCCCAGAGTAATATAGTAAACAGCACAGCCCAGCTTCATGTCCTGGGCTCTTTTCAAGACCCCACACTGATGGGCCTGCCTGGATAGCAGACTGAGTCATAATGGAACCCATCTTTGTGAACAGGCATGGGAAGAAATCCTACATGGCCACAACCCAGGAGATGCTGGATCTGTTCTTGGCAGGATCCTGGTGGTCTCCAAGGGAACCACAGACCTGTCTCCTCCATCCTGTTGGTTCTGCAAGACAGATTGCCCTACTTTCCACCATTTGGATGAAATCCAGGCTTGGAAGAGTAGGGGGAGGGAAAGATGTGGACAGAAAAAAAGGTTGCTGCTAGTATCACCCTGCTTTAAAAGGCTCTCTCATCCTAAAGAGAACTTCTAACCATCACAGAAAAGTCCCTGCCTCCACCCACCCCTCTTCTCAACAGGAAGCTGGGGTGTGTGTGTGTGTGTGTGTGTGTGTGTGTGTGTGTGTGTGTGTGTGTGTGTGTGTGTGTGTGTGTGTGTGTGTGTGTGTGTGTGTGTGTGTGTGTGTGTGTGTGTGTGTGTGTGTGTGTGTGTGTGTGTGTGTGTGTGTGTGATATGGCTATCATTTATATATGTTTCAGGTACTGTGGATTGTAAAATTTATGATAAGCCACTAACTCACTTAGGTACCTATATGGCACAGAGCACTAGACCTGAAGTTCAAATTCAGCCTCATACACTTAATAGCTCTACAACCCTAGGCAAGTCACCTGATTTCTGTCTCTCTGTGTTTCCTCATCTGTACAATGGGACAATAATAGGAACTACCTCCCAGGGCTGTTGGGAGGATAAAGTGAGATAATATTTGTCAAGCACTTTGCAAACCCGCAGTTTAAGAAATGGTAAAGAAACTAAAGTAAGGAGATGGGGGAGGAAAGGGCCTGGAGATTGACATTGCAGTGAGTTATATGAATAGTGCAAGTTCACTGAGAAGGGGGATGCCCATTTAAAAGCTTCAGGGAAGATGTGTTACCTTGAGATTGGCCATTGAAAGTGGACAGGCTCCAGGAAATCATGGTGTCCACTATTGAAGCCATATGGCTTCTAGTGATGTAAAGTCCAATAAGGCATTGTAGATTCAGAGCTAGAAGGGACCTGAGAGGGAATGTAGTCCAACCCCCTGATTTTACAGATGAGGAAATTGAGGCATCCAGAAACTGTGACTTGCCCAAGGTAACGTAAGTAGTAAGTAGTAAGGCTGGGATTCAAACCCAGGTTCTCTGGCTCCCAATTTCTACTGCATGTGAGATTCACTTCACCAAAGGATAGAAGCAGCCTAACAAGAGATTGCTGGATATTCTGCAGGTAAACCAAACAGGACAGAGAAAGGTCAGGAGTGAGGTTAAGACTTGGAGAGGTGCCAAGCCATAGACATCTCCAGGAGAAGGGATCAAACATTTCTTGCTGGAAAGTCCCTTGTCAGTTATCTGTTCTAACCCCTTTGTTTTCAAGATGAAACAGAGATGAAGTCACTTATTCAGGATCAGGAAGGTAATAATCGACAGAGCTAGAACCAACATAGCACTTTGACATAGTATCTCATTTAATCTTCAGAATAATCCTGTGAGGGAGATTGTGAAAGTAACATTCTATCCATTTTATAAATGGAGAAACAGAGAAGCAGAATCACAGCCTCAGGGTCATTCAGCTACTAAGTAGCTGATCATACTTGAACCCAGAACTTTGTACTTCCAGGCCAGGATTTTCTCACCTAAAAGAAATCAATCTTCTGTGTATTTGCACATTTCTAGGCTTTGGGGTTTGTTTGCTTCTCTCTTAATTTCCTCTTAAAAGTTTCTATTTTTAAAAAATCCCAGACTTATCCCAGAATTAATGGGTCAGGATGAAGACAGGGAATTCAAGTTTCACCCAGAATTCAGGTACAGTAGTGACAAGGGACATCCCAACTCAAGGCTCTGGAAAGATGGTAGAAAGATGGCAGGAGGAAAGAACAAATACATAGTGGATGTAGAATCAGAAGGCCTTGGTTCTAATCCTAACTCTCCCTATGTGCTTTCTTCAGTTGCATGGTAGACTAGATGAATACTAAGGATCCTTCCAATCATGGTTTATAATGCTATGACCCTTCCTTCTTGGGGTTTTCCCCGACTGAAATATCTTCCTCACTGTTCAAGTGCACCTGTTTATCAACTTTTTTTGACACAGCCTATGGCTACATCACCCACTTCTCTCTCTCTCTCCCCATCTCAATCATTACTGCCATCCCTTAAAGACAGTGCCTCCTTACAGCCCACTGGGATTACTACAGTTTCCCCACCTCTCTTCCCTCCAGTCTAACCTTCAGCCCGCTGCCAGAATAAGTCTTTCTTGAGCATTGATGTGGTTTTGTCACTGCTCAGAAATCATCAGTGGTTCTCTATTACCTACTGTCCAGAGATCAAATTCCTCTGCTTGATATTCAAGACCATCTATAAACTGATGCCTTCCTATAAAGATGAGCTGATTTTTACTGTGTTCTGAATGACTACAGTAAATGAGTGCACTTCACTATGGGGAGGGACAAAGGGGAACATCTGGACAAAGAGTCTTAGATTTAACCTTGGGTTTATGTTGAAGGGATGTGCCCTTATCCAGGGGCAATGCATAGTCCAAGGAAACACAAAGGCCTGTTCAGGAACATCACATCCCTGGAATTGCATTCTTCTGCTATAAAGAGGTCTCCTCTGCCTTCTTAGCTCTCCTTTGGTCTAAGATAATCAGCCCTGCAAAAGCAATGTGGTGGCCCAGCCTTTACAAAGACCAGCAGGGAGACCCTGCTTCTCCCACTATCTATCTGCTGACTTCTGAAACATTAGAATGGGCAGGAAGTTGGTGCCCTCCTCACTCAGGGCATTGTAGATGCTGATTTGTTGCCCCTATACCTCTGTGATCCTGTCTTCCATATGTGGTAGATTGAGAATGGGAAGGTTTCTTAGAGGCCATCTAGTCCATCCCCCCTCATTTTACAGATGAGGAAACTGAAGCCCATGAAATGTAAGTGACTTATCCAGGTCTTACAGCTTATAAGGACTGAGATTTGTAGGAAGGTGGGACTCAAAAAACTTAGGTTCTCCTCTAGAATTAACATTCTTTCATTGTACTACACTGCCTTGCCAGTGAGGCAAGCTTGGCATTAAATAAAGGACTTCTCAGCTGGGACTGTCCAGGGTGACTGCCTCCAGTATCTAGCAGACTGAAAAGGCTGTGGTCTAGAGGACTGGACTTTAGGAATCCATCAAGAACCTTCATGTACTGACTTTGCAAAGTCAGTCCCCCACCTGACCTAAACTTCAAGCCTGGGAGAGGCTTGGCCTTAGAAGAAGGGGACTAGCTAGAACGGGTAACAATAACTTGCTGGTAGAGCCCATTAAGTTGTTAAATACAGAATGGACCAATGTACCAGCTGGCAAGCTCACAAGGAAGTGATTTAGGTTCAGAGACCATTGTCTCAGAGGAACCTAACACCAGAGGAACCTAACAGCGACCTGTCTCAGATAGCTGCATCCTGCTTTTTAGAATCTCTAATTTTTCTGACCCTGTTTTGTCTAATTACTTTGTTTATAAACATCCTGCTCCACTCTACCCAGGACTTGGGTCAGGGTCTCCTCATTTCGGTTTCTGGTACTTTCACACCCATTCCCCTGGTGGCTCTAATCTCTGAAGATAGAGCCTCCCTGCCCTTTGATCCATACTGAGAGGGAATTTTGGCCCTGCCTTGCCATTCCCAGTATGGATGGCTTCTTAGAATCTTGGAGCTGGACAGGACCTTAAGGGTCACCTAGTCTAACCCATTCCTCAGCAGGAATCTCCTTTAAAACATCCCTGATAAGTGGTTGTCCAGATTCCTTGTAAAGATCCTCTGTGACAAGGAATTTCTTATCTTCCAAGGCAGCCTGTTCCACTCGGAGACAGCTTCAGCTGTACAGGTTTTTCCTTACATTGCAAATCTGCCCATTTCCAACTTCTATACATTGTCCCCCATTCTATCTCATCTTTCCAAGAAGAATGAACCTAATTCCTCTTCCATATTGTTGTTCAGTCATTTCAGTTGTGTCTAACACTTTGTGACCCCGTCTGGGGTTTTCTTGGCAAAGACACCGGAGTGTTTTGCCATTTCCTTTTCCAATCCTTCCTTCTTCCATATTGCAGTCCTTCAAATACTTGAAGGCAGCTTATCATGTCCCCTTACTTCTTACCTTTTTCTTCAGCACTGCCTGCTATTAACCTCTTGTTTTCCATAGAACTTGACAACTTTACATTTTTATGGAGCTGAAGTATAGAACTGAACCTGGCAGATAGGTGGAAATAATAGCCAGGTATAGATTTGGATCCTTCTGCCCCCTCTCTAGTCCCTGCCCTAAGGTGTATGGGCAGGTCCCTATATACTCTTCCTCGCATCAATGTTATTAAATAAGTAGTGGAAATGACTAGTTCGAGATCAACAAGCTAGTTGGTAGTAGAACTGGGGCTTGAACCTAGATGTTTGACTCCTGGTGCTCCTTTACTACCTAATACTACTTATCTGTGCCAAAGGAACAGTCATTAGTTAACATTCAGCCCCTGTGTAGAAGGAGTATCCCAGCCTGGGTCACACCCTAAGCCACAGTACCATGGGACCGTAGAGCCAAGGGCAGCCCAGACTTGTTCAGACTCCCAGACAGGCCCTACTCCAGGACAGGAGTGGTGAGATACTGACCCCAGAGAAAATGTCTCCTGCTGAGAAAAGAAAGGTCCTCCCCATAGATCTGACTAGCATTCAGCCCTGGCTCCTGTATGTGACATACAGCCTAGTTGTTCAAGGAACAGGATACAGCCAATCACTGGCCTAAAGAGCTCATTCACAGCCTCTTCCTCTACCTCTTCCAAAGGCAAGTTTTCTTGTTGCCTAGCTTCTTCCTCAGGGTGATTTCCTCTATCTAGGCCCACAGTGTGCTGCACATATGCCTTGGCTATTGAGTATTTCCAGGCTTTAGTCCCCATGCTTGCCCCCAACCTTTATTGTGCCTCTAAAGAGAGACTCAGTGGCTTAGGTAGATTTGCACCAGCTCCCATAGCCAGGGAGGCTTTATCAGCAGGCTCTGGAGGAGGAGGAGGCCTGCCAGTATACCTCAGGGCAGGGACCAAAAAGTATAACCAGATGGGTTATACTCCATTTCTGGGCATTATTTCTGCCTATCTACCAGACTCCAGTCATTAAGATGACCTAGTGTTCTAGTCCTGAGCCTGACCTACAATTGCTTGGCAGTCCCACAGGATCCAAAAGATGCTGACCCTGTCTCACCCTTCATCCTTTGGTAACTGAATTCCATGGGCCTTGCTCAGGATAAGGGGCTCCGGGCAAGCTCAGGACAGGGTTGTCTTGTCATCTCTGTTCCACTGAAGATGACCACTATTGTTCCCTGCCAGAGGCTAGAGGCCAGTACAAGTTCAACTTGTATTAGGGGATAGGGATGTGATGTACTAGCTGTCAGTGTTCATAGCTCAGAAGATGTGCTGAAGAGGGCTTGGTGAGTGCACTGCTGCCTTAAAAGGGTGATGCCTGGGGTGGGTTGAGATAAATCAGTTGTAGATACCCACCCTCTTCCCCACTTCCTCTATAGCTCTGGCCCCTTTGCCCTCACACTCACTTGAGATCTGCTGCATAACCAGCCCTCTGGATCTGTTGCCTCCTTGGGTGTCCTGGCACTGTATTTGTAGTCATGAAGAACTAAGTTCAGTCCAGTCTCACACTTTAGCTGTGTGACCTTGGGCAAGTCTCTTCACTTCTATCTGCCTCGGTTTCCACATCTGTAAAATGGGAATAATAATAACAATGTTGTGAGGATCAAATAAGATGATGCTCTACATTCATAAGCCCTAACTACTGCAAAGAAAGAAGTGAAGTCCATTTTCTCATCTCTTCCTGGGTTAGGGTTAGTCATTATGATTACACAGTCAGTCAATGATCCCTTGATTGCAAAATCCCATGGCCCTTGTTCATCCTTATCCTCCCAAGTATCTCTGTATGATTTGATGACCACTCCCTCCTCCCAGATATTCTTTCCTGCCAGGATTTTTTTAAGTGTCCTCTTTCTCCTGGATAAAGGAGAACTCCTTTTTGGAACTCCCCTTTCTATCTGTCAGCTCATTCTTTCTCAGTCTCCTTTGTTAGCTCATAATCAGTGTGTCACCCTTACATGCCAGGGCTTTTTTTTCTCTATATAGTCTGTCTCTTCATGAAACAGGAAAATAGAAAAATGAAGAGAGTGCTGGTCCTGGAGTCAGGAAGACCCATGTTCAAATCCAGCCTCAGACCCTTACCAAGTGTGTGTCCTTGGGCACAAGTCATTTCACCTCTGTCTGACTCAAGTTTCCTCACATATAAAATGGGGATCATTACAAACCTTGAAGGGTTCTGAGGATCAAAGAATATACTATCTGCTTAACTCAGTACCTGGCGTATTGGAGGTTCTTAATCCATGCTTGTTCCCTCCTTCCTCTCCTGCTATTCCTAAGGCACAAGGATGGCCATGTTGTTCCTTTGCTCAAGAAACTTCAGTGGTTCCCTGTGGTCTCTAGGATAAAAATGTATCTTCCCCTGATTAGCATCTAAAGCCCTTCTCAATCTAGCTTCAACATATCTTTTGGGACTGATTTCACATCACTCTCCATGGAGTCTGCATCCCAACCAAACTGGCATTCATTCTTTGTATACCCAGGCATTTTGAGGGCACTGAACCCAACTCTCTCATCTTATGGTTAAGGATACTGAGGCACAGGGAGATTAAGTGACCTCTGAGGGTCACATAGTTCTTAAGTGTCTGAGGCAGACTTTGGCTGGGTCACTCACTCCCTGTGCCTTGCAATGTTCTCAATGCTCACCTCTGCCCCTTGGAATCCCTCACTCCCTTCAAGGATCAGCTGAAGGCTTGATGAATGAACAAGACCTTTCCTGGCCCATCAACTGTTAGTACTCTCCTCCCCAATCCCACCCCTTAATTCCCCCCCCCCCCCGTATTTATTATCTACATACCGTTGTTTCCCCTATTAAGTTTAGGAGCTAGGACTATTTCTTTGTCTTTATCTTCCCAAAGCCTAGAACATAGTAGGTGCTTAATAAATGTTTGTTGAACTGAATTAAATAAGAGAAACAATCACCTGTAACTCCTTTCTCTGTATCTTTCCCACCACTTCCCATTAAAATTTCCTTGGGGATCTGCTCAAAGCTATATTCAGGACAGAATCCTAACTTTTTCTTAGAAATCAGTCTGATAAATGAATTCCCCTGAAATTGTTCAAACTAGATAATGATATAATGTGTCTACCCTCCAGGGGTATTTACCTGTTATCCATCCTTGAAAGAACAGTAGTATCTACCTGCCTGAAAAGGCAAAGTTGTGAGACATTTTGTGAACCTTTAAAGCATTAAAGAAAGGGAGTTGTTATTGTTACCTAGCCTCTATCTAAACACTTTTATTGATGGGGAACTCCTTACCTCATGAGGCAATTCTCATAGTTGTAATTATTATTAGTCCTGCCAAATAACTTCACTTACATCTAGTTTACAGTTTATATAACATTTTTACAACCATTAAAATTAGGGAATATTTCCTTATAACTAGCTTTAAATCTGCTACTGTTGATTGAAATTCTGCCCTCTAGGGCAAAATCCGTTAAGTCTGATCTTTCTGTCACATGACACATATGAAAATATTTGAAGGGAGCTATCACATTCCCACTAAGTCTCTTTCCAAACTAACTACTGGTAGTTCTTTCAACTGACCCTTTAACAGCCAGGTTAGAGCCTTTTTGTCATCCTGTTCACCTGTCTTTTGGACATGCTCAAGTCCAGGGGTTCTTAACCTTTTTCTGTTCTTTGATAATGTCATGAAACCTATGGACACCCTATTAGAATAATCCTTTAAAGCATAAAATAGGTAGGATTACAAAGAAAACCAATTATATTGGAATGCAATTTTCAAAATATATTTTTTAAAACAGGGCCAGGAACCTCTGGGTTAAGAAAAACTATTTAGAAATATTAAGAAGAAATAGAAAATTAGGAACTGGAAAAGTTCAGATAATTAGGAATCTCAGGTGGCCCCCTAAAAAGATAATGATGCCTCATGTATCACCCTTCTTGCTCTGCCTTCTCTTCCTACCACTTCAGAGGGGAGTGGCTTCAGTATCCATGGGAGAGTGAGACTTCCATGTTCTACATACTATGTTCCAGGCACTGTACCAAGCACTACAAATATCTCATTTGATCTTCACAACAACCCTGAGAGGTAGATGCCATTATTATCCCAACTTTACAGATGAAGAAACTGAGGCAGCTGTAATTTGCCAAAGGTCACAGAGCTAGTAAATGTCTGAGGGGGGATTTGAACTCAGGTCTTCCTGAGTCTAGGCCTGGCACTCTGTCCACTGTACCATCTAGCTGCCTGATGGATGGCAAGCAGACAAAATGAGATGCAGCAGTGAGGAAGGGCTGGATAAAGTCACTGACTTTAGAGAACCAAATGGATGAGGTATGCCTAATGACACAATCTGAATAGGAAGTGAGGATCCCAAGTTCAGAGATAGGAGGGTGGGATGGTGGCAGCAGACTGCCCTTCTCTGCTACTGAGTCTGCTCAGCCAGCTCCAAGGGATAAACTAGCTATGGCAAAATGCACTCAGCTATCCCTGTCAGCAGCAGGAGGGACCCTGAGAGGAAAAGTATCACATTAGATGCCAAGGGTATAGCCCATGCCACGAGGAAGAAGAGTCAAGATTGGGAAGCAGAGTCTTTACCTACAGTAGCCCTACTGGATGCATCAGTTAGATGGACATCAGTTACTAGCTATTTTTTATTGTCTACACATATTTGCAGGCTTATGGGGATTAAGCAAACTGAGGTATGCATTTCCCAGCACTCCAGGGTTTGCTACAGCCTATATATTATTTGGAAACTGCCTAGGACTGGGAGAGTTTGAGAGTGGGCAGCCTAGTGATAAATGTTTTATTATGTATTGCTTATTTGCTTTTATTAATTCTATTTTTTTAAACTGCTGTATATAAAATCTAAGCATACATATCTATTCCTTCAAGGAGTTGACACCATTATAGCAAAATCATATGACTAGGGCTCAATTCAGGGAAGAGGCGGTGTTTTACAAGTAGGATAGGGCCTTGAAATGGATTCTAATTAACAAGACCTTCTAGATCTATGGACTTTCATGGGACATAATGGGCAGATTTCTGTGAATACGTGAAAAAAATTATATCTGTATTTTCTCTAGCCTCTAACTGAAATTTAGCATTTCCTTTAATTATGAATATAGACAACAAACATTCTGAGAATTCATAAGCTTTACCAGAATGCTATAAGGGTCCACGATGAAGAGAAAAAAAGAACTCTTGGTCATGGGGCCTAGATTGATGAGTTGATATAGTCTTCCAGAGCTGGGAAATAGAAGGTCCCAACCACTCTCAGAATCATAGAGAGTGTAACACTTCCCTGGTACTTCTGTTTAGTTCCCTGGAAGGGAACATAACTCTGGGTAAATATGGGATTTGTTCACTTGTATTAGGATTAGGTCAGTGGCATGAAGCACCACCTAGTGATGAAATGTCCAACTAGGTACCTTTGGAAAGGCCTCTTTTTCTTGATGAGTTAAGCTATGCCTGCCCATATTTGCTGTTACTTTTTAAAGATACCAGCTTACTGGGATTTAATTTAAATGAAAAAGCATGTGGATTGTGAATGAGGAGTCCTAGGTTCTAATCCCAGTTCTACCATAATGTGTGTGGTATTAGAGAAATAATTTCATCTTTCTGCATCTAAATTTTTTCACCAATGAAATGGGAGTAATGATAACTGACGTTTTATATAGCACTTTAAGATTTGCAAAGTATTTTGTATACACACACATATATCTCATGCATATGAATCTATATATACACATACTTATGTATGCACAGGGTACACATATGCATATACACACGTATATATGTATAAATTCAAATTTGTGCCTCACAACAACCCTATCAGATAAGTAGTAAAAGTGTTATCAGCTCCTTTTCACAAATGAGGATGCAGGAAAACTTGTTCAGAGTCACACAATTCAAAAGTGTTGAAGTCAGAATTTGAAGCCCCCTGCCGCTGCCTACCCACCAGGGCTATTATGAATGTCAAATCAGATAATGTGAGGCAATAATCATAAATGCTATTTTATGGGACTTAAAGATTTAGCCAGCATTCTACTCACAGGAACCCTGGTTTAACCTTGAGGATCAGAGAGGGACAGACAGTGACTTCCATGGTGGCAGAGGAAGGGTTAAAGCTGGGATACAAAACAAATCTCTGATTTCGCCTTTGGCTCCTGCTCTTGCCAGGATACCTTGCGGCTTCTCAAGCATTGTTATTACAGAATTTCAGAGCTAGAAGGGAACATCTAGTCCACCCCCCCCCAAAAAAAAATTATAATTAAATAACCCCCTATTCCAACCTAAGTAGGAGGTGCCAGAGGCAGAAAACCTCTGTTCCATTTTTTTAAAGCATTTAGGAAACACTAGCCTGCAGGCAGTTGTTTTAACTAGCACTGTGATTTCCATTCTGTTGGAAGGATCCCAGGAGGGTCCTGCCAAAGCAGATCAGTCCTTCCTCGGTAAAAGCCCCTGGGAGAATTGCCTGGGGGCTCTGAGCGGTTAAGTGATTGGGATATGGATCCAGCTCTTCCTCCAGAGACCAGCTCCATCCATTCCACCACACTGGGGGCATAGAGTACAAACAGTAAATTGCCCTGCCTTCAAGGAGCTTACATGGGTGGGGGTGTGGATAGGAATGGGGTGAGATGAAGAGTAGGAGAGAGCAAGACTTTGACACTGGATAAATAAGGGATAGGGACTGGACCTGAGAATTCATTACATCACACCTCCCCTTTCCCAATGCAGGTAGGCACCTAATCTGCAATTTATAGTCTTGGAGAGTGACTTTAGAACACTGAGGGGTTAAGTGACCTATATGTTTGAGAGTCAGCACTAGAAATCAGCCAGGTGGTCTTAGCCTCAAGGCCAACTCTCTACTCTGTCAAGTAAATACAAGAGAATCTGAGGACAGCTCCATGGTGCTGTGAGTGCCGGGCCTAGAGTCAGGAAGACTTATCTTCCTGAGTTTAAATTCAACTTCAGACACTTGTTACCTGTGTGACCCTGGGCAAGTGACTTCACCTTGTTTGCCTCAACAACTTAAGTGGCAAACCACTCCAGCATCTTTGTTAAGAAAACCCCCAAAGGGGTCACAAAAAGTCAGACATGACTGACTAAACAATTTCAAACTCCAGGAAATAACATATAAGACATATTTATAATGTAAATATAATATATAACAAACATAAAACATAGAATTCCAGAACTTGGAAGAGATTTTAGAACACAGGACATTGATTGCTAGAGTTGAAAGAACCCACAGAGCATAGAATGCAGGATGTCTGAGCTGGGTGAGACCTCAGAACATAGAAAGTTAGAGTTTGGAAGAGACCTTTGAACCCAGAACATAGAATGTAAGAGCTGGACACAAACTGTTCAGAACTGGAAAGGATATTGGGGTATAGTAGGAAGGGGACTTGGAAGACAAAGCTTTCATCTCTCCCTGGGCACACAGAAAGACAAACTAATCAACCAAGTAAACAAGGACAGTTATTAGAGGCAGCATAGTGACCAAGAAGGCTAACCTTGGAGTCAGCAGGATTTGGATTTGATTCCTGCCTCAGACATCTAATATCTGTGAGTCCTTGGGTAGGTCACAGCCTCCCAGAGCCCATGTTTCCTCCTCCATCGCATGGGTGTAGTAATACCTCCAAGTGCCAGCTTCACAGGCTAGTTGTGAGGGTCGCATGTAATAGAGCAATTTGAAAACCTTAAAGCCCTTTACAAGGGTCATTTGTGATGACCGTTCTGTATCTGGACTCTGGCTGTTGTGCCCTCTTCCTATCACAAAACCCCAGGGACCTCCAAAGGTTGAGGAGCCATGGTCCAAGAGAGGGGTGCTGCATAGAGCAACATCAACTGGCACACATCTCCCACCTTCTGCAGGAAGCCAACTATGACGGCTTTCCTTATGACATCTGACCTTCCATTTGCTCTGATATATCTTGTATGTACATAGGTGTTTATGCATTTGTCTTACCCCATTAGAACATGACCTCCTTGAGGAAAGGGATTGTTTGCTTTTCTTCATATCCTTAGTACTTAGCATAGTGCCTGAGACATACATAGTAAGTGCTTAATAAATACTTGCTGACTGACTATGGCACATCTATCAGGAGTGGCTTTCAGAAACTTCCTTTGACAAATAGAAAGCTCTATTGCCTGGGCTGGGAGGGAAAGGGAGATGTTGCAATGTATGTGTGTAGGGGAGGATGGAGGAAAGAAGAGGGGAAGGGAAACATCCTGGGACTTGTGAACAGGTAAATAAAAGCACAAGAGTCCACTCTTACTAAGGGTTGGTTTTGTTTTTTAAGTTTTGCAGAAATAGCCCAACCTCCTTTCTCTTTTTCATTTCACAGCCTGCATTCCCAAGCCCTGCAGGATTCCAGGGTCAGTAACTTGACACAAGGCCTGTGGGGCATGGTCTCATCCCCCAAGGGAACTTCAGGGAAAAAGTCCAAGAGAGAAATTGGACATTGAGAGGCTCTGCCACTAACTCAGGGGTATGATCATCGATAACTCACCTGCCCTTTCCTGGGCCTTCACCTCTTCATTTCTAGAATGCTATGGACAATATGCACAAGGTACTAAGGGAGAGACAAAATTTAGATGAGACACAATCCCTTGCCCTCATGAAACTAATCTGTCGGGGATTAAGACACATACACAGATATTTATGATATACATTATTACATGATAAGTTTCTTAGAGATATGCAAAGCAAAATGCTATGTCCATTATAAACGAGTATTCATTACTAACCAGGGGATCAGGGATGGCTTCCTGATGGAGTATCCTTTGAACTGGGTTTTAAAGGATCAGTAGGAATTCAACAGACAGAGAAGGGAAGGACATTTCAGAGGGAAGAGTGGAGGCATGTAGCACCTCTAGTTGGGCTAGAGGGCCTCAGAATACTTCTTAGCAGCCTCAGAAGCAGGATGCCTCAGAAAACTATATTTCATCATTCTGTCCCTTCTCCACTTCCTTCCCTCTTTAACCCCACATAACAGGTTCATCTCCCTTCTCTTTCTGGCTTTTGATCCCTCCATCCCCCACCTAGCCCTTCTTACCCATCTGCCATAGAAGGCTATGACCCCTCAGGCACATATGGATCTTTTCCAAATATCTGAAGGGCTCCCACAAGAAAGGGATGTTAACCTTGTTCCTCTCACCTCACTCTATATAGAGAACAGTCTGGTTGTGAGTAAAGTTTCTGGGAGATTGATTTCTCTCCCCTGCCTAGAATGAAGCTCCCTTCTCCTTGCTTATCTGAGTCCTTATCTTCCAGAAGGAGCTCAAGATCCAACTCCTCCAGGAAGTTCTCCTTGACCACTATGGTACCTATAGATGTCTCTAGCAACTGTCCTGCTCTTCTGAATTGCTAGAGCACATACTTTCTGTACCACACAAACACACATTTGTGTTGTTTTCTGAGTAGTTTCATTGGTGTTCATTCTACCTTTTCTACCACACTGGGAACTCCCTGGGAATGGAGGTGGTGGTTGTGAGGGAGGGAAAAACACCATGTATCCTGCTTTGCTTGTCTCTTTTATAATGTCTTCCACAAATCTCAGAATACAGCAGGTACCTAATAAGACTTTTATTCACTTGAATTAAACAGATGGGCAGTTTGTGGCCCAGGATCTCAGCTCTGAGTTCAAAAAGACTTGTAGCACCTGAGCAGTTAATTCAGTAATGGCTCAACCTCCACCCAGGGTTTAGCCCATAGGAACTGTGGATTTGGCTCATGTTTCTCTAATGGTCTTCTCCCTGTTCCCTTCTTCTCCATGCAAGCTTTGAGGCTTCCAAAATCATAAAGAATGGATATATTAATGATGGAAATAAGACATAATTTTTTTTTAAATCCAGCCTACTTTTCCAGTGAACTCTTCTCCCCCCTGAGTTTCTATCCCATTTGGAATTTGATGTCACCTCTTCCTGGGCCCATGGATTGCACACCAGGTCCCAAGAAAAGCACAAAGGCCAAAAAGAAGGTGCTCCCTGGCCCTTGGGAACCTCCAGAGGCAATAGGTGCTTTGTTGTTAGCCAGCCACACAGAGAGGAAGCCCATTTGTCTGGCTGTCGTAGAGGAAGGTACCTACAGCTCAATTCCTCCCTTAATTTCCAGTCTGGCAAAGATCACACACACTTTTGGGTATCAATGGTCATACAGGCCCTGCTGCTTGTGGTTATATGGAAAAGGTGTGTAGATAGTGAGGTAGGAAATCTGGGTTCAGGTTCTAGCTCTGCACAATCTGGGTGACCTTAAGCAAATAACTTCCTTTCTCTGGGCCTCTGATTCTTTGGGATTCAGTGCCCTCTAAGGTCCCCACTGGAACATTCTATGTTCCAAGGCCTCTTCTAGCTCAGACATTCTGTGTTCTATTGAATTAGCACAATGTAAATTTTAGGCACCAAGCTCTATGCCAGGCCATTGTTCGTCCCAAGACTTCCCTTCAGTGCTTGGGTCCTGCCCCCTGACTCAGAATGGGCCCATGCCAGGCAGTGCACTGGGAACTGGCTTCTGCAGTGGCTGGCTAAAGATCACAGAGCATTCCAGACCAGAACAAAATCTCTTGGAACTGAACCCCAAAGGTCAGTCAGAGAGGTGATGGATAGACTTTGTCAGGCTTCCTGATGAGTAGGCACTTGTACCAACTACTGAAAAACAGGGATAATAATGCATGCCCTGTCTGTTTTATGCAGAGTTGATGAATGGATGAATGAGAGGGTTGAGTCACAGACTCTTGGAGTTGGAAGAGACCTTTGAGGTTATAGAAGTTGGTGTGGTACAGCAGAGTGTACCCCAAAAGTAGAATATGAGGATCTGAGTTTGAATCCCAACTCTGCTACTTCTTCCCTGGGTGAGCTCTGACCCTCAGGTTCCTGATCTAGAACCTGGGAGGGTTGGACTAGATGGACCCCAAAGTTCCTGCCAGCTCAGAATCCATGATCCTTTGCAACTTAGTCTGAAACATGAATCCCCTCCACAACATCCTTGTTTGAATATCTCCAGCAATGGGGAGCTCACTACATCCCAAAGCAGTTCTTCCATTTTTAGAAAATCCTAATTTACAAACTCCTTATGTTGAGTCAGACTCTACCTGCCTATAACTTTCATCCATTGGTCTCAACTGGAGATTATGGGGAACCATAGGAAATTATGGAAAGTACTTTAAACAATTATGATTCTTATACCATAGAATCAAGTCCGTTTGGCTCCCTTTAGGCAAGAGTAATAGGATGGCCATTAGGACAGGGAAAAGGTTTATGAGGATGACAGAAAGTGGAGCAAATGCAAGACCCACCTGACTCCTATTGACTTTGGAGCTAGAAGGGATTGTAGAGGTTATCTGGTTCAACTCTCTCAATATTATGAAACCAAGACTCCAGGAGGGGAAGGACTTGCCCAAGGCCATCAATGAACTGGTTATATTCAGTTGAATACCTTACCATTTACCCCATTTGTTCTCTGTTCCACACCAGTGACTTCCTTCTCTGCACTAGACTGAGTTCCAGGTGGGTAGGGCCTGGATTTGTTCCTCAGTTGCCAGGCCAGGCCCAATCGAGATGTCAGAAAGGGTGGGTGGATTTGAACTGCTCCCTGTTTCTCCAGGTCAGGCCTTGCCCACCAGCAGATGTCACTAAATTCAATAACAACAGAATGAGCAGGGGCCCCTAAAAAAGAGAAGGAGGAGTTGGTGAGTAAAGTCCAGGCCCTGCAGGAAATTACAAAAAGCCAGCCTTCCTCTATACAAAGCTAATGTTGCTGACATGTGGAATGAAAGCAACTGATCAGCCTCCTCTTTCTGGCTCTTCATCCTCTTCCTATGTCCTTTCTCCTTTGCCTAGTTCTGCTTTCTGGGACCAAGCAGAATGAATCTAATCTCTTTACCACAGGGCTACCCTTGAAGCACATGAAGATAGTGTCACATTCCATCCTAGGTTAAACAACCTTAGCTCCTTCAACTGGTCCTCACTGAGGTGATTCCCCCAGCCCCTTATCATCCTAGTTGCCCTCAGCTTAACACACTCTGGTTTGTCAATTTCCTTCCTGTGGTACCCAGACACAAACAGGATACACCAGATGGTGACCAGGATGAAGGACACAGGGATTATAATTTCCCTTGTACTGGATATTATCTCCAGCCTAAAATCCTGTTTGTGGTTGCAGTATCACAGTCTGAGTCAGTGTGGCCCTTCCTGTGGGTGGGTTTGTACTTTCTAACAGGGTGTAGAACATTAAACTGGGGGCCAGCTCCTGTCTAGTTTCAGTCCTTTGACTTATTGGCTGTGTGACCTTTGACAAATCATTTCTTCCCCTCTAGGCCAGTTTTCTCATTACTAAGACATATCATTTGGACCAGAGGATCTCTAAAGTCTCTTCCAGTTATACCATTCACTTACTGTTTGCTTAAAGCAAGATATACATCTGTTTAGGGGAACTGGAGTGACTTGGATGATTGAAATCCATAGCTAAGTCCTTAATGCCCTTTTGAAAAACTATCACGTTCATTTCAGAATAGATCTCTTCCCTCTTCTCTAATTAGAGAACCACCTCTTGTGATACAGAATAAAAAAAAAAGAGGGGGGAAGCAAAATTAACCAACCTATTGCTTTTGTTTGACTGTACATTTGACATTTCATATCCATAGTGCCTGTCCTCTGCAATGGAGGGGAGAACTCTCCTCCTTTCAGATTTTTGGGCCAATGAGCTGCCTACCCCTACCAAAGATTGCCCTGAGGACATTCCTCTCCCTTTTCCAGATAAATAGAGTTGTGATTGTCTCATGCTCCAGGAACCAGTGATGAGAGAGAGTGAGCAATAGGCTAATATAAATCTTGTATAATTCTAATGACCTTTTTTCAGTCCTCCAGAATTCCAACTGATGTTGGTCACTATAATTATACAGCATTATTGTCCTTTCTGCTAACATGGCTCCCAAGTCAATTTTCTTACATCGTTAGTTCAAACCCCTGCCTTACATCCAAATATTGACCAGAAAAGTTACTAGAGGTTTTCCTATGTCTTTAAGGGAGGGGTTTGAATAACTTTCTCAAGCAATCAGGGCCAAATTCAATCCTGTCTCTGCTCCTTATCATCTGGGTGACTTCTTGGCCTTCTGTAATAATATCCCCTTTCCTCTCTTCTAAAATGAAAGGTGTGGACTAGGTCGTTCCTAAAGACCCTTCCAGCTTTAATATTCTGTGAGACTCTGGACTCCAGGCTACTCCTTTGTTGAAGCTGTGATGCTTAGAAATATTCTGTTCCAAGACTTTCAGCCTTTTGGACCAATGAGCTGCCTACCCCTACCGAAGATTGCCCTGAGGACATTCCTCTCTCTTTTCCAGATAAAACAGAGTTGTGATTGTTTCATGCTCCAGGAATCAGTGAAGAGAAAGAGTGAGCACTAAGCTAATATAAATCTTGTATAATTCTTTTTTTTTTAATCTTGTATAATTCTAATGACATTTTTTCAGTACTCAAATCACTTGTCTTTGGTACAGTGGCACAATGGATAGAGCTCTGAATTCAAATATGGTCTCAGACCCTGTGTGACCCTGGGCAAGTCATTTAACTTCTCTTTGCCTCAGTTTCCTCACTGTAAAATGAGGCTAATAATAGCACCTAACTCCTAGGGTTGTTTTAAGGATCAAAAGAGATAATAATTGTAAAGTGCTTAGATAGTATCATGGACACAACAAAGGGCCTTGGGATCATGTTGTATGATGATGGATTGAAGGGTTTGAGGATGTTTAACCTGGAGAAGAGAAGCTTTTTATATATATTTATGTGTACACAGAGATATAATAGTTGTGCTCAAATATTTGAAGAATTGTTATGTCAAAGAGAGATTAGATTGCTTCTGTTTGGTCCCAGAGAGTCAAATTAGAAGCAATGAGTGGCTGTGGCAGAGGTAAATTTAGGCTTGATGTCAGAAAAACCTTCCTAATAATTACAGTTATGCCAAAGTAGAATGGGCCACCTCAGGAGGAGTGGCCTCCCCTTTACTAGTGGTCTAAGAGCAAAGGCTGCTTAGACTTGCTGACATTAGAAGTCTCTTCTAGTTCTTAGATTCTATGATTCTGCAAATGAATGAGATCTCTGAGGAAGAAGGTATATATAAAGAGGACGGAGGGACAGAGAAGAAAGAATTGAAGAGCATCTAGAGTTAGGGGGCAGAAGTAGTCATAGAAACCAGGAAAGGAGAAGTAAAAAGAAGAGGGGGAGAGCCAGGAAGGTTCACTTACTGGGAGGTTCAATCAAAGGGAGAGAAAAATTTGAAGGAGATGGAGAAAGGTGATCAACAGTGTCAAGTACCAATACTACTATTACTACTACTACTACTGCCTGCCTGTCTACCTAATATTTATATAGTGCTTCCAAAGGATTGATGATGAAGCATGTTACCCACCTCCTGGCAGAGACATGACAAATTCAAGATGCAGAATGAGACATATAGGGGCGGCTAGGTGGCGCAGTGAGTAGAGCGTCGGCCCTGGAGTCAGAAGGACCTGAGTTCGGATCCGGCCTCAGACACTTAACGCACACAAACAAAAACCTAGCCATGTGACCTTGGGCAAGTTACTTAACCCCAATTGCCCTCAAAAAAAAAAAAAAGAATGAGACATACATTTTTGAATGTGGGCAACATGGGAATTTGTTTTTCTTGAATGTGCTTATTACGAGTTGTTGTTGTTTTTTTTCATCCCCCAATGGGGATTGGGGTGGTGGGCAAGAAAATGTGTTTACTAATAAAAAAGCAAATAAAAATCAAAACCACTTCACCTAGAATGCAACACTCTTCCACATGAGGTCTGGTCAGGGCAGAGAACTGCAGGATGATCACCTCCCTACTCTTAGATACCGTACAGTCAGTCCATGATTACATTGGCTTTTTGTTTTCCAATGACACTATTGACTGATCTCATCTCATTTTGATCATAGAATCAAAACAAGCCTAGGCATCTAAGCATTGGTTTTGAGTTCTGTATTTCCAGTTGCCTATGGCACCTCTCCATTTGAATCAACCTCAAATTCAACATGTCCCAAATGGAAAGAAATTATTTCTTGCAACATAGATTGTCTCCCTAGGTCTCATGTTTTGATCAATGGAATCTCCCTTCTGGTGTACTGGGAAAAGGCCTGGATTTGTAGTCAAGAACGACCTAGGTTCAAGTCTTCTCTGTTATAGTTACTAGCTGAGTGATGATTTAGCAAATTACTTACCTTCCAAGTCTCAGATTTTTCACCAGTAAAATTATAACTATAATACCTACCTTAGAAGGTTGTTGTGGGGGGTCAAATGAGATCATGTGAAATGATCTGTAAACCTTAAAGCACTTGAGAGTAGTCAGCTTTTACTATTATTATTTTTGCTATTATTCTCTTTGAATATTCCCCATCCTTTATTCTGCCTAGTCTGTTGCTAAGTCTTATCATTTTTTCCTCTGATATCTCAAGGGTGACTTCAGAAGACATCTTGCTCAATCTGTATCCCCTCCCTGACATTCCTGACAAGTAGTCAAATAGCCTTTGCTTGAAGATCTCTTGTGGTAGAGAACTCACTACCTTTCAAGGCAGTCCATTTGTGGAGGGTTCTAATAACCTCCCCTCTGGAACCAAGAAGAACATGTTTAGCCCATTTTCATGAAACAGCCTTCTCAATATGTTGGGCAAGTCATTCCATCTTCCTCAATTTCTTCTATTGTAAAATGGGAGTTGTAATCCCTGCCCTACCTACTGGCCTCTTAGGGATCTTCTGAGGAACAAATGAGATAATGGATTGAGAAAAAGTTCCTGGAAGCTGTAAAGCCCTGCACAGATGTAAGTGATTATCACTACTCAGCCCAGGGGAAAATGACATAGACTTGGGCTAGAGTTATTGTAAGGAAATCTTTTCAACTAGTTAAGGCCATGTTTCCCCCCTCCCCTCAAATGTTTTAAAAGGGTAAAGGTCTGGAGCCTTTAATAAAAGCCCCCAATATCTCATTTACCCACAAGGGGCAGCTGGCAGGAGCTGAATGGGGAAAAGCTGGGGCTGATACAGTGCCCTTATGTACTTCCCCTTTAAAAATTCCCTTGGAGCTAACTGGGAAGATAAAGCAGGGGGAAAAGAACCAGGAGGGCCTTGAGAGGTTGAGTCTGAGAAAGAGGAGGGACCAATCCATCCCCTTGGAGAGCAGGGCAGAGATCCAAGGTAGCCAGAAGGGGAGAAAGAGACAAGAGCCAGTCATTACTGGAGGGAAAATAAATGGATCAAAGGTCAGGACCAATATACTGCGTCCCTTTAGCAATGTTTCTTTTAGAATTCTACAATCCTAGAAGCTCAAAGGGAGAAAAGAGGGCATCTATTACAACTCATACCTGACTATGAATCCCTTGGACAATAGCAGAGGCATCGTGAAGAGTTATGCTGGTTGGGGAGTCAGAAGACCTGGAGCAAATCCATGCGGAAACCTGGGGGTCACTCTTGGCACCTTGGTCTTTTTCATATATGAGTGAATAGGAACAATCTCCGAGGTCCCTTACAACTTTAAATCCTATGCCCCCTGACATATGTTCTGCACTTGGTGATGTGCAGATAGGAATCTCACTATTTCCATAATCCTTTGTGCAGTTTTTTTTTAAATCTACTTATTAAGCACCTACTGCATGCAGAGGACAGTGTTTAATACTAGGGAAGATACAAAGTTTAAATGAGACAAGATTGTTACCATTATGGATTTCACAGCCTAGTAGGGATATGGAATGCAAACACAGACAGTTATAATACACTCGATTACATGATGAAAGTATTGGAAAGGTGTAAAATAAAGTGCTATGTGGGGCCCCAGAGGGAAGTCATTATTGACCTGGGGGTTCAGAGACAGAGCACTCTCCACTTTTGTAGGGCTCTGGTTATTAGGAAGTCCTTTCTCATATGGAGCTGAAATCTATAATGAAGAAGTAGAATCAGAACAATATATAATGCCTACAGCTATATAAATAAAGATTACTTTAAATGGCACCAAAACTCAAAACAAATATAGTGGACAACATGGTACTAATATTTATTAATTTAATAAAAGTAAAACTGGTGGATCTCTTGAATTGTAGAATTCTGAGCTGCAATAAGGTTAAAGCCAATTAGGTGTCCACACTAAGTCTGGCACCAACAAGGTAAGCTCCTGGAAATGGGGAGGCCACCAGCTTCTTAAGGAAGGGGGAACCAGCCCAGGTCAGAGATGAAGCAGGTCAAAGCTTCTATGTGGGTCAACAATGGGATTGGACTTGGAGTGGCTATGACTCTTCTAGCCTGAGCTACAAGAGGAAAACTAGCTAGAGGGAAACCAAATCTGGGGGGAGGGGGAAACCAGGTAAATTAGTGTAAGGTCAAAAGCACTATAACTATTACTTGTTATTTTAGCCTGCTTTAACTATTTAGGGGGTTGTACTTTGGCAGGGAGAGGTCTACTAGCATGTTGAGGTATGTATGATGTGTCAAAACAAAATGAAAAATATGGAGCTACAATTTACCTCTCTGCCACTTTCCCTCCTGCTTCCTATTTCTGCCCTTTGGTGCTAAGCAGAACAAATCTATTACTCTCCTGTAAAAAAAAAAAAATCACTTGCCTTTCCCAATACCCTGTCCTGCCCCTTCCCCAACCCACCATTCTGTCAAATAATTACAGTAAAAGAAAGTAAAAAAGAAATTTACCTAGATCGAGTGTCTGCCTACTTTTGAAGTAGTAGTTTGGTGTCACAATGGATGCAACATTGGACCTCAAGTCAGGAAGATCTAAGTTCAAATCTGGTCTCAGATAAGTTACCTAAACTCATCTGCCTCAGGCTCCTCATCTGTAAAATGGGGATTATAACAGCCCCTACCTCCCAGGGGGTGCTGTGAGGATAAAATGAGATAATATTTGTAAAGTACTTTGCAAACGTTAAGTCTCTATGTGAATGCTATTATTATTATTATTATGTCACTCTAGTACATTTCTACCAAGGATGGTATGTGCCATCATGACTTTTCTGGAGTTAAAGATGGTCATTGTATTTTTCTGAGGGTTTTTTTTAAGTGTTGTTTCCTTTGTATCACTATTATAATTTATATATTATTTGGTTCTATTCTGTATCAGTTTCTACAAATTGTACTGAATTACTCATGTGTAATGTTACTTATGGCAGAATAATATTGTATTATATTAATATACCACAGTTTTTTAAGGCCATTCCCTAACTAACAGGGAACCACGTTATTTCTATGTGGTGTATGTTTTTTCCCCTACCACAAAAATTGTTGCTATAAACATTTAGGCATACATGAGATCTTTTTCTTCTGTCTTTGACCTCCTTGGGCTATCTGCCTAGTGGTGCTATCACTGAGCTGGATGGTATGTACGAACAGTTTAGATATTTTTCTAGCATACTTCCGAATTGTGGAATTGTCAAAAAAAGTGGACAAATCACAATCTACCAAGCACTAGTGAGTCCTTATCCTTCTTCTCCAAGACAGTCCTTTAGATACTTGAAGGCAGAGATTAGAATCCTCCATAAATCTTCTCTTCTTCAAACTGCACATTGCCAGTGTCTTCATCTGACCTTCTCTGGCCTGTCTCCATGCTCCCCGGGTCTCTCACCATCCCAGTCTTCCCCATCTCGATTTATTCTAGTTAGTCAATGTTCTTCCCCAAACATGGCACTCAAAAGCAAATACAATCATCCAGCTATTGTCTGATCCTTTTGTTCTATTTGTTGTACATTAGAGCTTCAAACTAGAAAGTAAATTTTGTTACTGTTTCAATTTCTTATTTTTCCTTTAAAGAGAAAGTGTATTAAGGGGGTACATCTCTGTTGTTCTTGATTCACCATGCTTGAGTAATGGAACTGCAAACTATCAGAGCCAGAAGGCATCTTTGAAATCATCTGCTCCAAACCCTCAATTTATAGGGAAATTGAAGTCCAGAGAGGTTGAGTGGTGAATATCAGAGCTGGGAGGGGTTATGGGAAGCTCATCCAATTAGGAACTCACCATCAGGATTCAAACCCAGATTCCTTGACTCTAAATCTTTGAGAGACAAAGTCACCTCAACCATCCATCCTTTCAAAACTATATAGTGGATGTTGATGTCTGGAATCTTCTCTACCCATCCCTCCTCCTCTTCACTACCCTAGATCCTCTATTTCTTCTGGATTTGCTGCAGCTTGACTTTAGTCAGTCAGTCAACAAACATTTATTAAGGGCCTACTATGTGCTAAACTGAAGTTCAAGCTGCACATGGGGTGCAGTCATGCCAACACTACATTCTGCGATTATCCTCTGGGGAGTGACTGACCATACCTCTGGTACTAATGAACCACAGTATAGCTCTTGGCTCAAAGGAGACAGCAGAATGGAGTAGAAGGATCTCTGGACTTGTGTGTCAGATGACCTCATATCAAGCAGGGAAGGAAGGAAACAAGCAATTATTAAGCATCTACTAAGTGCCAGAGACTGTACTAAGCCCTTTACAAACATCTCATTTGATTCTCACAATGCTGAGAGGCAGCTGTGATTATTATCTCCATGTTACGGATGAGGAAACTGATAGAGATTAAGTGAAAGTGGATTGACCAGAGTCATACAGCTGGTAAATGTCTGAGGCGGCATTTGAATTCAGGTTTTCTTGACCCCAGTCCCAGTGCTCCCCTGAGCCTTCTGGCTGCAAAGGGGTGCACTAGTATTCTTTTTTTCCTTTTTGGAGGGCAATTGGGGTTAAGTAACTTGCCCAAGGTCACACGGCTAGGTTTTTGTTTATGTGTGTTGTGTCAGAGGCTGGAACCGAACTCAGGTCCTTCTGACTCCAGGGCCAGCACTCTACTCACTGAGCCACCTAGCCGCCCCCTGGGGTGCACTAGTATTAATTCTGTGTGTCCCTGAACAAGTCATTTAACACCCCTCCCTCCTGAGTTTACTCATCTATGGCAAAATGATAACAATGATAATGTTACTAACTTCACCGAGCTGTTATGAGGAACATAAACCATCACGATGCATCACAGCACTCCGAGCTGGTGTTGCAAGCACAGGGAACTCACAGGGATTGTATGTAACTGGGGAGGTGTTGCCATTTCCTGGAGTCTTGGAGATCTGCCTTTAGAACCTTCAGGGAATTCTGACCTTGCTCAGTACCACTGTTCATGGTGCTTGCAGACTATGATCAAGAGACTTTGTGGAACAGTGAGGAAAGCTCTGCTCTGGGAGCTAGGCCACCTCACTAATCAGACTCACCTTGAGCAAGTCACTTCTCTCTGGGCCTCTGTAAAAGGAATGGGCTGGACTAGTTCATGTTGTAAGACTTACTCTGCCAGGCTTTACTGACCCTTCACTTTATTCCCTTTAGCACTTGATGACATTCTTCTACTCTCCAGTTTCAATCCACTCGTCTGTCATCTGCCTATGGGGAAGAAGCTACTTCCTGTCAGATCTCCCTTGTGGAACAGCTGGGCACAGGTCAGGGCAGATGTGCAGGAAACACTGGCTGGACTAATTTCAAACCCATGTCAACCTGAATTTCCTGTAGTTGCCTCTCTTACCCTTTGGATTTTCTTACTCACTGTTAATTACACAGCAGAGATCCCCAGCTCAAGAACATTAGAAGGAGGCTAACCTCGCCTGAAGTTTCTCAGTAAGCCCTTGGAAGGGACCTTCAAAAACCAGAATATTAAAATTGGGGAGAGACTTTAGGATACAGGACATAGAACTCAGAGCTGGAAAGGACCTCAGGGATCACAGGACCATAGACCTGGGGATGGAAGGAGTCCATCCAGCCTTCTCATTTTACATGTAGGGCACTGAGAGGTAAGAGGTGCCTCAGCAGGATTTGAACTCAAGTCTTTCTGAATCCAAGTCCAGTGCTCTCTCTGTCCTACACACTGTCTCACCTGGTCCAACTCCTTCCTTTTACAGAAAGGGGAAATGAGATTCAGCAAAGTCAAAGCAAAGCAGCTGATAAATGGAGGCAGAATTTGAATTCAGGTCTTGTTTCAGAGCCCAGTGACTTTTCCCAGCTCTCTGTTGTCTCTAACCTAATTTCTTCCTCTAATGGCAGGGGGCGGGGTTTGTGGATGGAGAGCAGACTACCTGACCTGGATTCCCTGGCCATAGGTGTCTTGCCTACTAGTACTACTCTGGACATAATCCACATAAAAATGTTGGCACTGGGCTATTCCAAATGAAGACAGCCAGGGAATCATATCACCAGTAAGTCTTCATTTGAATCCTTTTTAAATGAGTCTAAGCTTCCTATGGTGTTTAATGCATTGTGGTGTGGAAGGAACATTGGATTGGAAGAACTGAATTGGAATCTCACCTCTAGCACATGTTCTGTAGGGCCTTGCAGCCTCACTTTCGCTATCTGTAAATGGGGCATAAGACTCAAAGTCCTCATGGGGATGACACATAAAGCAGTGGTGGAAAGAGTGAACAAGTGGCCCTGAATTCAAATCCTGACTGACCTGTGTGGCCTTGGGCAGTTACTTTCCATCTTTGGGCCCCAGCTTCCTCACCTAGAAAACGAAGGGAGTAGAACAGATTGTCCAGCTCTTCTAGCTGTGGCTCCTTCACACTATGATCCAGTCAATGGGAAGTGGACAGAGAATTGGCTTTCAAGTTAGGAAGTGCTGGGGTCAAGTCCTGCCTCTGACACATACTGGGTGTTTGACCCTTGGACACACCATTCAACCTCCAGAGGCTCTCAAGAAATTCTGTAAGACAATACGTAGTAGTACAGGCTCTGCAAATGGAGTTTCCTTGAAAGGAGCTCCTTCCCCCAAAGAAATCACAGGTCTGGATTACCTCCCCCCAGAACTTTTACTACCTATCTCATGGGGCTATGGCTTTAAAAAAAGTGGTAATCTTAATGCATCAAGCAAATGTGAATGGTTATCATGTCATCACCATCCCTCCCTTCTATGACCATGATTACTTGTCATATCACATTCTCTACCACCTAAAACTCTCTAGTAATTGTTTCATTCTTGTCTGACTCTCCATGACCTCATTTGGAGTTTTCTTGGCAAAGATACTGGAGTAGTTTATTACTTCCATCTCCACCTTACTTTACAGATGAGGAAACTGAGGCCAACAGGGTTAAGTAACTTGGCCAAGGTCACACAGCTAGTAAGAGTCTGAAGTCAGACTTGAACTCAGGAAGATGTCTTCTGACTTCAGGTCTGGTGCTTTGTCCACAAAATTCTCTAGTGGCTCATCATTAAACCAGATAAAATGCCAAGCATGACAAGCAGAGCTTTGCTAGGAGGGAACAGCTCTGGGTTCTTCCAGTTAAAATCAAACAAACAAACAAAAACAACAGATCATTAAATTATATTAAATGTGAGGTTTCATGGATCATGTAGTTATGAAAAAAAAGCCAACATTTCTAAGTTGTAAAGAGGGAGAAAAAGATGTGTTACTGTTGTTGCTAATAAGTAGAAAGGAAGCTGATGGTTGAGCATCTGCTTGTAGATGACACTCTGAAGACAGATTTCCTGTGAGAATCCTTCAGTCCAGGTCACTCAGCATTCAGCTCCTATCTCATCAGGTCTGATTCCAACCACCTCCAAAGTAATGGAGGTATAGATGAGATAAAGTGCTGGACTTGGAGTCAGGAAGATCTTTGTTCAAATCCAACCCAAGACATTTAACTATATGACTCTGGGCTGGTGGCTCTGCCTGCCTCAGTTTCCTCATCAACAAGATGGGTATAATAATACCTACCTCCCAGGATCATCATGAGGATAAAATGAAACAAATGTAAATATTTATGGAATATCTTTTGTAAACCTTAAAATGCTTTACAACTAGTTCATGTTGTAAGACCCTTTCTTACTCTGCCAGCCTTTACTGACCCTTCATTTTATTAATCTGAGGAAGCACTTCATAATAGCCTTTCTTAATCTCCCAACTACTAGTGCCTTGTTCTTCCTCCCAAATCATCTTGTGTCTGTTTTACCTATTCCTATATATGATAGGGCTATTATTAGGCCCAGTGCCTAAACATAATAGGTGCTTAATGGTTATTGACTATCATCCTTATAAGGGACAAAGCAGGACATTAACATGTGCAAAATCACACCAAACCCTTTATTCTTAACAGACCAAGCATGCTTTTAGCTTTCATAACAAAAACACATTATGTCCTCTACTAAAAGACCTAACAATTTCTTTGTGGCTTAGAGGTGACTTGGCTTCTCAAGGACATTGCCAGTGAAATGTGTAAGGCCTCCCAAGCTAGAAAGGTTCTGGGTTTGGGGTCAGGGGAAGGAGCTTTGACTAGAGTTCTGGGCCCATTTAAGGGTAGAAAGTCTCATCACCAGAACATGACCCCTGGGGTCAGCCAGAGTCTCATGCTAAGCCCTGAAGTCTACTGTGGTGGGAAATAAAAGGTTTCTTTAGGTAATGAAGTATATTTGTGGGGTGCATGTGTATGTGCATATCTGAACAGGTACCTACATGTGTGTATATATGCATACACAAATACATATAAACGTAAAATACTTTTCCAGTCTTATTTCACATAGTTCCTCTTAATGCATTCTACACTTCAACTGAATCACTGACTGTTCCCTCTACCTCCCATACAAGCCATTCCCAATGCCTGCCATGTTCTCCCCTTCCTCCTCAGCAATGCCTTTCAGAATCACATACTTTCAAGGGGCAGCTCAGATGCTATTTCCTCTCCTGATGCCTCTAGCTGAAAGTCAACTCTCCCTTCTCAGATTCTCATAGTCCCCAGTGCTAGATCTTGTTGCCTCTAATTATCTTTCCTACCTTATATAATGCTCCTCTCCCGACAGTAAAATATAAGTTTTTTGGGGAATTACATACTGTGCCACTTTAAAAACCTTTGTATGCTGGCATGTAATACTTGCCGAGTGGCCAGTTTCACACACACACACACACACCACACATGTAAAAATAACATGCATGTAATTGTCACATAATGCATAAACAAGAAAAATATTTTTGATTATTGGATGAAGAAACCAAGGTTTCTTGTATCCCATTGGGTTCAATTGTTTGGGGGAGGGAGGGATGTAGATGGCAAAGAGCAATCCTAAACATGTGATTCAAAAGCTAGAATCACACAATGTTCGCATTGGGTGGGTCTTTTGAACATGGAATGTTAGACTATAAATCATAACGTTTTAGCTGGAAGGGGGGGAGAGAGGTCTCAAAACTTACAATGTAAGGGCTGAAAGTAACCTTAAAATGTAGAACAGCATCACAGCTAAAAGGGACCTTAGAACATAGATGATCACAAACAGGAGCCTTAAACCTTTCAGTCCAAACCTTTCCTTTCACATAACAAAACCTGGTAAAGGGCTGTCTTGCCCAACATCACACAGTGGAGCTGAGGCCTCAAACTCTTTGTCCTGCACCACTCTTGTCTTCTCCTCCTGTAGAGTTGGCCCTATCACTACACCTGAAGGATCAGGACAAAACAAAGGCTTAATAGAATTGCAGAGGGGATCATGTGGGCACTGATCTGCAGCATTAATTTTGGAAGATGGGCTGAATGTCATCCAGTATGGAAACAAAAAAAGCATTGGAAAGAAAGGCCCAGCCTTCTTGGCTGTCTCCTCTATTTCTCTTAGGCAATGAGAGACTGCTGCAGTGAAGTCCTTTCACTCCAGACCCTTGCCTCACTCCCAAGCTTCCCCCACCCCCTACTGTGGTCCATTCCACCGGGCACATCGCCCCTGGGAACACAGGCGTTTTCCATGTTTCTCTGGAACTGATCCCTTGGAATGACTCATTAATTGGCTCTTGCCCCTTCTGAGGCCTTCCTTTGGCTGAACTGTCAGCATGGAGATTTGATGGGAGAGGAGGGAGTGCAGAAGAGTCCAATATAGTCTTTTTGCTTAGAAAAATGAGATGGAAATCACGACCTCATCAGTGGGCTTTGGAAACAGGGCTTCTAGGAATTTCAGTGAAATCAGGACGAAAAGACTTTTATATTCTACTTTTAAAAATTACACTAGGGACACCTGTAGCCCAAGTAAAAGCAACACAGCACATGGAGATATTGAATAACAGAATTTCCAAGTTGGGAAGGACCCTACAGATCATTTAATCCAACTCTGACCTAAGTCATGATTCTCATTCTCAAAACCCCAATTAAATAGTTCCACGACAGGGAATTCACTGCCTTATAACATAGTCTAAATCACTGTTGGAAAGTTCTTCCTTATACTAAACCAGAATCATTTAACAAGTACCCACTGTGGTCAGACACTGTGCTAGGCACTGGGGGATACAAAGACAAAAATGAAATAATCTCTGCCCTCAAGAAACTTACAGTCTATCTGAGAGAGAAATACATACATATATAGGGATAAATAAAACAGACACAAGATGATTTGGGAGGAGGAACAAGGCACTAGTAGTTGGGAGATTAAGAAAGGCTATTATGAAGTGCTTCCTCAGAGTAAGCAGAAATCTGCCTCCTGGCAATTCCACCTGGGGTAGTCATAGTCTACTTTGAGAGAAGGAAACAATTCCTAATAATTAGAGCTACCCAGTTACAGAACGGGATATTTTGTAAGGTAATGAGTTCCTCATCAGTACTGGAGTTCAAGTGGAAATACAGATAAGGGTCATGCTTTAGGACTGGACTAGATGGGTTGATGCCCTCCAAGGTTCTAATGATGAAATTCTGTGATTGATCATCTTTTCAGTTACTTGTGAGCATTGACAGGAAGTATATGAATCCCAGAAAGCAAGAGAAACATGTAAGCTCCTATCCCTATGCAATATGGAACAAAGCATATTTCACAATTTGGACTCAGAGCCCATTCCTAATAGGACTGGTCAAGCCTGTGTAATCTGAAATGTTTCTAGTTCTGTTTTATTAGTTACATCAGAGTCCCTCTTTAATTAGGGTTTAGCATTAGCACAGGGGGAATATCAAAGGACAAACACTCCATGCCAAGTTAACTGTCCCCATAGAAAAAAGAAAAGTCTGGTGCGATGCAAACTTCTAATGTCTTAGGCTTAGAGTTTCCTCCCTCTCCTGGAACCAAGTTCCCATTTGTTTTAAACAACGCACAACTGGAACAAAAGGGTCAATGTCTCACGGGTTGCACAAGAACAAGTCTTTTGGTTGGCTTGCTGCCGATGAACACGTGCCAGAGAGTCTAGGATGAAAGGTGGGCCCAGTCTGGGACTTAGTGCAATGGAGAGCAGCTTCTCGATGACACTTTGCAATGTGGGAATTGAGAGGCCGAGGAGCAGGAAAACCACTTTGCACATGGGCCCAGAGAGATCAGAAGTGCCAGATGGAACCCTTGCCCAGGACAGAAAGCCTTGTAACAGTTTCCCTTTCACATAGTCCATTCCCATGCTCCTCCCTGGTAAGGAGGTCCACCACTCTCTGGGTGGCTCTGTCTTCTCTCGATGCTCCTTAGGATGGGCAGATGGGAAGCAGAAAGTTTGTTTTCACCAATATTCTCAGTTCATTTTGTTGCCTGTGCATGTAATCCCAGCCAGCAGGGAAAAGGAGGGATGGAGTCTGTGTGAGGTCACTTTGAAATGTTTCTTGCTTGAAACACGAGTTTAATACAATTTTGCTTATTTAATACAATTTAAAACAACACATTAATAATAGCTAGCATTTATATAGTGCCTATTATGTGCCAGGCACTGTGCTAAGTGCTTTACAATTATTATGACATTTGATCCCTACAACAACCCTGGGAGGTAGGTGCTATTATTTATCCCCATTTTTACAGATGGGGAAACTGAGGCAAACTGATTAAGTAACTTGCCCAAGGTCACACAGCTAGTAAGTGTCTGAGGCTGGAATTGAATTCCAGTCCCCATGCTCTGTACAGCACATCCCTGGCTGCCTTAAGTCATTAGCTCTGTAACTACTGCTAAGACTTCTCAAGCTGACTCAGCAACTCTTTGTGCTCTGACCCATAAAAGTACCTCTGCCTATTCCCATAGTGGCCTTTTTCTCATTGATCTTTCCAGTTTGGCCACCAGGAAAGAAGTCCTTTAAGAACTCCTTGGTAAATAGGGTTGAGGATGTGCTTATTTATGATGAATGTCCTTCACTTTTGGTGGGGTGAAATGGGGTGGGAGGAAGTCAATGGAAGAAAGGTGGAGAGTGAAACAAATCCACCTGCCTCTGGGAGGAACACAGCAGAGCTATAACATAGGTTCAGAATAACATGCAGGAGAGATGAAATCAAGGACTCAGGTTGGGTGGGCAGCTGTCAATGGACATTAAGACCAACCATCCAGAACTTTCTTTCCTCTTTCTGTCTCCAGGTTCAATTATTGCACCAAATCACTAGCTCAGGCAGGTGTCACCTGGGCCCTGAGTAGCCATAGGGATGCTGAAGAAGGAGGCTCTTATGCCCAGGCAGGACATGGGTGTAATAGTGCTCAACCAGGTTTCCGATGCTCACAAACAAAAGCTCTCCTTCAAGGTAAAATCTGGAGTCCTAGGGTAAGAACAAAGACAATGTTCATCTCTGGAATCAAAAAACATTCCCTTCCCCTTTATTTCTTGGCCTAGATAATTATTCACAAGATAATCCCTCTTATCTACCCAAAGGTAGAAATTGAAGCATCAGTTTAGGGCTGGGTTAAAAAGTTCTTTTTAAAAAAGCTTTAGCTATGGGTGAAGCATTGCCTGTCACTGGCAAGCCTGAGGCATAGACGTGGTTGGGAGGAAACAAAGGAGGTTAGGAAGGTTAGGGAGGTTAGGAAGAGGAAAGCGACAAGGAAAGGAGGAGTAGAAGAAGAGAAATGGAATAGGAATGGGGGAATAAGGCTTCTTAGCCTGGAATCTCTATGGATCCAAAAGGGAAGAGGATGGGAGAAGAGGAAGGAGGAAGAGAGGGACAAAGACGGGAAAAGAGAAAGAAGAAAAGGAAGGGAGAAGAAAAGAATATGTTAACAACAGCAGAGACTTCAGCATACTTTTCTCTTCTCCAATTCTAAAAGCTGCCTCAGGATGACCTGCATAGCACCCATCCCAAGGACTTCCTTCCTTTGTTCTAGTGGGAGCCCAGACACAAAGGTTTTTATTCTGGCTTGACAGCCATGTGATTTAGGGTAGACTGGTGCTCTCTTCTGCCTTAACTTCCTTAAGCTCTAAAATGGGGAGGATTCCAAGGGTACCTAATTGATCTACGTGGGCATAATGGGTAAGAGAGGAGACACCATAGGTGTGACACAGCCCAATACAGAGAGAACCCAAAACACAAGTTATTTCTGCTATAAGATCTTCTCCAATTCCCAGCATGACAGATCAACAGTTCTTGCTTAAAGCCTGGTCACAGGAAACAAGAGGCCTTGAAATCTCAAGGCTTGTGAACAACATCTCTCACCTTTTCAAAGATCCGGTAGTTTCTCACTTTGTTAAAGGCTTCATCCCACACAACTAAAACCTGAATTTAAGAGGGGAAAAAAAAGGATCATCAAAAAGTCAGTTCATGTAAGTCCTAGAGAGACCAATTTGTCCACCAGGGTTGAGGGGTTTGTAGGAGGAATAGGCCAGGAAAAATATTAGAGAAAGTGGGTGCTCTGCTGCTTTTCCTTATTTTGTGTGACCATGGATAGAACACCTAACAATTTATATTTGTAAAGAACTTGCAAGTGCCTTCCTTAAAACATCTGTTGAGTTAGTGCCAGATTATCTCCAATTTAAAAAATGAGGACATCAAGGTTCTAGGAAATTAAGTGCCCCTGGCCACTTGAGTAGCAAATGCCAATAGGAACAATTAGAACTCAGATGTCTGGACCTCAGTCTTTTTATTTGTCAAGGGAAGGATTTGGATGAGATAATCCATATGGTCTCTCTTTAGCTTTGACATTCTGTGTTCTAGCCTTTAAGGCTGGCAGAAAGAGACAAAGACTGAGATTTCTGCTCCCTGCCCCATCATGCCCTGCCAACTTTGTTCTTCATTTTTCTTTTTATCCCCTCCAAAGCCGGGATAGTTGGGTCACTGGAAGTTACAGAAAATTGTTTTTGCTCCTAGAAGGTAAGGGGAAAAGCTCATTGCCTTATTATGAATATTATCATTGATGCCAGTAATAGTATCAAGATTATTTTTCCAATTAGATTAACTTCTAAGAATCTCAGTTTCCCCATCTGTAAAATGGGGACAACCCACTGTACCTGCCTTCATAGGGCTATTGTGAGAAAAGCACTTTACAAGCCTTAAAGTGAGCTTTAAATTTTGACTATTAAAATTATTAGACTATCTTGAAGAGGCACAGTCTGTGCCTTATTTGTCTTTGCATCTGTCCCAGAGTCCAGGCACAGGGCTTTGAACACAGCAGGTATTTAGTAAATCCTTAGTAAATGAACGAATATATTGAATTAACATTTGTCTGTGGAAAGTTACCTTTCCTGCCTTTGAAGAATTCCTAATACAGTAGAGTCCATCTTGTGGCTGTCCCCTGGGATCAGTGGCTTTGAACAAGCTAAAACAGAAGATGGTAACTGTAAGGACTTCATCGAACAGTTCCAAATGTAGCCTCTTTGCACTCCAATGCTAAAGCTGAGGGGACAGGCTGGAGGCCCCCCCCTACTGAGTGCCACCATAACATTTTCAGACAATACCACAGTTGGTATTTAATACCTTTAACTTGTTAGTTTGTTTTTCGGTTTTTTGAACCAGACATGTCTGGAACTTAACAGGACAGTGATAAACAATCTCAAATACTATTTTAAAAGTTGAGTTGGTTTCCATGATAATGGTACCATCCCATTTCCTAATCTCAACTACAGAATTACTTCCCACCAGAGTTTCCTGTAGAAAAAAGCAGTTTATGGAATTGTCATCTGTTTTTCTTTCCAAAAAGAAAAATGATAGCACCACAGAGTTGGAATGGACCTTAGCAACCCACCAAATGCAAACCATACTGGAGCCTTCATGAATCCCTTCCATCCCAGGCATCCAAAAACAGTAGAAAGACAGATTTGAAGTCAGGGGGTCTGGGTTCAAATTGTACTTCTACCCCCAATACTTGAATGACTTTGAACAAGTCCTATTCACCTTTCTGAGCCTCAGTCCCCTCAACTGTAAATAAGATCAGGTTAAATGGCCTCAAATGTCTCTCTCATCTCTAAATCTATAATCCAACCATGTCCTACAAGTGGTTCTTCAGCCTCTGCTTGAAGACCCTCACAGGGATGGGGAGCTAACCCAATGATACAGTCAGGCCCACTTTCAGACAACTCTAATTGTTTGGAAATTCTTTCAAATTCTTTCAAAATGGCTTCCTTACAACCTCCACCCCCTCCCTCTTCTTATTTCTGCCCAACAGAATAACACCCCACATCAAAACCTTTTAAATACAGTAACTGGAATTAAGCGTACTTTTCCACTTCATAGGATTCAGTGGTGTTGACAAAGATGGAATTAGGCAGCGGCACCTGAAAGAAAGAGGAAAGCAATGTATACGGTGCCTTAGCATATGCACACATTTAAACACATCCGCACTGTTGATAATAACCTCCTCCCCGCCTTGGCTCTTATGTTCTGTATTTCTCTGATGCATTTAGCACATGAGATTCTGTATTACTGGTATTTTTGTTTATATCTCATACTCCTACCAGACTGAGAGCTTCATGAAAAATCTCCATCATGACTTTTACAAATTTTGCATTTCCCCCAATGCTTCACACAATACTCTGCACACAAAGGAAGCATAATGACTCTTTGGCAAAGGTTTTCTTGAATAAATGCACACTGATGATAGAATTCGGAAACTCATGTTCAAACACTTGGGACCTGTCCATTTAGTAGTAAATGTTTTCCTCTGGCTGCCCCTCCCTACACCATCAATCTCCTGGAGTACCATCTTAGGACTAATTGCTAAAGGAACCAACTTCTTAACGAACCATTCCCAGACTCTCCAAACTGCTATCTCCCTTCCTTGAATTTTCACAACATCTTGTTCATATCTCTTTTAGACAATGATGTTCTATTTTGTCTAATAGTGTCTTAGTCTTATTTTCTGTATTAGCGTGTAAATTCATTAGGGTAGGAGATGTGTTTGATTCATTTTTATATCTCCTTCAGTGCTTAGCTTAGTACCTGCACAAAATAGGTGCCTAAATGTTTGTTGAGTGAACATAGTGGTGTGTGTGTGTGTCTCACACACACACACACACACACACACACACACACACACACACATCATTTATTTAGAAATTTCACTTAAGATTTTTTCTGCTGCTCTATCCACTCTATGAACAGAGATAAGAGGGCAGGCAAAACAGAATAATCCCCTAATGCAAAGCTCTGCTTGCATTATTATTTTGATCAATAACCTTCAATGTCTCCCAACTGTCTACAGAATAAAGCTGAAATTCTTTGGGCTGGCATTCAAGACTCTCCCTGATCTAGGAGTACTTTACCTTTCCAGCCTTATCTCACATAACCCTCTATCACATCAATCTATGGAACTTGCCAAACTGGACTACTAATCATCCTTTGATCCCATTCTACCCAGCCCAGGTACCATTTCTGGTCTAACCTCTCTGCTAGGAGTGCTGTTCCCTTCCTTTTTTTTTTTTTTTTGCTTTTTAGAGGGCAATTGGGGTCAAGTAACTTGCCCAAGGTCACATGGGTAGGCCTTTGTTTGAGTGTGCGTTAAGTGTCTGAGGCCAGAAGTGAACTCAGGTCCTTCTGACTCCGGGGCCGACGCTCTACTCACCGAGCCACCTAGCCTCCCCTGTTCCCTTCCTTTCATGAATAAACTGTACCTTTTCATAGTCTTCATCTGAATCCTCGAAGCTGGTATCTAACTTAGCTGAGAGTGATGGTTTCTCAAAGGGAAAGCTTCTGAAACTCTGCCCATCTGGTGGGGATCTCCTGGAAAGAACAAGTTAAACTGTGAACACTGCTGGTTACCATAGCTAACACTCTCCCCAACAACTCTATTTGTAGGATGCCAGAGCTGGAAGGGCCTGTAGAGATGATTTATTTCAACTCTCCTCTCATTTGGAAACCTGTCCAAGATTACCTAGCAATGTCATGGCAGCCTGGGGACTAGAGCCCAGGTCTCCCAGTGTTCTTTCCTCTCTTCCATATTACCTCCCAGAGCAAGAGTCTCCCACTGAGTTCTGAGATAGCACATTATATCCCTGGCACTTGTGCTACTGACCACTAAGTGTCCCTCTCCAAATAGTGCTGCTTGCAAAGAAAGCAAAAAACCCCATTTTCTTCCTTCTGTAAATAGGTGCTGGAAGCCAATCTAATGTAAACTGTTTGGAGACAGCTAGATGGTACAGTGGAGATAACACCCAACAGGGGAGTCATGAATACCCAAGTTCAAATCTGACCTCAGATACTTACTAGCTGTGTGACCCTGGTCAAGTCATTTTAACCTGTCTGCCTCAGTCTTCTTATCTCTAAAATGGAGATAATAATAGCTCCTGTACCCTCCAAGGTTGAGAATAAAACAAGGTAATTTGTAAACCTTAAAGCACTATATAAATGCTTCCTATTATTAATACTACTAAGGAGAATAAAAAGATTTGCTGTTGAAAACTTGAATTCAAATTACACTATTTTGATGACAATCAATCATTATGGTGCAATTTCAGGACGTACAATAAGCTTTGGTTGTAGGAGCTGTGGCTCCCATTCTCTCCTGTGCCTCTACTAGGCATATATGCTCCCTCTACCAATTTAATTAAGAATCCTTCTACACCTTAATAGACAGGGTTGGTGATCAAACAGGCACAGGAAAAGGCAGTGCTATGGGGTGGAAAGAGCACATGGAGTCAGAAGCATTTGGGCTTAAATAAGGCTTTAAGTTTTCTTCCAGTTTTGAAATTTTGCGTGAGGATCCCTGGAACTACCAATTCAAACACTAATCACTGTGGGCCTCATTTTCTCATTGGTACAAATGAGAGGATTGAAAAAAGAAGGTCTGTAAGGTCCCTGACTGCTCTTATTCTTGGTGATTCTGTGCTCTTGGGTTCCACTGGTTGTTTACTTACTAGTTAAGTAATCTTAGGCAAATCACTTTAATTTCCTGAACCTCAGTTTCCTCATCTGTAAAATGAAGATGCTTGGATGTTCTTCATGGAATTACTGTGGGGACAGAACTTTGTAAACCACAAACCTATCGTGTACTTAGATCTGTGATTTTTGTCAGAGTCGGTCCACTCAGGCAGATTGTAACCCTTCTACAACATTAGGGGACAGTTTTTTTGAGTTGCTCTAGCAATAATCAATTTATCCCTGGTAGCTGTGGCGAACCTCTCTGAATTTAAGTAGGCTGATCCCTGCAAGACAGGCGTGCTCCTGGATTCATAACTGATGTCTTTTCCGCTAGGCGGAACCTGTCAGAACTTGTACTCTACTGGGAAATCTGTAAGCCATAAAGCCCTATGCAAATCCATGTCTTTATTATACTGTGTTCAGTGGGGTTATGAGAGCGCCAACCAGCTTCTTGGTGTGGGAAATGTGAGAAATAACTAAACTATGATTGTGGTGGGCTGTTATGATGTTTCTGGATGACTATTAACTAAAGCAGGAGAGTCCTAAAGCTCTCTTTATGGTAAGTAAAAGTAATTGTTTTTGGAAGGCTGAATTCATTAAATTAAGACATTATACAGATGATTGGTCTTTAGTCTAGCTTTTTTTTCAGCACAGACTTGTGATTTCACTAATGTGGAGAGTGCCCAGCATGGAAGCCCTTTCTGCCATTGCAGACTGGATCAGCACCTTGTCTGCAATTTAGAGCCTCTGAGTTGCCTGGGGTATTGAAGGCTTAAGTGATTTGGCCAGGGCCACAGTCATGCCAGAAGGGGCTTTTAGTCCACCACACCATAATCTCTACACACAAGCAAAAGGCAGTATCATTATGGATCATAATAATTTCTGGTAGCTGTCCCATTAGTTAAAACTTAGTTAAATTAATTTATTTCCAATAACTAAAAATATCTAAGATCTAAGTCTAAGAAGTACACTCTGCAAAGTGTTTTTAATACGCTTCCAGATACCAAATGTTAACATCTTTCAAATTTTTCTGATTAGAAATTAAATAATGGTAATACCAATTCTTTCAGAAAAACCCAATTAATTATATCCACAGATGCTAAGGGTTCATAAAATTTAGGTTAATCATGGCGTACCCTCCCCCTCCCCCCGCCCCGACCCAGTATGATAAAAGAATTAATGATGGTCAGGAAAAGATTTCACATTGAAAACATCAGACCATGTGCCTGAAAAGACTACATCCTTCCAGTTTTGACTGAAGGTGACAAGCCTTCAATTCAGAGGGGTTCAGACTTACTGTAGCTGGGGAAGTGAAGGTTTTTCAGTTCTGGGCTTCAGTTCAGGTACATGGTGTTTAGGTGCCAAGGCTGGTGGCCCAGGCATAGGGTATTTAGGTGCCAAGGCTGGTGGCCCAGGCACAGGGTGTTTAGGTGCCAAGGTTGGTGGTTTGGGTGTCACAGGGGGCACAAACAGTCCAGGTTTGATAGCTTCTTTTATAGGCTGTAACTCCCCCACCTTAATCAGTTTGGGTTTGTTGGCTGGGATTGGAGGGGGCTCATTCAGAGGTGATCCTTGAAGGGATCCTCGAGGAGACAAGTGGATAGATTTTAACTTGTCACAGCTTTTGGAGGTATTCACAAGATGATTGACAGACACAACCTCAGGAGAAGCTGGTTTTCTGAAACTGGGCATGGGCGGCAGATTTCCCAGGGGTGGATCGCTCTGTCTCCTAATGGGTGAGGAGGACACTTTCAGATTAGGCTCTGGCCTCCAAGAAGAAGAGATGACTTCTCTTTTAAGGTCCTCAGGATTGATTTCCGGCAGGCCTCTTTTGGGAGGTGGAGGAGGATGGAGAGGTGTGGAGCACTTGCTGGAAAAAGAGTGTGACCGCTGGGTTTCTGAGTAGGCTGGTTTTCTTGGAGTGGGGATAGGAGGTGGGGGATAACTTGGTGGATGAATCATGATATCTGCAAAGTAAGAAGCAAACACTCTTTAAAAGAATGTAACTGCCTGGTTTACTCAAATTGCTATAGTAAAAAGGGCACTGGATTAGAAGCTGGAAGACTTGGTTTGAATTGCAGCCCTGCCATACTACCTGTGTGACTTACAAGGTCCTTTCCAAAGTGAAATCTATGATTCTATAAATTCAACAAATTTAAACCCCTCTTGAAGGAGACACAAAGTTTACAAGGGACATAGTCTAGTCTCATGGGGCTTAAAGTCTAGTACAGCAGATAAGACACATGGATAACTATGATATGAAATAATATTTAAGTACACTAATGGTGGTCCAAAACAAAGGGCTACAAAGAGATCTGAGGAGACAGATACAGGGTGTTGACAATGTATCAGGGAAGGCTTTCCAGAGGCTGTGGCATTTGAATTGAGCTTTAGTTTAGAGGATGAGTAAGGATTCAGAAAGTGAAAGAGCAAGGGGAGACATCCCAGGCATAAGGGACAGCATGAACAAAGATAGATGTGTGAGAGACGACTAGGCATATATATCTGGGGGATAGTTTGCCTGGAGGAACACAGACAGATATATACATACATGTGCATGAATCTATATCTATACATCTCTATCAAACAGCCTTAACCTGGCAGGTTTGAAGACTAATAATGATGATGATAGTTAACTTTATATACTACTCTAAGCTTTGCAAAGCACTTTATCTTACTGATCTCTACAAACCCAGTGAAGTGGGTGCTATTATTATCCCCATTTTATATTTGTCCCAAACTACTCAGACTCACAGATGTGGGGAGAAAGCTTCTTGGACTTTAGAGATCCACGACCTCACCCTACTTGGTGAACAGAGAAGAAACGTGAAGCCCAGAGAGGGGAGGGAAGGTGTTTGCAGGTCACAGGAGGACAGCATCTAACAAGGCATCTCACCATAACCCCTCATTGTTGAGAGGAGTGCACCCAGGCTGGAGGCACAGGCAGATAGGGGGCTAAAGCCCAGTTCCCCGGAGCCTGCCACAAGCCACACAGTACGCTAATGCTTTCCCAAGACCAGCCCCCTCAGCACTTCAAACAGTCCTCTCTGCAAGGGCCACAGGAATGATGGGCATTTCAAATGATTAAGGAAAGGCCAGGCTCATGCCTACCTTCAGCTTTCATAGAGTCCGGGGTATCGGGCTCCATGTAGGAGTCGTCATCGTCGTCATGTTCATAGTCTGTTTACATGAGCATGAAGGGAAGAACATTTTTAATAAAGAATTCAGTACCAATTCTGTGTGAGAAGAGACAGACATAATCCCTGTTGTCAAAAAACCCAAGAGTCTAGTACAAGAAAACCAGCATGCTTACAAATGAATATGATATAAATTAGGATATGGCAAGTGAATATAAGAGAAGTAAAAAGTGTGGTGAGATCAGATGGAGGAGAACTCACTTCCTGAGGCCCTAAAGCTCAGGGAGGGCTTCTTAGAGAAGGCTGTATTTCAGCTGAGCCCTAAAAGACAAGGAGGATCTCACTAGGTGATGGTAGGCAGGTGAGAAAAGGGCATTCTAGGCATGAAGAAGAGCCTTAAACAAAGATACAGAGGTGAACAATCTTCATTTCTCTGAAGCAGAGAATGTTTTATCTAGGAACAGGTAACCTTATCGAGTCAAGTCCTAGTAGGGCTGTTGGGCTTAAATCAAGGTTTTAAGTGTGAGTTAAGTTTTTAAAATGCTAGCTAAACAAAGTCTGCAAAGTCTGCGAGCGCATGTACGTACGCGCGCACACACACACACACACACACACACACACACACACACACACACACACACAGAGAAAAGAAGCCATGTATAGGAATTGGTCATTTCTTCTTTTTTCTTTGTTACCAGAGGACACAGGATCACTTTGTTTCATCAGGATACACATGCTTCCAGAGAAGGGGGTGAAAGCCCAGAACTCTGAGCTCAGGAGGATTCCAGGGTGTTCAGGGAAAGAGCATGTAAAGGAGAGAAAGGGGGATGGAAACTCCACAGATGGAGAAGGCACACAATGTTCTAAGACTCACCTTCATTGTCAGTGGGATATGGGGATAAACTGATATCGATGGGACGTTCCACAGAACCATAGAAGCTATCTGTGTCAGAACTCGAGTCACTAAGTAATAAATGAAGAAAAGAAAGACAAAGGATTTAACACACACCCATAAGCCAGTTTCCACCCCCAAGGAGTTTACAGGCCCAGACAAGGGGAAGTTTTGAACTGTGATGTCCTAGATACCTTGCATGCTATTTAGAGGAAAGAGCATTGAATCAGAAGTCAGAAGATCTGGCTCTGACTCCTGACTCTGACCCTGACTAGCTATGTGACTTTGGGCAAGTCAATTCATGCAACTACCAGTTTCCCCGATCTGTAAAATGAAGGGGCTGAATTAAATGATCCTTAGCTCTAAAATTCCATGACTGTATTATCCTATGAACTAATTTACTAGTTGATATCTTTCAGGTCACTGCTGTATTATATTCTTAATATATCATGCTAACCATGCTTCCACTCCCTTGTTCAAAAGCCTTTTATGGCTCCCCATAGCTTAGAGAATAAAATCCAAACTGCTTAGTCTGGTATTCAAAACCCTTCAAAATTTGGTTCCAATCTCTTATCTGTGGCCCCCTCTTAAACTATTTCTCTATGAAGCATAGCCAAATGACATCATGTAATTTTGTATGATGACATCCCATGCTTTGAACCTTCTTTGTATCAAGTTGTTGAAATCTATCTCATTGTTAAGGACCTAGTTTAAATGCCACCTCGTCCACAAAGACTCCTAGATCTCCCCAAGATGAAAATGATCTCAAAACTCAGAGGATGTTGCTTATATCCTTATTTCTGTCCAATATTATACTCTATTTGATATGAGAATTATTTGTTTATCTATTTAATCCCCCCCCCCACTAGACTGGGAGCCCTGTGAGGACAGGGGCTGTGCCTTGTCTCACTCATGTCTGTTTCCCCACACAGAGGTCAGCATGGGATCTCACAAGTGCTACTTTAATTCAACTCAACAAATATTTTTTAACACCTGCTACAATCAGGCCTTTTGGTTTTGAGCAAAGGATCAAAGTTGTCCTGGAAAGAGCTTGGCATCTACTACAGAGAATGTGATAGATACTTATTTGTTGTGTAGAATGTAGAAAAAGGGGGAGGCTAGGTGGCGCAGTGAATAGAGCATCGGCCCTGGAGTCAGAAGGACCTGAGTTCGGAGCCGGCCTCCGACACTTAAACCACACAAACAAAAACCTAGCCGTGTAACCTTGGGCAAGTAACTTAACCCCAATTGTCCTAAAGGGCGGCTAGGTGGCGCAGTGAGTAAGAGCGCCAGCCTCGGAGTTGGGATACCCCGAGATCAGTTCCGGCCTCAGAAAATGAGCACCCATGCATAAATCATGACTAGCCATGTAACCTTGAGCAAGTTACTTAACCCCAATTGCTTTAAAAAAAAAAAAATGTAGAAAAAGGTTATTCCTGAAATGGATATATCTCTCCAGAGACCAAGTATAATAGCGGCAAAAGGAGAGATTAAAAAAAGCATTCTCAGAAGATTTGAGGAAGAAGAGGTCACTTTTAGCTAGAGAGGAAGCTGAAGGAGACTTCCTACAGAAGGCAACAACTGACCTAACCCTTGAAGGAAGAGAAGGATCTCAATCGGAAGTAGAGATGAGGAGGGAAGTATTTTGGGCAAGGGAGATAGCCTATGTGAATTGCACAAAGGCCAGAGCACAGAATGAAATGGGGGCAGAGTTCATCAGTAGTCCGTAGTATCATAGATTTGGAACTGGAAGTGACCTTAAAGGCCACCGAAGGTGCCACAACCTCATTTTACAGATATGGTTAAGTGACTTGTCCTGGGTCACATAGCTAGTATGAGGCAGGATTCAAACTCAGGTCTTTCTGGGTCCATTCAAGTCTCAAATTGCAAAACCTAGTCTAGTTTGAATGGAACAAGGAGTGTGTGAAGGAAAATAATGTGAGATGAGGCTGAAAAAGCAAGCTGGAGTCTCATGGTGGGAGTGGGGCACTAAATACCAGTTAGAGAAGCCTGAATTTCCTTTTATGTGCAACGGGGATCCTCTGAATGTGCGCTAAATCAACCAACACAAGGAGGGCAAATGTGGCTTCCCTGAGGAGCACTCCAACAAGCTCCATTTCGGAAAGAATGTGACCAAACCCTCAAACAGTCACTGAGCAGCTACATACCTGAAATCTAATGATGGCTCTTTCTTCTCATGGTAGTGGCCTATTTCCTTCCTTAGCAGGGCCATCCAACTCTGAAAGAAGGAGAAAAAAATCACGTTTACCCTTCTTGTTACAAATATGGATTAAATACTAAATACAGCCTGTCGGAGGAGACCAGAAGTAGATCACGCAGAGGGCCACTAAGTTGATTAGTCTTTGTAGGCTCATAGGGCACAGCGCTATAAAGGATGTTAGGAATTATCTAGTTTAATTCTCTCCTACAGATTATGAACTGTCTTTGGACCATGGAGACATCCTTATCTGAGCTACTGTTTGAAAATCACCTTTCTTTCATCTTCAGAGGAGGCTGAAAAGAACCAGGTTCGGTGCTTCTTGCTGATATGGACGATCTTGAAGGGAAAGACGTTGTTTGATGTTGTTTCTTCAGCTGCTCGCATTACCCTGGGAGACAAGGAGTGCAATATCAAGAAAGTGTAGCAATATGATGGAGTGGAAAGAACCTTGGTCTGGACAGCAACAGACCTGAGTTCTAGTCTCAGCTCTGTCACTGACATGTGGTGTAGCTTTTGGTAGATGGTTTAGCCTCTCTGTGCTCCCACAACAAGACTCAGTCAGGAACAACGACCCCTCAGACCAGGATCTCAGAAATAGGAAGGACCTCAGAGGCAATCTACCTAAACCTGAACAGTAATTCTTTTTATAACGCCCCCTATAAAAGATCACCTAACTCTTGCTTGCAGACTTCTGGTAGAAGTGGGTAATTTACTGCTTTCTGAGCCCATTATGAAGTTTCTCTTTATATAAAAAAATATATATATATATCTTTATAACTTCAACCTAGTTCTGCACCCTAGGGCCAAGTCCAATAATTGTAATCCTTCCACACAACAGCTTTTTCACAGATGCAACAGTACATGATAATTTTCTCCTAATATCATAATTATCACTGTTAGTGTTTTATCCTCACAACCAGGCTGAGCTCCATGAAGGCAGAGACAGAGTCTTATTTAAAGTTTATAATTTCCTCAGCTTCCAGCACTCTGAACATAGCTGATGATTAATGTTTGTTGAAATGAATGGATATGTTGCCACATGAAGCTCAGTGACATTTAAGGGCCTGCTAGGTGCACAAATGGCTCCATCCAGTTTTTGCTAACAGCCTGTTGCTTGTTCTTGCAAAGTCTCTTAAGTGAAAGGGCTGGTGTGGTCTCCCTGCTGGGCTTGGCTACCTGGAGGTAGGTCTGATGGCTTCACAAGTTCAAATGACTCAACTCACCCTCTCAGATGAGCTTGTAGACCAACCAGGATGTGGGGTTATTTATAAGAAATTAGAAATCCATGGTATTGTGACTTCAAGAGCTGTAAATGCTGTCAGCCCTTTCACAGATCAGCTAAAGGACTTATATATTTTAGTACCGCGCCTGACTGCTCTTACCTCTTTGTACTTATGCCCTGCTCTCCACTTTAGGTCTCTGTATCTTGGTCTTACCGTTCCCTCTTCCTTGCTCCTCTATGGACTCTAAGTGCTCTAGAGTAGAGAATATCTCCAGTTCACCATTCTACCCCCTGGATGTTTTACCGGGCCAGGTCCATGGGTGCTTGGTATATGCTTGCTAAATGAATGTTCCATACTAAGGCTCCAACATTCAAATAGTGCAGCCCTGAGCAAGTCACTTAAGCTCTCTGAGTGCCAATAAAATGGTAAAAATGATAATAATAATTAAACAACAGTTGACCTTTTATATGGCATGTTAACATCTGCAAAACACTTCAGGACAAGAATGCACCCTGATGGCGGTCAGTCCTAGCCTCGGCTGGGCTATCAATTCTCTCCTTAGCATTAGGACGTTCTTCTGCCTGTAATTCAGGCATAATAATCCTTTCCCAATACCCACTCTCACTGGGCTGAGGGGTTGGGGGTGGGGTGGGAGTGGGTATTGATTTCCAAGGAGGTGCTACATGGGCCAATAAAGTGATAACAGTAACTGACTGAGAACACATGGGAACAACTCAGTGGGACACGGTGTTGGATAGTCTTGTCAGATTTCATAGAAAAGGGGGGGTCGGGCCAAGAATGCCTGCCTATCTGCAGGTACCAGGTCAACTCACCGATTATAGCCACTCAGGGAGAAGGCCCCTTGGGGAGACGCTGACGTGCTACTCTTAAAGTAATAAATACATCTCTTGTGGATAATCACAAACCTCAGTGGCCCTGGAGATAAAGAAAGGGAACATTTATTTGAATACGTTTTGCTGATTTAAAGAAATATAATTTTCCTAAAACACTCTTTGCCCTTGTCTCCACCTCACATTTCTATACTGCTATAGGCTTTACCTGGGATGGTTCATTTCTTCTCCAAACTACCATTGTTGGTTGTACTAATGCATTATTCCTCCCATTTTACAGATGAGGAAACTGAGGTTCAGAAAGTTTGAGTTTTTATTCATAATTAGTAGCCATTAAGTATAAGGAGTTAAGAGTTACACTCTACTCAGGTCTGATTCCTTGTCTAAACAAACGGTCACAAGTCAACTGATATGCATAAGCCAAGGGTTATCTATGGATTTCCGCAGAACAAAAACACCATTGTTACATACATGTTCTTTGTGCAGGCCATTCAAAACAAGCAATCCCAAAACAGAATGATAAGGTTCTCTAATTCTATTATATTCTGTAATTCTTACAAAATTATAAGGATTCAGAGCTGGAAGGGGCACTAGAAATCATTTAGCACAATGCTATCATTTGCTCAGAGAATTGTTTATGATACCCAAGAGTCAGGATTCAAACCTGGGTCCAGCCTTCTTCCTAGCTTTAGAGGGCAGCTTATTGAGAGGCAAACAACAGAGTATTTGGACACTGACGGAGATCAATCCTTTTTGGACATTTTTTCTAACACTGAATCATCAAGAGCATAAAATATCTGAAGGGGGTGTCACAGTATTGTGGAAAGGGCACTGGATTTACAAGCCAAAGACCTGAGTTCGAATCCTAGATCTGGCTACTTATTCTGTGTGTGACACTCTACAAATTATTCCAGGTCTCTGAGCCTCAGTTTCCCCATCTGTAAAATGAGGTTAGACTAACTACTTTGAAGATCTCTTCTAGCTCTAAATCTATGACCTATCACATGGAAAAAGGAATTATACTTGCTCTGCCTGACCCCAGAGGGCGAAACTAGGAATGAAAATTAAGAATGCAGAGACAGACTTCAGCTTACAATTAAAAAACAACCCCTCTCTCTCCCCCCACAACTTCCTAACAAATGGAGTGAGTTCCTTGTCACTACTGGCATTCCAGACCACTCAGGAGGGAATGAAGTAAATGGCTTCTGAGCTTTTTTTCTAACTCTGGCATACCAACCTCCCCCTGCCTTCTCATCACATGCCATTCTGCACCATGTCTCTGCAGAAGATGATATTAATAATAAACAATAGCACGCATTTCTAATGCTTTACATACATTATCTCATTTGATTCTCACAACAACCCTATGAGGGAGGTGCTGTTATTATTCTCTTTTAAAACAAATTATCCTCACTTTCACAAATGAAGAAACTGAGGCTGAGTCTGTGACTTGACCAAGGTCACACAGCTGGTAAGTGGTGTTCCTGAGTTTAAGAGCAATACTATGTGCACCATACCACACAGCTGCCTCAAGGATGCAACAACTCTTTGGTCATGAGTCTTTGCACTTGACTAGGCAGGTCCTCAAACTGAGCGCACACTCCAGCAATAAATTATACTCAAAGCTTCCTCAATGGTACAACCTTTGAGGAGCTGGGTTCAGATATCAGCTCTTTGGGCCATGGTCCCCCTTCTGTAAAATGAGGGCGCTGAAGTACCCTTCAAAGTTTCCTACTAGCTCTAAATATCCCAAGTGTAGAAATAGTCTCCAAGCTTCTCTTTTCGGAAATATTAAGAAAGTATTTCAAAAGGATCCTGGTCTGCAGCCTTTTCACCTAATCTGAAATCTGTCACTTGGGAAACAATGTCTTGCTCCCCTCTCTCTGACTAGCCCAGCAGAAATTTGAGTTAGGGTGCTGACAGGACAAAGACTGATTCACCTAAGAGAAGTAGCCTCTTTCCCAAGGCTGTGAAGGAGATAATGACTTATCTAGGAAAAGCAAGAAGTCTCTTTGATGACCTCAAGTAACCTGTAACCAGGTTGGAGTGTGTAGCTGGAGGGCCCTTGAGGAGAGTGATCACAGAGGGGCTGAGTGGCTTCTTTGAGAAAATGACTAAAAGTACACTCAAAGATTAATTATTGTTCTGTTCTATGAAGCAATATTAATTTTTTACCTGACCCTGAACTGTTTTACTGTATTTTATTGTAACGGAAAATTCCCCTTGTTCAAAATTCCTGTAAATGTTACCTCAAAAAATGTGTGGTGCTAGGGGGCGGCTAGGTGGCACAGTGAGTAGAGCCTTGGCCCTGGAGTCAGAAGGACCTGAGTTCAGATCCGACCTCAGACACTTAACCCACACAGAAACAGCCTTGTGGCCTTGGGCAAGTTACTTAACCCCAATGGCCCTCCAAAAAAACAAAACAAAACAAAACAAAACAAAAAAAATGTGTGGTGCTGGAGAAATGTCTCCAGCAAGAGGGGACTGAGCCAGTTTGGACATTCCTCCCACTAAGCTAAAAAAATGCTTGGATAAGAATAACAATAAATTAACCAAAATGGTTTCTGATAGGTTTGTGCCTGCAATGCAAAGCAGAGTATCAGCGGGAGTTTTCCCTTCAATCCAACAGATACTTTATGTTTATAAAGCACTTAACACTTTTCAAAGTACTTTCACAAACATACTCTCATTTGACCCCATAAAGGACGATCTTGAAGTAGGCAGAATAGGAATTAGCACCAACATTTCAGGAGGAGGGATTTGAGATGGAAACGAGTGAACTACCTAACATCCCACAGTTTAACAACAGTAGTTCAGTCTAAACTGGAAAGCAAAGTCTCCCAACTCTCAGTCCTGTGCTCTCTCGGTTATATCAAATTGGCTCCCTGAATATCTCTAGACTATTCTGATGGTACTACTGAGGCCCACTGTGGGAAAGGGTGGGTGACTGGATGGGCTTTAGGAGAAACAAAGGGAAAATAAGCGCAAGAACTTACATTTTAGCAACTGCAGCTGGGTACCACCTTTCTTGTGAAGGTATCCGGACTTGACCACTCCCCCAGGCATCGTCAAGAGGTTCTGAGCTCCAATGGCCTTCATTGGCACAGGCCAGTGCTGCTCCTCTGAAGCCATCAGGCTGAAAATAAAGGAAAAGAATGAGCTGGGTTTGGGACTTGGACAATTACTTGGAGAAAAAAACAAGGAGAGGGAACAAAATTGAATGTACTTCTGGAAATAACAAATAAGATATAGCAGTGTCTCAAAGATTCCAGGAAGTATATAACATGGCAGCTTTTGGGAAAATCCCCAGGGGATTTTAAAAAATTGTTTGCTTTTGGAATGGCTTTGTGGATATTCAGATATTTATGCCCTTAATATGAGCTAGGAGAACATGACTAATCTAAAGTTTAGTGGCACCAACTTTATTAAAACATCTTTATTTCTTCCATCTTCTCCATCTATCCCAATTCAACAAAATATTAAAGATCAACTTTTTACATTACCCCTTATACTTCTGGTTTGCTTAATGCATCAGGGCCCCTTTTACTCTAGTGCTAAGAGGAAGCACTAATGATCACTTTAGCTGGCAGCAGGGAATGAGATTACTGAGTCAAAGGACTTGGTACAAAAACTCCAGCTTCCTGGGGACATTGGACAAATTACTTCTCTCTTTCTTTCTTCTGTATAGTAAGGGGTTTGGACTAATTTTTGGGGAGAGGGGTGTCAGACAAGTGATTTTATTGGTACAGGGAACTCCCTGTGAAGAACTCTTTCGACCAATGCAAACACCTGCTCTGCAATTTATAGTCTCAGAGAACCATCAGGGACACTAAGATTAAATCATCTGCCTGTATTCATTCAGCCAGAGACTAAGCTATTTTTAAGCTTCCTTTCAGTTCTAAATTGTAGGATTCTGTATTACCATACATATAATGCTTTACAAAGAACTTTCTTTATAGCAACACTGAGAGAGAAGTGAGCAGCAAGGTACATTGGAAATGATGGTGGATCTAGAATCAGAAGGCCTGAGTTCAAATCCTGACTCTGACATTTATTACTTATGTGAATTGACAAGCATTTATTAATGGCCTCCTACATGCCAAGTATCTCACTAAGAGATGGGGATAAAAAGAAACATAAAAACTGGTCCCTGGTCCCAAGGAGCTCACATTCTAACAAAATGAAAAGCAATAGGGGTTTCTGAAACTTTGATGGAGATTTCAAATAATTTAACCTCTGGACCTCAATTTCTTTTTGGGTGTGGTTTTTGTTTGTGTGTGTTGTGTTGGGGGTGTGGTTTTGTGGGGGTTTTGGTTGGGTGGTTTTTTTATCTTTAAAACACAAGGGTTGGAAGAAATGACCCTTTTAGCTCAATGCTCAAACTCAAAGCCAAATCTTATGACTCCAAGTCTAATGCTAATTTAATTCACTTCATTTCCCATCACAAATATCAAGACCTACTGTGTGCCAACCTGTGGAAAGATACACAGTTTAGGTATATACCGTGATTCTGTCCACATGGTATCTAGCAGGGTGGTAAGCCACACATATATAGCTACATGAAAAATGCATTTGAGCAGTGCAAATAAAGTACTATAGAAGGTCTGAGGGAGAAAAGCTTGCTGTGACAGAAAACTGGGGGAAACAAAAATCCTTTTGCTTTATGAAATGATAGTCCAACTATCTTCCAGCTAACAGCCATACTCCAGGGGAAGTAATCAGAGTTTGCACAAAGTAGAGGATTTCCTGCCCATTTAAAAAACCACTCCAATTCAGCAGGAGAATTCTGACTATGCTGTCTTGGAAGGATACCTGTAGGAGGTGTATATGAGATAAAATCCACTAGACACCTCTTCTCTCCTCCTCTCTGCTCGCTACACAAGACCCATCATAGCAAAGCACTCCCCACTATGGCCATCCATGTCAATGACAGCTGTTTAACTGAGAATCATGGAACCATCCTTTGATCTTGGGTAAGCTTCAGGGGACAGTGAGAGCAGGGTTCTTTCCCTGAGAACCAGTTTCATCTGTCTGATGTGGCACAAAAGGTTCCTTTTTCTTTCCCTGGCAGTTAGAATCAAGATTACTTACTAGGTTGGGTGGGGGCATGGAGAATTAATCAGTACCTGTCTGCCACTCAGGCGCAGCCCTGTGCCAGAGGACTGGTCTGAAACACTACCTTTTTTACATGAAAGAAAACCAACAGAGGCCAAAGGGATCCAGACTGACCAAAACACCCTAATAAATCATAATAGCAATAACAATTCAAGTTTTCCATAGCATTTTAAAGTCATGGTATTTCACTTACGAAAAAACTATAAGGCAAGTAAGAGAAGGCATTATTTTCCTCATTTGATAGGAGGACTATGGGGCTCAGATGGCTTAAGTGACTTGCCCAGGGTCACATAGCTAGTAATTGTTAGGAGCCCAGACTTGAACTAAGGTTTTGTCTTCCAAAGGTCAATGCTCCTTCTACACTCTTCTGACTGCTATTAACAAACCATTCAGAATAAGTCACATCTCATTGGAGCACACTCCCCCCCCCAAAAAAAACAAAAACAAACAAACAAACAAAAAAAAACCAACTGAGAGACAGCAGCCTCACACATACACAAAGCAAAATATGTGCTGGGTTAGATTTAGAAGATGCATAATGAAACATAAAAAGGAAACAGCCCTCCCTCCCTGCTCCCAACCAGCCCTGTAGGAAAAGGCGAGGCATCTGTTCAACCCTCACTCCCAGTTCATCATCAGCTAAAAAACATGAGCCCGACCCAGAAAGGCTCACATTGATATTCCAAAGAAAAGGAGGGGCTGCCTGGTTTGGCCAGATAAAGTCCTCTCAGCAGTTCCATGTACTCATAGCACACATGGCCATACAATGAAAAGAGGTTGGGTCTTCATCCTGCTGCACTGATTTTATTAAAAACAACAACAACAACAAAAAACACACATACAAAAACCCAAACCCCAAGTGTCCCTCTCATTCCTCAAATAGGTTAAAAACCACCCGGAGCTTTGGGAGCTTGGGGATCCTCAAGGCAGTTCAATTCCAGGGAGACACACAGACACACACAGAAACACAGAGCGTTTGCTCTCCTTTGTTTAGGAGAGGAAACCAGGAGGCGTGACCTGCATGACAAGTAACTTACTGCTCCCAGGCACCGTCCTTCCTATCCTGGGCATGAAGGCAACTTGCACAGCCCTCAGTCGTCTGCTTCTTGGAGGAGCCGCCTTGACCAGCTCTCAGTCTCTCCTTACACCTGCAGGCTTCCAGGTCTCCCTCAAAGCTAGCCCCAATTCCTGACAGTCTCTTCAATGCCTCCACCGCTTTCTGACCCTTAAGGGTCCAGCCTTCCATCTCTCCACCTGATTCCCTTCCCTCTAACTGCTCAATGTTTTCTCCGTCCCAGAACAAATCCTCTGTTCAGCCGGCTCTTCCCAAATCACCTCTCGCTGGAGACTTCCTTCCTCTATTTCCTGGCATCCCCAGCTTCTTTTCTCAAGTAAGCACTTCTTGCTCTCTTACCTCCCTCCTCTCTTGCCAATGCTGCCCCCCAAAGTGCATGACCACATCTGCTCTCTTATTTCCCTACGGAATGCAGGGCTTTTCTGCAGAAGCCACCTCATAAGGGTTTGACTTCAATGTGATTGTTTTTCTCCCCGCCCAACCCCCACCCCAGCTCTCCCACCTCCCAGAATTTAGATGAAGAAAGAGGAAGCTGAATCCACTGGGATGCTAGATGGCAGGCTGAGAGGAGGCAACAGCAGAGAAGGGATAAAGAAAGCATGAAGCAAGCCAGGGAAAAGGAGGCAGCCTGCAGCCCAACCTGGGGAGGAAGAAAGACAGGGTGGACCCCATTTATGAGCCAAGGTATCATTTGGCTCCTGAGACACACAGTGATAGACTTCAGCAATAGCAGCTACAGCTATAAGGCAGATGAACATGTTCTCACATGTACTCCATGCAGGCAGACTTTTTTTGTCATTTACAGATTCTTTGAGACACACCCACACCTATCAGTAATAACACCTTTAAATAGAAGGGATAACACTCTATTCATATACTAGATAGTATCAATACACACCCGCCGTTCAATAAATATTGAGTACCTACTGTATACCATGCCAGGAGCTGAAGAAAACAAAGATGAAACAAAGGGTTTTTTTAAAAAAAATTCAAAACTACAGATTGTTAGATGTAGACAGAAATTTAGAGGTCACTTGGTCCAGTTCCCTCATTCTGTAGATATGGAATCTGAGGCTCAGAGAGTTAACTATACAAGGTCACACAGCTAGGCAGTAGTTGAGCTCAGCTTGAAGGCTCCCTCCAGGAAGTCTTTTCTGACCATGTCCCAGCCCACAACCACCGAGATTTCCTTTATCTAAAGCTCTGATTATCCATATGGATCATTTGACATAGAATAATATATCCTGCCATGTTCTGTTTTTTTTCCTAATTTAACTTTGCATGCCATTGTACCTCTGACTAGGCTCGTGAACTCCTTAATAGTAAAGGGCTATATCTTATATTTCTCCATATCCCCCCTCAATGCTAATGCGGCAAGACCCTGTATACATTATGTACTTGATAAATAAATATCTATGACATGAATGGATCTGGCAAAGAGATACATAAGAAACCTCTCCTCCCCCTCTCCCCCCAAGCAGCTGCTGTTCCTAAACAGCTGGAGATAGAACTCTTAACTCCTGCCCATGCTTTTCTGAAAAAGCTGAAGTGACAGGGGTTCAGGTGGAGATGCTCCAAACCCTATAACCACCAAAGGCAAGGGGGCCTTCTGTCACTGCAAGACTGCCTACTTCCTTAAAGTTGCCTGATATATAGTGATTAATTAAATTAAAATCAGCAGTGAGTAAAAAGGGAATTGTGGAGCTGAAAGAAGCTCAATCCTCTTATTTTATAGATTGTAAAACTGAAGTTCAGAGAGGAAATTACTTTTCCATTGTCACAGAGCAAATGACCTAGCTGAGGTGGCACTGAAACCCAGTTTCTCTTTGACTCACAAGGCAAGCACAGTTTCCACTACAGTGTAAAGCCTCTCGTCATATTTCTGAATGATTTATTTCCTATAAAATTCCCATGTCTCCCTAATTAGACTGTGAGTTTCTTGAGAACACGCATGATGTTTTGTTTTTCTTTGTAGCTTCAGTGCTAGCAGTTGAGGCAATGTGTAGGTAGGCACATAGTAGGTGCTTAATAAACACCTGTTGACTTGTAATAATAAAACCATCTAGGCCAGGGGTCTGGTGAAATCTCAGAATAATGCTTACTCCCTACATGTCTGTCTCTTCCTGACCCCATGTGGCATTTGATTGACAAAGATGCTGGAGTGCTTTGCCATTTTCTTCTCCAACTCATTTTATTTTTACAGATGAGGAAACTGAAGCAAACAGCGTTAAGTGAATTGCTCAGGATCATACAGCTAGTAAGTGTCTGAGGAGAGACTTGAACTCAGGAAAACAAGTCTTTCTGACATCTGACCTGGCACTCACTGTACCACCTAGCTGCCCTATTCAGAACTGACGGAAATGCTAAATTCCAGTAAGAGGTTAGAGAGATGTAATTTCCCCTCTCATCTGACTCACGGTCCCCCTGAAATCTCTCCATGGACACCAGGTTAAGAATCCCTGCTCTAGGCCAACTCCATTTTCCACACAAGGACATTAAGACCCAGAGAGATTAGCCCAGGGTTACACAGGCAGCATTGGCCAGCCAGGATTCCAATCTGGGTCTTCCACAGCTTGTGCTGTCTCTCATCCTGACAGTGCCTGAGACAAGGTAAATGTTGAATAAGTACTTGTTGACTGTCTGACTAGACTGAGTTCAAGTCACATCTCCATGACTTACTAGCTGCGACCTGGAGCAATTTATTACCACTGAGACTTACAGACTTACTAAACTTGTAAAATGAGGAATATAATGTCCTGCCACAAAGTGGTCCAGAAAATACTCTAAAAGTCCTAAAGGGCCAGAGGAATGTACATGTGTGTTCCACGTGTCCTGTGTCTTACAGGTTAGCCCAGTGGGTAGAGCGCTGGACCTGGAGGCAGGAAGACTTGAGGAGATAATATAGAAAAAGCTCTCTGCAATCTCAAAATACTATACAAATGCAAGCTATTGCTGTTATTGTTATTATTCTTGCCTCTCATGTGACTGACTCTTCCCATCCCTCAGAGATAAGGGGACAGGTGGTATTATAGCCCTTTAACAAAGGAAGAGATCTGGGCTCTGAGAAACACAATTTACAAATGGCAGAGCTAGGACTGGAGGGCCAGAAAAGACTCGGTCCTTGTCTGCAAGACACATAACCAAAATAGAAAGGAACATATCCTCCAAAAATTAATAATGACTCAAAGAATCCTTAAGTATCAACCTTGGCACATAATACCTGACCAGCTCAGTAACTGAGAAAGGGGAAGAGGAAAAGAGGACGGAAAAGGAACCATATTAGACTCAGGAGAGATGGGACTAGGCACAAACCCCTCTATTTCCTCTGGCTCTACAATTAGGCTGTGGGCTCCTTGAGAGCAGAGACTGTGTTCTGCCTGTGCTTAGCACAGTAATGACATAGAGTAGGTGCCTAAGAACTCTTTACTGACAATCCACAAAAGAGAGAGGCTATAGGTCATCAGTCCACCTGAGAAAACCAATGAAGGGTTTCAAGGTCCAGCTCAAATCCTTCCTCTACTCTAAAGCCTTCTGTCCACTTTTTAGTCCATAGATGTCTCTCCCTCTGAACTTCTTCTAGTGATCAAAGGCTATACAAGTCATTTATTTCATTTTACTATAAATAATTATTATTTTACTTTATTTTGTTAATAAATAATCAATATTGCCAGTGTCTGGTAACACCCCAAGGGATTGAACTTTTCATGCATTTTTGCTGTTTCTCTCCAAGTAGTCCAGCTAAGAAGCTCCTTGAAGGCATAATAATAATAACAGCTCACATTTCTTTAGCCCTTTAAGACTCAACATGGCATTCCTGTAAACAAAACACTCCTGTAAGCTCAGTTGTGTATGTATGGTTTATATCCTCATGTTACAGATGGGGAAAATGAAATTCAGAGATTAAATGACTTGTCCAAAGTCATATGGCAAGGAAATAGCAATGGTAAGATTTTCCAGTCCTCTAGTTTAAAACCCACTTTTTATTCCATGCCACTTGTGGCAATTCAGATAATTCTGAAAGACATAGTTTCTGGATAATTTAAACATTTTAATAAAAGGCTGGCTGATTATTAATAAAAGGATGATCACCTGACCATCTCTCTTAGACCAAAGACAATCATGGGGGCTCAGAACTTATATGATCTTTTGGAACAGTGGTGGCAATCAATTCTGATTCGTTAACACAATAGGAGGTGAACTATATTACAATGAGAGAGAACTGGAGAGAGAAACTCTCTCTATACTCAGACCACCTCCAGGCTGGGACTATCTAGGCAAAAAAGGATCTGTCTCCATCCAAGCTTGACTGAATGAAATTCACCTGAGACTAGAGATTCCTTGTAGGGTTGGGTCGGGTCAGATAGAAACCATTTTAACTTGACTTTCAGAGACTAAGGTCTTAAAAATAAAAAAGAAAGGGGGGATCTCTCTGGATCATTAGTTATTAACAATGATTTCTCTCACACTTCAACTCGCAACATAATACAATAAAAACAACAATAATCAACATATTGTGTTAAGTACTTATACAAATATTATCTTATCTGATTCTTGTAACCCTGAGAAGTAGGTGCTGTTATTACCCTCGTTTTTACAATTGACTCCACTCACTCAGACACCTGACTGTGCTATACTGTCCAGAGCACTCGCATTACCGCTGCTTTCTCTGAAGAAGATAAAGTTGAAACTTCCCATTGCCACAAAACAACTCTGGTGGTTAGAAAACAGCATTTGGAAAATGTAGCTTAATTCAGAGCTTCCCAAATTCCACTTTGTCTCCAATTGGCCATCTCAGAGCACCAGGATACAGTGTGGGAGGCTGCTGCCACCCAGTTGAAAAGTTACACCCAACCATCCAATCCATTCCCCACTTTCCCTCTTCACACAAACTCCATCAAATTACATAAGGCCTGGCTGAGTTGAAGTCTAACTGTAAGGCTTTGCCTTCCCTAGGTTAAGAGAGCTAAATTTGGCTGTCTTCAGAGGCTGCTCTCCAACACAAATGTTCCACAAGAAAGTGAATCCCTGTTTGCTGAGAGGACTCTAAAATAAAATTCTCACATGCAGTCCACCGAGCCACAGCTGCCCTTCCTTCCCAGGCAGCTTGCCTGGTTCTACAACAGTCCTCCTCAATAGGGCCTTGGGATCCTGGTATATTCACATCTGGTGATAACTCAGCCCAAATTCCATGTGGCAGCTAATGCTGCAGCTGTTATTTCTAATCTGATTCCCATAAGAGGAAACCTCTTTCTGAAAAGAGCCAGGATCTGTCACAGCACAAGCGATCAGAAGACCCAGTTCAACTCAACAGAAAAGTTATTAAACACTTACCATTGTCCAAGGTCTGGTGCTCCACTTGGGGATACAAGCTGGGAAATGACACACTATGCCCCCAGGGAGTCTGCTATTTGATGGGGGAATGACCAGAACAGAAGATGACTTAAGGTGGGGTGTGATCACTGGGACAAAGGAGTGATCCAGACACAGTTCCCTAGGAAAATTTGGGGAGGGAGAGGATGAAGGAATCTGAACTGGACTCAAAGGACAAAATGGTTTTCAACAGGCAGAGATGTAGAAAAAGTTAAGTTTCAAGCATGGGGAATGGACTATGCAAATGAATGAAGGCCAGAGAAGAAATGTCTAAGATGCGAAAACAGATAGTCTAATTTGGCTATATGATAACATGCATATGAAGTAGAATAAAAGATCAAGGCAAGAAAAATAGAGTGAAACCAGATTATTGGGGGGGGGGGGATCTTAATAGCCATGATTAGGGGCTCATACTTTATTTACTAGGTAAATGGAAACCATAGTGGGGCTGTGAGCAGAGGAGTGACATAGGCAGACTTGGGAAGATAATTTTGGTAGTCACATAAATGATGGACTAGAGAAAGGGTACAGTAATGAGAGGAAAGGCCCATAATCTCCAGAAAGGAAACTGTCCATGAACCAGGATGTCATCAGAGAGGCTATTGGAGACGTCACTTCCCATGAATTTCTTGGTGCATTGTTATGATGAGGAGAAAAAAGGGGGAAGTGGCATGAGGCACAGCCCTAAATACCCCGTATTGCAAAGTGTAGGGGGAAAAACAAAGCATGATGGAAATCCAATTGCTTTTGCACAATAACTGCATCATTTTGTATTTGCAGCAAATTCGGTGAAACTTCGCAAGTCAAAGTCTGAGAGTTTCTTTACAGTGGGACTGACTCAAAGAAAACAAACAAAAATCAAGATTCTGCCTTTGGTCCTGACTGGCACTCAACTCAATTTTAATGATTATTTAACTGATGCCACTTTAATGCCCAATCATAGGGAAGATGGTACTGGTAGCAGCACAGTAGTAATAGCTAACATCTATATAGAAATTTAAAGATAATTTTGCTAGCCACACAAATGATGAACTGGGGAAGGGGGGTACAGTGATGAAGTCCCCTCACCACCAAAAGTGAAATGTATCCATGCACCAATACAAGATTCATCCATTTATCCCGGATAAGATTTTCATCTCATGTGATCCATCCTTCAATAATCCTGTGAGGTAGGTACTATTTTTATCCTTACCTTACCTATAAGGAAACTGAGGCTGGGAAAGGTTAAGTGATTTGTCAAAGGTGCCACAAAGTGTATGAGGCAGGATTTAAACTCAATCTTCCTGACTCTAATTCCAACTCTGTCCCCATACCACCTTGCCCTGGAGGGAACTTAAGGAAACTCCAGTTCCACTGGCGGTAGCAAAAGAGAGAACCCCTATCACTTCCTAAGGTTAAATTGGTGGATTCCTATTTCCCCCCTACCTTTGTCAAGTTCATTTTTAGAACTAGAAGAAACCTTAAAGACTCATAGAAACTAGGGAAACCTCTAAATTGGTGAACAGGAAAAGATACTATATGATCAGACACCAAGTTTACTGAGAGGACTTTAAAATAAAATTCTCACATGCAGTCCACTAAGTCATGGCTGCTTTTTCTTCTCTGCCTGGTTCCCCGATGGAGCTTTGGGACCCTGGTATATGAGAGAATTCAATCCAAGGTAGTAGGAACTCTGGGGAAAGGAGAGAGTAGATACAGCAGGGATAAGAGGATGCAGGGCTTTCTGGAGTAGGAGGCAGGGTTTCAATTCAAACCATCCCAAGGGATGAGCACATCAAAGAGGGACAAAGTGCCAGGATGCTGTGGCCAGGTGCTATCTTCAGCTTTTGCCAAGGAAAGAGGACAGGTGCTCATATAACTACAATCTAAAAATATGTTAAGTACATAGGGGAAGGGCACAATTGAGCTGAATATAGTAAAGCACAGACCACCATTTGTGGGAGGAAGTTTGTATCCAAGCTCTCCCCTAAACTGGTTGTGGAGTGTGGGTCCCATTCTCTTCAACTAAAAATGGCATTCAAAAGATCATAGCTTCAAAGTGGGAAGAGATCTAAGAAGTTATAGGATCCCACTGCCCCCCCTTACACACACACACACCCACCACCACCACCACCACCACCACCATGATAATTTTAAAAACGAGGAAACTGAAATTAAGCTATCACTCTTTGCAGATAAACCCACATAAATCATCGACATTTCTACATATTACTAACAAAGCCTAACAACAAGAGATACAAAGAGAAATTCCATTTAAAGTTATGTAGACATTATAGGGAATTTAATGAAAAGAAATTCTAGGGAAGGTGGCCTAGCCATACCGGATCTTAAGCTGTATTATAAAACTGCAATCATCAAAACCACTTGGTACTGGCTAAGAAATAGAGGGGTAGATCAGTAGAATAGGTTAGGTACACAAGACACAGCAGTCATTGATTATAATAATTTACTGTTAGACAAACCCAAAGACCCCAGTATATGGGATAAGAACTCACTATTTGACAAAAAATGCTGGGAAAACTAGAAAACAGGATGGCAGAAACTGGGCACAGACCAATGTCTGACACCATATACCAAAATAAAGTCCAAATGGGTACACAATTTAGATATAAAGGCTATATATAAACAAATCAGGGGAGCAAGAAATAGTTTATCTGTCAGATTTATGGAGAATGGAGGAATTTATGACCAAACAAGAGATAGAGAATATTGTGAAATACAAAATGGATAATTTTGATTACATTAAATCAAAAAACTTTTGCACAAACAAAGCCAATGGAACCAAAATTAAGAGAGAAGCAGAAAATCGGGAAAGAATTTTTACAAGTAGAGTCTCTGATAAAGGCGTCATTTCTAAAACATACAGAGAACTGAGTCAAATTTACAAGAATATAAGTCATTCCCCAATTGATAAATGGTAAAAGTATTTGAACAGGCAATTTTTTGGAGGAAGAAATTAAAGCCATCTATAGTCATATGAAAAAATACTCTAAGTCACTATTGATTATAGAAATGCAAATCAAAACAACTCTGAGGTACCACATCACACCTATCAGACTGGCTAACATGACAAAACAGGAAAATAATAAAGATTGGAGAAGATGTGGGAAAGTTGGAACATTATTTCATTGTTGGTGGAGTTGTGAGCTGATCTAACCATTCTGGAGAGCAATTTGGAACTATGCCCAAAAGGCTATAAAAATGAGTCAACAGAAACTTTGAACCAGGTCCATGTCTGTCTGTCCAGACACACACACACACACACACACACACACACACACACACACACACACACACACACACGCGCGCGCGTGCAAAACTGAACTGAGGGTTCAGGAGGAATTGTGTGGGTCAGCTGGCCAGAAGCTTTCTGCAACTCTGCGGGGAAATGCAGCCCCACAGCTGAGCACAGGACTTCCGGCTCAGTCTCACCATGACAAAGTAAGAAAAGAACGCCTCGGGCTTCACTGAAGTGAAGCCACAGTACAAGTCCCTCCCCTGACCACACTGCAACTGAGGTGAGGAAGCCAGCATTGTCTGGGTGAGAAGTTGGGGAAGCTCTGCTTCCACTGGGGAGTGAAAAGGAGAGAATTACTACTGCTTTCTAAAGAGTTAACTTGCTGGCTTCATATCCCCCCCACCTGTCATATCCCGTTTTTTTAGAGCTAAAAGAAACCTTAGAGATGCATAGAGATTATAGACACCTGCAAAACTGCAGGACACTCCCTCCCATCCCCACCCCTCACTTTGGAGTATAATGTAGAGTGTTAGACTTGGGATTAGAAAATCCAGTTATAGGCCCTGAGCCAATCAATTTCCATCTCTAGACCCCAGTATCCTCAGTTATGAAGGGTAGGGATTAGATGCCCTTTAAGTGCCACCCTCATCCCCAAATTCAGATACAATGAGTGATGAGTCACAAAAAAGCAGTCAGGTGGAATGTCCATTCTACATGATCTATTGGTAACTGTAGTTCATATGGACCTCTGGCTTTCCTATCCTGAGATTCCATCCCCACCCTGCTTTATAGCATCTCTGATAGCATTTGTTACGTGAACCCATTCAGTTCAACAGCTTTGTTCTCTGTGAAGTTTTCCCTGATGCTCCATCACGGAGAACTAATCTTCTCTTCCTTTAAATGCCTAGCGTATTCTGTCCTTATACTATAATTATCTGAATCTATACCCACTGTATATTCCCAAGGACAGACCAGGTCTTATCTGAATGTTGTATACTCCTACCCATAGGGTAAGAAATATTTTTCCAATTGAACTTTATGTCACCCACAACACCTTGCAGCACTTAGGGGCACTATGTAAATGACTTTTAAAAATGAACTGATTCACTACCATATGATAGTAAAAGGTCTTAAATTATTTTCTAATTGATTCATGCTAGTCTTTTCTCCCCCAGAAAGGAAAGGCAAGGCCAAAGTTGTCTTCTCTGGGCTCCCCACCACTTCTGACACTTAAAGGAAAAAGTGTCACATCAAGAAGACATCCTTGGGTTCCACTTCACACCAATCAGATTAGCAAAATAACAAATGTTGAAGGGCTGTGGGAAAACAGGTACATTGGTGGTGAGCTGTGAATGGGTCCAACCATTCTGGAAAGCAATTTGGAACTATGCCCCCAAAGTCACTAAACTGCATATCCTCTGACCCAGTGATACTACCACTGGGCTTATATAACAAAAGAGATCAAAGAAAGGGGAAAAGGACCTACACATGCAAAAATATTTGTAGCAAATCTTTTTGTTGTGGTAAAGAGGTTAAGAGAGTACTCATCAAGTGAGGAATGCACAGAGAGAAGCAAAGTCAGTAGGAAATCCAGACAGACAGGAGAGCTTAGAAAAAAAGATGTTGGATGTATTGTATGGTTGGGGAGAGAAGCAAGCTGTATGTGACATGAAGTCATGGTTGCTTAAGCGGTCCCCTTTTCCTGTTCTGCTTTTTACTTAGAAGTGCTAATTTTATTTGGTATTTAAGATCAGAATAGAGAAAATAAAGATAAGAAAAAACAAGACGTATCAAGTTAAGGTGGGCTGTGAAAATTTAAGAAGAGAAATACTTTGGGGAAAAACTTGTATGCAACTTTTCCCTGTCCAAACCAACAATCCTAAAGATGGCTCCCTTCCTTTCCACCAAAAAAAGGAGGTTGTAGGATAGAGCGCCAGACTTGGAGTCTGGAGACTTCAGTTTGATTTCTATTCCAGATACTTATTAGTTATGTGAATCACCTGTAAAATGAGAATAACATGCTATCTCCATCACAGGACTGTGCTGTGAAAAGCACTATGGGAACCTGAAGCTACATAAACGGAGTGAATAGTTATGTGATTTTTCTCATTTAGAAAGCTTCTGGGATCTGATGGGAAAGGGTGCCCAGACCAACCCAAATGGAGATGGCCCCCTTCTTTTGGCCCTTCCATCCTTCCCCTCCCTGTAACCCACCTGTGCTGCCACAAAGACTCTAGACAGAGTACTCCATTTTAGGTAACATTCCCCCAAAAGTGAAATGAAAGAGAATGCATCAAGGCTTTGTATGAATGTCTTTGACTGCAAATTTAGCTCTAGAAACACTAAAGCTGAAGTGCTCCAATCCCTTGCTGGGGAAGTCAATCAAAGTATAGCTCATGAGAGCCCCACAAATATGGAGGCAGCACATTACGGTGGAAGATATGGTGGGCATTGATGGATTTGGAGTCAGAAGACCTAGGTTCAGAGCCTCAGTTTCTCATCCTTAAAATGGCAATAGTATTGACACTAGCTACCTGAAGTGGCAATTGTAGAGAAAGTATTATGTAAACCTCCGACCCCTATAGAGATGGAAGTTGCCATGACCATGGAGACCTGCCCTCTTATTCACAATTGACTCAAATTAGGGTGGCTGGGTTGGCTCTGCAAACTCCGAAAAACTCTGCAGCTCTATAAAAATTCCTGCCAACCTTGAGAGGCCTTAGTTCTAGCTGTCAATAGTCCAGGGCGATTTTCTATACAATCCAGATGTGAAGGCCATTCCTTTTTGAGAGAGGTTCATAAAAAGTTAGGGGAAGGAAACATGCTTTGGTTGCTATGTGACATTTCAACTCATGAGTTCACAGATTTAGATATAAAGATAGACAGATAGATAGATGGAAGGGCCCTTAAAGATAATCTAATCCAGCTCTCCTAACCCCATTTAGCCAACAAGGAAAATGATGCTTAGACAATGACTAGTCCAAGGTCACATACATAGTGGGAGAGTTGGGATTTGAATCTAGGTCCTCTGACTCCCAATACAGTACTCCATCCACAGCTCAACTCACTTCTGATTTCTAGGGTACTACCTGCTCTTCTAGAAATTATGATAAAAGCTACTACTTTTCAAGGAAGAGGGAAGCACACACAACTTAAGTTCACAACAGGTCTTAAATTCCATGGATTTCACGGGTTTGTAAGAAGAGCAAAACAGAACAGGATGTATTAGCAGTAAATATTCACCCACTGAAATAATTGTTTTTGGTCTAAAGACACCCTCACCAAGATGTGAGTTTAATATTCATCAAGAGTGAGTCTTGTATAGTGAGAAATGTACACACAGTCCATTAATGGTATTATGACAGTTATTAGTCCCATTAGTTTTTTGGGTTGTACCCATGTCCATCTATCTAGCACTTTACTGCTAAAAAGCATTTTACTAACTCAGAGTGTTACTACAACTCATGAGGCAGGTAGTATTTTTATAGAAACAGAGGCTCAGAAATGAACCGACTTTCCTAAGATCCCACAATTAATAAGGGATAAAACCAAAGCTTGAACTTGGGGCCCCTGATTTCATGCCCAGTTTTATTTCTACTGGACTATAAGCTCCTTGGGGGCAGACACTATGTTGTTTTTCACCTTTGTATCCCCAGTGACAAATATAATCTATTGCCTAGTGCAAATATTTAATAAACATTGAATTGAATTTGGACTACACTACAATGTCTCCAGCATGTCTAGATCTAGAACCTTATTCTTAACAGTACAGCTAGGTCCCAATTAATTTGGATAATGAATCCACATGAAGTAGTACCATTATTTGAATCAGAAGTGGATATTTCTATTGGGCTAGAACCAAATACCGTATTTTCATATAACTATACCTGCTATGTTTTATATATAATTATATTTCATACTATTAAAAATATAATTATAGGTAAACCTGGTAATCGGTTCCATCCCAATGGAAATATCCAGAGCAGATTCAAATAATGGGGCCTCTTCATGGGATTCATTATTCACAGAAATTGGGACATAGCTGTATTCCAGAGGAACTTTGTGCAAGTCTCTTCCTCTTTTGGGGGCCTCAGTTTCCTTATTTGGGAGATGAGAGGGTTGGATGAAATCACTGCTAAGTTTTCTTACCACTCAAATATTATATAATCCCATTTCAAATTCCTAATAATTAACTATGTCTACATTTCAGAAAGTAGTGAATTCTTCCAACTTCCATCATTGGAAATCTTCAAGTGGATAGTAGATGACTACTTGTTGGAGATTCCACTGAAGAGAGTTACTACTCAGAGAAGGGTTAGAACAGATTAACTCTGAAGTCTGGCCCTCTACTACTAATCATCAGAACATTTCTCTGAGCCTCAGTTGCCTCATCTGTAAAATGGTGACGATAACACACCGCTCAACTGTCAGGGTTAATGAGAAGAAAGTACTTGATAAAATTCAAAGTGTTAGGGAAATAAAAGTTACTTGTTTTATCATCATCATGCTCATCACTGTTTTAATCCAACTAGAACAAGAGCCTTGGATTCCTGGTTTCCCACCCAACTATGCTCTCTCATCACACAGTTGAATAAGGCAGCACACTGTACTGAAGAAAACCCTGAAGTCAGAAGACTGGAGAGAATTCTGGCTCTGCTTCTTTCAACTTGTGAGAACTTAGGCAAATCAATCTTCCTCTGCTCCAATTTCCTGATCTATAAAATGCGGAGGATGGATGAGGCAATCTCTAGAATTCCTTTCAACTGGAAATTCTATGAGTCCTTTGACCTTAACGATGCCTCTTAAGGCAAATGTTATTATAAGTAGTACAAGGAGAGAGGGGGGGGAGAGAGAGAGAGAGAGAGAGAGAGAGAGAGAGAGAGAGAGAGAGAGAGAGAGGGATCTTGTTCCCCAAGACACTAACCTGAAAGTATTTACTCTACACATGGCTTTCTTGCTGTAGGCTGGACCCAATACGTATTTTCTTTGTATCGATGAATCCATCAATTTCTCAGAGTCTGGGAGAAGAGACAAGTGAGGGCATCCCCGATTCTCCTGTGGACTTGACAGGCCCACATGCCACGATGTTCCCCTCAGGGGCTCCTCTAGCTAGGTTTTGGTCAAGTTGGGCTGTTGAGCAGTGACTAGTTTCCTTTGCTCTCTGTCTGACTTCCTGTTGCTCAGGGGGTATAAGAGAAAGGGGGCGGGGAGGGCCACTGGACAGCCTCACGAAAAGCCCCACATTTCCTGACTTTCCTCAGGCAGTGTGAAGAATCTGAAACTTGAGAGAATGCTGGCAGTCAAGGGCTAGATATTTCTACTTATGTGGAAAAAAAGAAAAAAGCCAACAACCCCACAGCCAAAATCCAAACAACTTTTGACACGTATTTCATTAGAGGAGTTCGGGAGAAGGGGAGTGGGGAGAGGGTCAGAAAAGGCCAAAAGTTAAGAGAGATTATAAACTGTTTTATAATGAAATGATAAAGCTATGAATTGAAACCCTAGTATTAAAAACTACAACCAAATGTTTCCCATTCTCGTATTGTTTAAATATCAACCAGCTTGCCTTACCATATTCACTATTTTCCCCCCATAAAATGAAAGTGAGTGGGAAGGGAAAATTGGCTAAATCCTGTGCAGAGATGAACAGTCAGTCACTTGTTGCTAGTCCCCAAACAGTAAAGTTTTAAGTGCTTTCCCCCCAACCAAATAGCCAAACCATTCTACGTGAATCCCCAGGAAAAAGCCTTTAAGGAGAAAAATAAAACCGTGCCTGTCCATTTATCTAATCCCCATATGACATTCTTTTAGGAATTCCATAAGCTAAAGCCTATCAAAAAGCATTCAAAATCCTTCATAGCCCATCTCCCTCCTATCTTCTATCTTCCCTTGTAATCTCTGTAATCTGGTGGCACTGCCATCTTGGCTGTTCCTCAAACAAGTTGTTCCTTGTGTCTGGAATTCTCTCCTTCCTCATCGCCATCTCTTAGCTTCCCTACCTTCCTTCAAGTCCCAGACAAGATCCCATCTTCTACAAGAAATCTTTCCCAATTGTACTTAGTGCTATCCCTCCTTTCTGTGGATTACCTCCAATTCTCCTACCACTGTATCCTGTTTATACGTAGTTGTTTACATGTCAATTCCCCTATTAGATTGTGAGCTCTTTGAAGGTAGGAGCTGGCCTTTGTATTCCCAGTGCTTGGCACAGTGCCTGGCATATAGTAGCTGCCTAATGAATGCTTGTTGACTGACATTAGTAAAACAAATTTTTAAAAATTCTATTAGAGTTCAGGAGAGCCAACTTGATCAGAATAAAATCATGGAAATGGACAAGCCTTTTGGGAGGCAACTAATCCAGCTCCAGAGTGCAAGAATTTCTCTACAACAATTCTGACAGACTGCTCAAACACTTTTAGTAACAGGGAGATCAGTCCCTAACAAGACAGCTAGGTTCTCTGACACCTTTGATTGACATAAATATGAGCCAAAGTCTTCTTTCCTCTAAATTACACTCATTAGTCCTGAGTAACAACCACTCACATTTTTTTGCAGGGGGAGGAGGAGGAAGTAATAGGAATTAAGTGACTTGCCCAGGGTCACATAGCTAGTAGAGACTGAGGTCAAATTTGAATTCAGGTCCTCCTGACTCCAGGGCCAGTGTTCTATCTGCTGCACCACCTAGATGCCCCTCACTCATATTTCTTTTTTTTTTTTTTGCTTTTTGGAGGGCAATTGGGATTAAGTAACTTGCCCAAGGCCACACAGCTAGGTTTTTATTTGTGTGTGCGTTAAGTGTCTGAGGCCGGATCTGAACTTAGGTCCTTCTGACTCCAGGGCCAATGCTCTACTCACTGCGCCACTTAGCCGCCCCCCACTCATATTTCTATAGTACTCAAAGGTTCATAATGTCTTCATACCAACCCTATGAAGTAGGAAATGCAAGTATTGTCATTCTCATTTTACAGATGAAGACACTAAGGCTCAGATAGGTTAAGTGATTTGCCCCAAGTCACTTGAATAATATGCACTGGATCTGGGATGTAAATACAGCTTTCCTAACTTCAAGTGCAAGGTTCTCTTTGCCACACTAAGTTAAAGAGAATAAACCCTCTTGACTTCCACAGGCGGGTCATTCAAGTAGATATTTGAAGAAAGTTATCTTGTCCTTCCTTACACCTTAGCTAACCAATCACTCAACCTCTAGACCCTGTGCTTACAAATACTGCCTTACCATGTAAAAGTGATGCAGCAAGAGATTTTAAAAGAAAAAAAAAAGATATAGCCTCCACTCTAGGCAGCTTAGTGACTAGTGAGAGAGGCAAGATGTGTACACCTAACATGCGTAATAATAAGAAGACAGTAACTTAGTTTGTCTTGGGAGCCACACAGTCTTGTGTCATTGGACTCCTGCAGACAGTGCTAGCCTAGATGTGGTATGTTGCTCCCTTCTCCCCCAGCCCTCATCACCCTGCCTCACTGGGTTCTGGGGCACTTTCCCACCTCTACTTCTTGACCCCCGATGGCATGCACTTATCGAGTACAGAAACAGAACCCAGGGACAGGTCCACAAAGGAGACAGGGAGTAATGAGATCAAGCCCTCCCATGCTGGAAGAATGACCTAATCCTTAACCCCCTTCCACCTATCTTTCAATGTTCTTGGAAACTCATAAGGATTTTATATTTCTTCTACAAGCTGAGGATTTCTGTCTTCCAAATTCACTCTATCAGCCAGCACACACCTTGTAGGTGCAAGGACCTTGGTGAGAGCAGCCCCAACTCTAAGCCAGCCCACCTGGCACAGCAACTCCAGCTCACAGCTAGGGTACCCTTAGTGCTCCCACTTAAGAGCAGAAAAATGAGAAGTAAATTAAAACAAAACAACCCCCCCCCCAACAACTCTGCAACTAAATAAAGATCTTCAGGACATATAGGATCCTAGCAAGGCAAGACTGATCCTAGATTTGATTCATCAACACAAAACTATATAACTAAAGCATTACAAAGACAAAGGAAAATTTATCTAATTGCTAGGAAAGGAAAAGTCATTTAAAGAAATATTCATAGGAGTGACACTGGGCTTTTCAAAAAACATCAATGAACAAATGTCAAAACTTAACAAAAAAAATTTGTTTTAAGTATTTTTGAAAATAGGACTGAACCTCACAATCACGTACCCTGAAAATGACTGTGTTGTTTGAAAACAGAATCAATCAACAAGCATTTATTAAATACTATGTGCCAGGCACCATGCCAAGCCTTGGGTATATGAAAAGGGCAAAAAAGCAAAAAGCAGTTACAACTCATCAACATACTTATGGGTTAACAAAAACAACAATATGCTTTAACCCTATTACTTTTAGCTAAAATGTAACATGTGGAAATATAAGAATGTTGTATAATACTGTTCATAGAAATAAATTAGAATATATTATTAAAATCAGTACTAAAGGGTAAAAGAACACTAAAAACCTGTACCTGTCATTTTAAAAGGCATTTACTATAGATAATGAATGATGGAAATAGAGTAGGCAGTGGGGAGGAAAAAAGGGAGCCAATAGTGCCAAAGGCAAAACCTCTCTAAACTAAAAAAGATTAATCTTCAGGGAAGCATATGAATTACAATTAAAAAAATAAAAATGCTTATTCACATTGTCCATTATTCACATATTTTTAATATATCCATAAAGTCCAACTCCAATGGCTTATTGTGATATGGAGGTGACCCTCAAGTCTGAAAGACTATTCTAGTGGGGAAAAAAGCTTGAGCTAGCAGGCATTATTATGCTTTTAAGCTATTTTGCTATCAAGCTGGTGGTATTATACCACTAAGCAGGTGGCATCTGTCTTCCAAGAACCAGCTAAGTGTAAAAAAAAGCTCAACACCTGTATGTCCACAGTAAGCCATGAAAAATAAAACTACCAAGTGACCACAGTTCTGTAGAGCTCACTTCCACTTCAGCAATAACTGTGGCAGTGGTGATGAAAAAGAGGGCAAAGGAGGCTCAGAATCTCATAGTTTGGGGACATGTTTTATAAACACCAGCTTAATTACTAGAATTCTAAATGTTGAGAACCTTGTCCAATGACCAGCATGATGACTTAATACTGGGGGGATTGAATCCTACTGATATGAATATTCTTGCCATAAATAAATGAAACCAGAAAACAAAAGGAAGATTGAGCTAAATGGAAGGATGCCTTGGGAGTTCTCCTTAGAGGGACAAAAAATAAATTTGCTTGTGGGTCGAAAGGTAATAATATAAAAAAGTATGACATACTTGGTCAGCTTGTACTTCAATGCTCAAGAAAAATACATTTTCAAGAAGACCATGATGAAGATCCTTGTAGCTCTAATAATAACAAAAATAATAATAGCTAGCATTTATATTGTGTTTTAAGGTTTGCCAAGAACGCTTCACAAATACTATCTCATTTTATCCTCACAACAAACTGAGAGGTAGGTGCTATTATTAGAGGCAGTTTCCTCAACTGTAAATGGGTACCTCCCAGGGCTCTGAAGAGGATTATATGAGGTATTATTTGTAAAATGCTTAGCACAGTACCTGCTACCTATGCAGTAGGCACTATATAAATGCTAATCCCCTTCCCTATTATTATTCTCAGATGGAGAAGCTGAGGCAGAAAGCAGTTAACTGACTTGCCCAAGATGAGGTATATAAAGAAATTCTGTGAAAAACTTGAAAAGACCCTTGAAGTTAAATCAAGATATGCTATGATATTTAGCAGATTTAGTGCAAATGTGGGCATAAAGGAAGACAGTGAAACATGTTGGAAAATGGGCTTGAAATTGAGAAATTAAAGTCACTGAAGGCTTAGAGACTTGATAGGAGCCTTACACAAGCATATCATGAATGCTTTCTTCAAGAAGAGAGTTGATAGGTACTAGACATGGGAAACATTAAATTACAGCTGCTTGCCAAAGGTATATATCCATGTCATTGAGGGATGCCTAGCACAGAGTCCAAATGTCAGGGGGGGTAGGGGAATTCTCCTGTACATAGCAAGGTTCTCCTTGTGTCTGTAAATGGTATTAAATCCCAGAACACACTGCAGGGCTTTCCAAATGAGATCAATGATCACTTAAAAGAGTTTAGACTAGCTTCACAGAAAAAAACAACTAAGATAAAGAATCTTTATTGTCCAGGCTATGATCTGCAGTTGAATGGGCAACCCAGAGAGTTGGTCCATCCATCCATCCATCTATCTATCTATCTAAAGCCAGGGAGCAGATCTTTTTCGTTTTGCACCTGGATTGTCTTTGAGAAATAAATAATTATTCTAATGACCCCAAGCTTCTCCCCGAAAGAGGGACAACTTTTTTCTTAACACATGTAACTTCTAAATCAGATTTGCTTATGTGTATACTTTAACACTAGTCTTTCCCCAAAAACCACCCCCATAACTGTATTTCACATTTTAAAAGCTATGTTTAACTACTTCTACAGTGACTACAACCCATAGTATACATCACTTTCCATTGTTGTAGCTTATCATTTGTTGATGGAAAAATACATGGATATACTTTTAAGATGTTAAAATTAGGGGCAGCTAGATGGTGCAATGAATAGAGTACTGGCCCTGGAGTCAGGAGGACCTGAGTTCAAATCCGGGCCTCAGACACTTGACACACTTACTAGCTGTGTGACTTTGGGCAGGTCACTTAACCCCAATTGCCCTCCAAAAGGAAAAAAAAAAGCTATTAAAACTAACATGGTCCAGGTGTAGTTGATTTGAGAATGGTTTGCCTTTTAGTTCTCTTCATTTGCATTTTTGTGAACATTGCATGGGAGAGACTCATGATGAAAAATGCTATCGACATCCAGAGAAAGAACTATGGAGTCGGAATATAGATGGAAGCATATTATTTTCTCTCTCTCTTTTTTTCCTTCTCATGGTTTTTCCCTTTTCTTCTGATTCTTCTTTCACAATGTGACTAATGAGGAAATATGTCTAATAGGATTGTACAAGTATAGCCTATATCAGATCGCATGCTGTCTTGGGGAAGGAAAAAAGGAGAGGTAAAAATTTGGAACTCAAAATCTTATAAAAGTGAATGCTGAAAACTCTTTACATATAATTAGAAAAAAAATACTATTAAATGGGAAAAAATGCTAAAAAAAAAAAGTGCTACATAAACATCAATTGCTAGCACAATCAAATTCACAAAGATGGTAAAAAAAAAAAAAAACGGAAAAATTCCATGTTCAGGGGCTACAGGGAGACAAGTATACTAGATGACAGCTAGTAAAACAATATACTGCTCTGGAAAACAAGCACCATACAAGAATAGCTCTAAATTGTTCATAACTTTTGACCCAGAAATCCTTTACTGGTATACTCCAAACAGGTTAATGACAAGAATGATGGGAATTTACATTCAATCAATAAGCATTTATTTAGTGCTTATCATGTGGCAATCATTGAGCTGGTAAGTGCTGGGGATACAAAAGCAAAAAGTCTCTGCCCTCAAGGAGTTTACATTCTAGGGAGAATAAATAACTACATGCAAGATACATACACCTAACAGCATTATTTGTAACAGCTACACCCCCCCACCCAAATGAAGAAACTGTCAAACCAAAAGACTTGCCCAACAACTGGGAAATGGCTGAACACATCATCATATGTGACTAAGATGGAACATTATTGGACTGTGGTGAATATGAAGAATTCAGAGAAACATGGGAAGATTCATGTGAAATGAAGTAAAGCAGACCTTCTAAAAGAGCAACATACAGGAAGACTACCACAATGAAGACAGGAATAAGTTGGCACTAGAGGAATAAAGCTACAGTTAATGCACACCCTTCCTTTCTGTTAAGCACTGGTAAGTTAAGAAAGGCCTAAGTGTCATGTACAGTCAGTTATAATCACTTTAGGTTTGGTTAACTGTTTTGGGGGCGTTTTGTGTCTGTGTGTGGGGGGGGGATGGGTAAATGCTGTGAAATGTTTATAGTGTTCAAATAAAATGATCAATAAAAATTTTATTTAAAAATAATGGAAATAGTGTGTTTTCCCAGGGGAAAAGGGAAGTTGAAACATTTGTGCAAGGTCCTTGAGTGAGTCAATCACCCTTCAAAAACTTCCCAAAATAGAGGTGAAGATGAAGCAGAGATGAAATGAGAAATCCCACTTCCTTTTATGACAAAAATAAAAAGAAACACCAGAGAGAATCTTAGAAAAAAGGCAATACATGTCATTTTGGCATGTTAGATGGCTCCAGTCCCATTTTCTTGCCCTAGAGTTTCATTTCCAAGGTGGGATGTGAATCAAATGAAATTTAATTTAGTTTTGTTAAAAAAAAAAAAAAGACTTTGCAACAGAATGTTAGAGTGGAAGGAGGCTTAGAAATTATCTACCCCATCCTCCTTATTCTACAAACAAGGAAACTGAAATCCAGGGAGGGGAAGCTCCTCTCCAGGGCCACACAACTTCAATTAAAATATTTAAACTATTTCCAGTTAATTACATGCTAATTTAAGTACTACTTTAAATATATGAAAAGATCAATGTCAATACTCTCTCTACCAAGGGTGGATCACACATCTCTCCACAACATAGCTAACTTGTCTTTTTGGAAGCAGACTTGGAGGGATACATCACTTGATAGTCAATTCTCAGGTGAAGAAACTCTCAAAGAGATTAAGTAGACTAGTCTTTGAAGAACCTTAAAAACAGACACACACCCAAATTCCATTTCCCCCTTTGAAATTCCAAGGGATTTGTACAGTATCTTGTGAGGATTAGTAAGAATATTTAGCCTATTTACAGTAAGAAGCATTAATAATATTATCATAATTGTTACTACCAGAATAATTTTATTATCGATAATACTACTAATAAAAATAGGTCCTTGTAAGTGGCAGAAGTTTAGTTTGTTTAAACTGTTCCTCTAGCTCTATATCAGGCTCTGATCTGACAAGGGAGGAGGAAGATTAAGAATTCTGTTTGATACATTGCCTAAGAGCAAGGACCTTGCTCAGCAAGTTACTAATCTGACTCACTATTTATCAAGCTCTGGAGCCCTGGAGTTTCCAGGAGTGCCAGAGACTTGAAACTATGTTTCTCCCTTTCTATGAATGAATCAAAAATGTATTTGCTAAGTATTTACTATGTGCTGAACAATGTGCTCTGTGCTAAGGATACAAACAGAAGAAAAGAAACATTCTTTCCTTCCCAGGAACTCACATTCCAATTGGAGAAGACAATACCTATAAAAGAGTTCAGGTTCAGACAGTAGGGAAAGCCTCAAGTGTTCTTAGGCTGTAGGCCAGATGCAAGTCCCATGGATCCTTAGGGTACCCAAGTCTGTAGCACTGTCCAAGGGTCTGGAGGGCACCGGTCAGGTAGGTGGAAAAGGTCCAGAGGGTCTACTCACTTGACTGAAATAATTCTCCCCCAAGTTATCAATAATCTGGAGGATCATTAGGATATAATACAATGGCATATGGTAAGGCTTGCTGCTGGTCCTTTTCTATCTCAATGGAAGGCTTGTAGCTAGCTGGTGACTCCCAGCTATATATAAATGGCACAAAGAACATGTCCCTCTTCTTGCCCACTGCCCCATGGGGTTTAGTCTCTTTTGGACCAAGAGAGAAGGGCAAAGGGGAGACAAAAAGGAAGTATGTCCTGCTGGTAGCTCTTCCCATTGATGACCCCCATTCCTCCTAACCCCCACTCTGGTTCCCAACACTTTCCTCCTTACTGATTTCAATGATGAATTCTTGCAGCCAATTTCCTCTTGTCAATTCACTTATAGTCAATTTCCTTTATAAATAAAAAGATTGGACAAGATCAAAGGATCATAGATTTAGAGACAGAAGGCATGAGATAGATATCATCTAGTCCAAACTATACATTTTTCAGTTCAGAGGTTAGTGACTTGTCCAAGGTCACAAAGGTAGAAAGTGGCAATCAACAAGCATTTATTAAACACTTACTACATTCTGGGCAACATGCTGAGCACTAGGAATACAAACAAAAAAATAAAAACGCTTCCTGCCCTCAAAGAGTTTATATTCTAATGGGGAGATAAAATAATAATAATTAATAATAGTTAACATTTATGGAGATTTTTACAATTTGCAAAATTCTACAAATATTATCTCATTTTATTCTCACCCACTTGGGAGGTAGGTGTGTTATTATTTTTCCCATTTTATAATCTGTAACTGAAATAGAAACTGGTTAAGTGAATTACTAAAGTAGCTAATAAGTGTCAGAGGATAGATTTGAATTCAGGACTTTCTGACTGCAAGTCAAGTTCTCTATTTCACTGTGCCACCTAGTGGCTTGTACCTGTTCATACAAGATACATTCCTCAGAGTAGATAGGAAATAACTTTAGAAGGGAAGCCTCTAACAGCTGTAGGAGGTGGGAAGGTGGGAGAGCCTGGGGATATCTTCCTATAGAAGGTAATAGATCTAAAATGAGCCACAGATTCTAAGAGGCAGAGGTGAAAAGGGGGATAAATATCCCAGGAATGTAGGACAAGCAGTGCAAAGGAATTGAAATGGAAAACAGAGTCATGTGTGAAGGCTAGTAATGGATTGTTGAGTACATGGAGAGTAGTAAGGTTGGAAAGGTGGGATATGGCCAGGTAGATAAAACCTTTAAATTATAAAAGAAGATTTTACATTTGATTAATTAGTAGAGGTAACAGAACATTTACTAAGTATCTCCCACACGCCTTGCTAAGTACTCTGCTAAACATGAGGCTACAAATAGGAAAAACAAAACAAAACAAAAGTCTGTTCAAGAAGTTCACAATCTAACTGGGGGAGACCACCAAGTGCTCATCCTTTTTTTTTTTTTTTTTGCTTTTTGGAGGGCAATTGGGGTTAAGTAACTTGCCCAAGGTCACACGGCTAAGATTTTGTTTGTGTGTGTTAAGTGTCTGAGGCCAGATCCGAACTCAGGTCCTCCTGACTCCAGGGCCGACACTCTACTCACTGCGCCACCTAGCCGCCCCAAGTGCTCATTCTTCTTGATCTCTTGGTAGCATTCGACTATGGACCACTTTCTTCCAGATACTCTTTTCTCTTCTATATTCTAAGATTCATGCTAGCTTGGTCACTTTCATATTTTATGTTTCCAATGACTCAGATTTAGCCTACTTCCCTATGGAAGATATTTCTAGCCTTTCTCCATTGGTAAAGAGGGTGAAAAAAAGGGAAACAAATGGGAATGGTGATGGAAGAAGTCATAGAGGGAGGGATTCTGGGATTTTTTTCAATATTTTGGAAGGGAAGATGGGATATTTAAATGTCTCACTACATAACAAAGTCTTAGATCTGGAGTCAGGAAGACATGCGTTCTAAAAGAGCCTCAGATATTTAGTTGTGTGACTCTGGAAAACTGCTTTCCTATTTGCTGGCTTTAGGTTACTCATCTGTAAAATGCTACTTCCCAGGGTTGCTGTGAGGATAAAATGAGATGACATTTGTAAAGTGCTTTGCAAATCTTAAAGTGATGCTCCAATGCTAGATAAAGGTAAGAAACCATGGATTTTCTGAAATGCAGCAATAACTCACAAAACACTTCTAAGTACCTTCCCTGAAGGTGGACTGGCAAAGTGCTTTTGTGATACTTGATTATACTGAAGGACAAAGATGATGGCACTGAAAATAGGAGAAAGACCAATGGATTTGAATTGGAATCCCAGCTCTGACACTTACTATTAGGCAAGTCACTTTCCCTCTCTGGGCTTCCATTTCCCATTGTGTGAAATGAGAGGGTTGAACAGGATGAGTGAAATCCTATGTTACAAAGTAAGTCACACTGATAAACACAGTCCCTTCCGCTGAGGAGCTAACCTGAAGCCTCATGTTACAATGGGAGAGGTTTTTATGGAATATACTCTGGATCTGCATTTGGTGAGAATATCTTCCTGGAGGAGGAAACTAACCATCCATCCTGCAGAAGCTCATCCTTTTAACAGCAAGAATACTGTAGCAATGTTATATTTCTACAAATGCTAGACCACCAAAATCTCAGAAGAACTAAAGTGTCAAACGATTCAAAGGTTAGTGGGAAAATGAAGTCTGGGCCTTAAGGGGGCTGTACCATGTTAGAAACAGCATTTCAAGTGAAAATTCTAAGTAAGAGGTGAGAAGGGACTTACCCAGCAAATGAATGTCTGCAAACCTGAACCAAGGTGAAGCACTAATCAGTAATCTTGTCTCTAAAAGGAAAAGAGAAAAAAAGCATTTACTTTAGGGTGAAGAGACCCCCTGAGCTACATATTTAGTGTCAGACCCATTTCAAGGGTAGGAAGAGAAAAAGCAGATTTCATGCAGTCGTGTGGAATGAGAAGATCAAGAATTCAATCCAAAATCTGGCATTGCTTTGTGCAGCAAGGAGGAAGGAGTTTCCTTGGCATTTCAGTTTGACTGCCTTTAGATGAAGAAGGTTCTAGTCACCTGACCTTTCAAAATACTGTGAAGAATATAAAAATTCTGGCCCCTAGAGTCCATTACCTACTCCAAAGTAAAGATTACAGAACAAAGTCAGGAAACAGAAGACATTGAAGTGCCATTGCCAAAATCCCATCTCTACCCCCACCCCCCACCCCCGGGTTAAGTGACTTGCCCAGGGTCATGCAGCTATTAAGTTCAAATCTGAGACCAGATCTGAACTCAGGTTCTCCTGATTCCAAGGTCAGTGCTCTATCCATTGTACCAGCTAATTGCCTCCCAACCTCCCAATATTCCATCCTTAAAGCAGGGGTTTTGAACTTTTTATGTGTCATGGACCCCTTTCATAGTTCAGTGAAGTCTATGAACCTCTTCCCAGAATAATTTTTTAAATTTATGTGATAAAAACCATGAGATTATAAAGGAAACCAATTACATTGAAATAGAGTTGTCAAAATATATATTTTTAAAAGCTCATGGACTACGGGTTAAGAAACCTTGCCTTAAAGCAATTACCAGACTTATCAACGATAAGCCTAATATAGACTTTCTCAGACAACAAAGGAATATACCAGCTTGGGGGGAAAAGTCATCAAAATAACCACATTTTATTAAAATTATGCTCAGTGTTATTAGCCTCACTTAATATGAAATAAACAGAGGTGGAGAAATAGCATGCCTAGGGGTATAGAGCGCTGGCAGATACACCTTGACTCTAGAAGGAGCTAGGAGGTACAGTGTATAAAGCTGGAGAAGAAGAGCTGAATTCAAATCCAACTTCAGGCACTTTAACACCGTCACAACCTAGTTTCAACTTACCTTTCTGGTATTAAGTGACTCAAAAAATGCTTGTGTTTGTGGTGGTTGTTGTTTTTGCAGGGGGGAAGACAGGGCAGTTGGGGTGAAGTGACTTGCCCAAGGTCACACAGCTAGTAAGTGTTAAGTGTCTGAGGTCAAATTTGAACTCAGGTCCTCCTGACTTGGTGCTCTACTCACTGAGCCACCTAGCTGCCCCTCAAAAATGCTTGTCGATTTCTAAAGTATTACTGGAAAATGATGGATCGATGAATCATAGGCATAAAGAAGGGGAAGTGTAGAGATACATACAAGTATTATACCTTCCCCCCAAATGCAAAGAAGCTGATGAACATCTTAACTGTCTCCACCTTAAAGCCATGTACTTTAATCGTCTAATATCAACTTAATTTTGTTTTCAGTTTAATTTTTTAAAAAATGAGCAAAAATCTATTTTCTCTCCCTCCTGTCTTCTATCCTCACTGAAAAAAGAAAAACAAAACCTATGGAGTCAAGCAAAGCAAATTCTCAAAGTGACCATGTCCAAAATTATATGTATCCATCTGCACCCTGAGCCCATCACTGTCAGGAGGTGGGCAGCAGGTTTCATTGCAAGTGCTCTGGAAATGGCATTGATCAGAATTCTTAAGTCTTTATGATTTCATTACAGGGTGTTCTCCTGGCTCTGCTCACTTTGTTCAGTTCATGCAAATCTTCCCAACTTTCTCTGAAATTCTCCTCTCCATCATTCCTTACAGTACAATAGCATCCCATTACATTCATATACTATAATTCATCCATCCATTCTCCAATTAATGGGAACCCCCTTAAATTTCCAGTTCTTTGCCACCACAAGAAGACAGCATCCACTTTCATTCACATCAGCAAGTTGCTGAAATTACCAGTTATTGATTTTACAAGTTACTGAACTATACATACATTTCAGTGACACAAATAGCAAGTCAAGAAGCCCTTAGCAGCAGCAGACAGGCAATTTCATTTCACACATATGTTTAACCTAATCAACTAGATTCCAAACTCCTCTAAAGGCAGGAACTACATAAGTTAGTCCTATTTAGGGAAGAGAGGAGATTGTCTATTTTTTTCTTCAATTTTTCCCCACTAGCTTCTTGACACAGTGTGAACTTTAAAGAAAATTTTACTAATGTCACCAACATTTTATCTTCACAACTGCAAGTATGTTAATAGATTGATAGGACATTAATAATGATAGCTATTTATATGGTTATATATTATTTTATATAAGCTTCAAGACAACCCTATGAGTGCTATTATTTTTTATCCCTTATCATCCCTGTTGTACAGATGAAGAAACTGAGGTTAAGAAAGGTTAAAAAGCTTGCCCAGGTTGATACACCTAGTGATTTAGGTAGGATCTGAATTTGGGTCTTCCTGACTCCAAGTCCATCCATTAAGCCATTGGAGCTTAAAAACTCATGGAATGTTTGAGTTTTTTGTGATTTTATGTGATGAGGCAGCAAGGTTACACAAAGGTTAAGTGCTTAGACTAAGATACCAAATTAGTGCCAGAGCTGGCATTAGAAGCTACACACTGTGACCCGCCTCTGCCCCCCAAGTCCTATCCTCCTTCCACAGCACCAAGTGGGAACTTCTCTCCAAACTTAATATTGGTTACTAATCTGATACTGAATGTGTAGATCATGAGTTTAGTAACCCATAAAGCCACGAGAAAACAAAGATGCTTTCAGGATTTACAATTCAATTTGTTATTTAAAAACTATCACATTTCCTGTCTTAGAAAACTCTCTCCTGTCTCAGTCAGTATTTCCCCGTATTTGCCTGTCTGTCCTGGCATTCCCATCACATTTTCCCGTGTACTGCAAAGGCAAACAAGAACACCATTAACTTACAGGATTTGTTTTTCACCTGTGTTACTATTTACAGCACCTTAAAAAACACCCAAAGTAAACACTGCGGTTCTTGGAGGTGGACAAGTTTAGAAACAGGTACATGGGTGCCCAAAGGAGAACATGTTGCTCTTTTGTTAAAACAAGAAGTTAAAGCCAAACCTCATCTCAGTTTCCTTTGGCAAGCAAGACCTCAATCTGATCACCATGGTTGTAACTCCTCCCTGAATGCCTGCATACTCATGCTTGTGGAATGAATCCTAAGATAGGGCGAACTTAATTTCTTTTGGTCTTTATGGAAATAATAAGGTGAGAATGGGTGGGGGAATCACCAAGGAAGATGTTTAAAGTCTCCTCAGCTCTGAAGTCATGGTAGTGCTAACCAAAAAAGAAAACTCACCAACTGACATTACATTCTATAGGTTCTGCCAGTATCAGCCTAATATTAATTCTAGAAAACGTTATTAGTTTTAGAGAAAAGGACTTAGTGCTTCTGTTATTCTTTATTATTATTATTATTGGTGTATTTTTATTTACTTAACATTCAGTTCCACAATCTCTTAAGTTTCAAATTTTCCCCCCTTCCCCCCCATAGTGGCATGTAATCAAATATAGATTCTATGAATACCTTCATGTTGAACGTTAGTCATGTTGTAAAGGATTATAACCATGGGCTGAACAATGAGAAAGAAGGGATAAAACAAAATACAAACGAGAGAGAGCAAATAGTTTGCTTCAATCTGCAGACTCTATAGTTCTTTCTCTGGTTCCATCATGAGTCTTTTGGAGTTGTCTTCTTTTTTTTTTTTAAAGCAATTGGGGTTAAGTAACTTGCTCAAGGTTACACGGCTAGTCATTATTTATGCGTGGGTGCTCATTTTCTGAGGCCGGATTTGATCTCGGGTCATCCCAACTCCGAGGCCGGCGCTCTTACTCACTGCGCCACCTAGCCGCCCCATGGAGTTGTCTTCTAACCTTGTATTGCTGAGAGGAGTCCAGTCTATCAAAGTCAGTCATCACAGATACAATGTGTCTGTAATTGTGTATAAAGTTCCCCTGGTTCTGCTCCCCTTACTCAGCATCAGTTTATATAAGTCTCTCCAAGTTATTATGAATTCTGTCTGCTCTTCATTTTTTATAGCACAATAGTATTCCATTACATTCATATGCCACAACTTGTTTAGTCAGGCCTGCTGTTATTCTTAACACCGTTGACACTATGGGGGTAGGGGGTGGCCTGGGGAAGAAGACCCCCACCACCACCACATATACACAAACCCTGCACTTTAGAGGTGCTGCAAGGGAAAAAATAAGATGTTATTCCTTTTCAAGAGCTAGGGTCTTTCACTACGGTTGCCTCTCTTCTCAACTTAGGACATGACTTTTTCTCAAAGACTGCTTGTGGTTTTAAGGACACCTGGGTCATGGATGGATTAGCTATCCAATGGCTAGACACCCTTTAATCCTATCAAATTGGATGAGTAGTATTTATAACTCCTTTATGGTGGTCTAATTTCTAAAGTGATGAATTCCTTTTAAAAAAATTGATTTTTAGTTTTCAGCATTCCCTTCCATAAGATTTTGAATTCCAAATTTTCTCCCTATCCCTCCTCTCTCCCCCCCCACCCCAAGAGGGTGTGTAATTTGATATGGGCTCTACATATACATTAATATTTAACCTATTTTCATATTAGTCATATTGTAAAGAATTAGAACCAATGGGAGAAACCATGAGAAAGGGGAAAAAAAAGAGCAAATAATATACTTCAATCTGCATTCAGACTCCATAGTTCTTTTTTCTGGATGTGGATAGCATTTTCCATTATGAGCACTTTGGAGTTGTTCTAGATCTTTGCATTGCTAAGAAGAGATAAGTCTATCAAAGTTAAGGGATGAATTCTTTATATGGCCAGTCAATCAATAAACATTTATTAAGCTCTTGCTATGTGCCTAGCACTGTACTAAGTGCAAATATGTCACTTCATTTATTCACCCTTCATAAATTAGGAATAGGCCCACTCAGTGTTTCATGCTCTTTACAATCTGTGAATACAGCCAGTGTGAAAGCGGCAGACCTTCAGGGTTTCTATTACCTGACTCTCAGTTTATGACTTCATCTGGGGCTGTGGGGACTCAATTGATTATAACCTCCTGTAATAAAGCAATTAATTTTCTCAATTTGCAGAGGATAAAACTGAGGCTCTGAAAGGTAACATGACTTAGTTATGTATCAGTGTTAGAATTCAAATCCAGGCCTACTGACTCCAAGACTAATGTTCCTACTGTGGTACCATTGCTTATACCAATTTAAAAAAAAAAGCAAAAATGTGAATTTTCTTTTTTTCTTAAGCAATTGGGTTTAAGTAACTTGCTCAAGGTTACACAGCTAGTCATTATTTGTGTGTGGGTGCTCATTTTCTGAGGCCGGATCTGATCTTGGGTCATCCCAACTCCGAGGCTGGTGCTCTTACTCACTGCGCCACCTAGCCGCCCCTTTAGGGCAATTGGGGTTAAGTAACTTGCCCAAGGTTACACAGCTAGGTTTTTGTTTGTGTGGATTAGTGTCGGAGGCCGGCTCCAAACTCAGGTCCTTCTGACTCCAGGGCCGGCACTCTATTCACTGCGCCACCTAGCCGCCCCAAAAATGTGAATTTTCAAACACACACACATACACATACACACACACACACGATATACAGAACCAACAGCCTAATTAGCAAGCTCTATTATCTCTGGCTTGGACTATTACAATTACCTTTTAATAGGCCATCCTTCTTTCTGTCACTCTCTGTTCCCTCTAAATCATCCTTCCCACTCCTGTTAGCTCAATCTTTTTAACACAAGCTGGACCATATCATTTCCCTTTAAAAAAACAATGCGGCCAAATTGGCCTAATCCCCATTCTCTCACCCATACGCTCTGTGCTCTCTGGCCACTGTCTCTCTCATGAGATTCCACAAGGCTGGAATGATCTCTTCTGCCTCTCCTCCTCCATCAGCACCTATCAAACTCAAACCTGTTGCTTAAATGCAGCCTCTTCCATGGAGTCTCTCCTGATGCCCCACTCCCACTCCAAAGCAAAAGAGATCATTCCTCCATCTGAGCCCATGTAGTACTTTGTACTTGGTTCATGGCATTTAACTCTAATACAAGATACAGTGTGTACTTTGTGCCCCTGTTCTGTATCCTGGTATAGTCCAAGTTCTCGAGGGGGCCAGATAATAACTGTGTTTTACTGATCCTATTATCCATCCTTAGCTCCTAGCACAGTTCTTTGCTGATAGTAGACATTTAATGAAGGTTCCTTGAATGACTATGTATATATGTAAGCAATGCTCCCTCATGATCACCAAGGCATCTACCAAATGTCTTGGTATATGAGCAGATTCTAAAGGTCAAGCTGGATTCTATAGAAGCTCCTTGGAGACCTTATTTCAAAGGTCCTGTTATCTTCATTTTCTCTATTACTCTGCTTGACGCTTTCACTTTATTAGCTTTAGCTCTAGGTTTTAAAGCTCAGTACTCACTTACCTTTCTACTGGATGGGTAATTCTACCCATGTAAGCAGGACATGCACACTCTTCAATGAGAAAAGCCTGCTCCCCTGAGGATGGTCTATGTTTGTTTTCAAACAGAAGTTGTTTTTTGT